>OX637582.1:8618262-9218262 GCA_951800085.1 Comarum palustre | reverse complement strand
CTCTAGGTGGATAGGACCTTTTGTTATCACTAATGTTTTTCCTTCTGGTGCAGTAATGATCAAAAGCATGGTCAAGGGATCTGAATTTCAAGTTAATGGTCATCGCTTGAAACCATATTTGGAGAGCATGGTGGATCACACCATCGAGGAGGTTCCTCTTCAGGACCTCACGGCATGAGCATGAGGATGCATGAGTCTAGGCTAAAGGACTATAAACACCTAAGCGCTGCATGGGAGGCAACCCATAGAAGGAGCCGTCTACGAGCGTTTGCTTTTCTTAACCCTTATCTTCGTTCTTTCATTGTTTTAGATATTGAACATTGAGGACAATGTAAGTTTCAAGTGTGGGGTGGGGAATGGCTCATTGCAAGTTTCGGTGAACAGTGTTTTTTTGTGAACAGTGATTTTTAGGGTTTCGGTGAATAGTGGTTTCGGTGAACAGTGATTTTTGAATTTTTGTTCTAGGTTCGGTTTTTGATTTTTAAGTTTAGGTTTGTATTTGTGATACTGTTTTAGGTGTTCTGGCAAATTTTCATGATTTTTGGAGTTTATTTTGATCTTTAAACTTGATTTTTAGTTTTTGAGTCTAGAAAGTCGCCTTTAACCGTTGATGATGAATTTTTGATCTTTGATCTCATAGTTGATTGGATTGCATGGACTTGATTTCTTGAATTACATTGCTATTGAATGGTTAATAGATGTGAAGAGATCGTGCACTTAAGTAGTAGATGAGGAACTGAAACATAGGTACAGACAGAGCATGTTCATTACAATGTTTGATTTCATGTTTAACCTTGTGAGTTTCGAGCCATATATGTGCCTTTTCATTGATGAGTGTTTAATCTATCGTTTTATTGGTTTTATGACCTCATATTACATTATTTGATCAATGTGCATGCCATAGAGATAAACCAATGAACTAGAGATTTACTAGAACTTGTTTGTGAAACATTTAAAACTTTATATCATAACTTACTTTGATTTGGAAAAGGATTGTTGGATCTTTATTAGGTTATCACCACTTTATCTAAATAGCCATGAGTCCTATATGAGCCCTGTTCGGGACACCTTAGTATAAACCCCCTTGAGCCTACGTTAAGCCTTGTCTTTGATTACCAACATGTTTTTACCTTGCCTAGAATAGTTATCTCTACCTTGGTTGCAAACTTGATTGGAGATGTTGTTTTGTGGTATGAATATGGAGTGATCGAAAAGATATAAGTGTGGGGTTGGACTTGTGAATGCTATGATGCCGATTTTGGGTGAGAAACAAAAGAAAAAAAAGGAAAAGAAAAAAAAAAGAGAAAAAAATATATGAAAAGAAAAGATTATCTAAAAGAAAAGAAAAGAAGATTTCCGATGTGGAGATTTGATTTGGACACCCATGGCATGATTTATTTTTGTGAAATTGGAGTTGTGATATGTATTTGCTGAAGGCTCAATAAAGTTATACATAGCCTTTGTTCGATTTTACTATGTTTATAGTGAAGGATGGGTCCAACATGATGAAATTTGGCCTTGATGTTAATTGGTGATATAAGGAGGATATCCATGTTTTTATTAGCCTTGAGGATGACCTTTGTGATTCCTCTTTCTTTGACTATATCCTACCTTATTCGAACCCTAAGCTATCCCTTTTCTAAAGATCCGCATGATTCTTAAGATAAGTAGCCTTTGATCTGTGGAGTTTGTTTCATGAATAAGCATATGGTTGTGGTTCATTTGTGCATGTAATTGGTATCTTTCTTGAGGTCTATTTTGAAATTCACTATCTATATAATTCTTGTGTGTGAAAAGCTTTTAAGCATATGCCATGTTCTTGAGAGAAAAGATTTGGAGTGCATATCCCTTGTGAATTGAATTTGAACTTGTTTTGAACATGTCGAGATTAATTCACCTTTGTTTCTACCATGTCTTACTTGTTACATCGAAATCTTATGTTTATTAACCAGTGAATTCATTCTTTCGATTTCGACTCTTGTGCTATTCTTGATACTATGATGTTGAAGATCTCTGAAACAATATCGTTGAAGGCTTTAGATTGAGTCATCGTAGTATGTTTTTGTATAGTGTTTGCTAAGGGACTAGCAAAGCTTAAGTGTGGGGTTGTTGATAGGAGCCTAAAAGGTGACGTTATTATGTGCTAAACACTCTTGTTTATGCTTTGTTGAGTCTATTTAGGTTAAGATTGAGTCATAATATAGTTTAATGTTGTTTTGGAAGAGTTTTTGGTAAAATGTGCTAAAGTGTCGAAAAAATTGGCTAAGTGTTAAAAGTGTGATTTCAAGGATTTTGTAAGAGCGTTCGCAGTGTCTTAAACATGGTGGAAGTGCATGAAAATTTGGGAATATAATCTTTGGTTGCTGAAATACATTGTGTTAAAATTTCAGGTCAATTGGAGCACGGGAAGACCTTGCGAACGATGCCAGAGTTGGCAGTCCGAATGTTCCAGGGACTGAAGAAGTTTCGCTGCTACTGTGTCTGATCTTTCGGGGGCTGTATCTGACGCAATACTTGGAACTGGAAAACGTGCCATATACCATTTGAAAGGTCTTCGAGTCTAGTTTCGCTGGGACTTGGAATCACGGCAATTGAAGCACTACAGAAGGAGATATGCTGGAATTACTAAGGCAAGGTCATGCTGTCGAAAACTGCAGTATTTTCCTGGATGCATCAGGAAAGTTTCTTTGGACTTTTTAAATTACAATTTCGACAATCATGGACCTTGGGGCTTGATGGACATGTCCATATGTGTTTAATGAAGAACTTCAAGCTGAAGATTCATCAAAGTGGCTGGCGAAGTGAAGGGAGAAAAGAGAAGCACATGACTTGCACATGGGAATAACCAAATCCACCTTGGTTTGGGATTGCTTTAGGGCCGATCCAAACCCTAGTTTTTCCCCTATAAAAAGCCTTGTAATCGCATGAGAAAAGGTATCATCAACATTGCAAAACTCAGCCGAAGCCAAAGCAGCTGCCGAAAATTCCATCACCATTCAAAGACCCCAATTCCGATCTTCATACTTCATCCTTTGATCCGAAGCACGTAGCCGAGGATCTCCGTGCACTTGAAGAATAGACCACGTAGGAATATTTTAAAGTGTATTCATCTGCTATTTTCGAATTGGTATGTCTTTGTTATGGTTGATATTTAGGTTTTTGTTTAAGTACGATTCAATTCTTGTCTATGAGATATTAAGTACTTTTGAATGATGTAAGAATTATGGTTTTTAATCAATGATTTGAAGTTTATGCCGATAATTCTAAGTGTTTGGTTTTATTAATTTTCGATTTGCTTCATAATATTAACGTGTGATTAAGACAAGTAGTTGATGTCGCATTAGTTAATCCTTCAAAGAATTACATGACTTTGATACACGTAGTGGATAGGTTGATGTGTTCTTTGTTGTGTTCGAAAATTACATGCTAGAATTGGATTTAGATGGTGCTAATGAACATGTTAGTTTATTTGTGTGATACGTAATTGCATAAGTGAATTAGTATGTTAGATTTCGTGTTTGATACGTTGAGCATGGATGTGTGAAAGGTTTCGAATGAAACAAGTAGTCGATTTCGAATGCATCTAATGGCTTAGGAACCACGTAGGAACCTAATGTGCATGTTTCGATTCTAGCATGATTTAGGTATTTCGGCATAGATTGATATAAGATTAGAAATTGTTTTCTATATTCTTGCGTTGTGGTTTGGTGTTGGTTTGTGTAATTGTTGATCGATCACATGTATATATGTACAAAAGTAATATAGGACTTTATTTCATTGCATCTTTCCGAAATATAAAATCCAAATCTTTAAAATTCTATGTTTATTTCGACATCTTTGATTAGATTAGATGGATCTACCCTGTGGTTGGATCCCCGGTTTAGAACGATACCCTTACTTGCTTTATACGATGACAATGACTGTGTACAGGGTTAATTGATGCGTGTGCAAATACGAACTATCATCCACATATAAGCATACAATAACACATGCATTTTTACACTCTTTCACATAGACACATTTGTCACATTCGTTGATTTTGAAACCATTTGACAATAGTGTATTATCAAACTTCTCATGCCATTGTTTTGGAGCTTTCTTAAGTCCATAAAGAGACTTAACCAATTTGCACACCTTCTTTTCTTGACCTTTAACGACAAACCCTTCGGGTTGTTCCATGTATATCTCTTCATCTAATTCACCATTCAAGAATGCAGTTTTCACATCCATTTGGTGTATTTCCAAATTGTGAACAGCCGCAATAGCAATCAACGTCCTTATAGACGTAATTCTTGTGACCGGTGAATAAGTGTCGAAGAAATCGATACCCTCCTTTTGACGATACCCTTTGGCTACTATACGAGCCTTGTATTTTTCTATGGTACCATCAGGTCTCAATTTTCTTTTAAAAATCCATTTATGGCCTATTGGTTTATGTCCCGGAGGTAAATTAACCAATGTCCATGTATTATTTTGCATAATGGATTCTACTTCACTTTGGATAGCCTCTTTCCAATAAGGTGCTTCCGATGACTCTATAGCAGCCTTATAAGTTTGAGGTTCTCCTTCAATTGCAAAGGTTATATAATCAGGTCCAAAATCTTTGGCTATTTTTCCACGTTTGCTTCTTCTTGGTTCAACTTGTTCTTGACCAACTGAAGATGCTTCTTTTCCAATTTCGGCACTTTTGTCTAACTCTCTTTGAGACATGGTTCTTTTCCTTGGATTAGATGTTTCTTTATCTTTATCTTTATCCTTGTAAGAAAAAATATTCTCAAAAAATTCTGCTTCGGCAGATTCCATGATTGTGTTTTTGTTAATTCCTTCTACCTCCGAATTGTAGACCAAAAATTTATATGCAGCACTATTATTAGCAGGGCCAATATAGATGCAATCGATAGTTTTTGGTCCAAGTTTGGTTCTCTTTGGCAAAGGAACTTGAACTTTCGCAAGACAACCCCACACTTTCATCGTTTTCAAAGTTGGCAATCGTTCCTTCCAAATTTCATAAGGAGATTGATCACTTTGTTTATGAGGAATCCTATTTAATATCATGTTTGCAGTAAGACAAGCATTTCCCCAAAGACTATGTGGTGCTCCCGAAGTAATTAACATTGAATTGATCATATTCTTCAATGTTCTATTCTTACGTTCGGCAACACCATTTTGTTTTGGAGTATATGGAGCTGTGGTTTGATGCACAATACCATGAGCAGAACAAAATTCAGCAAAGTCGTTGGATTCATACTCTCCTCCTCTATCCGACCTTAGAATTTTGATTCTTTTCTCAAGTTGATTCTCAACTTCGGCTTTGTATGTTTTGAACATGTTTAAAGACTCATCTTTGGTATGTATCAAGTACACATAACAATACTTACTGCAATCATCTATAAATGATATATAATAGTTCTTTCCTCCACGGGATGGAGTTGCTTTGTAATCACACAAATCACTATGAATTAAACCAAGTACTTCATTGGATTTCTCTACAGATTTGTGAGGATGACTCACATATTTGGATTCTACACAGATTTCACACTTAGTCATTTTGTCCATAGAACACTTAGGTAGCATGCCTAAACTTATCATTCTTTGTAGAGAACGAAAGTTAACATGTCCTAATCTAGAATGCCATAAAGAAGAGGACTCAACCATGTACATAGAAGCAGTGCTAGTGCCTGCGTTATTATTAATAATAGCAGCATCCATAGTAGGTACAACACTTAGTTTAAAGAGCCCTTCACAAAGGTAACCCTTTCCTACATACACCCCACCCTTGGTGAGTACAAATTTGTCAGATTCAAATACAAGTTTAAAGCCCTTGTTGCTTAGAACAGGACCAGAAACTAAATTCTTACAAATTTCAGGCACATGAAGCACATTAGTAAGCACAAGATCCTTCTCGGAAGTGAGTTTCAGAATCACCTTCCCTTGTCCTTCCACTTTTGCAGTTGTGGCATTCCCCATGAACAATGATTCACCATCGTTGATTGGCTGGTAGGAGGAGAACATCTCCCTTTTAGAACAGACATGCCTTGTAGCACCAGTATCCATCCACCAATCAGTTGAATTAGTAACCAGATTTGCTTCAGCAACCACTCCAATGAATTGATTTTCAGTTTCAGCAAGGTTGGCTTGGTTGGAATTTCCAGAACCTCCAGCATCACCTCCTTGATCCTTCCTCAAGCGACATTCCTTGGCTCTATGCCCTGGTTTGCCGCAGACCCAGCAGCCTCCAATTTGTTGCTTCTTGAAAGGCTTGGTCTTTTGTGGGGCGAGGGGATTCCTTCCAGCAATTACAAGAGGCTTAGCAGCAGCATGCTTGCCTTTGTTTTTCTGAAACTTAGCCTTTGATGGACTCCCTCCAACCATATTAGCAGTTGGCTCCAAGGAAATAGCATCAGCCTTCTCATTTTTCCGGTTATCCTCTTCAACTCGAAGTTTAAGAACCAATTGCTCAAAATTCATATCCTCAGTTAGATGTTTCAGATATATCTTGAAATCTTTCCATGTAGGAGGTAATTTTTCAATGATAGAACCAACAAGGAAATTCGGGTTAAGACCCATACCTTCCACATCTAACTCATGAACAATGACTTGAAGTTCCTCCACTTGCTTGACAACAGATTTGGCATCACTCATTTTGAAATTCAGAAACTTGCCAATGACAAACTTCTTTGAACAAGCAACCTCAGTCTTGTACTTGTTCTCCAATGACTGCCACAACTCCCTTGCAGTTTTGATTGTGGAGTAGATATCGTACAAGGAATCGTCCAAGGCATTGAGAATATAGTTCCTGCACAGAAACTCATTAGTCTCCCAAGAATCTATAGCCTTCTTGTTCTCAGCCTGTTGTGCTGCTGTTGGAGCATTATCTCCTTCTCCAACCAGAACAGTAGGAGCCTCAGCAGTGAGGACGTTTGCCACATTCAAAGTTGTCAGATAAAACAACATCTTCTGTTGCCAGCGTTTGAAATCAGAACCCTTGAATTTCTCAGGTTTCTCAACATGATTTTTCCCAATCGATGATACTGATTGATCCATCTCTACAAGATTAGAGAATTTCTGTCTTAGATTGTTAGGACCAACCAATATCTCGAACAAAAACAAGATATATATAACAGTATAATCGAATCGAAACCAACAACAAACAAAAACAACAATGAAATTGAGATTGAAAACACTAACTTGATTCAGATAGAGGCCTGCTTTGCAGTGACCTAAGACAGAAATTCGTCCCCACTTGTGCTGTAGTTTCGGACGTCTATCTTGAGGATACAACTATCTGGTACAAGTTCTTGCACAAGAACTTGTCCCTGGCGAATTTACTTTGTGTTTCAGAGAAGTCGATTTTGGGGAGGAAGAAGAAGAGACGAATTTGCGATGGAAAACAACGACCACAGTGTCGTCTTTATATAAAGTCAAATTCGAACAGGTAAAACTGTTCAAAAGGTTGTAACTGTTACCAACAGTTATTACCTTTGGTTTTATCCGAAAATAATAAAAATTAATAAAATTATTAATTCAAAAATTATAATCAGATTTAATTTTTCCAGAGCCCAAAGAGCCCCAAGGCCCAAGGCCCATCTATGACTTTATATAAATATATATTTAGATATATATCATTTTCTATTGGAAATCCAATAGAAAGCCCATCAAGCCCACTCTAGGCTATTCCACCCATTCACTTGCTCACATGGGTGTTTGTCTATAAACAACCAAGCAAGTAGCTCTTCTTCAATGAGGGATAGAATCCCACACTAAGTTCCAACAACCGGAACCTATGGTTAGACGAAAGAAATCGTCTATTTTCAGTATAAATAGTCTCCTTTTGTGTGGTTTAATGAATGTCTCAGAATTGGGGTTTCTTTATCTGGTTTTTCTCTCTCAGGGGTTCTTTCTCTGGTTCGGGGTTTCTCCTCCAGAGTTTTGAGTCTAACTTCTCAATAGATAATTTTCTACCTAAAACTGAAAAAAAAGAATTAAGTGCCAGAAAATTTGGGCCGTGGCGGGCTTTTGGAAATTTGCGTGAAATATTTAAGACAAGGGCGGGGTTTTTAAAATTTTGGCTAAAAGATTTCATAACGTTTTCAAGAGTTATAGCCCAATCCAAAATAATGACAGTCCAAAAACGTCATGGAAAAACTGTACAACATGATTGTATGACTGTCGAAAACTCTCATCAAATATCTTTAACATTACGTTCAGAAAACGTCATAGAAAGACATAAAATGACGATAAAAAACCGTCATAAAATGGTTGACGTTTAATAAACGTCATTAAAAACCATGACTTATGATGACGGTTGGAAAACGTCATAGAAGAAAACCCCATAGCTCTTTTATGACGTTTTCGAAAAATAACGTCATCGAAAAAACATATAATGACGTTTCCATCCAAACGTCATAAAATTAGTGTCATTAAAAGTCATATTTCTAATAATGGTTGATTATCATGGCTGACATAGGCATCGGAGGGTCGAAGACCGGCAAACCCGGTCTTCCCCTTGATGCATCTTGCTTATGATGTGCATGTATGGGTATCGAAGTTGAGATTCTATTTGTGTTTGGTATGATTCTCCCTCATGAAAATCATCCCATAACAGTTGGCGTTAGAAGGAGGGGTCGAACCATTGACCTTGTGGTTCACAGCATGAGCAAATTCATCATCTGGCCGGGAATCCTTTTTCTGGAAATTTTCTCTCCAGTATCCTAGTTTTCTTCTACTCTTGGGTCACTGTTTACTCGCACCCATCAAGAGCTCTTCTCCTTTATTTTCTAATTTTGATTTTCACATCTTTAGCATGAAAATCCAATACACTGAACCTGGAAATTTTAAGCGATTTCTGCAATTTTTTTTAAGAGAGAGAAAGTAGATATGAGACCTCTCTCTCCTCCTTCAGCACTGATACAGCCGCCACATTGACTCACCTCCATTATCATCGGAGTCACCAGCCCAAGCAAGTCTCTGCTAGCCTTCATGTCCTCCGGTGGTGACGCTGGTCCACTCAATCAAGCACTACATCTCATGGCGGTGAACCGACGACGTGCATCGCCTCACTCATTTGGACTGCTTATTCCTTGTGGCCTCCGCCTACCTAGAGATTGAACCATCATTTGGAACAGATCCTGCCTACCTTGTCTGGTGGTAGTCCATTACCGATAATGCTTGGAAAATACAGGATGAAGTGGTTTTTACTACAATCTTCTCTCCACTCTACGCGAGCTTTAGTGACGTCGAGAGAGCCATTGTCGATCGCCACCGCACACAACAAGGGGGTAGAACTGCATGATAGGTTGTGCCTCGCCAAAATCCTCAACGTTCCACAAGTACCCCGTCACCTGCCCTAGTAAGAGAAAAAGGTCCGACCTCTGCCACACAAGCAGAGGGCTCTGACAACGAAGAGACGACACTCATACGAATCCCAAGAGTAAGTTATCTCGCTTGGTACTTTTACTCTTAGCACCTAAATTCATGTCCTTACCTGAGTCATTCTCTAGTCCTCAAGTGGGCAAAGTTTGCGGAAGCGCGCCCATGTTGACGAAGATGAACCAGAAAAGGCAAGAGTCTGCGCCTTCAATGACAGTTTGGACTGGTTAGCTCCTTATTGAAACTACACGGCTAGAGAAATTTAAACACTAGAATCTACAATATTTTCTATTTCTTCTTTTTGGCGGGTCAAAATAGAGTTTATAGCGAAAGTATGAAAAATAGTAAATATAAACATGGCCAACTTTGAATATATGCGACAACATGTAAAACATTTCACACACACGGAAAACATATAGAGGATCAACCAAGTGACATAAGGCATCATTCAAGACCAAGGCACAATGAACACTAATAGTCACCTCAAATAAACTCAAAGAGAAACAAAGAGATTTTGTCCAGAACTCCCACCATGCTTGTCCCGTTTCAGTACACAGTACATATGCATCCACGAACTATAGTAAGGGTGAGCACTCGTTCCCGCTAACTCAGATGGGGTCGACATCCAACCGCGCTAGGGTTTGAAAAATCTAAAAGAGGGATATATAAAAGGGTGGCGCCAAAAAGTGTAAAATCCGAGAAGATAAATATTCTAGAGAAAATACTCGAGGGAAACCTTGACAATAAAGTTGATTCCAAAACATGAGATATATATAGCTCAAATAAATATGCATGACCTGCAGGATTTTCTAGTTCCATGTGGCCGAATATCCCGGTTTGTCTATACTGCAAATCAGACCCAACTACTTATCACGTCTGAGGACAATAAGTAGCGAGAGTGTCCATTTACAACAAATACCTAACAGATCACTCATAACAGGACCCCTCACTTCGACTTGCTTAACTCTCGACGAGACGAGCGTAAGTGATGAGAGAAAGATATAAACAAGACATTGCCCATCCGGAGGTTCTCGGTCATCGGCACTGTGGGAATCAAAGTCTAAGTACTAGAACCTGTCACTTTCAGGCCACGTACCAGAAATCAGGACAACGGTGCTACTTTTGATCCACGCACCGGAAATCAAGACAACGGTGCAACTTCAAGTATGTGATAAAACAGTAAATCTTGCAGCTCATACTTTTATAAATAAAAAACCACTAACCCGGAAAGATTACGGCTCACCCATTAGGTGTGCCCCTCTACCTGGATATGCCGACTCCAAACGCATGCTCCAATGTCGCTCTTCTCAAAGCGTCCTCGTTCTCGAGTCGTACTCCAAGTACTTCAATAACTGTAGAAACTATCTGTTAGAACAAGTCTCTAGAAATATCATTGACTTGATCTTTTCCTGGTTTGACCAAGATTCCTAGATTGACCAGGGTTGGCAATGGTTGACCAACCTTTTTTCTTGAGTTGACCGGGAATTGACCATTTGACTAAGGGTTGACCAATAACATTCTTTCAAAGTGGTCGACTTAACTTCGATTAAATGATCCGAGTCATTTTACTTTATTTCCTACTAAACGATAAACGCTTAAGCGTTGCTTAATAACATGTTGAATTACCAAGGACACCCAAATTAACGATTAATAATTCGTTTAAGTAATCATCGATTTCGTTTAACTACGTATTATAATTTCGTTAACTCGAAAATTTTGAAACACATTAATTCAGAAACTACAGAACACTACTAAAACATCCAAATAGTTTCCTTAATTAGAAATCTTTCCAAACAGGGAAGAATTCCCAAAATAGAAAGTTTTCTAAAATGGTAAGTTCCCTTAAATCGACGTTATGCTACGACTCAACAAAAAATCCACATTTTTAAAGAGTCGAAGACTACCTCCTCAGCTTCTGCCGAATTATGCTACCTTCACCAGAGTCTTATCAGATTCCGCTGACTTGTCGGATTCTGGTCACCTTGCCAGAAATTTGCCATAGCTTCTCTGTCTCTTCGATTCTAAGTTATCGACATGTACAATCAGGAAACATCATCAAAATCAACATCCCATCATCATCATTATAATCTAACGCGAACCAACAAGTGGCTAAAGTACCAAGGTTACCTCCAATCTACTCCAATCGTAAATCAGTAACTCCTCGACCTCCAGCTCGACTTTCAGAACCTCCATACACTCACAAACGCCACCTTGGTCACTACCTCGACATGCAAAGCCTGTCGAGGATTGAAGCCTCCCAGCCACACCATGAACCTCTGTCCTCGTCAAGGTTAGTTGCAGCTGCTCCCAAAACAGCACCAACACACATCTGGGCTCCATACATGCGCTACGGGGCTCATCGGGTCTCGAGAAACTAGCCGGGATCATCAAGAACGAGCTTTGCTAGAGAAGGACCGAGAACCCAGAAACTTGGAATTAGACAGTAAAAGTGGTTTCAAATTAGGACTCCAAAATTGACATGTGAAGCTAAGGAATTGAAGAAGAGAACGTGTGGAGCAAAACCCTACATTCGTTTTGCCGAATCACAGCCAAAACCACTATGACTCGCAGGAGGACATCTCGGCTTTCTCCTCCTCCAATATGCGTCTTTGGTGGGAGCATGGCGAATTTTCTGGCTAGGCTAGGTAGAATGTAAGAAGAGGAAGAGATTGGTGGTGGTGCGCCGGCCGTTAACGGCCAAACGGAGGAGCCTCGCCGTGGTTCGCCGGTTCGGTCGAGAGGAGTCGAGAAAGAGGATAGAGAGAGAGTTGAACGAAATGGGGTCTTTGACTTCAGACACATGTCTCAGGCCTTTTTATAGGCAAACAGACAACCTGCATTTGAAATGGAAATGATCAAACGGTCCAAATTTAAAAAGGGGTAAAAATACATCTGAAAAGGTAGAAATTATTTATCGGAATGGTAATTAAAAATTAAAATAAACTTCAAAAATTCACAGAAAATAGACGGAAGCTCCGAAAAATATTCCAATAATACCGGGAGACTCGGGTCGATGCGTACAATAACATCGAGTCCTTAAATGAGGAATTTGAAGGGTTTAGAAAAACTCAATAATGAACGTGGTTGTTAACTTATTAAGTTACCGAACGCGGCTTAAACCTCAGTAACTCGTCGTAAACCACGGTAAAAACATACAGGATCTCACAAGAACCCTACCTGCTCCAGAGCTTTTTGCTGGCTATATAGAGATACATTGGGAACCACGTCTTCCCTCCCCGATGTGAGAGTAGCATAGAGGTCATCCCCAACACCTCTATTTGAGGGGTTGGAAAGTGGTCTGGGAATGATTTGATTAATACGTTCGGTTTCGAATCTAGCAGTTCATGCATCTGAGTCGCCACAGAAAACGGTGTGAGGGACACTACGACCTCCGGCGACCGGGCAATGAGACTCCTTTTTGGCCCACAAAGGGGTTTCCATCATGTGTTAACAACATAGACATCTGATCCGGACAAGATAGCCAAAGATGCTTGAACTGCATTTTAACTCTTCTATCAACTGTCTGTATTTTGTAATATCCAGTATCATGTCCACCTGCAAATTCACGGTTACACACAGTTCTTTTCATGCCAACAGTAGTAGTTCAATAATATCTAAGATACTCATCAACATATAGAGAGACTCTCATACCAACTTCAAAATTTTCTCTGAGAGCAGATGCAGCGGATCGATCCATCACCCCAATTCGGCAGCTGGAGTGCTGGATCGATGGAGGAAGAAGATGCAGCGGCAGCAAATGGAGGGAGAGAAACCGGTGGGACCCACGCGGAGAGCAGCAGACCTGCAGGCCGGCAAGCACGAGGCGCCTGCCTCTGTGATGGAGGCAGCTGAGGTGGGACCCATGCATGTGGCGTCCGCCCTTTTTTTTTTTTAAAGCTGGCGCGTGCATTGCACGCGCCGATTAAAAAAATTAAAAAAAAAGTGGCCGACAGCTTTTTTCCGTTGGCCAATCAGAAGCCGACACGTGTCAATTTCAAATGAATTGACCGTTTGCTTCCGAACGGTAATGTGTACAACGGTCAATTCTTCCCCTATAAATACCCAAACTCTATTCTTCATAATTTACACCACTTCTAATTTCTTCCCTCATATCTTCCCCTCTCCCCTCAATATTTTTTTCAGTGTTCTTAGAAAATGACTACTTGGCTTCCCTCTGAAGATTTGCAGCTATGTGTTTCTTGGGTACGGCAATCCACTTGTAACATTACCGGCCGATACCAAGCGAAAAGAAATTTGTGGCAGAAAATATATGAAGATTATGAGAAAAATTGGTGTGGCAATCCCGACGATCCTTCACAACAAGCTCGTTCCAAAGTTGCGCTCGAGTCACGTTTTCCGCGCTTGAAGAGAATGCTTAAGAAGTGGTCTATAGCGGTAGCAAAAGCAAGAGATCGTGCGGCTAGCGGGACGAATTTGGTTGATTGATGAGGTATGCCTAATGGGTTTTCATTTATGTTTTTTGTCATATACTAAATATTTCAATTTAATTTTGTTTGTTTAATTAAATTTTCATATATGTCTCATTTTTGTTTTTTGTGTGTTTTAGGAAACTCAAGCTCAATCATTATTTTACAAAGATTTTAAAAAGGAATTTACTTACAAGGAATGTTATGAAGCGGTAAAAAATCATCCTCATTTCGTGATTGTTGGGAGTAGCACTTCTTCTCCGTTTGAGCGAAATTTTCCGTCCCCCGTGGTCCATGAAACGGATGAGCATACCGACGCGGATGAGCATATTAACTTGGATGATGAAGAAGGATACACAACTCCGCCACCAAACCAAGAGATACGTCGTCCATTGAGTCCGGTTAGACCTATGGGAGTAAAGGCGGCAAAGGAAGCAAGGAAGAAAGGAAAAAAAGGTATGACGGAGAAAGAAGAGATGTCTTTGGCGGTCTTTCATAATATGCAATGTAATCAAAAAGCATTTATGGAGGCTAGCATGAGAAGAGATGAGGAGAACCTTCGGTTGGCTAGGGAGGGCTTAGAACTTGAAAAGCAAAAGGAAGCAAGGTTGGCCCGACGTGATACGGTTGCGGAGTTGGAAGAAGAAACAAGAATTATGACAATGGATAGGAGTGTTATGACCCCGGGAAAGTTGATGTGGCACACAAAGAGGAAAGCGGATATCATGAGAAAAATGAATGAGAGTAGTAGCACAAGTGATGGTTATTATGTTCACTTTGATGAAGAGTGATATTATGTTGTTATAATATTTTTATGTTATTTTATGTTCCTCAATTTCAAGTTATTATATATGAAAGAATTTTATTTTCTAATTCATTCTAATTTTCAAATTAAAATACAATGCAAAATAAAATTAGAATACCAAATTAAAATACAATGCAAAATAAATTACATTAACGAATTAAAATACAATGCCCAATTGATTATCATATACAAAATTTTAAAAGTCAAAAACTTAATTGATGAATAGTGATTGCCTCTGTGACGGAGTTGCATCGGTGCATAAAAACTGGATCAGAAAAGCAATTTGTAGTGAATAGTAATTGATGGAAGCAATTAAATTGATGGATTGATGGATTGACAGAGAAGCATGGGTGCATATGCTCTGATATATTAATTAAACAATCGATGAAGTTTTGACTACTGTTTCTCTCGATCGCGAAATCCTATACGTAATCACTTGAAGTAGCTAGAGGAGCCCGTGATATAAATATCTGACAGTCATCCCTAGATGGTTGTAGCCATTTGAATGCTGAACTCTCCTATCAGTGAAAATAGACTCGATTGTGATGATGACAAAGACGTGAAGTCTAGTCTTGCTTAGTAAACGTGAAATAGAACAAATGGGTTGTGATGAAAAATAAAAATTAAAAAATTGTTTAATCGTAACAAACTATTTACGGACATCTAAGTTTGTTGGGCTTTTAAAAAACTGTTTTAATTATTTTCGAGTTTTATTTTTATTATTTTGTTTTATTTTAATTAATTTGTTTTAGACTTTATTTTTGTTTAATCGTTGGGCTTTTAGACTTTGATGTTAGACGTCCTACGGTTTGTTTACTCCTATATAAAGAGTCATTACCAGTTGTATTGGGATCATTCCTTTTATCAATAAAAATTGAGTTTTACTCATTTCTCGTGAAAAACCTGACCTGGAAAGTGATCCAGCCCGACCCGAACCGATATCCTGAAAAACGTACCCGACCAGGTAACTACTGACCCGACACGATAACCATTGACCCGACTTGAACTGGTAACCATTGACCCGACCTGGTAGCCATCGACCCGACCCAAGCCATCAAACCTACCCGGAACACAGACCCGTCCCGCCCCTGAAAAAAAAAACATAAAAAAAGAAGAAGAAGCAGAAAAAGCAGAAGAAGAAGAAGAAGAAGAAGAAGAAGAAGATAAGCTAGTATGTAACGTTGGATATTTATCTCGTCAGATTATGATGACTTCAGAACAATGTGTTTCATCAAAAACAAGGTATGGTCAACAATAATTGATAGTGATCTACATGAGAATTTTGTTGCCAGCAAGGTTGTTCATTCCCTTCAATTACCGACAGTGAAGTTGAGCAATCCATTTTGGATTGATGATCATGCATATGTAACAGATGTTTGTAAAGTTTTCATCTCTATATGAGAATTTTATAACGATGAGGTTACTTGCATGTGATTGATGTGGATGATAGTGATGTGTTTTTTGGAAAACCATGGCATGAAAGCGTCAACGGTAATTATTGTAAAGATGGAACGTATGTATTCATGAAGAAGTTGAACAAAATTACAATCAAGCCTGCAAAGCCTGAAGTGTGTGAAAAGAATGTTGAAGAAATCGTTTTGCAGATTAAAAAAGAATTTGCTCGTGTTGACTCGGTTGTCAGTATTGAAGAAATCTTGCCTCATATGACTCTTCCAGAACCAGAACCAAAGGCTATTCCAGAATGTAATTTTGGAAATCAAGAAGACTCATCTCAAATTGCATTTGACAAACTCATCTATAGTATTGGATTCATGATTGTGCCTTTAGAGTTTGCAGAGTCTCTGACTTCTAGACCACATTGAGTTTGTTTTCTACAAATTATTCTTCTTTATTCAAGATGAACTCGAGGTGAAGTTCTTTTGGAGTGGAGGAGACTGATGTAGAACGAAGGGGGTCGTTTTCTGACGAAAAATAAAGATTGGAGAGCCGTTTGATCGTGACAAATTATTTACGGACATCTAAGTTCGTTGGGTTTCTAGAAAACTGTTTTAATTATTTTCGAGTTTTATTTTTATTATTTTGTTTTGTTTTATTTTAATTAATTTGTTTTGGACTTTATTTTTATTTAATCCTTGGGCTTTTAGGCTTTAATGTTAGACGCCCTACGGTTTGTTTACTCCTATATAAGGAGTCTTTACCAGTTGTATTGGGATCATTCCTTTTATCAATAAACCTTAAGTTTTACTCATTTCTCGTGAATTCAGAAGTAGGCTTATGGATTCAAGGCATATCGTTGATGGATTCTAAC
The DNA here is from genome assembly GCA_951800085.1 of Comarum palustre. Taxonomy (NCBI): domain Eukaryota; kingdom Viridiplantae; phylum Streptophyta; class Magnoliopsida; order Rosales; family Rosaceae; genus Comarum; species Comarum palustre. The sequence goes on along the minus strand of OX637582.1, from coordinate 9,201,392 downwards.
ACCCCTATAAATTTCGCTGCATTACAGTGTCAATAAAAGAAAGCAGAACCAATAAGAATATAAGATCGCCCTACTCTCATATACTGGTGGCCTGAATGGAGCTAAGACCAATACTAATACACTAATACTTCAATTTGTTAACCAGTAGAGCAAGATAGTTTATCTATAAAATATAAGATCGCCCTACTCTCATATATATTGTAGGCTTATATATATTGGGCATGCCAACCTTCAAAATGTAGACTGGAAAACAGGTTGAGCTTCACATAAAAAGTCATCAAAGTTCGTTTAAAGAAGATTTCATTTGGATGAAGTGGGTTTATATGAATATGCAATTCTGCATTAAGTTGTGGTAGCTTAATATACATGGCCAGATTATGCAAGAGTTTTGGCTTTTGAGTGCACTAGTATTTTTTAGAGAGAAATTATATAGTTTCATTGAAACAAATTTGGTCAGAATGCGCTTATATCAGATGTTGTCTTGAAACCAAACATAAACAAGCTCTTACACATGACAGGTAGTCCTCATTGTTGTAGCTGCAGCTGCACTTAGATAATAACCTACGACAAATAACTTCTAGCTATTAAACCCTTAAAAGAGAAATATCAATCGCCTAGAGACCTCAATTGGTGTACGTCTAGATACAACTCAAAAATACATTGGAACAACCATCTATAACTAGTCTAAGTAAGACTTGGAAATTTTTGTGGACTCCCGAGCCCATTGGGTCAAACCCATAAGCTATCTGCATAGCACCCAACAACCTAAGAACCCAAATAACATGCCCACACCAGCCCACCTAAGCCATCATGCCCAGACCCAGTCCACCACCAGTCAACCCTAGGATAGGGTTTCCAACAACCATACCTAGTCCACCGCCATCATCGTGTCTGGTCAACACTCTCCGAGAGACTTCAACCACCGACAAAGTAAGCGTGTAAGTTGCCCCGACTTTAGCTCCACAACTGAACACTGAACCACTAACCACCTCACCAGGAATAAGCACAACCCTTTCTTTGGCCGCCTTTGCTACCATCAATCCCAAAGCAATCCATCCATCATCACCCATAACACCCTCTCCACAATCCCTCATCAATGGTCATACACCAAAAGTTAGAGACCCCGTCACAACATCCAACTCTATCATGTCCTCCGAACGCGCCAACCATAGCACACTGTCACAGACCGAATAGAGGCAAACACCGTGATCTAGGAGATTTCAGAAAAAAAAAACCCTCGCCGCCAACACGATCACCGTGGAGAATCCTCCCACTAGTGGATTATGGCTCATAGCCGATGAAATATTTCCGTCAGCTAAGACCAATGTTTCATCTGCAAAGTCAATAGCCGACGAAAGTTTCGTCAGCCAAGACGCGTCATTGATGATTCTAGTTGACGGAATTTTTTTTCTGTAGGCTAAGTTACATCTTAGTCGATGGAATATCTGCCGTCAGGCCGACACACATATTCGTCGGCAAAGATTATTACCGACAGAATATTTCGTCAGCTATGCATCCGTCGACTATAGTCGTTCTTAGACGACAAAAAAATGATTCTTTACAGACGAAATATTCTGTCGGCTAAGATACATGCTTCTTAGGCGATATTTTCTTTTCAGCTAAGACCTAGCAGACAGAACATTACAAGTAGATATTCACTCTTAGCCGACGGAAATTTCATTTTTCCATCGGTAAAGGTTCCTTACCGACACAATTTTTCCGTCGACTAGGAAGATAAAAAATAGTTATTTTTTGGGTTTTTCATTTATTTATTTGTTTTGGTTTTTAATTTAATTTTTTTTCTTCAAAATTTTTTATTTATTTATTTTGGGTTTTAATTTATTTACCGATAAAATTCATATTGGTTTATGTTGTTATAGAAATAATTATAATATTTAAACTCAATACTAAATCAATTAATAATATAAAAATTATACATTAATAATTAAAATTGTTCGACAACTACTGGATCTATTAGGTTCATACATAAGAAAGATGTTTAGACGTTCGAAAATTCATTGGCGTCAAATGCCGGAGACGACTGTGGAGGAGGAGCCGTAAAAAACTAAAGAGGAGGAGCTTCTAGACCTAAGCGAGAGAAGATAAAGTCCACCCGTCCGCACACTTCAGTCATCTTATCACAATACCACACAGTCGTTGCCTCAGCTCGTTCCACTGTTGGAGCTCTCGTTCATGGCTTTCTGTGATATCTCGAAGCCTCTCCATCTCTTCATTTGGAACCGTATGACTACACATGGTCGAGCTGGACGAGGACTGGCTCAAGTCTCGCTCACATCCTCTTCCCATCATTTTTATCTCCTTGTCTTTGCGCTTGATCAACACAACATCCAACAAATTAATTTTTGTGATGCTATGTTTTCCATCATTTTCTCCTCCATAGCTTCAGGATTGGACTCCTTGAAGCTTGTCTTTCGTACTTTTACCTCCTTAAGCATCTTCTCATGCATAAACAAAATTATGCAATTTTTATTACTTAAACAATCATATACCAACCACATAATTCAATAAAAATAAAATCAACATTCTTAATTGATACTAAGTATCCAAATAAAGAGACAAATAATTTAAGAAATAATTAAAGAAAATACACTTACGTATTACTGTGTGGCGACTTCGTCACTGGGTCTCACATAGCTCTGCTCGAATCCCTTGATGATCGGTAAGAGCTCACCTTTGTTCCTCAGATCCTCCATAATGTAATGATAGGAGAAGACCCGTTATGGTGGTGCATCGTCTTCAAACCACAGTTTTTTTGTTAGCGTTCAAGAGTTTCTAATACACGATTTAATTTTTTATAAAATTATATTTAATAATATTTTATTCTAAATAAATAATGTAAAGGTAAACTTAATTTACAAAACTGTATTATTCTAACAGATTATATATGTTTTTTTAAAAAAATACAGGGTAAGTCCCAAAAACTTAAACACATACCTTGAACTCGTTACACTCAATGTCATGACTCATCCCAGATTAACCCTTTTAATACGAGGTAAATCCTGCAGGGTCCACCTCAAGGGAACTTCTTATCGAAATCCCTTTAAAATTGATAACCCTTCCTGTAAAACAAATAAACACTTCTATGAAAAATAATTAATACAACCCCAATACCTGGAGTCATCATGCTCCCAAAATCTCCTCTATTGCTTTACAATCACTATCAACTAACTAAACTGGGGTAATCAGAGCAATCTAAATAGATAGAAACCTAATTAGATTCTAGCGTCAGCGGACTACATCGACTATACCTTGTCTCGTGTACGCACGACCTCCTCTCAGCTATCCTGCAAACTGGGCATTTGAAAACGAAGGGCCTAGGGAAAAACATTTTAAAATAAACGTTAGAGTGAGTGGACAAAATTAAACTCGATAAAATGATGGCTCGAAGCCAAAATTTATTTTCATGCTCTCCCACAAATAAAACAAAAATAAATCATTTTTATGCACACTCAAAATATTTCAAATATAAAATTTTGGCCTTAAGCCAAACGTAAATATTTTTGGCCTCATGCCTAATAAAATCAAACACTGGCCTAACACCAATTATAAAATAATTCAGGCCTACAACCAAATTATAAACGAAAACAAATCTCGGCATGCAGCTTAATCATCAAATATAGAGGAATAATATCACGAATAAAACATCTCTCATGTCAGGATCAGAGCTAAGAGCTCTAGCGTACCACCCACCCTCAGTGAGGACGCAATCCTGCACTAAATTACCATCTCTCCAATTGGGAGAGGAGCGCAACAAGTGGCGCGCTTCCACTTCACCGAATGAGGAGTGTTGCCCGCTAGCTAGCTAAAATAAATTCGACAACCCTCATATATTCAATAAATATATAATCTCGTGATATCAAATCCAAACTTTTTCCATTTTCCCCACCAAGGCCAAATATAAAACATTAATCTAGGTCCTTGGTCAAATTTAATAAAATTCAGGCACTTGGCCAAATATAACATAATCCCGGCAAATGTCAAAACATCAAATATAACCGGCAAATGCCCAAACTTAAATCCTAGTAAAACATCGGGTTTGATTCCCATCTGTATGACGGGTCTCTCCAGTCGAAAATCATTTAAACCAAAATAAATCGTGTGCGAGCCGAAATCCATAAAACATGAGAAATAAACAAATAAAATCCCTCCACTGAGGTGCTTGCATATACCAAAGGAATCGAAATAAACAGAACCCGAAAATCACAATTTACTGAGAAAATCCACAAACCCATTTAAATCATAAATTATGGCATGCATTCATTTACGCAAAATAAAAGTCCACTCACAGTACTTAATGCGACATTCTCAATGCTCAAAATACTCCTCGAGCGTCATCTCGAAATATTCACATGGTCGAGTCCAGTCCCACATTCGACCATTGGCTGTAAAATAAATCCGACATATCAGTCCTTACTACCGTTGACTTGATATTTTCCAAGTTTGACTAGGAAATACTAATTTGACCAGGAGTCGACAAACTCATTCCTTTTCAACAACTTTACAACCATTAAAATTATTTTTGATTATCGACTCGAAGTTTAATTTCCGAATACGCCACCTTAACATATCGCCTTTCCTTTGAATTTCATTTAACGCTAGGTTAACACATAATAATTTAAGGAATTATTATGGACACCCAAACAACAGCTTTACCGATTTACTAACTGTGAGTCGATATAACAAAAGTCATTTATCCAAATTATTTACAACGATCAACTTCACATTTTCGTTTATAGAAATTATTATCTTCCACAACGATTAAAGTTGTCAACATTATTTTAATTCCATGCATCACTATTTACCTCTAATCCCTTTAACTTTGAATTTCACCTTTCTTCATTAAATTCGCTCCCAAATTAATCACTTTCTATAAATAGGAAGTTTCTTAAAACGAGAAGTTTCTCAAAATAGAAACTTCCTACTTACGTCCAATTTTTTGTAATTAATCCAATTTATTAATTTACGGAAACTTTAAAACAATTAGGTTATCAAGATGATCGATTTCTACCTCTTCGGCTTTTACCGGAAAAACTATTGATTCGCCAGATTCCGGCGAGTTGTCAGAATATTCTGCCGGATTTTGGCAATCTTGCCTGAAAATGGCCATGGCTTCGCCGTAGCTCCATTTTACCAAGTTCTCGACAACAACAACAACAAAACACAACAAATTAATTACCAAGATAACAACTACAACAACACAGATATTCAAGGGACCGATTCTTACTCTCTGTTCAATCCGAAACACAGCCAGCGGCCCTCCTCTGCCGTGGTGGCCGCCAGGCAGCCTCCTGCCATCACCAACTTCACCAGTCACTCAAAGAAAACATCCTCCTGCTCTTCTACCTATGGCTTTGAATCTACCTCTAAGGATGTTGTCTCTACCCCAAACTCCTCCAAATATCCATCTCCTCCTCCATCAATACCAAAACTCATTAAACTCTAAAAAATAAACCCCACATACCAACTTCAAAGCTCAAGGATAGAACTTCCTCACCTTATCCTCGAAGCTTCACCACCACTACCACCACCTCTTCTCCCTCTGTCGAGACTCAACTTAAAGCTCGCCCTGCTGTTGTTAGCACGAGCTGTTGCCCCTGCCACTTCCTCTTGGCTGTAACAGCGATTCGAACTACAAGGACAACAACGTCCCCATGAAGGGAGATGGCACAGTAAGGGAAAAACAAAAACCCATAAAACAGAACATAATTAGGCCTTTTGGTTCAGGCTTGAAATCGAACACACGGGACAAGGAAATGAAGGAAAAGAGAAGGTGAACGAAAACCTACCATTAACGAGACAAAAGGTCGCTTGAGCTGGCCCAACTCTGACGAGCATAGCCGTGCTTCACGTCAGGTGATCTCCCTCGTCTTGGGTTCTATGAAGAAATTTCTTTGGGGGTTTTGTTAAGAAGAGGAAGAGGAGTCTTCTGGTGGTAGTGCACCGGTGAGAGGTGGCCAGACGGCGGGGCGCCGCTGTGTGAAACCGGAGCTTCTGAGAGAGAGAGCGAGAGGAGAGAGAGAGGCTCGGGTCAACACCCGAAATGGGTGTTTGACTCGGGTCAACACTCTCCTCCTTTTTATACAGAAACCAACGGTCCAGATCTAATCTCCAATCGATCTAACGATCCAGATTTAAAGAATGGTAAAAAGTAAATAGTTAAATGGTAAAACCTAATTACAGGAATAGTAATTAAAAATAATCAGAAACTTCGAAAATTCATAGAAAATAAACGGAAGTTCCGAAAAATATTCTGAAAATACCGGGGGACTTGTGTTGACACGTATTATAACATCAAGTCATTAAATGAGGAATTTGAACAGTTTAGAAAAACTCGAGCAATAACTTAATAAATTACCGGTCATAGTTAAAAGCTCTCGGTAACTCATGAACCCATGTAGCAAGGTAACTTTTAGGTACGGGATGTTACACTCAAAATGCGTACAAATAAATGTTCAGTACTCATCCTCCCTCCCATAGAACTCCCACGACAAAAATAATAATATACATATATACACCTACATACACTCAATTAATCAACTCATAATATTAATTAATCATATATATGCATGGTTATATATACACACACATACACAAACACATAATGAACATATGAATTAAACAAATCTAGACGAAAATATGACTGAAAATTAAACGAATTCCATCAAAAATAAATAAGAAAAGTTAAACAATACGCACCTATGATCAAAATGCTAGCTATAGATTAGTTATAACTTGAACTTCAATTCATAGAGACGTCAGACAATGGTTTGGAGATTTTTTGACGGAGAATGAATGAAGTGAAAGAAATGGATATACGCGTTATGTATTTATCGGTGTTAAATAAATGATTCAACTTAGTTGACATAATATTCTGTCGGCTAAGGGAATAATCCGTTGATTAAGGAAATATTCATTAGGCATGGTGTCAGAGAATAGTTGAACTTTAGCTTCTTAACCGACGGAATATTGTGTCTGTTAAGAATATATTTTCGTCGACTAAGATTATCATAGCCGACTGATATATTTCAACAGAATTTATCTATCGGCTATGGAGTTCTTAGTCGACGGAAATTGTCGAAGAACATTTTCCGTCGGCTAAAAAATCTTAGCCGACGAATCATTGCACCTATCCAACAAATGTATTTCTGTCGGCTAATAGTTGAAATCCACTAGTGTCCTCACATCGCCGCCAACACGATCAACGCCATACGCAAGGGAACAGCGCTGCCGCCAGTTGAGCTCTAGATCTCAAGAGTCACAAACGCTCCAAAGAATACAGAGTCACTCTCGCCTTGGTATTTTGAGTGTAGTAGTTTTCTATTGCTATATGAGTTTTATTTATTTTTTATTAAATAAACAATTTGTATGCTACAACAATTCTATTGGTATGTTTCTATATCGCTGCTCTATGATCCTAGCTCTCTCTCTCTCTTCAACATAGTTTCTAGGGTTTCTGATGTGCTGCGCAAGTCCTTTTTCCATGGTGACCATGGTAGCTTCGATATATTGCTTCTCTAACGGCAAGACTGATCTCCAAGCTTTCTCTTTCCAACCCGGAATCCTGTAGATCTGGGTGATCTCCGATCCCCGGAAAGAAAGGCAGACGAACCATTGGGCTCTTATGATATCTACAACAACATGATCAGGTTCCGATGCCATTGTCACATAAACATGGTCAAATTAAGAGAGGGTCAGCATGATCATTTTCATCATTTTATGAGTCAGATCATGATCATGTTTTCCAATCACTTGTCAGGACTAGCAAACATAATCTTTCAAAATTTTAACTCAACTTCCCACAGAATTAGTTAGCATGATAAATATTGTTCCACACAATCCAATAGTGGCATGCCTCGATAGTTTTTTAAATGCTTTAGCAAGAAACCATGTACATATTCAAATCTTGCAAAAAGATAACTCTTATTGGATAACTATTATTAATTAAGAAGGTGACAAAGGCACATCTCCAAACTCTAAAATGGTGTGCGCACTCCACCATTGCCTAAAAGAACATTACCCCTTGTGATCAAGTGGTTCATTATATTGTAAATACATCGGTTTTTTTTGCTTCTCATCTTAGTAAAAATATAAGAATTTTATTCCAACTTGTCATCCAACAATCATTACCAATAAATTAAGAATACCTGTAGTATGGAAAACCCAAGACATCCATACACAATTAAAGACAAACCTGTAGAGGAGGAGTAGCATGCCAACATAAGGATGAGGAAGCCAACCCCATATTAGCAAACCTATCAGCAACGGAATTCCCTTCGCGAAAAATATGTGAGCATATGAAAGAGATATGCCGAATCCAAGCCAAACAATTGTACCATGCAATACGCAATGGCCATGGAGGTACAAATGAGAAGAAGATATTCATTAAAGAACCGCTGTAGAATCACTCTCCAATCATATGTGATGCCAGCCAAACTAGTAAGCAAACTCAACTCCTAAGATAACAGTCATAAGTTCTGCAAAGAAAGCAGTTTGAGTTCCCAAACAATGACAATAACCACCAATAAAACGACCAAAATTATCCCTGAAGACTCCACCACAGCCAGCAAGACCAGGGTTTCCCTTGGAGAAGCCATCAATATTGAGCTTGAGTCAAGGAATGAGAGGAGGATGCCACAACACAATACGAGGAGCAACTCGACGTTTGAGAACAAGATTCACACCTATACCAGAAAGGATTTTGGAGTCCGAAATTCCACTGACAAAACTAGGAGTATGAGGAGCAGTAAAACGAACCCAAGCCTTAACAGATCTAAAAACTCGCATAAGAGAGGGCTGCTCATTATCATACCGAAGCTTGTTACGAGATTTCCATATAGCCATAAATACATCATTTTTTTTAAGAAAGTTCACAAATTATATACTAAAACTAATCAAGATATTACTATATGCACTGGTTACTGGGACATTTATATAATTACATCATTTGATTGCATGATACATTTATCGATTTATCCTCGTATATGCATGTGTATATGTGAAAGATGTGGTTTATCTTTGATGTAAACTATAACGGATGATATTCGAGGTTATGACTTTTAAATATACCTGTTGTTCGTTTAAATTTGTCCGATAAAATGACAGAAAGAACAAGAGAACTAATAATGTCACACATTAGCAACTACTTGGATAGGCTAATAAGAGTAGGGTAAGCTCTTAAATATTTAAAATATCTTTGATTCCATAAAATTTCTATTTTTTACAAACATTGATATTAATTTTTATATATTTCTGATATTTTATATTTAGTCTATTTTAGTCAAATATATTATTTTTATATATCCATATTCGATAATTTCTCGATATATCCATCGATATGTCAATTTTCCGAACCACTAAAATTTTCATGATTGTCGATATTTTAGTCCTTAGTATGGTTACTTGAACAGGGAGAAGTGTGGCATGTGGATCACCATTGTACCAATAATGTCCCAACTTAACCATCTTTAAGGTGTTCGGTTTTAATTACAAAAGGGCTCGGTACAATTAGGTATGATCTATCCACTTATGTTGTATTTTATTTGTTCATTTTTTGATGTGAGATATTTCCTCTTCAACACTCCTCCTCACGTGCAACCTAATCTTTTTAGGTCTGCACGTATAATTCGTTCAGTCCAATTCCCACATCAGAAATCGGTACATTCATTCGGTCCAATTCCTATTTCGGAAATTGGGGTATGCGGCCCAAGGCCCACTGTAGGCACTTGGTATGGTATGGGCCAATCAGAATTTTTCCGACGGCAATTCTGTTAGAGAGAAAAGATCCCACATCAGAAAATGGAGAAATAAAATATAACTTATAAGTGGATGAATTGTATCCAATTGTACCGAGGTCTTTTGTGTTTAAAACCCAGCACCTTAAAGGTGGTTAAGTTTGAACAGTATCAGTAAAATGGTGATTCACTGGCCACACTTGTCCCAGTTCAGGTATCATAGCGGGTCCCTCTTCAATTACTTATCTCAGTGTAACGAGAGAAAGTCTCCCATCATAATGAGCCCAAATTTGGGTTCATCGAATCGAATTACTTGAATTGGGACAAGCGTGGCCAGTGGATCACCATTGTACCGATATTGTCCTAACTTAACCACCTTTAAGGTGTTGGGTTTTAAACACAAAAAACCTCGGTACAATTGGATACAATTCATCCACTTATAAGTTATATTTTATTTGTCCATTTTCTGATGTGAGATATTTTCTCTCCAACACTCCCCCTCACGTGCAACCTAACTTTTTTAGGTTGACACTTGTAATTTGATTTGGTCTAATTCCCACATCGGAAATTAGTAATTTGATTCGGAATATGATTTGGTCCAATTTCTATTTCAGAAATTGAGATATGTGGTCCAAGGCCCACTGCAGACACTTGGTATGATATGAAGTTAAAGGCTTTTCGATGAACCTAAATTTATGCCCATTATGTTAGGAGACTTTCCTCCGTTATGATGGGAGATGTAATTGAAGAGAGACCCGCTCTGATAACAACTTGAACAAGGACAAGTGTGGCCCGTGGATCATTTTTGTACCGATATTATCCCAACTTAACCACCTTGAAGGTATTGGTATATCTATAAAATGCCTCGATACAATTAGATATGATCTATCTACTTATATGTTGTATTTTATTTATCCATTTTATAATGTGAGATATTTTATCTCCAACATAGTTTGGTCATTCATGCAACCAAGATGGGTGTTGCTCCCACTCAAAACAGCAAGAGCATATACATGTGGGAGAGAGAGCAATATATTGCCAAGCTTCAGCATGGTGTCTCTTTCCATAGTTTAGGCAAACACCACAAAAATGATGGGTTGCAGCTGTCATCATCATTGTCCCAAAAATAAAGGTTGACTTGTGGACACTGTCAAAACCTCACTCACTATAATTTCAACACTGATTCTTGGAGTCTTGGTGGTATGGAGAGGACTACTCTCCTCTTCTGGACCACAATGGCAGACAATGACCAAAGCTCTCTCTCATCTCAAGTATAGTGGTGCTGTTTTGTCTCCCAGGCATGAAGTATAGATAATATTCATAATAATAAGAGAATCATTGGGCAGTTGGGCCCCCACCTTACGAGGTAATTGTGAACTGCCTAATTTGAAGAGGAGCCGTGGAGGAGAGGACCTTCATGTGACTAACAGAGACTCAACTTCTCCTTGCTTTGCATGTATTTATGTCCTAGCTTCCTCTCCTTTCCACCAGAACCCCCAACTTCTAAGTTCCAACACTTTATAATTATCTCCCTTGCTCTCTATCTCTCGCCATCAACTCTTCTCTTTTATCTGAGTTGAAACAATGAGGCCAAGCTTCCAAACAACTGCTATTGTTCTGTGCGTTTTGTTCTTCATTTCTTCCTCAACAATATCAGCTAGCGGGATGCTACAGAACAAAGAAGGCAACCAGCTGTGCCTTAACATCTTCTTTTCACTACCCAGTTCTTGTTAGCTATACTAATGCGTTAAATCTTGTCATCTTGTTCAGGACAAGAGGAAGCAAAGCTCAAGAAAATCAGTGATGGGGATTCCCTAGTGGAGCTGGAAGGCAGTGACCTCTTGAATGTATGTTTAGGACTTTAAGTAGTCAATTCTTGTCTTGATATGATCTGTTTTTATCTTTTGGAACTATAAATCTTATACTTTTTTTCGTGTGCTTTTATTGCAGCTTATGGGGCTGGAAGCCTGTGTTGATGGAGATGAAGAATGTTTAAAGAGGAGGGTTATTGCAGAAGCTCACTTGGACTACATCTACACCCAGCACCATAAGCCTTGATGCTGACACGGGAAAGCTTCATATTATTCAAATAATCTAGCTGCTCCCTATATTGAGCTCCTTAACCAGCTAGCCTTCACTCTTGGAGATCGAGTTTGTTAATTATAAGATTGCAGAATCTTCCCTTTGCGAGAATGAAGTGTAAGTGCAGATATGAATAACTATACTCTCGATCTGTTGTTATAATTTAGTAAATTAAGCCTTGGTTTATGATTTTGGTGAAGTTACCTCTGAAATTTAAAGCCATATAGTTTTATAATGTGATTTAGGGGTGCTTCGACATTGATTTAACAGTTGGGAAGTTAGGGAAAGATTTCAGATCCAATATTTACTGTGTTTCATCAACTGGAGCTTTCAAAACAGTTGGGAAATTTTAGTTTCTAGTTCAAAGCTCACCTGTAGCACTTGCATCTTTCCTGTAATCTGCTTTGTGTTGACCAAAATAAAATATTTGCCTATACAACTGAGTTCACTAAACAGAAACCAGAGACTAAGGAAGACCAAATTAAGATTAAAAGATAGACTGCTAAAAAGATTTTAATTCTATTACTTGAACAGTTAAGAATCCTAGACAGATACATGTCAATGTCTTTGAGAGAGATGGGAACAAATGATCAATATTCATAGGCCACAGATAGATTTACATTCCTACAGCTACAGAGAAAAGACAGCATATGTTAATTAAGGATTAAGATGACCTCTTCACCCACATCCTGAATTATTGGACCTCCATCCGGTTGGAGAAAGTGGATTCACTAGTTATTGCAATCACCTATTCACCTTACAACCATCATCAAATTGAAGAGACATCTTCTTTCCTTGAATGAAATTAAAAACTTATAAGGAAAATCCACAGCAACTAGACCTTATAATTACAGTATAATTCGATTTAAAGAGATGTAAAGAGAGGTGAAGAGTAATTCGATTCGAATACAGTATCCAAATTGAAAAGTCTAATGACGGATACGAAGAAGCATATAAATTAAGAACATTATAGTCTAGTCATACAAAGAAGAATATTAAGAACATTATAGACACTAATTCAGTACCTTTGCAATCCAAACTATAGCCTTTGGTGATTAAGAACTTGTGATTAGCTAAATCAATGGACTATTATGTGTTGATACCTGCAATCACAGTCGAGTATGACCATTGTAACCTGGTTTGTTTGCATTCATCAGTAGCATTTTATTTCTTTTGGCCCATTACAGAATCAGAATCAGAATTGACCTCTCTCCACTAGATTTTCTATGGAAGAGTAGCTAGCTTTTGCATGTAGGGCTCATCTGCATGGGCAAAGTTGCTGCTACAGAGAAGGAATCCCTTGGAAACATATATGATAAAAGAAGAGGAAATGTTTATTTATGTATCATTATTATATATCAAAATTACACTTATAAGAAGCATATATGTTTCTGTACTCTCATTGATGCACAAGTCCAGAGCACTTTTAACTCATCTTGAGTCATTGGAGTCTGACTGGTTCTCTCTTGCTTTTCCTTTTGCATCCAATCCAAGACTACTTATAAACAAGTGAGAATTGCATTTGCTATTTGTGTATAAGATTATATGAATCTTATCAAAAAGCTGATTCCAACCAATTGTATAAAATTTCTTGTCAACATGAAAATCAAGATATTACATACTAAACTGCTTTAATTCACCATTTACCAAACTTGCTACATTAATCATCTCCCCACTGCCTTCTTCCTTTTGCTTTAATAATTAAACTCAGAAGAACCATGCATGGAATTTTCTGTCATTATCAGAGGAGATAGTGGCTTTCTGGTTGTCCAACACAGACATACTGCTCTAGAAATCCTAAAAAGTAGCCACCCTCACAAATTCATTCCACTTCACTGAAACGAGTGGAAGTTAGCCATTTATTTTGCACTACAAGCAAATATATAGCGATCAAACACTGAAGCATTTGCATTTGCATTTGCATTTGCTGCCTCTGCTGGATGATCATGCAGAACGGCCGGCTGAAATCTGATGGTGGAGAGGAGTATTACAAAACTAGGCACATTCCAGAGATATCATACACTACCTACTCTATGATACAAAGATATGTGAAAACTTGGCCAAGAGGAACATGATGCGAGTTTAAATTTCTTCACGTCTTTCATTGTAGTTTTTTTTAAGAGGATCAAAGGATTTCATTGCTACCCTCATAGTGACTCGAACACATGACTTCGTCAATAGATAATGGATGTGCTTACCACTACGCTATAACCACTTCGTTATCCTTTACTGTAGTTCATAAGTGGAGTTTTCGCTTTAATTATGCATAGTTGAGAATGTACACCAAGCAAGCCTAGACTAGAATCCCGTTTAGAAAAACATCGCCATGCATGAGTGGATTGAGGGAGGAGATATGGTAGGATTGAGTTAAAAATCTTACAATTGGACAGGAAGCAAACAAACGCTGTCAGCTGCTAACAAAATGCTTCTTAGATTATCAGTTGTTAAAGCTTAAAGGATAAAGAGAAATTGGAAACCTTTTCCACATTCAAGGACCCTATGAATTATTGGCACCAAATACCTCATATACCAGAATGACCTCCATCTTATGATTACTTCAAATAGTGCTTTCCATCATTCCATGTCTCATTATACAAAGCAAAAATGACATGACATTGGTTTGTGATTCGCATCTGATCATTACTGACCGTTTATAACTTTGTGCTCTTGATCATCCAACTCCAAGATGATTGAATTGTTCAGGCAGTTCAGCATATAGATTTCATAATTTTCTTTATTTTGCCAGGAACAATTCTGATAAGGGAAGAAGAAAACACAAGCAATTGTGGCTGGAACATGAGCTAGGTCTGTGCTCTTCAATTGAAGAAAACGACTCAGAAAATGCAAATTCTACCAAAAGAATTACATTTCCCATCCACTATGTGCTTATTAACCGTTGAGGCACCGAGATACAACAAAACTAATTGATAGAACAACAATGTGTCACTACACAGACCCTTCACACTCTTCTTAAGACCTAAAAGGATTAAACTCCAAGCATCTTCATCTTCCTTTCCACCTTTCTTTTCTAAGGGTTTGGAAGGGAGAGCTCAAGTATATATAACAGTATGGCTAAACAAGAATGCCGCGCGTACAAAACTGACCCTTCTTTAAATTGGAGTACAAGTATTATGTTAACAAAGGAAAGGAAGTGGCTCACCATGTATGGTTTCTTCAGCTGGCTCCAAAAAGATACCATGGTGTGTGCAAAGACAATATACTGTCTGACTCCCTCTCTGGTGATGTATGCAGCCAACTATTGTTCCTCAATCTCATTTCTCCTGGGATTATTTTTTTGTTCATAGAAGCTGAATGATGTGAACTTATTTGAGATAAAGGGTGCAACTGTGATAGCCTCCTATTTGAGGAGATTTTAGCTTGGATGTTCAAGTGTCTTTGCTTTCTGGCTTTCAAGTTTACTTTTGGGACAAGCATAGGAGGGAAACTCACCAAATCAACTGTTTTCAAGTTACAGCAAGAGGCTTCATTGCGTAAAGTAGCTGTCTTTGGTATTGCTTTGCTTCCTTTCCATGCTAAAAATGACTGTTGCAGCTTGGATGGAACCTGTAAAGTCAGAAAAGTAATCATAAGATCCTGGACCAAGTTGTGCATTAACACGAATCGCGAACACTATCATTTGTCACTCTCAAGTAGCACACTAGCAGTTACGTAGATCAAAAACATAAAATCGCCACCACTTCCTGGTGGTTAGACAACACTACTTCAAGTACCACCATGTAAACCCTGAAATGTTTATGTGCCGTTGGCATATAACCATGAATATCAGTCTATCCAAACTATAAGACAGTTGGCATCACTTTTTGCATCATTAACATTCAACATATTTAGTCAAACAAGGGAAAACGAAGGTTATGGAAATGTATATCGTTCTTCAAAATAATGCAATTACATCTGAGTAGTTATAACTTGAGGCATATAAAGCTAACTAAGCTCCTAAATGTAAAAAAAACATAGAATCATTCTTCGGTTGAAATTTAAAGGTGAACTCGTATAATAATATGCTCACAACTGAGGGATAACAGTTTCACATTGTCTAGTCAAATCAAGTGAACTCTTAAAGCACATAAATTAACAAGAAAGCTGAACCATGTTTAATACACACACACATACATGGCCCCTCTGATGAAAAAGTGTCAGAACAAAGGGACCGATCAGTTGTCTATTCTGATGAAATTTTCTTCTCATGGTGAGCCATTGCGATTTTTCAAAGGCACTTCAGGCACAGAAGGATGATAAAGTGAAGAATTCCATAAATGCAAATAACTGCTATAAATCGACCTTCGAAGGTACTGACACAAACTGGTTGAGGAAAGCAGTTGTCATCATCGAGCTTTTTACCAAAGATACCAAACAGCTTATGGACCATATATATATATATATCTATATCTGTCTATACTACTAAGCCACTCTTTCAGGGTAACATGGTTCATCAAATTGACTTAACCAAATTATCCACTATAAGATAATATAACCAAACAAGCCAACATTATCCAAAGGGCAACAGTGTATACTAGTTATAGAAACCAAAAGGTTATTATCCACTAACTTCACATTACCACCAGCAAAAAGAGCAGGTTACAGTTGCTAGTGCGTACATACAACCCTTAGATTTAAATCATGTACATACATAATCAATTGCTCTGCAGTTGCATACAAATGCAGGAGAGAAAGGATAGGTGTGGTTATGATGACTGCCTAGACATAATCACAGGCATCAGATAGCATATACGTCATAATATTCAAAGCTATTTTGGGTTCTGCAACACTACTGACTTGTATTATATGATATTATAATATAAGACCAAACAAAAACAAAACAAATGTTTAAAACTCACCCCAGAAACAAGGCTACTTGAAGCAAATGCCAGTGAGGATGTGGAAAATGGTGATCGCCCAGGTTTATTGCCCTTCTGGTCATTTTTAGTATCATCCTTATCTGCACTTACAGAGCCAAAACTTGTTCGCGCAGCATCATCGTCATCTTCATCTTCCTCCTCTTCTTCCTCTTCCACTTCGTCCTCTTGAATTAATTTCTCATCTTGGTTGGCCAATGGAGAAGTTTCTTCTTCTTCCGGCAAAACCATTTCCACATTCTTCTCCTCCTCTTTCTCTTTCATCTTCAACTCCTCATCCATATCCTCAATTAACTCTTCCAGGAGCAGTTCAGCCTCTATAAGTTCAAGTTCTTTTTCAATCAATTTCATCTTCACCTCACTTGCTTTGTTCTTCTCTTCAGCCCATTTCACTAGTTTTTCAAAAAGAGGCTTGCATGTATTTTCCACTGCTGATACAAGTCTCATCAAAAAGTTCTGTTTCTTCTCACCAATGTTTTGTCCATAGAACTCGTCATAACCAAGCGGAAGGAGCTCCGCCTTTTCTGGGTCCACCTCTTCCCCATCTTCGAGAGGTGGCTGCCAAAATAGGCGAACTCCGTGTTCTTCATCTTCAATATAGTTGATTAACCGTCCAGTTGGTGTGTGAAGGATAAGTGGATCTTCAGTATATATAAGCTTTGATGGATCTTCAAGATCAGGCTCTGGTTCCTTATTAATAACAACAAATTCTGGAGTCTCCTCTGATAAAGTAAATGCAAAGGAGTAAGACACATAATTTTTTTTCATTTCGGTTTATGAAGAAAGTGTGCATGTGTTTTCTGATTATTTGGATAAATGCTCAAATAACCAGATCAAACAAGAGGGGAGCAGATTTAGGTCAAGAAGCAACCAACCTACATACCGAAGGGAACAGGTCCCAAAGTTTTAAAAGGGAGGAACAAAAGGGGAATTGTTGGGCATTGGGAGAATATTACACAATGTTGCAGCTCACTTCAGAATTATTTGGAAAAAAAATGTAAACTAAATGAGTGCTTGAATACGTAGTGAAAACACAAGGGAAAGGGGGAAGTATAGATTGCGAAATTAATACCATTTGACCACCAGTATTCAAGCTCAGCAGGCATAGGTATTCTCAGTGGAGCTTTATAGAAAGAGTTCAACCACATTTCCCTTTCCTCATCAACCTCATGCACATATGTTTTCCAGTAATCAGGGACCTGCCCAAAATCAAAATAATAAATACTTAATGCTGGATAAATGAACCACCGTTCATCTTCATTCCTTCAAGCAGAAAAAATTCAGCAGTCATAAATAATTGATCATAACTTACTTCATAAAATTGATTTATGAAGCCTGGTGCCATCCAAACATCTTCTTCTTCATAGAAATAGGGATGTTGAGGATCACTATACGGGCCCCTCTCTTCCCTAACCACTATAAAGGAAACACAAATTTAAATAATCATGAACCAAGAAAGGGTCAAAGATTATCCAAAATGTGAATGGGTCATATGAATCTAACCCAGATCTGCATGAATTGAAATTTCTGAATAATTTATAACACTAATCTAAAGTCCAAGTACTGACAAATGTCCAAAAACAACTAAAGCTGAATTTGATGAGACTGAGGATCATACAACAAAGAGAGACTAAGGACCCAAAGAATCAAGCATAGAAACAAATGTGTGTTAATTTTATGGAATCCTGGACAACTGCTATTGGCAACTCCTTAATTAAAAATAATAAATATGTTCCATTATGTTCTGAACAACTATCTCCAGATATGACTTTATGCAGCATGAATGCACCTGAATCCGAATAAAAATACTAAGCATTATGCAGATAGCATTCCTGACTAGAGTCCTAACTGTTTTAACTTCCGTTATGAACTTCCGATTTTAAAAGTTCAGTTGATCTCTTCAGATAGTAAATACAGAAATTGAACCTAAAATTCCTTGTGAAGATACTTATTACTAGGAGAAAACATACTTCCATCAGGCTTGTTCACAAACATCCGAGCCTTAGCAGCAGCCACTTCTGCAATACCCGCATGCAGCTGAAAAGCAACCAACTACTTAAGCATGTATTTGCATAGATGGTAAGACTTTTGCTTTTAGTTTCATCCAAGTGTAGTAAACAAGAATGTGTAGATATCTTTACCGCTGAAATATCCTCATCACAACCAGCATCATCCTCCAATAGCTCCCCAAAGTAGAACCTACCCTGCACACACGACAAGATAAAGTACTTAACTTGACCAACCACATAATAGTATTGAGTCATTAAACTACTAAAAGATGCTAAGAACAGCATAAATATGTCATGATTTAGTATGGCACGCTGCAAATATATTTCTTTTGATATAGCATCCCCAATGGGGTCTTCTAGTTTCTTTTCAGTTTTCACTGGAACACATTTGCATGGCACGCTGCAAATATATTTCTATTGATACATCTCTATTGATGGAAGCTACATTTCTCAGATTTTTTATTTACTTTTTTGGAAATAATCTGTGTCGCAACCAGGGATCTAATAGAGCCAAGAGATGCAAATTGATCCTTATGTAATAGTTAATAGATAATAACTTGGTCTATCATTGCTATGTTCCGTACATTATATGAGATTGGTGGCAGCAGGAAAAAAATTAAAAATTTGATATCAGTAGAATATCAATAATCTTAATTTACAGAACTACGTTTTCAAAAAAAAATTTACAGAACTACATCTACGATTTTTTCTGAAATTAGAAATCTTAAACTACTCAGACTCATAGTACAGTAACAAACTTAATAAAACTGTGCTCAAAAGAAGAGTTATGGAACAGGTTGAACAGAGTGTGTACTGATGACAACAATGATGAGTATAACACTTCAATTCCAACATGAAGTTTTAAGATTGAAGTTGCCAATCATACTGATGCATCAAAACTATTTTTTTTTCTAGTAGCCATATCTTGAACCTCCCCAACTTTAAAGATCATGAATAATTTGCATGTCTTACTACTCAAAAATTGGTCATTCTAACTTGATATTTTACAGTAAGAAAATCTCTCTTTCCCTGTTCTTAGAAAAATATTGCTTTTTGTCAGTATAAGATAAGAGTATACACAAAGGTAAATTTATCAAAAGAAATGAGTTGTACTTCGTGCACCTACATATATGGTACGCTCGTTGACTTCATACACTCCACATCCATGCATTCTAGCATGCTTCCACTGACCAGCATAGCGATATCGGCCTTTCTCCCTGACATAGGAAGACAATCGCAAATAAAATGGCAAAACCAGTTTCATCAAAGAGTTTACACTAAAATCTCATATATAAGTTGAAATATGAAACTACTAATTACAAGCCGTATGACCCCTTTCCCAATTATGGTTCGTAATAGGGAAGAGATGCTGAAACCTCACTATACATCCGCACAAAACAAATATAAAACACAGAAGCAAATATATTTTTCTCAAATCATGACCATAAAATCATCGGACTATGTCACACTATATCCACATGATCACATGGGTATGTAAAGTCCCACTTATTCTAACATTCTTGACAATCTCATTAAGAACCCATCTATGCAGCTCACAAACAAATACAAATGATATTGTGACTCACATGGACACAGCTTAAAGAGCTTGAACCCATTGACCAACTTAAGAATACTATTAGAGAATGAAATTAAGAAGTCATTCAATCAGATATAGATAGAACCAACAGCAACTCAAAAATATAACTTACGGTTTCCTCCCAAAATGTTTGATCCATTCATCTTTTTCATAAAAAGGAATAACAGACCGCCCCCCTGCTAGATCAATGCTGTCCTGAATATCCATCTCCAACCATTCTTTGTCTTCCGGAGTCATATAATCTCTTGATATTATGTGCCCTTCAGCACGCATCTGTTCTTCAAGTCTTGAAAGACAGTACCAAGTTACTAAACCAGTTTAAAGTAGAATCTGGACATTCTAACTTCTATGTGATGGTATACAGGACTTGTAAACTTACTTGGAACCTGGAATAGGTTCGATGTCAGGTATGTCAACTTCAACAACCCCATGACCCTCCATGTTGTTTTGAAGCCATTCACCTTCATACCTATGGAAAGGAAATTGAATCACTTATCGCATAAACCACAGTAAAAAGAACACCAAACTGCAAAATTAGCAGTTGAGAGAACAACCCCTCACATGGAGCAGGGATGGGGATGTATATATTACAGCTTTACTTGACAGTATATAAGCAAAGTGCAACACTCAATCTAGCATTACAATGAAATCTGAATATTTCATACAGCCATACAGACTACATAGATCTGACACACATTTTATTGGTAAGGTACTGAACTTGAAAATAGGTCCAGGATAGAGTTGACTATAGGTCCTGCGCAAAGTTTACAAAATTTAGGTTGCTTATTTTAACATGGTAATTTCTAAACCTATGAGCAACACATAGTCCACCACAGAACTACCAATGCCAATAAGTCAGGACTATTAGGCTACTCTAACCACAGGTTCATCAAATAGTGTATCAATAACATATGGATTCATCTCATCACCCCCAAACAAAAAGATACTACGGTTTAGCTTTTCTTTCTTTCCTTGTTTTCTTACTTTCATCATTCTTACTAATCATTATCAAGGCATAATGCTGCACAAATCTAATTCAACAAATGAGGAAAATTTATAAACTACATTTCATCAAATGTAGACCAACCTGACCAGTCCCTGCTCTGCAACATAGACTCCCTTGCCGTGAGCCAAGTCATCCCACACGGTGCCCTCGTACCTTCAAAAAATTCCACAACTCAACTCCATAAGTACCATGACAAGATAAAACCAAACAAAATGCTCAACATTAACCATTTCTCTCATTTTACAAACTCATCACAACACTAACAAACATTGAGCAGTAAATAGAGGCACAAAGGCAAACACATACAAGCTGCCGTCGGGGAAAATATAGCTGACCCAAGTGAGAAACTCCTCAATCCTATCCAGCTCCTCAATGACAGCCTTGGGATTAGAAATGTCATGATGATCTTCCGGTATAACCGGATACGGCTTCCGGAAAGGAACATAAAAAGGGGCAATGGGAGGGTCATTCCCCTCCTTAATCTCATCCCTAACAATCTCCCAATCCACCTCGTCAGCCCAAACCGGGTCCCAACCCGGTTTGGTCATCTCCAACGGCGCATCACCCCAAAGCTCCCTTAAGTCCTCCTCCCGCCATTTCTCAGGGTCCTCCGGAAAATCAAACAGGTCCTCATGGAACACGTACCCCTTGTCCTCGTCCTCCTGCCTCCGCTTCACTCTCTTCCCCTCAAGAACCTGATTGAACAGCTTCACGTTCACCTCCGGCGTGTTCTGGTCCTCCGGGATGACCTCGCCGGGCCGGAGGTAAGTGAGGGCTTCGTCTACCTCGGCATTAGCGGCGGATTCTGTTTGGTCGACGTCGGAGTCGGAGTCGGAGTCGGAGGAGAGGTCTTGGGGTTGGGTTTGGTCGTCCGGGTCGGGTTCTTGGGCGTTGAGCTGGGGCTCGGTGGGGTTAGGGAAGTCTTGGCCTGGCATTGCGGCGGTGGTGAGGTTTAGGAGAAGATAAGGATGTCCGTGGTTTTTAAGAGAAATGAGTGAGGTAAACTACTCGCAAACAGAGGAAGAGACAAGTGTTGGTGTCGTGGCTGGGTTTTTAAGTGAAATGAGGAAGGAGGTAAGCTATTAGGCGGTATGGCTCCGGTGAAAAACCTTCAAACCGCACGGTTATTTTCGTCATTTTCATTTGACACTTATATGTAGAGTCTTATTGTACTCCACACGTCATATTTAGAGCTCAACATGAAAATTTAAATCAATGTGTAGATATTTAAAAGTTAAGGATGCTAGATAGATTTTCAAAAAGAGAGACTGGACTGATTTCAACCCTAAAATTCAAGGTAGTAAACTGAATTTTATCCAAAAAATAACAAATAAAAATTAATTCACATTTTCTATTGATTCTTTTTTCTTCATCAACAAACTAAAGAAATATGTGATATATAAATCATATGATCATTGTTTATAGTTAATAATGTTTTAGCAATAACTTTTAATAGGTCTAAAAGAATCAAAATAATAATTATTAGTATTTACAAATTATTTTTCACACGTAAAACAAAGTTTATATTATTTATAAATATATAATATGAATATTATAAATAAAAAATATATATAAATATTAGAGCAAGCCGGGTCCATGGGCTCATTTTTCTAGGTCTGGCCCAACCTATTAGGATAACGTGTTTGGGTTGTGCTAAACTGTTAACGTGTTTGTGTCACGCCAGACCGCTTTTAACGTGTCATGCTAATGTTGTGTCCGTGCTTTACGGCCTATTTGTCACCTCTAATTTTGATGTTGCCTTCTTCATCAGGTACAATACAGATGGAAGATGGTCATCGTATGAACATGGATAAAATGTTACCTATGATTATCTCTATCAATTCTTATTTATGTCTGTCACGCGAGTGCAGCACAAACCGTGGTACAAATATATGAAACACAAATCATAGATTCAACACACAAGTAAGAAATTTTAGATCACAAAATTATCATAAAAACATGATACAAATAATTTTAAAAATTCACAAACTCAAATCCAAACCATCCATCCAATTTTAAAGACGAAATTCATAATTTCAATCCAAAAACTAGAACCGAAACAAAGAAAGCACAAAGTACTAGACATCATTGGTTCTACGAAGGTCTTTTGAGATGGTGGAGTGGAAGAAACACGTACAGAACTTCAGAGCTTCTTGGAAACATCCTAAGGAGCGTCGGCTTCTTGGCTTGGGAACTCGGCAAAGGAAGAGAGGAAGAGAATGTTGTTTATTAATTTTTGTGTGAAGGTAATGATTAATTGTGAAGCTTATAGCCAATATTTATAGTGAATATCTTGGCAAAAATCCTCTTCCAAAACAATGTGGAGTGCACACATAATATGGTTTTTTGTTTTCAACTTTTTATTTTCGACAAAATAACCTTCCCTCCTTGAGACGGCCATAACTTTGTTTAGAAAATAACTATAGACAAATGGCCAAAATTTCTAGAAACTAGACTCTTTCAGATTTCCATTGATATAAAGCGCGTTTTCTGGTTTGCTCTAAGCTGCTCGCAAATTACAGTCGTAGTTGGCTTTAAAAACTTGGCAGAAATCTGAATTTCTTCCCTGGAATTCTCTAGAACCTCATATGCATTTGAACTTCTGAACATAGACCAAATCGCGACTGGATATACTTTCTTATCCTCCAAGTGATACACACAGCTGGAAAGTCTTTTTCGTGATCCAAGAGGTTGCACGGCAAAGGTTTCATTCTCCTTGTAAATTGCTGATTTTCGGCAGACTTGAATTACATGCACTAAAACTGTAATATCTTTTTGTACAAAAAATATATGGATAAGATGTAAAAATATCTGGAAACTAGACACGTGTAGCTTTCCATTCATATCTTGCACGTTTTCTGGTTCATTATGAGTTGTCTGCAATTATCTGTTGAATTTGAGTGAAATTCTCAGGCAGATTCCGAGTTTTATAAGAATTCATCTTCTTGTGACACCCAACGACCTATTTTTAATAGAAAAAAACTTATTATGATGTCATCTAACTAATAGGAAATAACATAAATATTAATAGAAGATTTTAACACAATAAGGGCATGTTTGGTAACGTTTTCCAAAACTGTTTTATAAAACAAAAATAGAAAATTAAATCCTGTGTTTTTTAGATTAGAGAACGTGTTTGCTTGTTAAATTTAGAAAACAGTTTTCCAAAAATGAAAAACAGAAAATGCGTTCGGTAGAGAAATTATAAATATGCAATATAATAGCAGAAATTGAAAATTAATATCCAACAAAAGTTTACATTAATGATCTAAAGGGGAGGGAAAAACCATCAAACAGTCTAAGGGTGAGGGATAAAATATCATGCAACAAGTTTTCCGCAAATTCACATCTAACATTAGTCATCTGGGCCAGGTTCTCTTGTGACATATCTAAATTCAATGGTGCATTGTTTTCTTCATCAAAAATCATATATTCTACATCGAAAACTTCAAACAATCTGTCGCAACGAGCTTCATTTCAAATAAAATTGTGTAAAACACAATATGCAATAGGGATAGGGATAGGATGCTGCCCTCTTGGAGGATAATTCAATATATACTTCAGAATAGGAAAATGTGTTTTCAATACACCAAAGCATCGCTCAATTACATTTTACAATGAAGAGTGTCTGTAATTAAACAACTCCTTAGGTGCTCTTGGTGTACATTGAGGTCCTCTGTAATCACGCAAATGACACCGTTCACCTCGATAAGGAGCTAAAAATCCTGACATGTTTGTGTATCTGGCATCCACGACATAATAATATCCTGTTATTTATTTTTTTCATAAAAAAAATTTGTGTACATGTCAAATTTAAAGTAAAGTTGTACATTTAGTGAATTTAAAGAATCAAGAGTTCGATCACCAAAGTAAAAACATGAAGTTTCTATATGTGTTTGATGATTGATAATTCAGTTAGATCTTGTCTTGACTACTACATAATATGAGATTATCTGTGTGACTCTTTTATTGAGATGGAATGGTTCAGTGATAATAAATTCAGGTTAGATTACTGTATTCTGACAGTGACCGAAACCGAGCGTAGTACAATTTAAGAACCATTTTTGTGTCAATTATAGCATTGATAAATAAGATTCGATCAATCCGAAAACTTAAAAGGTGCTTCTGCATTCATGGTTACACTAAAAACTAGTACACGATATAAACAAGTATTTATTTATAAATATGCATATGATAGTATAAAAAAGGGAGTTTTGAGAATTTGTTTTTATCTATTGTTTCTACAAAACAGAAAATACATATATACAAGTGATATGTTCATTCATCATTGGAAATAGAGATAAACTCGAATTCTAATCACACATAATTATCAAGTTTCATTCCCACTAATCTAAAATCATTCGAGTTCTCATTCAAATAAATAATTTCGAGACACAAGCTTGAAGAAGTCATTGTATTCCATTAATTATACTTTGATTGTCTAAGCATAGAAAAGTCTAAAACTTAGAATATTTCATTCAAAGGTTGTGATCGATACTCAACGTTGGCTCAAAGTACTCGTCCACACTAAGCATGAATCATTAAAATCTATTAGAATAAGATTGAACAACAACAACATATTCGAGAAGTCATAACATGCAATCATTGTAGTTTACATTTTTAACCATTATTACATAGTTTCCACCACCTTAGATCTATTCTTACTTGAAGAAGCTTAGCACAAATCATGACAATCAGCTAGCATGGATTTTAGCTTTAGTAAATAAACAAAAATGAAAACTTTCAATCAATAAGAATCACAAGGCCAGATTATTGGAAGAATCATCAACAAGACATCAAAATATTTTATAAACTTTCGAATCCAAAGAACACAATAGCAAATGAAACATGCTTCCGAAACTAAACATGCTATTAAATTTGCATATAGAAGTCTAAACAAAAGTAAATGTAGTGTTT
The DNA here is from genome assembly GCA_951800085.1 of Comarum palustre. NCBI lineage: Eukaryota > Viridiplantae > Streptophyta > Magnoliopsida > Rosales > Rosaceae > Comarum > Comarum palustre. Next base: position 9,175,155 of record OX637582.1, on the reverse strand, counting down.
ACACTTTTATCGGTCTTCAAGGAAGCTTGATGGCAACAAAGGGATACTCAGCTTCAATGCTGCTGCCTTCATGGAGAAGTCCTTCAAGGCTTGACAAAGGAGGATGAACTCGGCAAAGGTGGAGAGGAAGAGGCACATCTGCAGTTAGGTATTTCTCTGGTTTTTAACGTGAATGAACGACGTTTTTTAGATGTAGAGAGCCTCCTTTTATATTGATCATGTCGACATTAAGGTTTTTCTCTCCACAGTTGATATGAATATGATCTAACAACCACAAATAATTGTACAATAATATTCCATTGAATTCTCTAGAATATCTTATGCATTAAGTATGAATTCGTCTTGAATTGTAGCTGAATACATTGCTTCTTCTTGAAAAGGAATCGGCAGGCTGAATATCTCCTTGATTGTTGCTTATTTGATGATGACAAATTCTCCCATATATATGCGCATTTATGGTTCTTGAAAAGGAATATAAATGAGATATGTAATCTAGGAATGTTAGGAATCATTTAAAGGAATAAAAGGAAATAAATTTCTCTTATTTTCTTATTTCAAATCTGCTAATTATCGTGATTTAAGAGAGATTTTTTCATCTAATTTCCAGCTGTATTCCTTCATAATTTTCGTCCAAAACATTAGAGATTTTTTTTATCTACATTTGTGATTTCATTGTCTCTATTAAAAGCTCATTCATTCTTTGGCAATTTTTTAATTTTAAAAATAGAAGTTTTCTCAAAATGGATTAGGAAAGTCAAAATAAGAAAGTTTCTTAAAATTAAATATGCAAGTTTCCCAATTTGAAAAACGAAAGTTTCCGAAATAACTTATCCTTGTTAATTTGCCAGTTTTAGCTTACTTTTTCACTTTTCAACTTTTTTACCTTCACAATCACAAAATATATTAAAAATGACATTGTTAAGAGAATAACATGAGTAAATAGGGTAGAAAATAAGTTAATATCGTAGCACTTTATGCTCCTATCAAATTCCCCCACACTTAGTTTTTTCTAGTCTCTTAACAAAACTAAAACAACAAAATCGAAATCAATTACAACAACATAATATCACAAACAATTACAACAAGTGAAAAACAAACTCTAATGTCCAGTATCTATTGTCTTAGCATCTCCAATTTCATGACATCAAAATTAGCACTTAATCAAGAGTATTTCATGAAGTTTAACAGCTAATTGTCCTGTAGAGATCACATATTTATATGTAGGACATTGGAGAACAATGGTGATATTTAAGCTCAACATGTTTCGATAAGTATGAGTCAATTCTCACAAGGTATGCACTCAATCTTTACTCAAAATTTCTAGTTAAATCACTCAAAAAGTATGCTAGTAGATTCGAAAACTTGCATGTATATGAACAAAAGCGTATTAGTAACAAACCTCATGAAAGAATATGATAACATGCACAAATAAACTAACCATACTGTCACGTCCCGTTTTCAGGAGTGTCTCATGTGGGCGATGCTGGTGGGATTGCGCTCCCAGGCCACAGAGTGTAGAAGCATATGTGTTGTCCCTTCAGAGTTCAGGCAGGCCGACCCGGTTAAGTTTGGGGAGCTTGTCGCTAGTCGAGGACTTGACGCTGAAGAGGGGACTAGGCCATCCCTACACAAACTGGTCGGGGTCTGGAGCCGATCCCCTGATGAGCCCAAGGTAGGGCGAAACCAGTATGCTGCCCCGATGGATAAGGCTGGCTCCTAGGTGGGGGAGCGCCGCATAGACCAAATGTGGTGGCCGAATGGCTAGGTCCGTGACAAGTGGTATCAGAGCCGCCCTGACATCAAAGTCCGTTGTCGCCGAGCGCTCACACGTGCCGTCGTGTCCCCGAGTGGATGGGAGATCCCGAAGGAGGGGTCGAGTAGGTAGGGTTCCTCGAGAGGGTGAGGACCAGATGGATGTCCGTTGCTGCCGAGTGCTCGCACGTGTCGTCGTGTCCCCGAGTGGATGGGGGATCCCGTGGTAGAGGGGTCGAGTGGGTAGGGTGCCTCGAAGGAGAGGATTGGACAGTCTGGCGCGGAAGTATGTTGGGCGATCTTTGGGAAACTCCCTTCATCGTTTGGGCATCGTGGTGGGATGCCGCGACACGTCACTCGGGCATCGTGGCGGGATGCCGTGTACGAGGACGTACACCATGTTGGGTGGGGGAGGATGTCACGTCCCGTTTTCGGGAGTGTCTCATGTGGGCGATGCTGGTGGGATTGCGCTCCCAGGCCACAGAGTGTAGGAGCATATGTGCTGTCCCTTCGGAGTTCAGGCAGGCCGACCCGGTTGAGTTTGGGGAGCTTGTCGCTAGTCGAGAACTTGACGCTGAAGAGGGGACTAGGCCATCCCTACACAAACTGGTCAGGGTCTGGAGCCGATCCCCTGATGAGCCCAAGTCAGGGCGAAACCAGTATGCTGCCCCGATGGATAAGGCTGGCTCCTAGGTGGGAGAGCGCCGCATGGACCAAATGTGGTGGCCGAATGGCTAGGTCCGTGACAATACGCTCATTTTTGTGAAAGACTCCATTTAATCATAGGTTTTTATCTCAAGGATCGAAGAAGAACTTGTTAAGGTTGTAATGGGGCTAGACTACGAGTATGAATTTATGGATAAGTAAGTTGTAAAACTCCTTAGGACGTAGCATAACATTTTATCAAAAACGCCTTATTTCACCAAAGCAAGGGCCAGATGTCAACTCATTGGGTCCTCCATTATTTTCACCACCTTATAGCATTATGAAACAGAACAAAGGCCAAATAACTTCAATTTTAGGCATTCTATTTACAATAAAACTCTCATTTCAAAACACAATAATGTCCAAAATTACTTTTATTTAAGCCGAATTTTATTTCTCTTTTTACTTTTCATGAAATTTTCTCTTCTTTTTCTTTTACACAAGGACATTTTACAAACAAATAAACTCTAATTCCCCCACACTTGAACTTTATTGTCACCTCCAAGTAACCTTCATAAAAATGATATTCTACTAGGCCCAAATGACAAGGTAGAGATATGATATACTAAGCTTAGGATAAAAATTACATGAGTGAGGAAAGAAATGCTTAACTTGGGTTCAAAAGGGTTCAAACTAAAGGGTGTGCCGTGCACACAAAATGGGAACACAAGCTAATTTGGTAATGGTGTTCATCTTAAAAGTACATCATTTCATTTCAAAGATCAAGACATATAATGACTAAACGTTTTGAAATTCACAAGAAATAAGTTCTAATTTCTATAGTCATTTAAGTGTTGTTGCATGCATCAATCAATAAGAAAGTGTGATGACCCGAACCTAACAGTTACTTATTTAACTAGTTGTAAATGTTACCGAGGATTTTTGATAGTGTTCATAAATATTATAAGTTATTGCTCGAGTTTATTTTTAAGTTTTTTTTGGAATTGGTAAATAATGGATTTAAAACTCTCAAGTCATAATACGCGTTAATACGAGTTTATCAGTATGTTCAGATTATTTTCCGGAGCGACGAGCCATTTTCTGTGAATTTATGAAGTTTACAGTAAATTTTCAATTATTATTTCTAATAACCGTTTTACAGTAAAGGACCTTAAAAGTTGACTTTTCATTCAGTTGATAATTTGGAAAACTTTCTTTATAAAAGATGTAGACGACGTTAATACGAGTTCGTTGACATATGACACGCTCGAATCAGAGTTCGTATGCGAAAGTTATGAGTAAAAATATAAAGTTGGTGTGCAATAAAATGAATATAAAGGGTTTAATAGAGTGGTAAGGGTAAGAAGTGAAAAATCAAATATTTTTACTGTAGAAGCTCGTCGAGGTCTCCTACCCAATGATTTTTACGGCCTCCGTTCACCGTCGTGAGGCCGCAATCTTGTTATGGTTTTGAAGCTCATACATCCATCTTCAAGTCTGGGGAGGTGGTTAGACCTAACTCGCCACCAATAGGGAGCAATCACGTTGAGAATGAGCGCTTGTGCACTGTTCATAGTGACCGAAGTTCTCTCATCTCAAGCCACCATAGCCTGAGCTATTGGTTTTGTTTGGAAGGGTTTTTCATATATAGCCACCCCTCAAAAGGTCTCAACTCGATTCGAGCTAGGTAAGGAGAATTTGTGATATGAAATTCTAGGGTTTTGAATTTAGAGATTTTGGTATTTGGATTCAATTGGGTTGTTTAAGAGTCGAATTGGTCTTCGACCTCTTCATGAAAGATGTTCGGAATGTGGAGAGGAACATTCTGTGAAAATTTGGTAGGAATCCGAGCTGGCCGTAATCCAATGGCCGGCCGATCGCCACTGGCGGCGCGCTGCCACTTTTTGGGCGATTTTTCATGCTTATTAAATTTCTAAATTTGAGAAAAGCCCAATGGTGGAAAGTTAGTAATTTTTGGAGTACTGTTGGTTAATTTTCGTATTTTTCTGAAAGTTAGATATTTTATCGGTTAATAGTTGAACTAAGAGTGACTTGATCCCTTTCAAAGGATACATATGCAGCTCGATCGAATGTTCGGCTGAAGTCATAAATATTAGAAATAACATAAAGGGTCAGGGTGTGCTGGTTAAAAGTAGATAAAGGGTTATCCATGTCGAGGGAAGTTGCGGTAACATCTCCCTTGAGGTGGTTCCCGCAATATTTATCTCGAGTTGAAGGGGCTAATCCAGGGTGGGTCTAACAGTGTTATTAGAGCGAGGATACGATTTCTCGGGAATAAGCGGTGGTTGTGATGTTGAGTTAGATGTCAGAGTGATGGTTAAAATTAGAGTTCATGTTTATTTTGTTTATATACATGGATTGTAGGGACTTGTGCCTTCTGGATTTAGATGAATGGTTATATATATATAGGTTTATTTAAAGTGGGAATATTGGGTTGTCATATTTTGGTGATGTGTGATTCATATAAATATTAGTGAACGATTGAAATTATGATTAATTGTGATTATAAGTTCCATATTTAGAGAGTTTACCGAGAGTAATATTTTCGGTAAATTTATGTTTTAGTTAGTATATAGGTTTATTTAAAGTGGGAATATTGGGTTGTCATATTTTGGTGATGTGTGATTCATATAAATATTAGTGAACGATTGAAATTATGATTAATTGTGATTATAAGTTCCATATTTAGAGAGTTTACCGAGAGTAATATTTTCGGTAAATTTATGTTTTAGTTAGTATATGCACGAGTTAAATTTCGTGGTTTGATAAATTACATGAATGAATACGCATATGGTATTGATAAATGAGAATGTATCACTACTAGAAAAACACCTTAGCCGACGAAATGACCAAAAACAGGCCGACTAAAAATTATTTCGTCGGCTATAGTCTGTGAACTTTAGTCGATGAAATTAGGGTATTTAGTCGGCTAAAGAACCTTTTAGTTACAAAATTGCACTACGGATATTTCAGTGTCCTATTGACTATTTGATACCAATCTGGAAGCGGAACGGGCGTAAGAGTCAAACTCATTGCAAATGCCAAGACATATAGGTTTTTTTGGTCATCCGAGTTTGTTTAAGGCTTCAAAATGAAGTTTTTCTAAACACTTAACACACGAAAACGCCCATATCTACATCTATATGAGGTATTTTGGTTGAACCTTTAACACAACAAACTCTCATCATGATGAGATGCAACTGCCCATCTAAAAATTTTGAGACATTTACCCCTCGATGATAGGGCTTACCAATGGATAAATAATGATAAATATTCGGCATGTTGTGATTCTGGTCATCAAAATTCATAAAAAAAAAATTCGACAATCAGAGATCATCAATATGTTAAAATATGTCTATGGTAAAAAATTCAACTTGATCTGATAAATATAAGGGCTTCATCCAGACGGTCAATCCCGTAAGTCAAACCCCTAAATTGTATTGATCGCAACTATCGGCACCGAGACTTTACTGAAATTACGTGATTTTTTAACCATAGACATATTTCACCATTCTGGTCATATCTTATTTCATGACGTTTTTGCGTTTGAATTTTCTACGTAGAGTTTATTTTAGAAACGGAACATTTATTTAAAGCTTAGTAAACAAGCTATACAACATTAGTAGGCATGTTGTGATTCCGATGATCAAAGTTGAGAAAAAAAATCCGACCATCTGATATGATCATTGTGTCAAAATATTTCTATAGAAAAAAAAAAATTCAACTTGATCCGACAACGTTAAGGGCTTAATCCTTACGGTCAATTTTGTAAGTCAAACCCCTTAACGCACGGAAACGGTTATTTGACCATCTAAATTACGTATTTTACCCAGACCTTCAACTGAAAATAGTTTCAAATCGATGAGACGCAAACAGTGGTATAAAATTTTTATGAAAAGTAACCACCAGAGATAGGGCTACCTCTAGGGAGAAAGAAAAATTACGTTGACCGCAACTATCGGCACCGAGACTTTACAGGAATTACATGATTTTTCAACCGTAAATGTATTTCACCATTCTGGTCATATCTTATTTCACAAATTTTTTTCGTTTGATAGTTGACGAAATTAGGGTAATTCATTGGCTAAGATTCAATAAATAAAATAAATAAATAACTATAGACGACAAAATTATGGTAATTCGTCAGCTAAAGTTAAACAAATAAATAACTATAGCCGACGAAATTTATTAAAATTCGTCGGCTAAAGTTAATTCAAAATTTTTGGCGGGGATTTTGAAATTTTTGAATCTTTTCCGACTAAAATTTTGAACTTTGGTCGACGAAATTAAAGTATTTCATCGGCTAAAGTTCAAAATTTTTATATCTTTCATTTTTCTCCTCCTCCTCCTCCTCCTCTGGCGGCAACAACTCCTCATCCTCCTCCTCCTCTAGATCCTTTTCCGCCTCCTCCTCTAGATCCTTCTCCTTCTTCTTCTCCTCCTCCTCCTCCTCCTCCTCCTCCTTCTCCTTCTCCTTCTCCTCTCCCTCTCCTAGCCTCTCTCCTCCTCCTAGCCTCCTCTTCTTCTCCTCTCTTCTCCTCCTCCCCAATAAAATAAATAACTATAGTTGACGAAATTAGGATAATTTATCGGCTAAGATTAAATAAATAAATAACTATAGCCGAAAAAATTAGGGTAATTCGTCAGCTAAAGTTAAACAAATAAATAACTATAGCCGACGAAATTTATTAAAATTTGTCGGCTAAAGTTAATTCAAAATTTTTGGTGGGGATTTTGAAATTTTTGAACCTTTTTTGACTAAAATTTTGAACTTTAGTTGACGAAATTTTTATATCTTTCATTTTTCTCGTCCTCCTCTTCCTCCTTTGGCGGCATCAACTCCTCATCCTCCTCCTCCTTCTCCTCTAGATCCTTCTCCCCTCCTCTCTCCTCCTCCTAGCCTCCTCCTCCTCTTCCTCCTCCTCTTCTTCTTCTTCTTCTTCTTCTTCTTCTTCTTCTCCTCCACAACCGGTGTAAAAACAAAAAAGAAGAAAAAAAATTAATCAAAAATATAATAAATAAAAAAAGAAAAAATAATAAAAATAAAATAACTATAGCCGACGGATTTTAATAAAATGCATCTGTTATAGTTAAATAAATAAAAAAAATAACTAACTATAGCCAATGAATTTAAATAAAATTCGTCGGCTATAGTTAACTAAATAAAAAATAAATTACATAAATTAGTATAGCCGACGAAATTTAATAAAATTTCGTCAGCTATGGTCTAAAAATTTGTCAGCTAAAGTCCAGACTTTAAGCGACAAAATTTTTTTTCGTCGGCTAAATAAATGACTTTAGCCGACGATGAACAGTAATTTTGTCGGCTAAAGTCTTGGCCGACGAATTTTTCCCGACGACTTCTTAATTGATGACATTTTGTCGGCTAAGACTTTATCCGATGAAATTTTGTACTTAGCCGAAGAAAAATTTTTGTCGGCTAAAGTACTGATCCTAGTAATGTATGTTTATATCGATCGTTATGCAATTCTGGTTCTCCCGTTATAAGGAAGAGTGAGAGTATTTATATTTAAATGGGCCGACGAAAAGGGTTTATACATTTCCCGTGAGTTTATTTGATTTCCCAGAATTTAATTATAATTGTTATGCATCTTATGAGGCATAGAGGGATATTTTATGAGTAGGCCTTTAGTTTGAACTAAATGCATGCAGTGATTTTATTCTAAATTTATGATTTAATCTTAGAGAAGTTTAAATGATGGAATTGGTTTCCTTTTTATGAATTATTTTCCATGAAGTTATTTTCAGAATGTTATGGCCATATTTTATTTGGGAACTTTATCATTTGGGAAATTTTTGAAAACGAGATTTTCAATGGATTTGCTATTTATATTTTTGATGGCCATAAAATGTTAAAACTCTTATCGTAGATTAAGGGACCATCGTTTTTGAGCTCGGATTTACAAATGTGAGTTTTGAAATCTTATTGAGTTCTAAATTATGTTTTGAGCTCCTTAGAAATTATCTATTGGGATGATCCCGGGATTTATTATTTTCTTTGGACAAGTGGACCAGTAAAGATGGTTCATACATTTATTTACTATGATGATATTGATCCTGGATAGCGGCCCTCATCTAAGGTTGAGCTGGGAGCTGGAGATAGTGGCACTCACTGTGTAGTGAGCTGGGTGCCGAAGATAGTGACTCTCACAAGTGAGCGGGATATAGCGACCCTCATAGTGTAGTGAGCTGAGCGCGGGATATAGTGGCATTCATGATAAGGTGAGTTGGACGTGGGAGTTATGGATAAATCTTAGGCCGTTATTGTATTTTTAAATTCTCCTAGGATTTGATTAATTCCTAAGACATGCATTAAGGGTTTTTAGAAATAAATTTGGGAGGCTTATCGTCATGGTGACATTTTTTCTCATTTTCACATTTTTATTATTAGCCAATGAAATTGGCTGGATTTCTATTGTAGCGGCCTGAGAGGGGGAGCTACAGTGGCCATGATTTTAAACTAATAAGAGGCTCGAAGGACATGCCGACAACGTATTAACCTAAAGTCGTAGGCGATTTAGTAGGTAAAATAAAAATTTCAAACTTGAGTGGCACCACAAGAATTTAACAAAACATCTATTAGAGTTTTCTAATTTCGTGAAAGGTGAACAAATTAAAGTATCAATTAAAAACTTTAGCGACAACAATAAAAACATACAACAGGATTTATAAAATTAGAAAGATACTTTTACTATTTATTTTAAACACTCTGGAAAATAACTCGAATGGTAGAGCAGGAAAAAAATGAGTACAGCCTGGGCCAAACACCGAGTAGGAAATGAGACCACACACATAGCTCCCTCTATCCCATCACAGTACACAATACTTGTAACCAACGTGTTGTAAGGATGTGTGTCGTTCTCGCGTGCTCACATATAGGCCCACCAATGATAGGATTGAAATCCATAAAACCATATATAGATACGTATAGATTTGAGCTCGAAATAAAACCATTTAGAAAATCTTGGCACACAAAATCATCATTTAATATCTATGGAGAAAAACTGTGTAGTATGCTAAAACAGGGGCTAGAGCGCTCAATGTACAAATACAACATGCAGGGCTTCACAGATCTATGTGGCCAAATCCCGGGTTTGTCTATACTGTAAACCGGGGCCAACTACCTATGCCCCTGAAGACGAATAGTAACAAGAGTGTCCATTTATAGCTAATGCCCAACACATCACTCACAGTACACACCGCACTTACGGCTCGCTTAACTCTGTACGGGACGAGCGTAAGTGAGAAAATAAAATAAACAGGGTATTGCCCTTCCAGAGGTTCACGGTCATCGACACCGTGGGAGTACTATATACTAGGTCTCGCCACTTTCAGACCAAGCACCGAAAATCAGGACAACGGTACTACTTTTCATTCCGAGTCATCACATAAAAATCATTTGCGTCTAGCCTCGGGTTTTCTTGGCCCAATCATAAATCATTTATCTCATAGTATAAGGAAAACTTTCTTGAGACATCGACCATGAGCATACAAAAACAATGCACTTTCATGTATATATATAGGCAAAACCACTAACAAAAGGGGATTAGCTTTCCCTACCTAGAATTATCGTTCCTTACGTAAGCACCAAGTAGAGGTGGCAAACGGGTCGTAAAGCATGGGCACGGCACGAGCACGGCACTTTTAAAAGTGGTCCGGCAAGACACGAGCACGCTACCGGCCCAGTACGGCCCAAGCACGTTATCTTAATGGGCTGAGCCTAGAAAAATGAGCCCACGGGCCTGAGCTCATTATAGGCCCGACCCAACGCAAGCACGACACGTTAAGGCCCACGACTCGGCCCGCTTTAAAATATATATATTTTCTTTATAATATGAAGATTATATATTTATAAATAATATAAAAATTGTTTTAAGTGTGAACAATAACTTATAAATACTAATAATTATTCATTTTTATTCTCTTAGACTCATAAAAAGTTTTGCAAAAATATTACCAAGTATAAATAGTGACCATATGATTCATATATCATATATTTCTTTAATTTGTTGGCAAAGAAAACAAATGATCGATAGAAAATGTGAGTTAGTTTTCATTTGTTTTTGTTTTGGTATACTATGATATCAATTTTAGACTAATTTCTATTTTTAACTACAAAAGGATCCGGCCCAATATGTTATGAGCCTGGGCCGTGGGCCGGGCTGGGCCTTAGATTTAAGTAAATAGGCCGGCCCGGGCCCAGACCCGTTAAGACATGGGCCGACCCAAGCACGGCTCGAAACCTGATAAAACGAGATGGGCCGACCCGTTTGCCACCTCTAGCTCCAATCTTCCAGGAACCACCTCAGGTAATCCGAGATCACCGCGTAAGCTACCTTATCCAATGAATAATTGCAGAATTAGAGTAGGTTAGCATTGAAGAAACAATAATAGTCTAGTTGACCTTAGCATTCCTAGTTTGACCAGGAATAACCATATTGACCAAGTTGACCAACCAATTCCTATTATGACTCTTTAACCTTTTTAACTTGCTTTTTCGGTTATCGACTTTTTGCTTATTTACCGAAAGTCCGACTTAACTTCCAAACTTTCCTTAACCATGTTTAACTTGCTTCGTTGAATTACTATGAACACCTAACATGTCACATTAACCAACTTATTTACAAAGAGTCGATATTCCGTTAATGTAAATCACCAATGTTTACTTAAAACGGTCAACTTGACATTTCCGGAAATTCAGTTGTCATTTTCGATAACAATACAACATTTGACCAATTCTCGTCAAACTCCAAATCTTTACTAACCATATATCCAAAAATGAAACATTCCTAAAATCGAAACTTTCCCAAAGTAGAAAGTTTCCTAAATTAGTAAGTTTCCAAAAATAGAAAGTTTCCTAAAATAGAAAAGATTCCAATTACGGTTAGTTTACGTTTTTAGTAAGTTACCTTAAACGTAACTTTCTGATTACGACCGTTAACTCGATTAAACCGAAACGACACATTTTAAAAGGAGTCGAAGACTACCTTCTCGGCATTCTGCCGGATTTACTGCCTCGTCGGAATCGCCATCGGATTTCAGCGACTTACCGGAATCATTTGCCGGATTTCGGTCACCTTGCCGGAATTTTGTCATAGTTTTCTCGTTTTCTTCGAATCACCAAGTTCTCGACATGAAAAATCCAAACAACACGAGTTAATCACACAAACAACAAGAACAACACAATAATTACATAGTGGCCTAGAAGCTCGGCCTTACCTCTCAAAATCGATCCGAGGAGGAATACAGTAGCCTCCTCCAAGATCCTTCCAGCAGCTCTTCAACCTCCAACCATCCCCAACTACTGCACCAGTCACCATCACCTCTTCTTGGATTCCTAGGCAAAAAAACCAGACCACTGCCTCTGTTCCAACTCAACTTTAATGGCTCCAATCCTCAGCGTCCCAAGTCTCACCGCAGCTCGAGAAGTCCACCAGAACCTCTACAAACACAGTCGCCGAAGAGAGGAGCAGAGAAACCTAGAAAAAACAGTAGAAGGGAGAAACTTGAGTTAGGGCTCGGTTCGAAGGATCAAGAGCAAGAAAAGGAAGGAGAATAGGAGAGGAGAAGAAAGCTACCTCCAGTTGGCCGAACCATGACCTAAAATGTCAGGAATCGTCGGAACGCTGGTGCTTGATCTCCTTTCACGGTGGACGTATGACATCTTCATTAGGAGAGTTTTGTAGTGGAGAGGGAGAGGAGTCGAACGGTGGTGGTCTGCTGGCTAGTGGTGGCCAGACAGAGGAGCCTCGCCGGAGATGGAGAGAGCTCTAGAAGAGGAAGAAGAAAGAGTTGATCCGATTAAAAGAATGGTAAAAAGTAAATAGTTAAATGGTAAAACTGTTTTACTGGAATGGTAATTAAAAATTACCATAAACTTCAGAAATTCACAGAAAATAGACGGAAACTCTGAAAATATAGGGAGACTCGTATCGACACGTACTACAACATTGAGTCCTTAAATGAAGAATTTGAAGAATTTATAAAAACTCGAAAATGAACGTGGTCGTTAATTTGTTAAGTTACCGAGGGCAACTTAAACCTTAGTAACTCGTCATTAACCACGATAAAAACATACGGGGTCTTACATTCATATTTTAATTATTGCCTATAGTATTTATGTGATATTCATATTTTTATTGGAGCCAAGGGAATAGGGCTGGTCGTGATTATTAGTAGCCTTGGGAGTGCTCCAACCCTAGCATAGGGAGGCTCATGGTTATGGCAATGTTTTGAGGAGATTTATTTCTATATGAAGGTTATGTGCTGCCGAAAATTGTGTTGTGGTGGAAAGCAGATGACTCTAGGTTCTTTTTTTAAAGATGGTTGTATATATGTGGAGAAATACCCTTGTGAGTTTCTTTGCAGGACAGAGTTGTCTACTTTTAAAGGAAGTTCTGCCGAATTTTCAGTATAATTTCCTTTAGAGATGGCCCATGCATGGCTCTTTTTGGATTTTAGGGTAAACCTTGAGACAGGTTATGTCGATCGAGTCAGTGTAGTATTTTCTGTGAGAATTAACATATTAATATGATGATGTAACGTCACGTGATTTAAGTAAGCAGCGAGAAGGTATGTGACATTTAGATGTGGTAAGGAGTTGGACTTGTTGATAATAATGGTTGTATGGTAAGCACTTATTATACGAGAAACCATTAGTTATGGCCATTAAAATATAGAAATTTTGATCATTCAAATCTTGGGATTGTGGCGTCGGTTTTGCGCTCTCGTATTTCTATTTATTCATTTGATGCGTATGTGCAAGTTGCACAGATGTAATGGTCTGTAGAGATAGGAAAACAATTCCACCTCATGTCAGTTATATATATTGTGACAGGCTGCGAGCATAAAATTTTGGTGAATTTTAGTCGTTAATAAATCAGTTATGACAACATGATAGCCATGATAGTATTATGATCTTTGAGAAGTTCGTTGAAATTTAGAGGGCTAAATTTTTTATAAGGTGGGAAGTTTGTAACGACCTGAACCTAATAGTTGCTTACTTACCTGGTCGTAAATGTTACCGAGGATTTTTGACAGCGTTCATAAATATTATAAGTTATTGCCCAAGTTTATTTTTAAGTTTTCATGGAATTGGTAAATAATGGATTTAATGTTTCAAATTTATAGTGCGCGTTAATATGAGTTTACCGGTATGTTCTAATTATTTTCCAGAGCGAAGAGCTATTTTCTGTGAATTTATGAACTTTACAGTTTGAATTATTGTTTCTGATAACCGTTTTACCATAATGTCAAATAAAGTTGACTTTTTGTTAAGTTGATAATTTGGGAAAACTTACTTCATGAAAGTCATAGAGGACGTTAATACGAGTTCGTAGACATGTGACACGCTCAAATCGGAGTTTGTATGTGACAGTTGTGAGTAAAAATGTAAAGTTAATATGCGGTAAAATAACTATAAATAGGAGTTTACCTGAGTGGTACGGATAAGAAGTGAAAAATGTAAAGTTAATGTGAGGTAAAATGACTATAAATAGGAGTTTACCTGAGTGGTAAGGGTAAGAAGTGAAAAATCAGAAATTTTTAATGTAGTAGCTCGTCGAGCTCTCCGACTCAACAATTTTCGCGGCCTCCGTTCACAGTCGTCAGGCCGAGTTAGGCCGTAATCTTGGTATGGTTTTGAAGCTCATACATCCACCTTCAAGTCTAGGGAGGTGGTTGGATCCACCTTCAAGTCTGGGCAGGAAGTTAGAGCTAACTCGCCACCTATTGGGAGCAATCACGTCGAGAAGAGCGCATGTGCACTGTTCACAGTGGCCGGAGTTCTCTCATCTCAGGCCACCATAGCCAGAGCCATTGGCCTTGTTTGGAATAGTTTTTCATGTATAGCAATCCTTCAAAAGAGCTCAACTCGATTCGATCAGGTAAGGAGAATTTGTGATTTGAAATTCTAGGGTTTTGAATTTAGAGATTTTGGTATTTGGATTCAATTGGGTTGTTTAAGTGTCGAATTGGTCTTCGACCTCTTCATGAAAGATGTTCGGAACGTGGAGAGGAACATGATAGGAGCATTTTATGCTATGTTTTTAATATGTTTTTACCCTCATTTATGCTTTGTTTATCCATTATTAGGTTAGTATTAATAGTTATTTAGCATAAGGGATTATTTGTAGAACATTGGCTAAAACATGTGTAAAATAGATAAAGTATGTGCAATATTGTTAAAAGCTGAAATTGGAAGTGTTCGTGATGTTTTTCTTAAGTTTCTGTAAACCAATACATTGTCACTACTTGATTATATATTTTGAATGTTTAGGTGACATGTATATGAACATAACGAAACAAGAATCGTGAGGATCGGACTTATGGAAGGTAGCAAAAGGAGCATGGAAAGACAAGAGGATTTCCAGAAACCATAAGTCAACTTCAAAGATTTCCCTAGGACGATACAGGAGGAACCAGGGAACGTGCCATATATGGATGGAAAGCTGCGGATGTCTAGTTTCTAAATCATTTGGAATCGCAGCAATCCAAGTTCTGCGGAAGGAGTTATGCTAGAAACAATGTCCGGAGGTCAGTCTGCTGGAAACAGGACAGATTTTGCTGAAGTTGTCTACCGAGTTCGTGAGTGTGTTTCTTCACCAAAATCCTTCCCAAGCATGCCAAATGATTGATGAAGAGCTTAATGATGATATGGGAAGTTGTTTAGAAGAAGAAGAATCAAAGAAATCACCAAGGAGAAGCCGAAAACAACAACTAGGAAAGTTATCCCGGTCAAAACAGGATAACTTGTTCTACCGAGACTATGGAGGGGATTCGGATGTCCTATGGAGCCCAAAACGTGTAAGGGAGTCCTTCATTGATCCCTTAACATGTAGGGGAGTCCAATAATTCAGAAAAGAAGTCTATGAATCATTATCCAAGTCAGCAAATTCAAGAGTCAAAGTTGTGTGCAACAAGGAAAAGCAAGAAGCCCAATCCGACATGGACAAGGAGTAGGGTGCCGAATTTCTTAGGGTTTCTTTAGAAGTTTTCCTCTATAAATACATATGTGATACAACTGAAAAAGGGTCCT
Source organism: Comarum palustre (assembly GCA_951800085.1). Taxonomy (NCBI): domain Eukaryota; kingdom Viridiplantae; phylum Streptophyta; class Magnoliopsida; order Rosales; family Rosaceae; genus Comarum; species Comarum palustre. The sequence continues at coordinate 9,159,680 of OX637582.1, read as the reverse complement.
CAATTTTGTGAAAACCTTAGCTAGCCAACTCTACCAAAAACCCCTCAATACAGCCGAAGCACAAAGCTGCCGCCGCCGAACATCCTTTGCAGCCGCCAACCACCCTTGCCCTATCCAACCCTTTTAGGTAGGATTTGGCATGAATTCCTTCAAGTTTTTGTGTACTTCTACTATATTTTATTCGAAGATTGATATATATTGGTATTTTGGTTTATGGTTTTATGTTATGAACATGGTTATTTGTCTTTCTTTGTGATCTACTAATAAACTTGTTTGTTAGCTTAACATTTAGAATGCATGCTAGGTTTTGGATTTAGAATAGGTTGTGTATGATTATGTTATTGTTGTTTTCCAATTGATTAATCACATACCTGAACATGTAATCGAACCTAAGGGTAGTCTGTGCACGGATGTTCCTAAGGGGGAGTTTCATATGCCGTAGTGTTCTAAGGGTTAAGATCAGGCTATTGTAGGTCTTGATTCTTAGTCACTACCAAGGGTTTTTAGGGTTAAGTGATTTGCATGATGAATAGGATGAGTGACGTCATACCTAGGACCATGTTTCCAATGACTCTCGCTCTTTAAGTGTATTTTGTCTTAATGTCAGGCGATTGTAGGCATTAAACAGGATGACACATATACAAACTTAGTGTCAGGCGATTGTAGGCACTAAGTTTACATAAGAAGTCTAAATAGTTGGAATTAATTAGAATTCAAGAAAACATATTTCATTGCATCTTGTTCTTGTGTAAAAATTATGTGTGTTCTATTTGGTGTTAGTTATGCTTTGTGTTTAACAAAATTGATCGACCAATGTAAATATTAGATTTATATTTAGATTTAGGACTTTAGAAATCACCATAAAATCCTCATCATAATTCGGTAAATATCTGAATAGTTTGTAAATAATTTAATTCTTTTTGTTCATAAATTTCGATGTCATGTCTATGTTTTACGGATTGTATATGATCATGTGTGTTATACTTGTATAGTTGTGACAGAATTGTACTTGTATGTTTATATTATATTTGTGAATGTTACTAACTTATTTTAATGCAGATATAATCCTTCCCTAGTGTCCCCGGCTTGAACGATCCCTACTGACAGTTACTACAATGATAGGTTTTAAATTGCAGGTTGTTAACCAACGGCCTCGTCAGAACATTCTATGAAAAATCGGTAGGAATCCGAGCTGGCCGGAATCCAATGACCGGCCGACCGCCACTGGCGGCGCTCTGCCTCTTTTTGGGCGATTTTTCATGCTTATTAAATTGCTATAAATTTGAAAATCCCAATGGTGGAAAGTTCGTAATTTTTGGAGTAATGTTGGTTAATTTTCGGATTTTTCGAAAGTTAGAGATTTTAACGGTTAATAGTTCAACTACAAGTGGCTTGATCCCTTTTAAAGGATACGTAGGCAGCTTGATCAAATGTTCGGGACCAATCACAAATATTAGAAATACCATAAAGGTTCAGGGTGTGCTGGTTCAAAGTAGATAAAGGGTTATCCATTTCGAGAGAGGTTGCGGTAACATCTCTTTTGAGGTGAATCCCGCAGAATTTACCTCGGTTTAAAGGGGATTAATCTTGGGTGGGTCTTGACAAAAAGAATAATGAGGTTTTCAAAAATTTTATAGCCAAGAAATCGAATAAGATCATTTCAATGAATCACTAGAAAGAATGACACACATATATAGGCTTAAAATGCTCACATTAGGGTTCATGTGAATCAATAATTATCTTAGCATGTTTAATTCTGTACCAATATTTCAAAGCCATATCCACTACATTTTATATGATTTCCATTTTATTTTAATTAACAACTAAACATCAGTACGAAATCATCTCAATTTTTTGATAATTTCTCATCCATAATTTCAAAGTTATAAGTTCATCAGCGACAATTAGGGCTGGACGGGATTGAGGTCATCCCACTTCCCGTCCTGGTTGTTACACATGAGACGGGATCGGGACGGGCCTTGTATTTTGAGAGTGAATCCTGCTGGGCCTAGTCTCGAATGGGACGGGAAGGGCCCAAACCTTCCACAAAACTGAAAACAAAAAAGAAGAATAATCTTCTTACATTTATAATTAGTCTTTTCTCTCTAGCCATTGTTTTTCCTATAGCACCTACAATGTAAGGTCATCTATCCGAATTCAGATCGAAAACCAATTAGTTGACAGATTTCACTTCACACAAATCAAACATTTCGATTTCACATAAACCAACAAGAACTATGTACAACTGCTTCATACGTATCGATTCCATTTCTCACAGTTCAATCAACAAATCAAACATGAAAACAGAATCACAAACATGTAAACCTGCTGCATATCTTCTTCTACCAGACAAATGGGTATAAGAATGTATTTCAATGATATGATGAAATTAAACACAAAGTTAAAATCCTAGTAATCAGAAGTTCATAGGTAAGTTTATTTCTCAGAGATTAGAGAGAGAGAGAGACAATTACAGTTGATTGATCAGAGATTGGTATGAGGCGAGGAGGCGATTGGTATGATCAGAGATTACACAAAACAGATAATTGGTCTAGTAGCCTTAACCGATACCAGATACGAGACTTAGTACAATAGGATATGCATTTGTGAACTTGGTATCGATGTTTGCACATGAGTTAGATGGATCACCCGACACTCTCATGTTCTCCTAATTTTCTAGTTAATTAGTTACTAGCTTATTTTACATTTTGTTTGTCTTTAATTTAGTCGATTCTCCATTCAATCTCATTTTAATATATCGGCTCATTGTAATTACCCGTCACTAGGCTTCTAGTTTTGATTAAGCTTTGGTTAGAACTAGAGCCGAGCATTACTAAGGTTTGGTGCATTAGATTAACATTTTTTATCTGTTTTATTTTCTTTGCTAGGTGACTTTAGCTCCGATTAGCCAAGGATTGTGGGTTAGCCATTAATCCTCAAGGTTCGATAACTTGGGCAATTATATTTCTCTATCTTGACAACGATACGTTCGCTTGCGTGAATTGTATTCAAGTCAAGTATGATTGTACTAACATTTAGATATCTAAATATTTATCTATGATATATGTGATTGTTGTATCTATGTCTAGTTAACGCAAGAGATATGATTGAGGAAAGAAATCCTACATCTGCTAGGATGCTCTTTTATAATAATATCTTATGACTTGGAGTTATTGTTTCTAATTGTTTCATTTTTGGACTTAACTAGAGTTACGCAACGGACAACAAGGATTGGACCGAACCTAGTAGCACATATATAAAGGAGTCGTTGTCTATTGGTTTTTTTATCTTTGCACACTTGAGCGTTTGAAAGACAAGATTATTTTGTTGTCTTTCTGAGTGTACAAATTCAATTGTTCCTTATTGAGTTGAACATGTCGTTTGTGAGTGATTCTCGTGTTGAAGAGGAAATTATTGAAATCTTAAAGATTCGTAGTGTTCCTTCAAGATCGAAGAAGAAAACAGTCTGCCTAAAAAGATAGGGATTTGTAATAGAATAGAGTACGTGTGTTGTAAGACTTTGTATAAATTCATCTAGTTGAGAGTGTTTTCTGAGCTTGTGCTCTGCTGCGTTTTTTCTCTAATTTGAGGTTTTTACACATCATTAAACTTATAGTGTATTGTGCTGGTACACGTTCCAATACCTTACAAAAATGGGAAACTACCGTTGCCCACCACAAGATTGAAAACACAGCCCGAATGAACATCCTCCAAAAGCAGATCTGATCTGTAAAATGATAGAGAAATCCAAGAGAATCTCCAAACTTGTGCACCTGACCACGAGAAGGAGAATAACACAAACTCCTCAGATCAAACCACCTGGCTAAGCTAACTGTAAAAGCAAAACCACCAAACCAAATCGATCAACGTAGATCGATTAGGTGTGCCAATTTTGATTGGGAGATAGAATAAGTTAGGAGGAAAACTGATCGGAGAGAGGATAAGGAAGAGGAAACAGAGGAGACATGGAGGAAAACGGGGAGGGAAAGGGAGGAAAGAAGAGGAAAAGGAGGGAAAACTGACGCCGACTCAAAAAGCGGTCGTCTTGATGATCTGGTGCTATAATTAATAGGTTGCGGCAGACATATCATACTGCTACTTGATCAGTATATGGTCTGATGACATATATAGTCTCGCATTCATTAGCAATAGATTACGAGAGTTTGATTGTTTACTCGATAAAAAAAATTGTATGCGTCCTTTCTGTAATCAATAAGCACATAATTGTTAATTGACACCAAAGTTATCAAGTTTTGTGTGATGTATGTCATGTTAATTTCGATGCTATATGTTTGGTGAATTGTTTAACAGGGTATGATCGGTGATTCCAATTCATTTTGTGTTATTTTGTAATGATGCAATTTTTAATTAAATTTTTTTTCCATAATATTTGAATTTCAGTGTTGAAAACATGTATTGTACTCTGGTATCAACATAGATACAAATTTGATTTTGTTTTTGCAAATTTGATGTGTCAACATAGATGTGTTATGTCGTATCACCTTATATGTAACGGATGTTGAAAAAATGGTGAAAATAATCATTTTATTTAACCAATTTAAATAAGAGAATTTAAATGGGTTATAGGGTGAATACGAAATAGTCACCTAAAGATGAATAATTACTTGAAACCATGTGTTATGGACATTGTATAGTCTATTGAATGATTGAATTCTAGAAGCTATAACGTCACATAATGTGAAAGGATGTAACGTCACATAATGTGAAAGGATGTAACCTCACATAATGTGAAATGATGTAACCTCACAAAATGTGAAAGGTTGTAACCTAACTAATGTGAAAGATTGTAACCACACAAAATGTGAAAGGTTGTAGTATAGAATGTCAAAAGTTTGAATACTAAGGGTTGTATATCAACCAAAATTTATGACAATTCAAGTAGTGGATGGTTTCCCCCATGTATAAATAGGTGACACTTTGTTCTAAACACAATTGAAAACATCATCATTGGAAAAACTTTCTCGATAATCATCTCATCCTCTCAAAGAGTTATTCTCTCTCTAGTTTATAGCATTCCGGTGATAGATTGAAGGTACTGCAAGTTCGTCGGGTGTTATTGGCAGCAGTGCAGCTCCAAGGCACTAGTAGTTGTTGTATTCTGGGAGACAAGTGACATCAAGCTTTTTGCACCGGTAGAGAAAGCATAATTTGTCTTAAGAAAAGTGTGTGAAACACACAATTCGACTTCATCACTTTTCTCGTATCCTTCGTTTGAGTTTGGAGTCATAACACGTTTTTGGTGTTCTGCGTACTAAGTGTTCCAAGCCACATGATTCAGCTTTCACAAGTTCTATTTCTCCTTGAATCAAGTGTGGTAACCAATAGTAATTATTTTTATGGTCATCATCTCATTATTTATAATTATTGATTAATTATAAATTTGATTTATGTGAATTTATATATGCGATATCTAGCCCCCTTTTGTGTTACAATCTTAAGACAAATTACAGGTATTGCATATATTGGTGAACAAATATTTTGATGGTTGCATAAAAGGAATTGTTACCTATACGGATTATGTTGACTTACAAAATTTGTAGTTAACGATGTGTTACCTTATGAAATAAGTGGTTATGCAATTAACACTTATGGATGTGTTTCAGAAATGACAACTTAAAGTGGCTATGAAAAATCTGAACCAAGGAGTCGATCTCAAAGCCAACCATGCATGTGAATGCTATTGTACTGGTCTCAGCCTCATATGGAGAAAAATTTAAGATGTTCAATGAGTTTCACTTGAAAAATGAATATATCATTCAAGATGTCACTAAAATAGTGATAAGAGGTGTTGAGACACCACATTTGCTTGAAAGAAAACACATCGAGTCTTATTGTTTCCCAAAAGGACATGACAATGATGATGAGGATGAAATTGAGCATCTATGTTTACAAAGAAGCAATAGAGTTCGGGAATGAGACTATTGTAAGTTGTGAGTGGCTTTCACTAGATGTGAACACGTATGACGAACAAAGCATGAAATAAGTCATTATTATGGAATAATAAACTTTGGGTTGTGGTATGACAAAGCCAAGTTTAGAAAAGGAGGTTCATGCAATGATCTCTGAAAATGAACTAGACATTAAATAAAGAATTGTACGTTCTAAAGGTCTTATGAGTTTAGATTTAATGATGACAATTTAGTTTTGTCCAAAATAAAATAGTGCAATAGGTGGTGGATTATTTATATGACAATCATCAAGAAAATAAATAAAGCTATCTTTTCCATCTATATGTTTGAGTCTTTCATTTGTGGCATGGAAGACTATGATATGTTAATTACGTTGCTTTGCAAAGTCTAATTAACATGGATCACTTATCGAATATAAGTGTGAAAACTCGGTTTTGGACAAAACTAATAAGTTCATTTTTCAGAGAAGACATTAAAAACTATTTACTATAATCTATAGTGATATATGTGATTTAAGATCAACACAAACAAGATGTGATAATAAATATTTTATCATCTTTGTTGATAACAATAAAATATTACTGGAAAGCAAATGTGAAGGAATAGAGAAATTGATTCTCTATAATAACGAGATTGAAAATCAACTCAACAAATGTGACACCCAAAATGTGGGGAGACGCCAATTTATGGCTAGTGACCTTTTTGAATAAGGTACACAAAAGGGGAAAAAACTTCATATGAACTATGAAAATGAATGTTATGAATCATTCCAATTAGACTTGCTCAATTGGACACAATGTCTAGGCAAGAACCATCGAGACAATGTGCTTAAATGAGCCACGCTCCACTAAAACCTCATCATCTTAGCTGGTTGTGTTTGATTGGAATTACCGAAAGGATTGAGTAGTAATCTTTCAATTGTCCAGAGTCATTGGAAGTTTGATGTACTCAACGAGTTTTACAAGACCCGACATAACATACTATGCTGAGAGCAAGTTATGTAGTACATTAGTAATTTTGAAGCCATACATTGGCAAGTAATTACAATAGTACTGAAGAACTTAAGGTACTCTCGAGGTTATGAACTGCACTATACCAATTCTCCAGCTGTTTTAAAAGGATACAGTAATGTAAATTGGACTTGACATGAAAATATCAAAATCCACAAATGGTTATATGTGTTTACATTGGAAGGTGCAGCAGTGTCATGGAAATCCTCAAAACAAACGATCATAACCAGATCCACAATGGAATCTGAGTTTGTCACCCGGGACAAATATGGGGACGAGACCGAATGGCTACGCCAATTTGTTGAGAATATTTCAAGATGGACGAAACCTGTGCCTGAAATATGTATACATTGTGATAGTCAATCTGTAACATCTCATACCTAAAAGTTACCTTTTTACAGGGGTTTTTGAGTTACCGAGAACTTTTAACTGTGAAAGGTAATTTAAGAAGTTATTGCTCGAGTTTATTTTTGAGTTTTTCAAAACTCTTCAAATTCCTTATTTAATGATTCGATGTTGTAGTATGTGTCGACACGAGTCTCCGGTTATTTTCAGAATATTTTTCGGAGCTTCTGTCTATTGTGAATTTTTGAAGTTTATGATAATTTTCAATTACTATTTCGGTAAATAGTTTTTACCATTTAACTAATTACTTTTTACATTCTTTAAATCTGGGTCATTGGATTGATTGGAGATTTGATCTAGGCCGTTGGTTTCTGTATAAAATGAGGAGAGATTTTGTCCCGAGTCAACAACCCAACTCGGGTGTTGACCCAAGCATGGTCTCTCTCTCCTCTCGATCGCTCGCTCTCTATTAAGCGCCGTCGTCCGGCCACCCCACACCAGCGTACAACCACCAATCTCTTCCTCTCCTTCTCCTCTTCAAAAGACCCCTACCAATTCATTTCAGTATTAATTTTGGAAGAAGATCGACCGACGAAGAATTCGACTGTGCTCATCAGAGTTGGGCCAACTCAGGCGACCTCTTGGCTCGTCAAGGGTAGGTTTTCATTTCCCTCCTCCTTTCCATCACTCCCTTAGCTTGAGTGGCCAATTTCGAATCCTAATTCGAAATGTCCTAATTCTGTTTCCCCTGTGTTTTTTTGGTTTTCTTCGACGACTGTGATTTGGGGTTTCTGGCGAGCTTTTCGTGCCCAGCCAGTGTTGGCAGCACGTGTTTGGAGCTATTGGAGCAGCAGAATTGTTTTTAGGACGAAACAGAGAGATTGTAGCTCAGCTCGAATTAGGGTCAAGCCCCTTCACTTCGACTTGAGAGGGAGAAGATGGACTGAGGCTAAGGCGGAAGTCTTAGAGCTACTGGCTCTTGATTTGGAGCAGAGGGAAGCAATGAGAGCTTCAATTTAGGGAAACAACAGGTAAGATTGGATTCCCTTGAAATTGTGAAGTTATGTGTTGTTGTTGTTCATGTTGAACCTGTGTTTGAATCAATTGTGGTGTTTTTGTGCATTTTGTAGAGAACTTGGTAAAATGGAGCTAAGGCGAAGCCATGGTCGTTTTCCGGCAAGATTGCCGGAATCCGGGAGAATATTCCGGTAACTTGCAGGAACCAGCGAAGTATCAGAATTTCCGGCAGTCAACCGAAGAAGAAGAAATAGATCCCCCGTTAAGCTTTGATTCGTAAAGTGTCTGTTGAATCGTAATTGGGTTAATTACGGAAAATTGGACGTAGGTAGGAAGTTTCTATTTTGGGAAACTTCACATTTTAAGAAACTTCCTATTTATGGAAAGTGATTAATTTGGAAGTGAATTTAGTGAAGACGGTGAAATTCAAAGTTAAAGGAATTTGAGATAAATAGTGATGCGTGGAAGTAAAAGAATTTTGACAACTTTAGTCATTGTGGAAGATAATGATTCCTATTAACGAAAATGTCAAGTTGATCGTTGTAAATAATTTGGGTAAATTTCTTTATCGATTTATCGACTCACCATTAGTAAATTGGTTAAGCTGTTGATTGGGTGTCCATAGTAATTCCACAAATTACTATTCATTAACCTAACGTCAAATGAAATAGTAAGGAAAGTCGATATGTTAAGGTTGTGTTCACGGAAAATAAATACCGAGTCAATAATCAGAATTAAATCTAATGGTTGAAAAGTTGATCAAAAGGAATGAGTTGGTCAACTCCTTGTCAAATTAAGATTTCCTAGTCAAACTTAGAAAAATACAAGTCAACGGTAGTAAGAATAATATGTTGGATTAATTGTACAGTCTATGATCTAACGTGAGACGGACTCGACATGTGGATATTTCGAGGTTGTGCTCGAGGGGCATTCGGAGCAGTGAGGATGTTGCATTAAGTACTGTGAGTGGACCTTTGTTTTAAATTAATGCATGTCATGTTTTATACTAAACAACATGATTTTTATTGACTTAATGAGCCGGTGGGGCCGGGAAGGAGGGTTGCTCCCCTTCCATAAGCTCTTGTGTTATGTCGGCTGAAATTTATGTTATGTCGATTATATTTGAAAATGCATTGTTTTATGGCCATAGTTTTGAGGCCGGTCGGAGAACCGTGCCTTATGCATGAGATGCATGTTTTAATTTACAGGGGAGGAGTCATATAATAATGACTTTTCCTATTGGCTTGTTTTCTTCACCATGAAGGGTCGTCATATATATAAAGATGCTAGCTAGCCATACGGCCCCCTCACTTTGGAAGTGGAGCGGGTCAATAGTAGCTTTAGAGGGTTCCGACTCTAGCCTGAGAGGCTCATTGTCATGGTGGAATCTCTCCGCCATGAAGGGTCGTCATATTACTTAGTAGCCTTAAAGGTTTCGTCCCTAGTCTGAGAGACTCTCCGTCATGCTGAAATCTCTTCCCCTATTTTTAGTGTTGATTTACAAGCCAATGGGATTGGTATTTTACGTTTTGGTTTCCAGAACGATTATTTGAGATTCTTTCCTAACAAGACATGCATATGGATTTTCTGGAAATTCAAAGGGAGAACATAAATTGATTATTTTCACACGCTTGGATATTCTTTTTGTCCACTCAATCTAACGTTGTGTTTTTAAATGTTTTCCCCTAGGCCCTTCATTTTCAAATGCCCAGTGTTACAGGGTTGCTGAGAGGACGTCATGTGTACTAAAGACAAGGCATAGTCAAATTATTCTGCTGTTTTTATTTAGTCTATTTAGGTATTGCTTCCACGTATAATGCTCTGAATACCCTAGTATAGTGTTTAGTTGTATTCAATTATGAAAGTGTTTTTGTTGGATTGCCGGTAGGGTTGTCCATTTCAAAGGAGGGTTTTCGGTAAAAAGTTCTCTTAAGGTGGACCCCGTAGGGATTACTTCGGGTTAAAAAGGTTAACTCGGGGTGGGTCCTGACACAATCAGCTATTGTTAGGACACACACAAGATGTATATTGGTAAGTCTTGTCACATCCGACGATGACATAACACCATTCGACAACTAATCTTAACTAGGTTATTTTTATAGACTATGTGCTGACTCAAAAAAGTCAGGGAAGGAGAACGCCAGATCTCTCTCGCCTCTCACGGTTGCCAATCACGTGGTGTTCTAGCTGAGCGAGATGGTTAGGATTTTGAAAGGGAAGGTCGCGGAGGAATTGGTGCGGGGCGTGCTAATGGAGATTCCGGCAATGACAAGTAGAGAGAGAGTTTTAGATCTGGGAAAGAGGAGAAGAGAGACAATGAGTTTCAGATCTAGAAGAAATAGGGAAGTAATTTTGTGGGCTTGTATAATCGTTTCTTTCTTAAGAATTATTGGAATGAGTTCTTGACGTTTATTTCATTGAAGTATGGTCTGATATTTTTATTTTTGTGCAAATTAAAATTATCCCTAAAAATATAAGGGTTTGATAAACAACCTACCACCACAGCTTGCATTTGAAATTTGAGTACGTAGACATATTCATATTTCGTTCCTTAATTTATTGTTATTTTAAAAATCCTTGTTTTAATTTATTTTATAATAATTGAGTACTAATTTGGCTCTCTATTAGCCCATATAAATGATTGTAAAAAGAAGATACACATTTGAATATAAGGTATTATTACTTATGCCCAAATGAATAAATTTTTCTTTAAAGTCTTGACACATATTATTATTTAAGGATTATTTTGCCCTCACTTTTTAAACATGCATAGAAAGTGAAAAAGTTGAAGAGAAATGACTTAGTCGGAAACTCATGGACTCCGGTTACCGGTCGTCAGACTCCGATCACCGTTCGCCGGACTCCGGTCGCCGATCACAGATGACCGGAAAATTTCCAGTGACCGGAAAAATGTATTTCGTCAGAATCTGAAGTATACTACGGTTAATAAACTTAGATCTGAAGTATACTACGATTAATAAACTTAGATCTGAAATATACTGAGGTTAATAAACTTAGATCTGAAGTATATTAGGGTTAATAAACTTAGATATTAAATATACTGGGGTTAATAAACTTAGATATGAAATATACTAAGGTTAATAAACTTAGATCTGAAATATATTAAGGTTAATAAATTTCAATTTGAAGTATATGTTTCACCTTTATCAAAATGGGTTTGTCTGTCACCCTCTTTGCTTCCTTAATGGCACCTCCAATCTCATCATACCCGTTGTTTTCATTCTTCACTCAGAGAACGTGACTCGATCATCAGATCATTCTCGATCACAACCGAAAGGGCGGCGGCATTTCAAAATAATATATATGTGATTCATATAAGCCTACACGATGGAGGTAGAAACCAATAATTGAGTGAAGGAGGCGGGCAATGTCTTTATCAATGAAGAAATATGGCGAGAGAGCTAGCTAGGTGGTCATGCAAGGCCAAACCTCATCCACACTACTCCCCTCACTCATAATGACAACGCTTGTCTCCTTCCAAATGAATCGTAAGCCATAACTGACAACACTTCAAACATGTTCGCCCAGGAAATGATTCCAAGTAAAGCAAACAAATATTAGGTTAGTAGTCCATAATATTAGTTTTTCATGTTTCGGCTTAGCTATCATAGTATGTGCTGGCTGTTCATCCGGCCTAGACTCACCTTCACCAGTGATGCCCTCCCCTTAGCTAATTCTTCTGGTATGCTCCTCTAATCTGCCTGCCTTTCTTTCTTTCTTTCTTTCTTTCTTTCTTTGGATATACTTCAATCATGGCGGCGGAGAATACAACCTACCCTAGATGCCAACATCTGCTGGCAATCATGAGATGGAAAATATAAGATTGGAGAATATGAACATCACTCTTAATTTTACATGGATTAATAGTGTTGGAACTCTACAAATCATTAAAAAGCGCGCATTTGTGTGATTGAGGTTTTCAATGAACTGTGGTACACTCTTTCTGTTGTTGGTTTGTTCTAGCTGGGGCTTAGTCTCTTAACAAATGAGGTTAATTACCTCCATTGATCAAAGATTAATTAAGAAACTGTGAAAGCTATAACATGATTCGATGGAGATTAAACATGTGAAAAACAAAAAGTCTCGCATTAAAGAATTTACGAAACAAAAAAGGGGGTCACATCTGATAGTATCACATCCAACATCTCATGTATAATTGGACTAGCACTCAAGTCATTATATTATTCAAAGGAGATCATTATTGGATTCATGAGAAGATTCAAAAGGAATAATTACGTACGTATTTAGGATAAATTAAAATTCCTACCATAATGTATACATGTAATATACACAACTCCCTTGTTTACCACTTATAGCTAGACGATTAGTGTATAAATAACTACATGGTGATCGACACGGTGTATGATGCCGATCGATGCTCTTGCCTATATTGTATTCAGAATCATCATCAAAATTATTTGCATAATGATTTTTTTTCTTTTGTGAGCTATGTTTGTAGATACGATCGATGACCATGAACTTATCCAATATTCAAAGAGATGCAAATTCAGATTCGATGTTCCTTAAAATTGATCACTACTACAATTAAGCATTTATGCGACAAATTTAGGGTTTTTCGTCACATAAGTTTGAATTTCTGCAACGAAAATAAATTTCGCCGCATAGTGCTGACTCATGCGGCAAAATAAAATATTTCGTCGCATCAGTTCTTTATTTTGTCGCATCAGTTCTGGCCTAAAATTTTAAATTTTTTATTATTCCGCCAAAATTCCCCCCTCCCGCATAGTGCTGACTCATGCAACGAAATAAACAAATTTCGTCGCATCAGTTCACACTCATGCGATGAATTTGTTTATTTCGTCGCATCAGTTCTGACCTAAAATTTTGAATTCTAAATCATTTTGCCAAAATTCCCCCTCCCTCATTTTCTTCTTCTTCCTTCTACTTATTCACCACCCTACCACTTCTTCTTCACCACCACCACCACCACCACGTACTCCACTTCTTTTTTTCTTCCTCTTCACCATCACCACTTATTTTTTCTTCTTCTTCTTCTTCTTCCACCACCACCGCCCCCCAACCCCACTTTTTTTTTCTTCTTCTTCTTCTTCTTCTTCCACCCACCACCACCATCTCCCTTTCCCACTTTTCTTTTTCTCCTTCTTCTTCTTCTTCTTCTTCTTCCACCACCATCTCCCCCTCCAATTTTTTTCTTCTTCCACCACCATCACCCCACTTTTCTTCTTCATCCGACAAAAAAAATTAACAAAAAAAAGTTAATTTAAAAATCAAAAATCAAATTGTATATTATAATATATATATATATGGAGAGAAAAGAAAGAAATCTATTAGGATCGATAAAATGAAGCTAGACGTATATTACTATATATATATTTAGCATTTGAAAGGGAAAATAGTAAGAGTTTATAGCACCAACAGTGTACGAACTCTTGAAGGACTGTGAATGTAGTACCTAAACTTACAAAGTGCATAATGTAGTACCCAGACTCTTCTTTTAGTATCAATGACATACTTGTTAGGGGTAAATTTGTAATTAATTTTTTTGTACTTGTATTTAGGATATTTTACAATCTAAAACATATTTACCTTTTAATTTAAGAACTAGCCTTCAACATGCCAAAACGTCACCTAACGACTTTTTGTCTAAATGGTTACTATACTGGCGGAATCACTATTGTCTTAAATTGAAAGATTCATAGATTTTAGTGTGCAGAAATATTTTAATACAAAATTCAAATTAACAACTTAAAGTAAAATAATTCTAAAACAAAATATTTTTGTGACAGAATTATGGGCACATGCTAGAATTTATTTAACATAACAAAACTACAAATACAGAACCTAGAGCCTCGCTCTTGGGTAAATAGCTATAAGTTGTTTAGCTACTCATAATTATAATTACAAGCACAAGATACTTAGTTGTAATAAAAGCACATCACACCGAATGATTATAGATTGAAATCTTCACACAGTATTTACACTCACACTCTTATACTAGAGACACTATTTTCACACACTACTATTCTGGCTTTCTGACTTTGAGAGGAAGGTTGAGAGTGTTTCCAACTTCTATTCCAGGTTTTCGATTCCTTCTCTCGGAAGCTTGACGCTCCTTATATAGCACTCGGACTCCAAACCTGAATTAAACACAGTTAAGAGATAGTGGGAGACAAGAGGAATCAGACTTTACTTTAGCAAAAGTAAAGTTCATTGTTTTTATGCGTCGGCAGCAAAAAGAAAAACACACTAACTTTAACAAAAGAAAAGTCTTTTGTCGCGATGCGTCGGTTACCGTTCATTTCTCTATCATGTGAGCTCACTAATTTTAATAAAAGAAAAGTCTTTTGTCTTGATGCGTCAGCCACCGCTCATTTCTCCATCATGTTTACTGTATTGTAGTATTCTTCATTAGTGCAATTATAATCAACCAACGAATCTTGGCCCTCCTGTTCTTCTGATGTTTTTTCATCTTTTTCTTCATTGTCTAAGTCCGAATCATAAGGAAAGGGATAAGAAATCCTATATCCTTTTTCTTTCTCCATTTTTTCAAGCCATTTTGTAGTAGCTAGGGTGCAGTTTACTTCATTCCTCATAATGGCTGAGAAAAAGTCACAATTCATGGGTAGAGGATGATTATAGCAGGAAACCATTTATCTTTTCTCCGCTTGCGGCTTGACTCATAATCTCTTTGCACCATGTTTTTGGTACACATGATTGTCATGGCCTTCATCCATGGAATGCTCTGATTAGGACTGTCATTTCCACTCATCCTGCTTGCTCCTTTAATCGGACCTTGAATTATCCTGACATAATGATAAGGAGAGATATAGTTCATTTGTTCATTCAGCATTATCCATTCTGGTGGAGTTGATATGAACTTTAATCTCAGGATACATCCATCTGGCCTAATGTTCTTGACAGCTTGAACTATTAATTCGTGGAATCTCTCTAAATCTTCATTAGATTTTGTCCAAAGAATATGCACAAAATCATTCTCTAGTAACCATAGTTTTTGTTTCTGAGAATGTTCAGCTTGGACATTAACCAGGTATCTTCCATAATATGGGCCGGAAACAGCAGACAAAGTTGATGGAAGCATTTTTTTCATTTCCCAGATGCTCATAGAATTTGAACCATTCGGACCTCTTCATTGTTGTCATAGGGATCTTAGCACTTTCTGGATTTTCTAGATATACCACCTTAGACTTTTCCTTTTCTTTTGCATGGATTCCATACAATTCTTCTGTAAGTGCTTCAAGGGTTCCAAGCAGATGATCTTCATTTTCTTCATGGAATGCATAAAGAATATTGTCTATAATAATCTTTTGCTTGAATGCTAACAACCTTTTTTCTGGAAAACTGGTTCTTTAAAAATCTTGACCATGAACGGTTTTCTTTCCAGTAACCACATGTGATCTGTTTCCCCTAAAATGGGTAATTCTGCTTTTTGGCAAAGCAGCAGCCATTAACGGACTTGTTATGCCTTTACTGTCTACCGTCTACCGTTTGAGATGGGCTAGCCGGTCTTTTACCCTGAGACCGGTCAGTTGTAGTTGTATCCTTTAGATACAACAAATACTCCTGAGTGAGCTTTTCTTCTTCTTTTTCTTCACCTGATTTCGCGTACTGACTTTCATCTTTCAAGGAGAGATCTGAGCTTTTATCCCAATCAGCTGGATTTATCCTGTCATGAGCTGTTGCTTGACTTGTTTCGACTGCTCCATAAGATACGATAAATTGATAACCTGGTCCGTCATGGAGAGGACCTACAGTCTTATCACCGCTCTTGTATCTTTCCCAAAGATTTTTCTCACTTGATTCTGGTTTTTTGTTTCTTGGGTTGCGTCCTTCATTCCTGTCATTTGTTTGAAACATTGTCATTTCTCTTGTAAGGGCGTCTGGTAGGAAATTCTTGTTACCTGCAACCATTTCAACATTATATTCATACTGAGATAAAAACATTTGTCATCTCAGTACTCTTCCTTTATCTGCAACATTAGTTAATTTGTAGTTTTTGAAGTTTTTTACTCTTTTATTGTATGTCCTTACTACAAATTTGTTTTCTAAAAAGGCCTTAGCTCCCTTTATACTCTTAATAAGAGCAAGAACTTCTTTGTCTCCAGTAGAATAGTTTAACTCTGTTGCATTAAACTTTCCTGAGAGAAATTTACAAATATTTTCATGATTTGTATCTGGGGCAATAGCCAAGACAACTCCTGCCAAATAATAGTCATTTGCATCAGTCTGTAAAATAATCGAATCTCCTTCTTCAGGTAGTTGTAAAGAATGCAGGTTTTTGGTTAGCTTTTTGATTTTTCTGACAGTATTACTGTCGTCTTCTGTGAATGACCATTCCTTTTTAGAACTTGTCTTTGGAAAGAGTAGAGCAGTAGGACCACTGACTTGAGGAATAAAATCTCTCGCAAAGTTGACAACTCCTAAAAACCTTTGCAAGGACTTTGCATCAGGAATATGATCTGGGAACTGACTGATTATTTTGACAATATGATCTTGGAGACGAATCTCTCCATCTTTAACATGAATGCCTAAGAAATCAATTTCTCCTCTTATGAGGTGAATCTTTTTTTGTCTAATGATGACTCCCTTCTGGACAATCAACTTGCATACTTGTTCAAGATGCTTCAGATGTTCGTTCATAGTTCGTGAGAATATAAGAATGTCATCTATATAAACTATACAGAAATCTGAGTAAGGTTTGAAAATATTATCCATTTTCCTTTAGAAAACAGACGGGGTTTGCTTGAGGCCAAATGGCAAAACTAGTCATTCATAGTGCCCTTGAGGTGTTCCAAATGCTGTTAAAGTAATGGAGTCTGGATGCATCTTGACTTGTCAGAATCCTGATTTTACATCAAACTTAGAGAAGATTTTGGCTTCTTTGAGTCGATTGATAAGCACTCTTACCTGGGCTATCTGGTAACCGTCTTTGACTATCTTTTTGTTTACATCTCTGTAGTCAATTACCATTCTAGCCTTTCCTCTTACTTGCTCTGCATGGTTTCTTACCAAAAAGGCAGGAGCATGATGAGGACTATTGGAAGGCTGATCAACTTCTTTTCGAGCAATTCTTGAATTTGGCTTTCCATCTCTTTTCTGTCATCTTTGCTATAATGAGGGATTGCTTTAACATGACAAATAGTATTTGCAACATGCATTTTGAGCTGGCAGTATACTGGATTTTTTTCCCAATACAACTGAGGATCTTCACTGATTACTGGTTTCAGCAAGTTTTCTATTTCTGCAATAGTTGGCACTTTCTTCCGCTCGATTTTGTTAGCATAAACCTTTAGGTTATGCTCTCTGATAAATTATTCTTCTCCATCTGAGCTTTCTTGTTCTAATGATTCTAGATCAATCTCATCTAAAAGGGATTCATACTCTTCCTTAGAATCTTCTGAATTCATCCCTTCATTTACCAATATTTCACTGTGACCCTTAAAATGGTCTTTCAGCAGCAGAACTGGTTCTAAAACTGGCTTATAATCACCACTCTTCGCTGATGATCTCTGATATTGTTCTGTAAATCCCAGCCCTGTAACGCTGATAGCGTTGTTAAGACGAGATTCCCAAAAGAATTTGTTATTCTTTTCAAAACTAATCATTTGTGGATTCTGAACTATCGTCTGTTGAAGAAGGAAGTCATTTCCAATTAACACGTCTGCTCCTTGACTTTCACATTGCCAGATTTTTTTATGACAAAAGTTCTTCCGCCTAAGGAAACTTTAATGTCACGAGCCATAGTATCCATGATTATTTCATTTTCTCCCATGGCTATTCCAGTAACTGATGTTGGAGCTTTTTCCCAATATTCTTCAGGGATGACATATCTCTTGGCAAGAGAATACCCTGATCCACTATCTACAAAGGCATGTAGATGGTATTTCCTATATCTGGGAAATTTCAATCCTATAGTGATGTAATTGCTGAATTTGCTTGTCTGAACCTGCTTTACTTGTTCTTTGCTTTCTGCAGTTTTGCCAGGCAATTCAATGAAATGATTGATTTCTCTTTCATCGGGCTTGTTGATGGGATCAAAAGGCTTAACCTGTTGTATAATAGATTCTGTGATAATGTCTTCTTCTTGCCTTCTTGCAGACCCATTGATAGAATCAAAAGACTCTTTTAATTCCTTATTCTGACTTAATGAAGTTACTAACTTCATTCTCTTCAAAACTTCTTCCAAGTTATGTCCATGTTGCTCCTTGGCTTCATAGAACTCTTTATATTCTTGTTCGACCAGGATGTGAGCTTCATTGTCTTTGGTTTTTCTTCGTAATTCTGCAATGAAACATTCTTGATGATAAGTTTCGCCTGTACTTTTACAGTACATGGGAACTGAATTACTATCATCGTAATTGCAGTAATCACATGTAAATCTTCCTGGATTGGGTGGAAGTTATTGATAATATCAGTAGCCTCTTCCTTCCAATTTAAGACTTTTAAGACAAACATAGGACGAGATTCATCCTCTTCTTCAGAACTTTCTGAAGTATTTTCTATTTCACTTTCTGATGAGAACTCAAGAGAGTATAATGAATCATTCTCTTCATTAGAATATGCTATCTCAAAACCTTTCAGGTTTGCATATTTTATTGCTTCATCATATTATTCAATTAGAACCTTCGCAGATCTCCTGTTCTTTTTAGGACATTCGTTTGCATAATGTCTTCGGCTTTGCAAAGCCGACATCTGCACTTTTTCACTTCTCGAAATGAATTCCAAAAATTGGTTCTTTTGCTTTTAAAAAATCTCTTCTTAGGAGGAGATCTTTCTCCTGCAGAGCTCTTTTTGAATGAGCTTTTTCTAAATTTATACTTCTTTTTAGAAGCAAAATTTTTCCTCTGCTTGTTGCTAGAGAACCTTTTCTTGTATTTTTTCTCTGTGTGACATCCCCACTGCGTTGGTGTCTCCAATATCTTGGGACACATATTTTCCACTTCTCTGAGTTGCTTCTTTGCTGTTTTGGATTTTCTGTTTTCAACACATTGCTTTCTTAGGAGATCCATGACTCTTTCAGCAATTCCTCCTACCGTAAAAAACCGCAAAGCATTTTCTTTCAAAAATTGTGTTATTGCATCGTTTCATGGTTCTGGTAACTTCCTGTTGTAGGTTCTGACTAGATCTTCATTATCTAGGTCTCCAATGGTGCAGTAGTAATTTTGGAACTCATTAGTATACTCTTCAAAGTATCTCATGTTGCAAATGCTCAACTTTTGAATATTTGCCTTAGCTCTTTCTTTAGACTGCTCACTGTGCCCAGTAACATCTCCATAAAATTATGCATAGATGGGACATGTGAAATCTAGAGGATTATTAGTTTGAGCTAATTTGGTTGCCCAGTCAGGCCATTGAGAGTTTCTTTTGAAAGACTGATACCACTTCTGGACTATACCAGTTAAGGTGGACTCATAATATGCATGAGCTTCCTCGTAGGCATATTTAGACAATACCAAAGCCTGAGTTAGCCTTAGGCTAACTACCCAGTTGTCTATTGTATTTCTCTTGTCTCCTACCCTGTCGAGATCAAGATAAACTCATCTTTCAGATATTGATTGTCCCTATTTGGGTTCTGTAGGGATGTACTTTTGAGAACTTCGTTCTCCTGCTTTCCCTATAGGAGTCTGTCCCTTAGGAAGTTTAATCTTATTTTCTCGAATGATCTTAGTGGGGTAGTTCGTGATGTTCTGAACTACAGTGCTTCCTTGAGAAATATTTTCAATTTCCATTGTTGAGGATTCACCTGGTTCTTCTTTAGCTGCTTGATAAGGAAGAATCTTCCTTTTGTTCTTTCTCAGTTGCACCTGAGAAATCTTTTTCATGATCTTTTCAAGCTCTTCTGTAGATTCACAGATTTCCGTTTGTTCATACAAGCTCTTCAGCTCTTCTAATTTTAGTATCATCATAGGTCTTTTAGTATCTTCTTCCTCGAAAGATTCTTCAAGATAAGAAGTTGGTTTGGTTCTAGAAGTACTAGCTTCCTCATAGCTAGCGAATGAATGCCTATGAAATTGTAAGCTTATTTTTCCTCCCATGTCTTCATAGATAGAAGCATTGGTATTTTCTACCTGTCTAGCTTGATGTGTCAAATTCCATTCTCTTGGGAATGTTACTTTATGCCATTTTGTGATATGCTTCTGTTCAGTATGATTTCTTAGATTAGTGAGGATTGATCTTGTAATCCCAAGGCTGTTGAGAAATCTGGTATTCAAGGTTACATTCGAGCTCATCAGTTTATAATAAATACGATAATCTATCGCAAGCTCCATCATTCTTTTCTTCATGGAAATTTCATCTGTCTTGATTGTCAATCTTAGACAGTGTGCTGCATCTCTGAAATGTGTGGTGGAGTTTGGGAAAACATTAAAATATGCAACTTGGTTGCATAGAGAAGCTTCTACTGTTCCTAACAAACTTTTCTTAAAGTCTATTATTCTATCATCTTGTAAGACACAGAATAGAACAGTCTATACCATCTATGGCTAAAAGCTTTATTCCTACTTGAACTGTCCCAATATGCATGTAGGAATATTTCTTCTGAGATGCTTCACTTACTTCTTTTGGAGTTATTAACCTGATGTCGGTTTCTCCTCATGTGGCAGGAACTGTTAGTTCAAGAATCTTGAACCTGTGAAAATCCATAAGGAAAGATCCTCTCCTATAGATCTCATTAAGCTTGAATCTAGGGACCAATGCTTCTCGCATACTAGATTCAATTTCATTGTACTCAAATTCTTGAGCATTGATCAGCTGTACCAGCATAGTGTTTCTTTTACTGAGTATTCTACTCAGCATCTTCACATCTCTACAGGTTAAAGATGTAGATTTAGACGAGGACCAAGTAAGGAGTTTAGGTTCACTAAACTTAAACTCACTTTCTCCTTTTGGTAAAGGGGGTATGATTATTTTGCTAGCTACATTTTGAGCTAGTTGTTCTTCATTGATCATATCTCCTTGTATCTTTATTTTTTCTATGCTTGTTTGCAGTCTTGCTATCCTGTTGTTTAACTCCTGGAATTGATTTTCGAGATCAATACTCATCTCTTGGAGATAAGCGATCTTGTAATTTTGCTGATGGATTATTGCCTTGACATTATCATGTACTGTTTCTGTAGGAAGGGCAAAGCTTAGAGCTTTATCATCTTCTTGTTTTACTTTTAGTTCAACTCTGTGATTCATCCTAGTCGGGTGATCAGAGTTTCTAAAAGCTTTTTTTGTAATTCTTGAGAATATTTTATCTCACTTATTTGCTGACGAATGTTGTCGGTGAGATGCTCAGTGCGAACTAGCTTCTTTTCAATATTCAATAAATATTGTTTTTCTTTGAGATAATCAATCTTGGCTTCAATCTTGCCAAGTGTAGAACTTATCTCTTCAAATTGCTTGAACTTGAGATGAAATCTATCAAGTTGTAATGCAACCTTGTCTGAGGTCGTGCTCCTAGATAGCTGATCTAGGTATTCAATTAGGCTTGGTCTAGAAGGATCAAGCTCTTCAACCTCGACTTCTCTTTGGAGGTAGACCAGATCGTCGTAGAGTCTGTTTAATACTCTACAGATGTACTCTATCGAGTATTGGTCTTCATGAATATGCCTTGAATGAAAGCACTTTTGCCACTTATCAGTTCCTTTTGTAATACAAAAGGCCTGATAATTCTTGAGTTTGGATTCTCTTTTGTTAGACAAGAGAAGCCAACTTTGTGGCATAAGCCTTGATAACCTGCTTTTGAGCCAAGCAGGCTCTGATACCAGCTTTGACGGATCTAACCGAGACTCAAAACGTTCAGCGGAGTCTGATCGTAATCAAAAACTTTTTGTAGAACTTTAATTTGTTCTTCAGTTCGTTTGATTCTTTGCTGAACTCTGAGGGTAATATCCTAGTAATTTTTTGTTTTTCTAGGAAGATTATTTCTATATTTTATCAATCTTCTTAGTTTTTTTTCGTCTTGCAACTCTTTGCGAAAAATTTTAGCATAAGCTAATAAATCAAGTCGGGTAACTATTACATTTGCTATTTGATGATGAAAAATAATTGTTTACCTTCGAGTGAGATGATGAGTTTATATTTGTAGTATGCTAGATAAACAAATTCATAGACCTAGACCCATCATGCTCCGTCAATTTTTAAAAGAAAACAATAGAACACACAAAATAAAAGTTAAAATGGTAATTTTAGAATATTCTTTAAAAGAATATTTCTTAGAGGTATCTTATTGATAACAAATTAAGAGTTTATGTATTACCTTGCTAACTGTACAAGTTCAGGTATTATTTTAACAGTCCCTTAAAAGTCTGCATATTATCCAAATAGTAATGTAAGGTCACTTTCAGCCGGTGTTAGTTGAAAACAAAGGTGAAGAAAATTAATGTTTACAACCAACCACCGGACTAAAATTAACTAAAAGCCATCCTAAATTGACAAGACCTAGTTTATGATGATCAAGACGAAAGTAGGTGGCTCGTTCTGTGTATGCATGACTAATTCCAACCAGGACAAATGAGCGTATTAAAATCGTATTATTGTATCACTCATATATTTTGTTTATAATGACTTTTCAATGTTACGTTGGTGGTATAAGCATAATTAACCAATAAACCAAATGACCGGTTCAACCAATAACCAAAAATCGGAGGGGATCCAATAAACCGGAGGGGATCCGAGAATCTTTTTGTTGAGGACTAGTTAGAGAATTTTTTTCTTAATGATTTATTCACTCATTTTTCAATCACATTTGTTTATCTCAACCGTTTAGTTTATAGTTCTATATGAGTAGATCACTTCTATAAACTTTCAGTCAAATTGGTGATCCACTACCAGCATAAATATCATAGCCGATGAAATAAAAAAAACAGGTCGTTGAAAAAAAATTTCGTACTTTAGCCGACGAAAAATTATTTCGTCTGCTAAGGTAAATTTTCGTCGGCTAAAATAATTTTTTCGTCGGTTATAGGTGTAAACTTTTGCGGATGAAATTATAAAAGTTTAGCCGACGAAATAAATAATTCGTCGGCTAAAAGTCCTTATATTTGCAGATCTAGACAGCAGCTCATTTGAGAAAAAAAAAACGGGAGAAAAAGTTTGAGTGTTGTCGAAATTGTTGGGTGCCGTCGAAATCTGTCCAAAATTAGTTTGTGGAACTATATATAGGTATGTGCATGTGTATATATCTTGATTTTGAGTTGATTTAAGAGTTTTATTTGAGTTATTTAATGTTGATTTTAAGTTTTATTTGAGTTGAATTAATAAATTTTGAGTGTGGTTGAGTTGATCAATTTTGATTTGATAATATATATGAAGTTGTTGTTAATAAGTTGTCGATTTTGATTAAGTATATACATGTTAATTAATTTAATTATAATATTTTGTTGATGCATGATATGAATTAATTAAGTTGTTGATTATATGTTGATTATGATTTTGCATTGTGATGATCGATGTGTTGATATATAATATTGTAATATAATTAGTAGTTAGTATATATATGTAAAACATATATATATGGATAATTATTAATTTGTTATTAATTAATTGTTGTAGAATACAAAATGATTTGAAATTTTATATATGGAATTAATTAATTAATTAATTAATTAGTTATACATATATATTTTGTTATCTTTTCAGGATATGGATACGAGTTGGATTTCGCTTTTAAAATGGAACAAAAGATACGGTAAAGGAGTTATTAGTTTTATTGAATATGTGCTGGCTAATGGTAACGGAAATACAATTTTCTATTGCCCGTGCACAAAATGTCAGTATCGCATCGATATTCATCGATTTGCGATTGACAAAGTATGACAGCACCTGAAGTGTAACAGGTTTTTAAAGAAGTACACATGTTGGATATATCACGGTGAAACATCATCACGGGTTCGCATGATCATGGAAAATTTTCTAAGACGAACAGTATATCTAACGATCCAACAACGACCTTCATCAACGATATGTTTCCTTATGAGAGCGGTGTATGCTCTGAAGGACAATATATGCCTGAGCAGTGCAGCCATTCTCTAGAGTTGTCAACACTGCGGGTATTGACAAGTACAACAAACTGCTTCCTTTCTAACAGACCCATGTGTACCCCTGTTGTCAGAAGACGGTTCTTGAAAGTGTGGACGTAATGAAGATTAAAGTTGAGACAAAATCGATCATGAAGGCTGTTGATGATTATCTATAGTACATTGCTTCGATGCTGCCCCACTGTCATCGTCTTCCAACCATTCATCATAAGGTCCGATGTATCTTGAGAGATCTTGTGTATTCCTACATCAAGATCCAAGCATGCAGATATGACTGCGTTCTCTTTCAGGGTAAAGATCCAGAAGGGAGTGACCTTGGTGGCCTTGACGCATGTCTGGTATGTCACAGTGACAGGTATAAGATGACTCATGCAGGCAATAGAAAACCTGTGAAGGTACTTCGGTATTTCCCGTTGAGGGATAGACTAGAGAGGTTGTATATGTCATCACACATGGTCAAAGCTATGAGATGACACGCTGATAGAGAAGTACATGACGAAGATACCCTTATACACCCTACTGACAGGTAGGCTTGGAAGCATATAGACATGGAGTTTCCTCATTTTGCGTTAGATGCCCGAAATGTGAGGCTCAGGCTCTCATCTGACGGGTTCAATCCTTTTGGCAACATGAGTCTTCAATACAGTGTATGGCCGGTGATTTTGGTATCATACAACCTTTCTCCATTGATGTGCATGAAGAAGGAATACAATATATTGAGTTTGTTGATTCCGAGGCCCGGTTATCCATGGAAGTGTCTCGATGTGTATTTGAAACCCTTGATTGAAGAGTTTAAGTTTTTTTTAAGACGTTGGTCATCCCACTTATAACAAGTACATGCACAAGATGTTCCAAATGCATGTCATAGTTGTTCATACCATCAGTGAGTTTCCTGTCCATGGGATGTTGACGGGCAACGTTGTTAGGGGATACAAGGCTTTTCTAAAGTGCCTTAGCGATGAGGGGAGCAGCAGTCATTGCAACAAGATATGCAAATTGGGTCACCGTGCTCTCCTTTCGTATGATCATGAATGGCGGTTCAATGACAAGGTATTTGATGAGACTGTAGAAAACGGTGTGCCTCGCAGAAGATGGACGGGGGAATAAATTTTAGTAGTGCTTAATGAGTACGATTTTTGACAGCTCAGCAATCATCCAAATATTGCGATGGCAATACCTGAAAGACCCGACATGTACAAATTCTGGACACATAAGAGCATATTTTGGGAACTCCCATACTAGAGTAAGTTGTTGATAAGGCACTACCTAGATGTGATGCACATAGAAAAGAATGTGTGCGACAGTGTGGTAGAAACAGTGCTTAACTTAGAGGAGAAGACGAAAGACGATCCTAAGGAACACATTGATCTTAAAAAATGGATATACGAAGACATCTGTGGTTGAAAGAAGGGAAGAAAAAAATGCCTCAAGCTCCTTACACCATGAAGCCTGACCAGAAGAACGTAATTTTCAGGTGGATGAGTTGTGTGAAGTATCCTTCAGGCTATGCAGGAAATATAACCATGTGTGTAAACTTTCGGGACAATAAGATGTACGGGTTAAAGAGTCATGACTGTCATATCCTGCTACAATGTCTTTTCCCTGTTTTCATTCGATCGTTCCTTCCCCGTCAGGTGGTGGAGTCGTTAGTAGTGTTGTCAAGATTCTTCCAGAAGTTATGCACACGGGAAGTGAAAAAATCCGACCTCCGGGAAATGCAAGAGGACATTATTTATATCATGTGTAAATTTGAGAGGATATTTCCTCCAAATTTTTTTGACATAATGCCTCACCTGATGATCCATCTTTCCGAGCAATTGTTGCTTACCGGTCTAGTACACTACACTTGGATGTATCTCATGAAAATGTATGTTTTTTACACCTGAATTTTTTACTATACATGTTCAATACATAATCATAACACTTTGCAACAATTTATTTATAGGCAACTTGGAGACTACAAAGCCTTTGTAGCTAATAAATATTCGCTTGAACGAGTGTGTCACCTACATAAAGTTGTATTTAGGACTATTGAAGGAAACTCCACAAACCATACCGGTAGATGTACCGAAGTTCAACCTTTCCATAGACTCCAATGATGTTGAAGTTTATGGAATTTTGCCAGACTTCTACAAGTTGCAACCACATGAGCTAGTCATAGCCCATTTGTCACGCCCCGACCCAAGATTACCTCCCTAACCCTGGGTTAAGACGTGCGAGACCTAACACAAGAGAGATTTATTCGAAATCCCCCTTGAGCCAGGATAACCCTATTCAAACAGTCCAAGCAGTGCCGGAATAGACCTCAAACCGGAGGTTATCCCGAATCCCACATTTGAATCTCAAATGTGCCATTTAAAGAACCTAGGGGTTCTAATAATATTTGTGACTGCACCCGAATCCCGGTCAGGCTGCCTACGTACCCTGTCTTCAGGGATCAAGCCACACGTAGCTCTTGCATTAACTAACGCTCTAACTGGGAAAATCCTGTTTTTCTATTTATCGGTAGAATACCTATTAAGGGTGGCGTACGACTAAGGCCACTCTAGAGTTTAACCTCTCCGTTGAGGTACTCACAAACCACCTATCTAATAACCGTAACAATCAACCATACTAACAAACAACAACCGCACATGCAAATATATAATATAATGGCATCTACGTAAATAACAAAACCTCTAGGGATATAACGGTAATATCAACTAGAGGGTACCCTTGTAATTATCTTAACTGTCAATGGCAGTATAGTCAATTCCATCTCAATGGCAGTTTGGTAAATATCAAAACTATCAAGGGTATTTATGGGATTTCAGCCTGAAGGGCATCCCTGTAATTAACTCAAACTGCCAAGGGCATTTATGGGACTTTACTCTCAAGGGCAGCCCTGTGAATATACAACACAACCAGGGGCATTTCTGTCTTTTCACACCTATGGTAAATGGTAAATATATTAGATCTACCACAGTAAAAATCCAAGGATTTACCCTATTAATCCTAACCTATCACCGGTCGATCTGCTGGCCGGATTTTCTTCCTAACTCCAGCCATAATCTATCCAGATCAAACCACAATGCCTCTACAGTCTAAAGAGCAACCCAAACACAGTGGCACAAGGAGGAGGGGAGACAAATACCTCTTAGGTCCGCTCGGGAACCGCCACTGTGCAACCTCGATGTTTTTCCTGATCTCGGTGAACGCTCCCAAACTCGACAGGAAGTCGAGTGGGTACTAAATGCTGCTCTTTGCATCACCCACACCCTCCAGCGACATCGAGGACCCGACCTGACTTTGATTTACACCTCCCCCTCCTCGTTCGATCCTCTGGTACGGCGTCTCCAGACTCTGGGCTTGGTGGCAGAGGCAAGGTGCGACTGTGGTGACTACGGTGAGGTAGGACGCGCTGCGGTGGGGCTCGCCGGTGTCTGCCTCCGAGCGACTGTACTCACAGTCGAGCTCAGGAAAGAGAGAGCGGAGAAAGAAGGAGAGAGAAAGAGAGATCGTCCCTGTCAACTCCCCCTCCTCCATATATATACCCAACACCAACGGCCCAGATCAATCTCTGATTGATCTGACGGCCCAAATTTAATTACAAAAGTTACCATTTACTTTTACCAAATAGTAACTATACAATATCCCGAATAACTTTAGTATACGAACTCTGATTAATTCATAAGACACACCTATGAGTTCGTATTAACGTCCTCTACAACTTTTCCGAAGGAAGTTTTCCCAAATTCTCGACTTATCACAAAGTCATCTTTTTACGGTAAAGTAAATAACATTTATTACATCTGTAAATTGGATAATTCGTAACTAACAACTCGTAGCTCCGGAAAATCTTCCGGACATACCGGGAAACTCGTATTAACATAATCTATCCCTCGAGACATTAATTCTAATTTCCCCCAGACCCGAGAATATCTCGATATTAATTCGGGGAAAAAACAACAGTGCGATTACCATTCTCTGTAACTCGCCTAATCCCGGTAAAAATGTTAATTTCGGGACGGGGTGTTACAATCTACCCCCCTTATAGGAATTTCGTCCCCGAAATTTCCACTGCGAAAGGTAAAACCAACTGTCAGGGAATGTCATCAAGTTCCACCGAACAGAGATTCAGGAAAAACCAGAGTCACAAGCTCTATGTATCATTTCCTTTAGCATTCAGAGTCTCCCCACATTTGCAATACGGAAAACATAGCTACACTCGCTTAAAACACTAGAGTACGATACCCTAGTCTCATCCCTTTCGTCGTAATCGACTCCATAGACTTGCCTCTTTACTCTTCACAAGCTAATTTCCAAAATGGCAATTTCGACAATCTGGTAGCTTTTCCAGACGTAACCCAAACTAACTTGAAGTCGACTCGAATGCTCTACTTACACGACTGCCACACTTGACATTTAACACCAAAGTCTTCCACATGGAATGGTAAAAAATGCTACGGTCCATCACCGTGGAGGAACTCATACATCTCTTGCACCTTTCGAGACTAAAGAGATATGAACTTTCTACCCTAGGCCTTGAGGCCACAGACGTATCATCTCCTGCGTCCATAATCAAAACTCCTCAACCCACGTTCCTAATACCCCAACTTTTAACCACAGGGCTCGAACAACTCGCATACCACAATGTGACCTCAAACTGCTCACTCGAGCTGATGAATCCGATATGCGACTTCACGCCTACATGGATGTCATCTTCACATACTTAGAAATAATGAATTTTCCTCATCCTACCCCTCTCTTATAAAAGAGTCTTCAGTAGGGCATTTTCCAACAATCAGAGCTAACAAGCTCGCACACTAACTCATGTGTGCTAAAGTCTTGCCTAAAGAACAGAATTTTGGCCCAACATCTTGTATGCATCTCATGGTGCTTCTATAATCAGTTTCCACTTTTTACACCAGTTAACTCAACATCTACCATACCTCATGAGTGGGTTTCCCTCGAAGGGACATCCTGATCTCTTTCACCATAAATTCAACCACCACACATGCAAACAATCGCGAGCACCCGATCCGGCTCCAACTATACCCTTAGAAACAAGGTACCACGCTCCTAAATTGTATATATTATCCAAAACCAGTGTGAACCTGTCAACACTTCTGGCTAGGGTCGGAGCCTCTCATACCCTAATGGTTTTCCACACTACAAGCTAATCCCAAGAGGAGCCCGCTCAACCGTAACTCATGAGGAGTGCCGCTCTACTACCACTCGTAAGGAGGAGCTCCTGCTCTACTACCACTCGTAAGGAGGAGTACCTGCTCTACTGCTACTCGTAAGAAGCACCTGCTCTACTGCTACTCGTAAGAAGGAGCACCCGCTGCCACTCGTAAGGAGGAGCACCCGCTCTACTGCCACTCGTAAGGAGCACCTGCTCTACTACCACTCGTAAGGAGGAGCACCCGCTCTACTGCCACTCGTAAGGAGGAGCACCCGCTCTACTACTACTCGTAAGGAGGAGCACCCACACAACCTATAGCCATGGTCCGTATGTTTGATCCCAGTGAGAATCACCGACAGAATATGACAACCCAAACAACACGTAGATAGGGTCCGTACGCTCGGTCTCGGTTAGAATCACCGACGGAATCTGACAACCCGAATAACACAAAGATAGGGTCCGTACGCTCGGTCTCGGTTAGAATCACCGACGGAATCTGACGACCCGAATAGCTAGGGTCCGTACGCTCGGTCCCAGTGAGAATCACCGACGGAATCTGGCGACCTGAATAGCTAGAGTCCGTACGCTCGGTCCCGGTGAGAATCACCGACGGAATCTGGCGACCCGAATAGCTATGGTCCGTACGCTCGGTCCCGGTGAGAATCACTGACGGAATCTGGCGACCCGAAGCTAGGGTCCGTACGCTCGGTCCCAGTGAGAATCACCGACGGGATCTGGCGACATGAATAGCTAGGGTCCGTACGCTCGGTCCCGGTGAAAATCACCGACGGAATCTGGCGACCCGAATAGCTATGGTCCGTATGCTCGGTCCCGGTGAGAATCACTGACGGAATCTGGCGACCCGAATAGCTATATGTTATTACAACTCCAAACAACGGTCACTCAATATAAGGATAAATTACCAAGCTAACTCAAACAATCAACACCCATATAATTAAATCATAAACGATCCCTTGGCTCAAACATAACTAAATGTACGGGGTGTTAACCTCATCCACGAGAAAACCCGACCTGCTCTACCACGAGGGGGTCCATTGACCAGCTCATCGGAGAGGGTCCCATGACCTGCTCTATTCGGGAGGGTCTATTGACCAGCTACTACCGAAGAGGGTCCCGACCTGCTGCTATCCGGGAGGGTCTATTGACCAGCTACCACCGAAGAGGGTCCCTGACCCGCTACCATCCAGGAGGGTCTAATGACCTGCTACTACCGGAGAGGGTCCCCGACCTGCTACCATCCAGGAGGGTCTAATGACCTGCTACTACTGGAGAGGGTCCCCGACCTGCTCTATTCGGGAGGGTCTATTGACCAGCTACTACCGAAGAGGGTCCCCGACCTGCTCTATTCGGGAGGGTCTATTGACCAGCTACTACCGAAGAGGGTCCATGCTAGCATGCAATCCTTATATTCTTTTCCTTTAAAAACATAATCCTTTTAAACCTCGTGGGAAAAATAATCCGAAACCAAGTCAAATCCCCCATGACTTTACCCCAAATCTCAATCCTTATTTCCAATATCATAAACGCATTAAACATCCGAAGCCAGTGGTAATTCTCATCACAATCCACAACAATATAATGTACCCCCAACAACATAAATCAAAGAAAGAATATATTTGTTTCTCGCAATCCTTTGGTCCGAGATTTGAACCTAGGCTCTGATACCATTTGTCACGCCCCGACCCAAGATTACCTCCCTAACCCTGGGTTAAGACGTGCGGGACCTAACACAAGAGAGATTTATTCGAAATCCCCCTTGAGCCAGGATAACCCTATTCAAACAGTCCAAGCAGTGCCGGAATAGACCTCAAACCGGAGGTTATCCCGAATCCCACATTTGAATCTCAAATGTGCCATTTAAAGAACCTAGGGGTTCTAATAATATTTGTGACTGCACCCGAATCCCGGTCAGGCTGCCTACGTACCCTGTCTTCAGGGATCAAGCCACACGTAGCTCTTGCATTAACTAACGCTCTAACTGGGAAAATCCTGTTTTTCTATTTATCGGTAGAATACCTATTAAGGGTGGCGTACGACTAAGGCCACTCTAGAGTTTAACCTCTCCGTTGAGGTACTCACAAACCACCTATCTAATAACCGTAACAATCAACCATACTAACAAACAACAACCGCACATGCAAATATATAATATAATGGCATCTACGTAAATAACAAAACCTCTAGGGATATAACGGTAATATCAACTAGAGGGTACCCTTGTAATTATCTTAACTGTCAATGGCAGTATAGTCAATTCCATCTCAATGGCAGTTTGGTAAATATCAAAACTATCAAGGGTATTTATGGGATTTCAGCCTGAAGGGCATCCCTGTAATTAACTCAAACTGCCAAGGGCATTTATGGGACTTTACTCTCAAGGGCAGCCCTGTGAATATACAACACAACCAGGGGCATTTCTGTCTTTTCACACCTATGGTAAATGGTAAATATATTAGATCTACCACAGTAAAAATCCAAGGATTTACCCTATTAATCCTAACCTATCACCGGTCGATCTGCTGGCCGGATTTTCTTCCTAACTCCAGCCATAATCTATCCAGATCAAACCACAATGCCTCTACAGTCTAAAGAGCAACCCAAACACAGTGGCACAAGGAGGAGGGGAGACAAATACCTCTTAGGTCCGCTCGGGAACCGCCACTGTGCAACCTCGATGTTTTTCCTGATCTCGGTGAACGCTCCCAAACTCGACAGGAAGTCGAGTGGGTACTAAATGCTGCTCTTTGCATCACCCACACCCTCCAGCGACATCGAGGACCCGACCTGACTTTGATTTACACCTCCCCCTCCTCGTTCGATCCTCTGGTACGGCGTCTCCAGACTCTGGGCTTGGTGGCAGAGGCAAGGTGCGACTGTGGTGACTACGGTGAGGTAGGACGCGCTGCGGTGGGGCTCGCCGGTGTCTGCCTCCGAGCGACTGTACTCACAGTCGAGCTCAGGAAAGAGAGAGCGGAGAAAGAAGGAGAGAGAAAGAGAGATCGTCCCTGTCAACTCCCCCTCCTCCATATATATACCCAACACCAACGGCCCAGATCAATCTCTGATTGATCTGACGGCCCAAATTTAATTACAAAAGTTACCATTTACTTTTACCAAATAGTAACTATACAATATCCCGAATAACTTTAGTATACGAACTCTGATTAATTCATAAGACACACCTATGAGTTCGTATTAACGTCCTCTACAACTTTTCCGAAGGAAGTTTTCCCAAATTCTCGACTTATCACAAAGTCATCTTTTTACGGTAAAGTAAATAACATTTATTACATCTGTAAATTGGATAATTCGTAACTAACAACTCGTAGCTCCGGAAAATCTTCCGGACATACCGGGAAACTCGTATTAACATAATCTATCCCTCGAGACATTAATTCTAATTTCCCCCCAGACCCGAGAATATCTCGATATTAATTCGGGGAAAAAACAACAGTGCGATTACCATTCTCTGTAACTCGCCTAATCCCGGTAAAAATGTTAATTTCGGGACGGGGTGTTACACCATTGGTGGGTATTGATTAATTGTCGAGACATTCAAGGTGATCTTGACTACCACAACAAGGAGTTTGCAAACAATTTGCTGTTGGGTACGTAATTCTTTATTTTTGTTCATGACTCTTTCATTGCATAATTATCCATATTTACAGTACATTGAATGTTTGGTTGCATATGAACCATATTCAATTCGATGGTCACCCAAATTGGTCTCACGAACTAAGACTTCCAGCGATGAAGCAGATAATTTCAAAAGTTTATCTGATGTGCAAGGTGAATGGCGTGCAATTTATATGTGAATAGAGAGACAACAGACGGAGAACACAAAATTCTGGGGTGATGACACATGGTGGGCGGAATGGAGTTGACTATTACGGTGTTCTCGATTTAGTGGTGGAACTCGTTTATGGGCAAGGTATGACAGTGCACCTTTTCAAGGGTAGATGGTTTGATACTAGCAGCCCGCAGAGCATGAAGATCGATCAGTACAAGATTTTATCAATGAACACTGCTACAAGCTGTTATGAAGATGACCCGTTCATTTTTACCACATCGGTAAAACAAATATTTTATCTTGATGACCTTGTTAAGGGTGACGCATGGAAAGTAGTCAACCTTGTGCACCCTCGAAACATTTATCGGGCGGCTACACTTGGAGAGACCGAAGACGAGGAAGAAAATGTTGCGTATCAAGAGCCCATCGCAATAGGTATTCCTGATTCCTCTACAGTTCACCTTAATAATTTTAAAGCGGGTCGTTCGGTTCGAATTCGTGATTTAGACGCAAGGCTTATTGATGTTGATCCAAATCATGAAACAGACGAACACTCTGGTGATGAGGAAATACATAGATTGTCAGAAATTAATTCTGACAACGAAGAAAACTCATCAAATGATTCCGATTACTAGCCTTCTTAGTTTAAATTTGTAATACAAATTGATGTGCTTTATATGCTACAAGCTGTTGAATTCATATTTTTGTTGAATTTTGGTGATATATGAACAAGAAATTGGTATGGTTTACCTTAAACAGCATGTTTTTTGTTGTATTTTTTTAGTTTTAGCCGACGAAATACAACCTATTTCGTCGGCTAAAACAATCATGGCCGACGAATACCCTAATATTTCGTCGGCTAAACCCCAAACCCTAAACCCTATACTATAGCTGACGAATACCCTAATTTTTCATCGGCTATAGTTAAATAAATAAAATAATAATTTTATTCCATTGGTTGCGTCTCATTGATTTGAAACTATTTTTAGTTGAAGGTCCGGACAAAATACGTAATTTAGACGGTCAAATGGCCGTTTCTGTGCGTTTAGGGGTTTGACTTATGAGATTGACCGTCCGGATCGAGTCTTTAACGTTGTCGGATCTTGATGAAAATTTTTCCATACACATATTTCAACATAATGATGATATCTGACGGTCGGATTTTTGTTTCTCAAGTTTGATAATCACAATCACAACATGTCTACTAATATTGTATAACTTGTTTACCAAGTGTTAAGTAAATGTTATGTTTCAAAAACAAACTATATATAGAAGCTTCAAACAAAAAAAAAAGTCGTGAAGTAAGATATGACTGGAATGCAGAAATATGTCTACGGTAGAAAAATCACGTAATTCCGGTAAAGTTTCGGTGCCGATAGTTGTGGATCAAGTTCTTAACGTTGTCAAATCTTGATGAAAATTTTCCCATACACATATTTCAATATAATGATAATATCTGACGGTCAGATTTTTGTATCTCAAGTTTGGAAATCGGAATCACAAATATGTGATGTATAAAAGGACTATAGCCGACGATATCATTTAAAATTCGTCGGCTATAGTTAATAAAATAATTAAATAAATAAAATGAAAACAAAAGAACTATAGCCGACGATATTATTGAAAATTCATCGGCTTTAATTAATAAAATAAATAAATAAATAAAGTACAAAAGAAATAAATAAAATGAAAATAAAAGAACTATAGCCGACGATATTATTGAAAATTCGTCGGCTATAGTTAATAAAATAAATAAATAAATATAATGCAAATGAAATAAATAAATGAAAATAAAAAACTATAGCCGACGAATTTATTGAAATTCCGTCGGCTATAATTAAATAAAATATAAAATCATAATTAAACAAATAAATTGAAAATTTATTGAGTAAATAAATATAAATGATTATAGCCGACGATATTAAAAATAATTCGTCGGCTATAGTTTAGTAAATAAAAAATACAATATAGCCGACGAGTTTCATGTTATAGTCAACGAAATTTGGATATTATAGCCGATAAATATTTTAGTTCGTCTGCTATAGTAATACCTATATAAAAAACCCAGTCTCGATCGAACCTTAACTGTCGAAATTCTCTTCAGATTATCTCCCGCCTCCTTCGCCTCTCCTCGCCTAATTCGACTCTCAAACCCTCCTCCTCACCTCTCAAACCCTAAAACATTACCTCCACAGCCTCCAACCCTCCTCCTCTACCTCCACAGCCTTCTTCACCGCCCCTCACCTTGTCGTCTCTGGCCACCTCTGCTCCTTTACCTCCACAGATGTGGGATTTTTGTTTATTATTTTGTTTTGAATTTTTGAAGATTTAGATAATATTGAAATTGATATTGAATTTGATTATTTTTGATATTGAAATTGATACTGATAGAAATTGATTTATAGAAATTGGTTATTGAAATTGATAATGGTGTTGTACATTTGGATTTGGCTAGGAATTTATTTATAGCAATTGGTTATTGATTAAATAATGATTATTGAATAATTTGGTATGTTTCTTAATTTTTTGTGAATTTGTAGGTATATATATTAATCTTTCTGATTTTTTGTTAATTTGGTATATTTGTTATTGTAATTGAAATTAAAAATTGAAATTGTTAATGTTGTTGAAATTGAAATTAAAAAATTAAATTGAATTGGGGGTTTAACAGTTTTAGTTTAATTGTTATTAGTGAATTCTAGGAATTTTATTGTGTATTAAAATATTAATTGTAGGAATTTTAAGAATTGTTATTATATTCATATAATAATTTATTAATATATTGATAAAGATTTTTAATATATTGATAACAAGTGTTGATTAAAATAATAAATTACAATTAAAATTAAACATTCAAATAATTTAATAAATTAATATTTTAAACAGGATGAAGGGCTTGTTTAGATCGACTAAGAGTTCAAAGGGCCAAAGGTCCGAATCGTCAGAGGGAACGTCTAGCAACACTCAAACGTCGTTTCAGGGTCCCATGACAGCTAGACGTGCGTCCCTTCTGGAGCCGACATAGAGGCTGTCGGACGCCACCCAATCCTCGAGGCAGCTGGTCGCCGCCCATTCCTCGAGGCAGCTGGGCGCCGCCAATTTATCGAGACAGTTGAGCGCCCCTCAATCCTTGAAATAGTTGTGGTCTCCGACCCAGACGGGGTGCTGCACCATGTATGCCTTAGATCCACCAGACACCGACTCCGAGACTCACTACTTCGGAGGGTGGGTTATCTAGGGTACAGATGTCGTCGCTTCTTCTTTATCTTCCACAGTTGATACAGGCATTACCTGCAGTTGATGACTTAGGGGCGCCGAAGTGACCCCATCACGGGCGTACCAGTTCGTGCATTTTGTTACGGATCTTATTTCTATAAGGGTATCATCATCGACGACAGAATCGAAATCTGTCGTGTCCGCCCCAACGTCCTCAGGTAATGTAATATAAATTATTGGATTTCTCTTATAATGTCATAATAAGAATATAAGATTTTAATAATCAATTTGTGATAGGCACCGTCGAAGCCAAGTCGACAAGGAAGAAGAGAGGCCCCGTCACAGGAAAGACTCTTGAGAAGACCGTGAGTACCTCAGGAATGATCGTCATCGATACTGACGGGGATGACAACATAGTATTGGGCGAGAAAACGAGGATGTACTCTAGCCACGTGGGAGCGCTCATTAGGGATAGAGTCCCTATGTTATAGTCAGACTGAGGCGAGGTCCCACAAGATATTAAGGATATGGTCCACAACGCGATATCGATGATTTACAAAATTCCTAATTAATATTATATATTATATTTTTGATTTATGAAAAAACTAAATGGATAAATGCAAGTGTGGTTTGACGTTCCCCAGCACCTGAGGAACACCTGGGCGGATGTTGTGCATGGGAGAAGGTATGTTGGAAAGTTAATGAAAAAACAAGATTGTATGTGTAATTAATAATATTTCTAATATTTTTATGGTATCTGTAAGTACAAGGAGTGGAAGAACGAGTTGCAGACCCACTAGACTATGCATGTGAACGCACGTCCTGATACCCTTGTTGAATTCTAGTTCAGGGAGTATGAGTGGTGTTGGCTTCTGATATCAGAATTCAACAACCCTCATAAACAGGTAATTAAAAAAAATAATTAGTATGTTTTTAAATATTTTACTAATATTTTATTTTTTTCCTTTGTAGGCCATTTCCCGGACGAACGCTCATAACCGACAGTGCAACGCAAGGAACCATCATATCGATTCTAGACCGTTCGCATTGTTGATGGACGAGGCGGCCAGGGAACATCTAGAAGTCAACCGGTACGTCTATACGTATGAGAAGACATATCCTGACGCCCAAGAGGATATTGTAAGTCGTTTTACGTTTTAAAATTTTTAAAATTATATATATATATATATATATATATTTCAAAATGTTAAATAATTATTTTTTCCTATCGGATTAGGCGAAGGTGAGGTGGGCTAGTGACGAGGTGATGAATGCTATAGTGAGGGAGACATGGCTGACACGCAGGAGGAAAACATGTCTGAAGCCATGTCCTAGATCGACACTTCGGACGAGGATTATGAGCACATCCTTCCCAGCGCGAGGAAACAACTTCTACTGCCGAGATCTAGCAAAGAAGGGTGAGGGGTCTTGAAAACCACTCTAGGATTTCAAAAAAAGGTAGCCTCAACCAGCAACAGGACGACTCAGCTAGAGCCGGAAGTTCAGATGCTACGGGAACAACAAGCCGCCCAGACAACCTATACTGCCGCTTTACAAGAGTATAATGTCGTAGTATATGCCACCCAACAGGCACAACAGCAGCAGATGTTCCAGTACTTGCAAGAGTTTTCATTTGCCCAGCTTCAGGGACTTTCGGCTCCGCCCATGCCTATATACGCATATACCCCTACCTCAGCCGCCGCAACCTCTTCAACAGCAACCTCCTCCTGCCGCGGATATAAATTTAGAAGATATAGATTTTATATAGTTAAATAATTATATAGTTTTATGTGTTTATGAACAATTAATAAATATTTTAATGAAAAACGTGTTGTCACTTTTGATGGTGTTGTTGGTTATATGAAATTGTTTTAGTGTAATTTGCAGGTT
The DNA here is from genome assembly GCA_951800085.1 of Comarum palustre. Taxonomy (NCBI): domain Eukaryota; kingdom Viridiplantae; phylum Streptophyta; class Magnoliopsida; order Rosales; family Rosaceae; genus Comarum; species Comarum palustre. Next base: position 9,121,251 of record OX637582.1, on the reverse strand, counting down.
GTTTGGAATTGTAATTTAAAAATTTCGAGGTTTTTTTTGCTGGAATGGACTTATAGCCGATGAAATTTGCCATAATTCGTTGGCTATAGTATTTTTTTTATTTTTTTTCAAGGTTTATATAGCCAACGAAATATGACCTATTTCATCGGATTTAATAACATTTAGCCGACGAAATTTACTACAATTCGCCAGCTATATTATTTTTATTTATTTTTTTATTAAATACTTTAGCCGACGAATATATTAAACGTTTCATCGGCCAAAGTCTCACGTTGTGGTTAACGAAAAATTATTTTGTCGGCTTTTGGTCTTACTTTAGCCGACAAAAAGTATAAAAACATATCGTCGACTAAGTGTGAAACTATAGCCGACGACCACTTTTATTTTGTCGGCTAAAGTCATAGCCGACGAGCCTTTGCCGATGACAACTCGTTGGCTAAGATCTTAGCCGATGAATTTGGTTTAACAGATCAAATCAATGAATGATCCAAATATGTCAAATAAGAACCGTTCAAGTTTATAATTGGTGAATCACATTTATGAATGCCTTAACGATTTTCAATTTGTATGAAAATTTGTAGAGATGATCTACTCATATATATCTACAAATTAGACGGTCGAGATTTAAATATGCGATCGAAAATAAGGTGAAACGAAAAAATGCTTAACTAGTAATCAACAAGAATGTATTTAATATTCCCACCAATAAACCACTACATGCATATACTAAGTTTGTAGCTACTAGATAATTTGGACCTACAAAAAACAAATAGTTAGATCTAAAGGACTAAAACCAAAGGAAAATAATCTAATAATAACATGAGAGGCCATTGATAAAGACAACGATGGTGGCAATGTTTGTCAATACGTACGTACTGTATTCTTTGCTTAAATTTTCACCGTCTTTTTCCCTAAAGATCTATGAATCCAAAACTATTGGCCACCGCCCACAGCACCTGTCCCGAGTTAATTTACCTATATTCACCTCATCGGACTTCCTAATAATATCACTGCGTCTATAACTAACCATCCTTTTCTACTTTTAACTAATTTGGAGCCTGTATATAAACCCTAGCGAGCAACGTTCGGAAAACCCAGAAAATGAATAAAACACAGGAGAAATTCCAAAGACACAGGAAGTGTTTAACCCGAGCGAGCAACGTTCGGAAAACCACCTTCAAGAACCACTAGTTTTGCCACGTGGTAAACATCCAGTGAGACGGCCTTTTACGCAGCTTAGTCTAAGAGCCGCCGCAACAGACCACAACTATCCTCCACGTGTCATGTAAACCTACCGTCAAAACCGGTAACCGAGCCAAACCATGCAATCCGAGTAAACCTTGCCAACGCCCCACTCCTCGCACAAAGCGGCAATAGCCAATAGCCGGTCACCATGTTCTTTGGCCAGCCCCTTATCTCCTCGCCGGTATAAAATCCTTACGAGGGCTTGGGTTGTTTCTTCGCTCATCAGCCCCTCCCCCTTTACATGATAATATCTCTTTTACCCTCGGCGTTCTCGTTATTATTACTAGTATAACATTCTGGGTATGATAGCCGCTGCTCACCGGCAACCTGAGAGCCGCTGCTCTCCCCCAGCTCTCGGCTTCCCTCGCCTCCGTTTCTTCCGATACAGGCGCTTGAGGTAATCGGTAAACTATACTTCGTTTCCGTATTTGTCCCTGAGTACATATCATATTTACCAAAAATGCCGAGTCCGAAGAGCCAGCGAAGGGTGCAAGACCGGAGGGGCAGATTCGTCTCGGAGAGATCGTCGTCGTTTCACGGCCAGATGGTGCCCGCGACGACGACGACGCAGCTCCGGCGGCCGAAGACGGTCCCGGAAATGGTCATGCACAGGAACGAAGTCGGAACGATAACGCCTCCGGCGGCGTCGCCGGAGATACGGCCGAAGCTGACGAAGCTGCTGCTCAACGTCACGATTCAAGGGAGCGTCGGGGCAGTGCAGGTGGTGATGTCGCCGGAATCTACGGTCGGTGATCTGGTGGCGGCGGCCGTACGTCAGTACGAGAAAGAAGGACGCCGGCCGATATTTCCATCCGTCGATCCGTCACGGTTCGACCTCCATTATTCGCAGTTCAGTTTAGAAAGTAAGCCTCCAGCTTTGACCCGTGTTTTTTTTGGTTCCTGTTATTGATGATATTTGATTGGCAACACGTGTGCGGGAGTGATTGATTAGAGTGTTTATTGTGGGGCAGGTTTGGATAGGGAGGAGAAACTGATGACGTTGGGGTCTCGGAACTTTTTCCTGTGCCGTAAGAAGTCCGCAGTTGACGGTGGAAGTTGCGGTGGTGGTACAACGACGTCGGTTGGTTCATGTTCGAAACAGGCGGAGAAAGCTTCCAAAACTGGGTTTTCTTGGCTCAAGTTTATGGATTCTCTGCTATAATCGACAGTGTTCTATATGCTCAAAGTGATTGAGGGGCTGCATGTGTACATAGTTTAGGTATGGGATAGCGGTCTTCTTTAATTTCGGATTGTTTTATAAGTTGTTTACCCAAAAAAGAAAATGAATGGAATAAGATGATTTTGCAGCTCTACATGTAATTTTTCTTAATGAATATATATTTCAAGTGATGTATTGGAATCTGCACAATTGACGTTTTGGTATTTTTGGCTGCTGTCATTTTTTTTCTGCAATACATGAAAAGAACAACTAACAACGATAAAAATTCTATCCCCAATTAGGTGCAAAAACGAAAATATCTGCATTGTTAGGGTGCATATGAAACAACTAAACAATTGAAAGGGTAAAATGTAATTTGAGGACTAAACCAGCTTTAACACTTTTTAAGAAATATTTACGGACAATCTTTAAACGGTTCTAGAAAGTAGACATTCATACTTTTTTAACCATAGGTCACCCATCATTTGGTTCAAACGGAGCTATCCAGAAAGCTCTATCGAAGTTAGCTAACTGTTTTGCAAAGTAAATTCTCGGACAGATCTGTCTTACTTTACGAGAATTGTCATAACTCACTCAATATGATACATGTGATCATATGGTTAGTGTCCTTGGAATGTAGACACATAGACCTTTCCAACGGTACCAATTTCATCATTTTTCAGGGAGTGAGCTGTCCTGTAGGTTTCGTGGAAGTTGACCCAGTAAACTTGACACATTCTGCTGAATGATTGAATAAGCTCAAATACGTACAAGTATTCAAGGGATGTCCTTATGTCATTCTATCGGCATTGTGTGGGCGCAAAGCTACACTTAGCTTTTCAACGAATGATAGGTCTAGTCTTTCTTTATCATCTCTCTAAAGAAAACATATCACTCTCTCTCATAGAGTAAAAGACTGACTAATTATAGGAGTATATGCAGACTTCACTCTCATTAGTGTGTCAACGTCGTTTAATGAAAAAACACCATCAACAAACAATCATCGACTCATTAGGAAACTGCGTCTTTCCCAAGATCATTTTCATTCTAACATTGGATGTTGGCACCTTTATCATGAGTCCATGTTTATCCGAAATCAACACGTAATGGCATTTTTCATCATATCCCTTTCAAATCAAGGAGTTACTTAGTATGTGTTCCAAAATCTTGCAAACACATGCTCCACCTCGATTTAGGCATATCTCTGATCCTATAAAGACGTTACTATAACCACATTCATAGGCTGCATGTCTAGTTTTTGATAAACTACCAAACTGACAAAGTATTAGAGTGCAATGACATCCATTTACGAAAGCATACACTACCAGGATCAGTACTTTAGCCGACGATAATTTTTCGTCGGCCTGTTCATCAAATTCGTCGGCTAAGGTCCTAGCCAACGAGTCGTTGTCGGCTAAGAAGTCGTCGGCAAAGGCTCGTCGGCTATGACTTTAGCCGAAGAAATAAAATCCGTCGTCGGCTATAATGGCACACTTAGCCGACGACATATTTTTCAATTATTTGTCGGTTAAACATAAGACTTTGGCCGACGAAATATTAATATTTCGTCGGCCCACTTAAAAAACTTTAGCTGACAAAATATAGTATAAATTGTCGGCTTAATATTTTTAAAAATTAAAAATTAAAAGGAGTCAAGCCGACGAAATATAGTACATTTCGTCGGCTTAACTACAACTATAGCCGACGAAATTTAACATATTTCGTCGGCTAAACTATGGGAAAAAAAATAAAAATACTATAGCCGACGAATTATGGTCATTTTCATCGGCTATAGTACCTTTTATACTAAAAAAACTACAAAATTTCTAAATTACCATCCAAGCAAACTGCAAATTACACAAACAATTTGATATAACCAACAACAAACACCATCAAAAGTAGTCTAAACATTTTACATTAAATTATTAATTTATAAATTTTTCATAAACCTAAAAAACTAAATAAAATCTATATCATCTAAATCTATATCGATATCTGCGCCAGGAGGAGGTTGCTGGGGAGGTTGCGGCGGTTGAGGTAAGGGAATAGACTTAAGCATGGGCGGAGGCGGAGGCGGAAGTCCCTGAAGCTGTGCAGCTGAAAAATCTTGCAAGTACTGGAACATCTGTTGCTGCTGTGCCTGTTGGGTGGCTTATACTGCAGCATTATACTCCTGAAAGCAGCAGTATATGCTGTTTGGGCGGCTTGCTGTTCCCGTAACATCTGAACTTCCGCCTCTAGCTGAGTCGTTCTGCTGCTGGTCGAGGTTGCCTTTTTTTGAAATTCGGGAGTGGTCTTCAGTATCCCTTCTCCCTTCTTTTCTAGACCCCGGCAGTAGAAGTTATTTCCTTACGGTGAGAATGCTGTGCCCATGATCCTCGCCCAAACCCTGAGATCCGAAGTGTCGATCCGGGACATGTCTTCCTCTTGCGTGTCAGGCCATGTCTTCCTGACTATAGCACTCATCACATCGTCACTAGCCTGCCTCACCCTCGCTTAATTGGATAGGAAAAAATAATTAATTAACATTTTGAAATATATATATATATATATATATATATAAATTTAATTTACAAAATTTTAAAACGTAAAACGACTTACAATATCCTCCTGGGCGTCAGGATATGCCTTCTCGTACGTATAGACGTACCGGTTGACCTCTGGATGTTCCCTGGCCACCTTCTCCATCAACGATGCGAACGGTCTAGAACTGGCATGATGGTTCCTTGTGTTGCGTTGCCGGTTCTGAGCGTTCGCCCGGGAAACGGTCTACAAAGGAAAAAAATTAGTAAAATATTTTAAAACATACTAATTATAATTCAATATAATAAATTATTATTTTTAATTACCTGTTTATGTGGGTTGTTGAATTCAGATATCAGAAGCCAACGTCACTCGTATTCCCTGAACTGGAACTCAATGGGGGTACCAGAACGTTCGTTCTCATGCGTAGTCCAGTGGGTCCATAACTCGTTCTTCCACTCCTTGTACCTGTAATACACCAAAAAATTATAAATATTATTAATTATACATAATTTTGTTTTGTCATTAACTTTGCAACGTACCTTCCCCATGCACAACGTCTGCCCAGATGTTCCTCAGGTGTTGGGGAACGTCAAACCACACCTGCATTAAAACATTTATTAGTTTAGTTTTTCATAAATCTACAATGTAATAAATAATGTTAAATGTGAATTTTTTTATACTTACCGACCAAAAAACATTTCTTCGGCTAAAAGTCCACTTTAGCCAACGAAAAATTAACTTAGCTGACGATATTTTTTTTCGTCGGCTAAAATTGACTTTAGCCGATGAAAAAAAATCGTCGGCCTATTAATTTTTTTTCGTCGGCTATAACAGTTATTCTGGTAGATATATATCTCATCATAGTCAATCCCAGTGCGTATTAATGAGAAACCTTCTGCCACAAGGGAGTTTAAACTCTTGTTCTCACTACGCTATCCAACGAATACATATTTGATAGGGTTTACATTTGCGGTGTCGGCACCACCTGCTCAAGGACCTATTTCTTTGTTCTGGTTCGTATCTTTCCATTAGGCCAATCATTATGTTCATCAATAAAGTGTTGTTTGATAGACTCAATATTTCACGTCCTCATATACACTATTGTAGTACTTGTAGAGATCTCTATATGAATTGGATTTGACATTGAGACGTCCCACAACGATAATGTCATCACACAACAAAAATGTCATCACACAACGGTGAAAATCATCCTTGTATGTCATCACACGTATAACAAAATATTTACTTACCGTTGTGCGAATCTCGACAAATGCTCGGTATGTCTCGACAGCTGTCGACAGATGAGCTCGGTAGGTGCTATCGACAGATGAGCTTAGCATGTGCATTGACATGTTCATCATATAACGAATTTTAGTAAACATACAAGATGACTTATTTATATTTCGTTGTATGATGGAAGAAATCTACAACAAATGTTGTTGTGTTAATCCAAATCAAACCACATACAGCTTCAATCTTATTGTTGTGGGATGGTGCACTGTTCTCGACAGGTGCGCTTGACATGCGCAATAGATTTGATCATTACACAACGAATTTTACTAAACATACAATTTTACTTACTTTGACTTTGTTGTATAGGGGTGAAATTGACAACAAATATGCTTCTCTCTTTTGTTGTGTGGATTACAGTCAAACAAACAACATCGCTCTATAATCCCATTGTTGTGGGATGGTGCACTTACACAATAATATCTTTCAAATGTTTGGTTGTTGGATTTACAAGCAAACAAACAGCTTTATGACATCCATTGCATGTAACACCCCGTCTTGAAAATTTTTCTTTTTACCGGGATCATGTGAATTACAGAGTATTGTAACCACGCTTTTGATTTTTCCCGAATTAATAGTCGAGTTTCATATCGAAATATTCTCAATTCTGGGGAAAGATAGAATTAATGTCCCGAGGTGGTAGATTATGTTAATATGAGTCCTCCGGTATGTCCGGAATATTTTCCGGAGCTACGAGCTGTTTATTATGAATTTATTCAGTTTACAGAAGTAATATATGTTAATTACTTTATCGTAAAAAGATGACTTTGCGATAAGTCAAGAATTTGATGAAACTTCCTTCGGGAAAGTTGTAGAGGATGTTAATACGAACTCGTGGGTATATCCTATGAATTAATCGGAGTTCGTATGTGAAAGTTATTCGGGATAATGTATAGTTACTGTGCGATAAATAGTAAATGGCAAAATATCTATTTACTGTTCACGGTAACTTTTATTTAGCTGATCTGGGCCGTTCATTTTGTGGGGATCAAATCTGAACCGTTGGATTTGTATATATATATAGGGGGTTGAACGAGAGTTTCTCTCTCCTCCCTCGTTCTCTCGCCCGATCTCTCACACACTCTCTCTCTCTCCTCGACGGAGACTGCCCAGGCGAGCCTCGCCGGCGAGCGTGCTGCCTTACCGCCGCCACTATTACGTTCGCCAAGCTCCAGCGATCACTCCCTGACCACCAGTTGAGCCAACGCCGTCGTGGGTGAGGTCCAGCAGAGGAGAGAGAGGGGTAGAGAACTGCCTTCTCTGCCTCGAGACAAACCCAGGCGAGAGGGGGGGCTACGGACATCCTGGCAGCACCATGAGCTGTCCAGAGTCAATGAGGAGGGAGGAGGAGCACTGTAGAAAACCCTGGTTTTCCAGGGAACCAGCCGATCGGAGAAACAGAGGGTAAAAACTCTGGTTTTTACAGCGGTAGAGTTACCTTTTTACTGTTTTACCGCGGTATGAAATGTCAGAACTGCCCCTGAAAGTTTGGAGTAATTATAGGGGTGCCATCCGTGCTGAAATTCCTGAAATATCCCTAGTAGTTTGAGATAATTACAGTGCTGCCACTAGGACTAAAATTCCAAAAATACCCTTGGCAGTTTAATATATTTATAAAATTGCCACTGAGGCCAAAAAGACATTATTGCCCCTGTCTATTTTATATATTTACAAAGATGCCATTGAGGCTGAAATCTCATAAATGCCCCTGGTAATTCTAGTTATTTACAGGGATGCCATTGAGGAGGAAATAACATAAATGCCCATGACTGGTTGGTCTATTTACGGGGATGTCATTGAGGTCAAATTGATAATACTTACTTTGGCAGTTTAAGGTATTTACTACCGTGCCATTTGAGAATAAATTGACTAATATATCCTCAATGGATTTGTTATTTATGTAGATACCTTTATGTTACATTTTTATGTGTGGTTGTGGATTATATTTGTGGTTGCTTTTATATTCGGGTTGTAAGTATGATGATTTGTTCGGGATAATCCCGATAGATAGTTCGTTGGTGGATACCTCAGCGGAGAGGTTAAACTCCGGATATGCAATAGGCGGTTGCTATCCATAATAATAAATCAACAGATAATTAGAAAAGCGGGATTCGCCCGGTTAGGGCGAAGTTAATATAAGAGCTATGTGCGGCTTGATCCTTAAGGACAGGGTACGTAGGCAGCTTTCGACTCTTTAAGAAGTATAATGTACGTGTTTCCATTTAACCGAGTTTAGGAGTCGTAGTCAGAAAACTACGTTTTAAAGGAAACTTACTAAACACGAAAACTAACTGCAATTGAAATCTTTTCCATTTTAGGAAACATTCTATTTTTTAGAAACCTACTAATTTGGGAATGTTTCCATTTTGGGAAAGTTCCATTTTTAGAAATATGGTTTAGTGAAGATTTGAAATTTGACATAATTTGGTAAAATTGGTAAAATGTTAAATTGTTATCGGAAAATGATAACTGGAAATTCCGGAAATGTCAAGTTGACCGTTTTAGTGTAAAAATTTGTATTTCACGTAAATCGATGTATCGACTCTTGATAAATAAATTGGTTAATGTGACACGTTGGGTGTCCATACTAATTCAACGACTTATTATGTGACACCCTAACGTTAGATTAAAATGATTAAGGAAAGTTCCTCGATGTTTGGTCCAAGTTGCACTCACTTTTTCGGTATTACCCTTCGAGTCATTTACCAGATTAATTGGCATAAACAGTAAATGTGTCTCCCTAAATTGTTGACCATGTTATATATTTTTATTGTTGTTACTAAAGTTTTTAATTGACCCTTTAATTTGTCCACCTTCCGCGAAATTAGAAAAACTCTGATGAATGCTTTAAGAAACTATTGTGGTGCCACTCGAGTTTAAAGTTTAATTTTATTTTACTTACTAAAAAGCCTACGACTTTAGGTTAATAATTTGTTGGCACGTCCTTCGGACGTGTTGGCTTCTTATTGGCTTAAATTCGTGGTCACTGTAGTTTCCCCTTCCAAGACGCTACAGCAGTGGTATCAGAGCAATCGTTCCTCAGACTTTTGTTTTTAAAATGTTTTAAAACCTCTGATGCCTTAAAGTCTGTGCTAGAGCGTCAAAATTTTTCTGAAAGTGGTCTTTAAGAAATTTCAGAGCTAGTAGAGTTTCGTGAGTTGGCATAAAAAGGGTTTTGAAAATTCTCACTTGAGAATTTTTATTTACGATTTTAAATTTTAGCGATAACTTTAAAGTCATTCACGAGTCGTGTCCCTATCCTTGGTGTCATTCCTTAAATCTTACTCGTTACCTTCTAGTAGTATATGAAATCCTTTCATGATTCTAGTTTGTGTTATGGCAGTGACTGTTACTCCTTGAGCTAAAAAGTCTTGTTGCCCCCTTGATTCTATTCTTGTGTTATGTTCTGCATGAGTATCTTGACCATTGTTTTGTCTAGAGTACTTAGATGACTACAGAAGAATTTCTTATGTTTCTGTCAAGTCCAAACCTATTTGATAATGAGGTTATTGTTTCCTCGAGTATTTTTCCACTTAGCTCTCTCACAGTACACGAGCCACGACATATGATAAGAGTGACAGTAAATTGAGGTTATAGATTTTGAGCTCGAAAAACTTGGCATACTAGAGGATTATGGATGTGAAAAAGTCCTGTTATGGATTGTTGATTATATGGAGAAAAAAATTTATGTGTGTTATGGATGATGGATATTGTTTATGCTATGAGATTACATGTGGAGCCAGAGCATATTATTGGAGCCGCAGGGTATGAGATTTGTTGTGCGTGAGCATGGTATCTGGATTGTGTTATTGGACCCTCCTTGCTGAGTTAGTGAGTTGGAGATGAGGTCCTTGAGTTTGAGACTAAGATTCAGGATCCCGTAGTGGTAGATCTTTGTGTTTGAGTTTGAGATCGAGGATCCCGTAGTGGTAGATTCTTGAGTTTGAGATTGTGATTGAGGATTCCGTAGTGGTAGATCCTTGAGTTTGAGATTGAAATTGAGGATCCCGTAGTGGTAGATCCTGGAGTTTGAAATTGAGATTGAGGATCCCGTAGTGGCAGATCCTGTAAAAAAAAGTTCATGATTGAAAAGAGATGTTATTGTTGGTAGAACCCAAGGTGGTTTCACAGATCTTATTAGAGTTAGGTGACTCCCTTGTTTACTCATAGTCATTGAGACAGAGTTTACCATTTGTCGTACATGCTTGGTTGAGTATTAGCATGAGTTACGATGAATCGGTGGTGTCTCTCCCCTAGTTGGGAAGTTGTTATGTAGCGTTGAGGTGATAGGTATCATCCTGCGTAATGTGAAAGAGAAAATTGAGGAAATGGATTGAGTGATGAGTATCGTATCTTTCCTAGTGTGTTATAAAAGCTTAGCGTCAACGTTTGTGGTTATTCCGACGCGTGGTGAAACTTTGGCATTGGCAAATGTGTTGACCTTTTGGGGTCCTGAATTAAGAGTATGTGATGTGAACATGATAGTATGTATATGTGAGGCCTTACCCTTGACTTATATGTTGAATGAGGTAAGAGTGGTCTCAAGATGTTGCAAGTGTTAGGAGCAGGCAACTTAAGACCTGTAATTCATTCTTGTTTTCTTGCGAGTACTTTGCGACTTTATTTTGTACTTGTTCATGTACTCTTGTGACTTTGTGGTTCATCAAGACATACTGTAAACGATTTTCCATGGCTGAGGAAACTTGATGTTATTGGAGCCATGCGGAGCATTAAGAATCGGTTTTGACCGAATGAGGTGTCAGGAAATGTTGTACAACCGAATTGTCAAAGATTGGAACGACGAACTCACGTTTGTGCGTCATTTGATTAGTTGCATTTAGAGTTTGCAACTTTATCAATTGTCCATTGGTGTATTTGGACATGTTTCTGCTAGAACTCTGTGCATGGAATGTCTGAACTGAGCAAAAGGGTAAAGCATTGTTTGATAACCAAGTGGTAGCTTCATGATTTGAACAAATGGTCTGAAACAAGAAATGAAGTGTACCTAAGAGATATTCGGTGTGTACCATAAATTTTGGTGGTAATTGTCGATTTGTAGCAGAGGTAGTGGGTACCAATTTTTCCTGCAATAGTCATGCAGTTAAGATTAACCGATGTTCAGAATATCGAAATCTTGGTCAGGTTCGAGTTTCTGTAATTCAGTGACAAAAAGAGAACTTCATTTCAGTGCAAATTTATAACGGGCCACCGAAAAAGTGTAAAGAGATAAGAAAAATTATGGCTAGAGGACATTATCAACGAGTCTCCGTTTAACCAAGTGTTGGACTTCGAGGTGGAGATATGATCGTGTCCGTGTGATAAGTGACGATGAATTATGGTTGACCGTTTCGATCGATCCCTTAACGTTGTCGGATCTAGTTGAATTTTTTTACCATAGACATATTTATTCATAATGATCATATCTGACGGTAGAATTTTTGTTTGTGAATTTTAGTCATCGAAATCACAATATGCATACTAACGTTGTATATCTGATTTATTAGATTTTAAGTAAATGCACAATTTTGTGAACTAACTTGACATAGAAGCATAATTATCAAAAATAAATTGAAATAGGATATGTTCAGAATGGTGAAATACGTCTATGATTAAAAAATTACTTAATTCGGGTAACGTCTCGGTGCCAATAGTAGCGGTCAACCCTACTTACCGTTATTATTCCCTATGGGTTGCCTTATCGTCGGAATGTAAATGTCCTAAAATTTTTACATGGGAGGTTGCGTCTCATCTACGTGACAGTTTTTCGTGTGGAATGTTCGACCAAACTACGTCATATAGAGGTAGATATGAGCGTTTCCGTGTGATAAGTGACGATGAATTATGGTTGACCGTTTTGATCGAGCCCTTAACGTTGTCAGATCTAGTTGAATTTTTTACCGTAGACATATTTTTTCATAATAATCATATCTGACGGTAGAATTTTTGTTTGTGAATTTTAGTCATCGGAATCACAATATGCATACTAATGTTGTATAACTTATTTATTAGATTTTAAGCAAATGCAAATTTTTGTGAACTGACTCGACATAGAAGCAAAATTATCAAAAAATATAGTGAAATAAGATATGTTCAAATGGTGAATATACGTCTATGGTTAAAAAATCATGTAATTCTGGTAATGTCTCGTTGTCAATAGTAGCGGTCAACCCTATTTACCGTAATTATTCCTTATGAGGAGCCCTCTCGTCGGAAGGTAAATGTCCTAAAAGTTTTATATGAGCGGTTGCGTTTTATCTACGTAAGAGTTTGTTGTGTGTAAGGTTGAACCAAACTAGGTTATATAGAGGAATATATGAGCATTTTCGTGTGATAAGTGACGATGGATTAAGGTTGGCATTTCGATGGAGCCCTTAACGTTGTCGGATCCAGTTTATTTTTTTACCATAATCATCTTTTGACATAATGATCATATCTAACGGTCAAATTTCCGTTTGTAAATTTTAGTCATCAGAATCACAATGTGTCTACTAATGTTGTATAACTTGTTTATTAGATTTTAAGCAAATACACAATTTTGTGAACCAACTCTATATAGAAGAAAATTATCAAAAATATCGTAAAATAAGATATGTTCGGAATGGTGAAATACGGCTATGGTTTAAAAAACATATAATTTGGGTAACGTCTCGGTGCCAATAGTAGCGGTCAACCCTATTTACCGTTTCGATCAAGCCCTTAATGTTGTTGGTCTAGTTGAATTTTTTACCATAGACATATTTTTTTCACAATGATCAAATCTAACAGTAAAATTTTTGTTTGTGAATTTTAGTCATCAGAATCACAATATTTCCTATATAACAATTGTGGAACGAGCCGTCACTGTTCATAAGGAGCCAAGGTTAGCGCGGCTCCAGCCAAGCCACTATGTTAAAAAAACTATTTTGCCCTCAGTTTCAACACTAGCTATAAAAGCTGCTCTGTCTCCTCTCTCTCTCTCAGGCATCCGAACACCACCGATCACCACCGATCACCTTCGATCCAGATTTGGTTAGTTTTCCCAGGCGGTAGCGGTTCTCGCCGACGATGAGCTGGCTGTTGGGGGTTTGGTGGCGGAGATCTCAGTCGAAGACGGTTGACTCTCACTTGACGATGCCGGCAAGCCGCTCGAACCGGCAGAACAAGTCTTTAGCAATCATCTGGCGACATTGACACATGTATCGACCAATTTCCGACCCCAAATCCAAAGGTTTGAGTTGAATTCGGAATATAACTGAGCTCAAATCTGGTGGCTGAGACTGGGTTTGGTGGTGGAGATCACGGAGGGGATGGGCAGCGGGGGTTTGGGTTTGGAAAAGGGAAACATAGATGAGATTTGGGTTTGTTTTGGCTTAGATGTGATTTGCCTTTGGCCTTGGACAGAAGGGATCGAGACGCGGCGGTGGAGAACGAAAGGGAGTTTGCCAGTTTGGATTTTTAATTTTAATTTTAGGGTGAGTACGTTGAGGTTTGGGTAATCCCACTCCTCAGGTAAATTTTTCCTCTTTCATTCGGTTTTTTTTCCTTTCTTTCTAGCTACAATTATGACAGCAGATTTGAAGAAGAACAATATGTATTGTGTTTTGCAGATTGAAGTAGAATTTTTATTCCTGGGAAACTCTAAATGCAACATCTAGACTCAAAGATCTTATCTTTCTGTGCAGAACTCAACTCGAACATCAAATTGCATGGTGGGTTTTTGGTCAATGGCTCATTGCATGTCAATGAAACCATTGTGAAGCCTTTGGTTTCTGCGAAAAGGGACGACAACCCCATCATTGTGATTGATAACTATGATAGCTTCACCTACATTCTCTGCCAGGTTTGTTTCCTGTTTTCTTTGTCAATATGTTGAATTTGATTAGCCATGGTTGGTTTTTGATGCTTGCATGTTGGTTTAAAGTGATAAAGATTTGATCTTTTATGGAATTGTGGGCTTCATATGTTGTTTATGTTGTGAATTATGAAAATCTGAGGTATAACATCGAGTTTTGTATCAGATCTGCAGGTACAACATTAGATAGGTGAAAATGGAGGGAAACTCTAAATTCAACATCACAGAATTTTGATAAGAATCTAGGTATTTTGATTTCTTCTTATTCTTTGCTGATTACAACATCAGATTGTTTTTTTTCATTTGTTCATGATGAAAGTTGATGATTCTGAGAGTAAACTGAGGTCTGATAATGTGAAAGAGAGTGAGTTTAGTAATTGGGTCGCTGATAATAAGGTGAAAGATTGTGAATTTAGTAATAATACAGTCCATCGTTTTAATACATGAACGTGAAAATCATATAAAAGTAGGTACGGGTCAAAATGGCAGAGAGAGCCATGCCTTTGGCAAGATGGATCAAAAACCAACCCAAAAGTGAAACCTTATTCTCTCTCTTCTGTGACTTCTGTCTTACCAGTGACCAGCTTACCCTATGTCTGTTGCTCTGATGAGTTTGATTGACAACAGAAGAGTGAGTATGCAATTATTTTTATTTTCTTTTCTCATTTGCTTATAAATTTATTTATATACCCAACCAATATTTTGGAAATTTTCATTGAAATATGAAATATTGTTGTTATGTTAAATTGTATGAGAGTGCAATTCAGAAGTCGAGATTTAATAAATTAAATAAATAAACCATTTTACTTATACAGGTCATGTTTTACGTATACATTCAAATATTTTTTTTTTAAAGTTAAGAATCTTTACAAATAAAAAAAACTCAGATGTGATAATATAGGTGCTTATTGTAGTAGTTGTATGATCAATACTAGAAATATAAATATTTACCACTCTAATAACATATTTGTTGTCACATTTGTTAATTATTTAAACATTAGTACATAGGTTATAGGTGATCGATGTAACTACTACAATTAGAACAAGATTATTCATTTTACATCAAATATTTTAGTTCATGACATGTGTTAACAGAATACGGATTTAATCCGCCTGTGCCTTCATTTTGACAACACTGCAAGGAGACGGATGAGTCATTGTTCGTCAAGTGTCGCTACACATCTTGACCGATCGTTGCATGTTTGCCAGATTGATTTGATCCACCTGCGCCCTTATTTTGATAACACTGCAGGTCTGCTGCTGTTTGATCATCTGTCAAGTGTTGGAAATCCTGGAATTGTTGAAAGAACTTTTGCCTTTTCTAAAAAGTATCAAAATGTGTGGTTACAGGTTTGATTTTGATCGTACGGTATGAAGATTGCGGTGATGGCTCATTTGTTTGTGGCCATTGTGGAGCTTACTTTTGGATTGGTGAAGCATCATCAGTATTCACAAAACAATAATAACCCTGTTTACAAGAGTATAAAGAATGAATGTAGGCTTCACAGCGATAGAAAAAAGAGATGGCGAAGCTTTGTTTTCGTTCTTTTCTCTATCTATCATTCCCAGATCTCAATCAAAACATGAAGGTATGGTCTGCCTACTCTACTATTTCCATTCAGTTCAATTGGGTGAAATTTGAGGGGAGAAGCAATCTGTTCTCTATTTTTTTGTGAGCGTAGTTGTTATTATCATCCTCTAAGTTAGAACCTTGAAACAATGTTGTAACTTATTAGTTTATCATTATCATCACTCATCCACAACTATCATTAGATGTTTCCAACCCGCGCTGGCGCGGGCACTTAGCCTAGTGCATACTAATGTTGTATAACTTTATTAGATTTTAAGCAAATGCATAATTTTGTGAACCAACTCTACATAGAAGCAAAATTATCAAAAATATCATGAAATAAGATATGTTCATAATGGTGAAATACGTCTATGGATAAAAAATCACGTAATTCTAGTAACGTCTCGGTGCCAATAGTAGCACCGAACCCTACTTACCGTTATTATTCCTTATGGAAAGCCTTATCGTTGGAAGGTAAATGTCTTAAAATTTTTATTTGAGCGGTTACGTCTTATCTGCATGATAGTTTTTTGTGTGGAAGGTTAGACCAAACTACCTCATATAGAGGTAGATATGAGCGTTTCCGTGTGATAAGTGACAATGAATTAAGGTTGACTGTTTCGATCGAGCCTTTTACGTTGTCGAATCCATTTGAATTTTTTTCCATCGACAAATTTCGTCATAATGATCATATCTCATGGTCGAATTTTTGTTTGTGAATTTTAGTCATTGAAATCACAATATGCATACTAATGTTGAAGAATTTTTTATTAGATTTTAAGCAAATGCATAATTTTGTGAACCAACTCTACATAAAAGCAAAATTATCAAAAATGTTGTGAAATAAGATATGTCTGGAATGATGAAATACATCTATGGTGCAAAAATCATGTAATTCAGGTAACGTCTCGGTGACAATAGTAGCGGTCAACCATTTTTACCGTTATTATTCCATATGGGGAGCCCTATCGTCAGAAAGTAAATATTTCAAAATTTTTATATAGACGGTTGCATCTCATCTATGTGAGAGTTCTTTGTGTGGAAGGTTTGACCAAAATACATCATATAAAAGGTAGATATGAGCATTTCCGTGTGGTAAGTGACGATGTAATAGGGTTGATTATTTCGATCGAGACCTTAACGTTTTCGGATCCAGTTGAATGTTTTACCATGGACATATTTTATCATAATGATCATATCTGATGGTTGAATTTTTGTTTGTGAATATTAGTTATCTGAATCACAATATACATATTAATGTTGTATAACTTGTTTATTAGGTTTTAAGCAATTGAACAACTTTGCGAACCAACTCTACATAGAAACAAAATTATCAAAAATCTTGTGAAATAAGATGTGTTCAGAATTGTGAAATACGACTATGGTTCAAAAATCACGTAATTCGAGTAACGTCTCGGTGCCGATAGTTGCGGTCAACCATATTTACCGTTATTATTCCCTATGGGGAGCCATCTCGTCCGAAGGTAAATGTCATAATATTTTTATATGGGCAGTTGCATTTCATCTATGTGAGAGTTTGTTGTGTGTAAGGTTGGACCAAACTATGTCATATAGAGGGAGATATGAGCGTTTCCGTGTTATAAGTGATGATGGATTAGGGTTGACCGTTTCGATCGAGCCCTTAACATTGTCGGATCCAGTTGAATTTTTTAACATAGATATTTTCATCTTAATGATCATATCTAACGGTCAAATTTCCATTTGTGAATTTTAGTCATTGGAATCACATTGTGCCTACTAATGTTGTATAACTTGTTTAGTAGGTTATAAATACATGCACAACTTTGTGAACCATAACTATTTTTCACAATAATGATAATGATAAGAAAAATTATCAATTTTACAATATAAAAAAACTGAAAAAAAAACTAACCGAACCGAACCATAAGTGTGGTTTAGTATTTGGAATAGTAAAAATTCGGACTGGACCGAAGTATAATATTGGTTTGGTTCACGGTTTGAGGTATAAACCGAACCGAAATGGACCAGAGTTAGCCCTACCCGGATGGCCACCCTTACTCTAAAGGGGGTGACGCCGCCATCAACTCCATCATCAATGGCGGCCGGCCGGTAGCCTAACCCAAATAAACACCTATCCCTACCAAACTCTCCAAGAAACTTCATTTTAACATCCTGAACAACTTCTATGAAGAAATCAAAAGTCAATTCCAACTGTAAATAATCAATTTCGTTGAAAACATAAAAATCTCAATTATGAACCCTAGAGTTCAAATTTCTTGATTCTTCATACCCAAAAGAAAAGAATCACTCTCTCTAGGATTCTACTGCTCAAGAGAAGACCTGTAACCCTTCAATAATCTCTCAAATCGATGGAGGAAGTTTGGTGGCAGAGAGGTTGGCTGGGTTGAGCTTGTCTATCCCCTCCTTGGCTCCTCCTTGTGACATGGTCGCATCCTCACGAAAAGCAGATATAGATGGCCGAGAGCGCCAATGCTAATTATTCTGAGGTGATGGTGGTGAGGCAGGGTTAAGGTTCAAACAAACAGCTTGCTTGAGCAAACTTCAAACTTCCTTCAATCCATTAAGAGGTGCCGCCACTAATGGAGGAGAGTGAGGCGCAGGTCTAACTGGAGCGACGGGGTCTGTTTTGATTTCATGATGGAGGAGACACGGTGGTGCAAAGTCGTGATAAGTGTGTTTTACGCCATGATTTTAATGTGTTTTTACCCTCATTTATACCTTGTTTATTCCTTAGTAAGGTCATTTTTACTTATATTGAGTCAAAAGGGTTTTTCTGTAGAGCAATGGCTAAAACATGTATTTATACAGAAATTTGTGCTTAAGTGTTGTAAAACCGATTTTGGATAAGACTTGGTTATTTCTCTTATGATTCACCGTACCTTTACATTGTCATTTTTGATGAATTTGGTTTAATGTGTAGATGACATGTAAATGAGCATATGAGTACAAGAATCATGAAGATTGGACTCATGGAGGGCAACAAGAGAGGCCATGAAAAAGAAGAAACTCCGAAACATAAGATTTTGATCCGAGCAGAAATTTACAGAAACCTTACATCAACTTCGGAAAATCATATCTAAAGATCCAGGAGGAATCTGAGGACGAGCCATATATCATTGGAAAGCTAAGAAAGTCTAGTTTTCAGATCTTTTCGAATCGCATCAATTGGAGTTCAGATGAAGGAGTTATGATCAAAACAATGGACGGAGGTCAAGCTGCAAAACTGGGCAGTTTCTGCCTAAGTTGTCACACGAGTTTGGGAGGATGTTTCTTCACCAAAATTCTTCCCAAGCATGTCAAAGGACTTAAGAGTAGCTTAATGAAGTCATGGGAAGCTGCATCGAAGGAGATTCAAAGAAGTCATCATGGCAGCCGAAACAACTAAGTATGGAGCTTTTCCGGTCAAACCGGGAAAGTCTGTCCTTGCCGAGTTTGCCAATGATTTCGGCTGCCTATGAGCCCAAGAACTTGTGTAAGAGGCCTACATGGATCCAATAACATGTAGAGGAGTCCAAGAAATCAGAAATCCAAGGTCCAAGTCGAAATCCTTGTCAAAGAAGAAAGAAGAAACCAAGTCCAAGAAGGATTCCAAGTCCAACAAAGGTTGTGTCTCCTTGAAGCTCCCTAATTCCCTAGGGTTTTGTTCGAAATTTTCTGTATAAATAGACATGTATAGCTCTTATTTTAGTGTCTTTCAATTGCTCAAAACATAGTATAGCCAAACTCTACCAAAAACCCTCCTTACACAGAAAAACACCAAGCCGCCGCCGCCGCCAACCCTTGCTGCCAACTGCCCATCTTCCGCCGATCATCTTTTCACCCTTTGCCGATCTATATAGGTAGGTTAAGGATGAATAATTCCATGGTTTGTGTATGTATTTTCTGTGTAAAAACAGTTGGTTCTTTATATATATGTTTGTTTTGGTTTTTGGTTTTACGTTATAAACATGTTTGCTTGTTCTTCTTGGTGATTTTCATGTGATTGTGTTTATGATTGTAACGTGTAGAATTGCATGTTAGGATGACGATTTAGATTAAGTTGTTTGTGTTCATGTAAGTAATAACTTGAATTGATTAATCCTCACCTGTACACGTAATCGAACTCTAGGTTAGCTTGAATCATGACAAGTTAGCTATTAGGGGGGAGTTTCATATGCCGTAGTGTCTAAGGGTTGAGATCAGGCGATTGTAGGTCTTGATTCTTAGTCACTACCAAGGATTGCTAGGGTGAGAGATTTGCATGATGAATAGGATGAGTGACGCCATACCTAGGACCATGTTTCCAATGACTCTCGTTCGATCAGTGTATTTTGTCTCAATGTCAGGCGATTGTAGGCATTAAACAGGATGACACATATACAAACTTAGTGTCAGGTGATTGTAGGCACTAAGTTTACATGAGAAGTCTAAATAGTTGGAATTAATTACAAGTTGTGAAAGCGTAAATACAACTTCTTAAACTTGCGAAATTTGTGACATGTCTTTCTTCACGGTGCTAAGTTGTTCTATGCTTGAGTATTGATTGACCATGTTTTGTAAATAAGTGTCTTTATTTTCTTTGTATGTTTCGAACGACATCATATAAATCCCCCATAATATTTTGTATATATATGTTTATACTTGTATAGTTGTGACAGAATTGTACTTGTATGTTTTATTTGTGAATATTTCTAACGATTTGTTTTGCAGAATATAAGTCCTTCCCTAGTGTCCCAGGCTAGAACGATCCCTACTTACTAATACTACACGATAGGGTTTTAAATTGCAGGTTGTTAAGCGACGGCCTCGTCAAGTCGCTGCGTCGAGATGGCTTGGGAAGATGAAGAGAATGTAAAATAGTCCATTGCGGCTATTTAGTGCTTCCCAAATGTTTTGGGACCTTTAAGGTTTCACTTCTTTTTATATCCCTCCCAAAATAGACACCCAACCTCAATTGATTAAAATTCCTTCATACGTTGTCCAATTTATGTGTTCCGCATGTCCACAAATTCCTATCGTTAAGCTCTACAAATTTCAAGAAGGAAACATTAGGAAATAAGGTATAGATAAGAAAGTCAACTTTGAGCACTTTCGTTAAATGACTTTGATAAATAATTTCTGAAGTTTTCGAGAATAAGCATTTCACAAAATCTCCTTCCAAAATTTTAAAATTATTTCATAAGCACTTCCGTTAAATGATTTTCATTTGTCAAGTTTGATTATCGGAATCATAGCATGCCTACTAAAGTTGTATAACTTGTTTACTGAGTTTGTTTTAAAAACAAACTCTACGTAGAACCTCTAAACGTAAAAAAATTTGTGAAATAAGATATGACCAGAATAGTGAAATATGTCTACGGTTGAAAAATCACATAATTCTGATAAAGTCTCGATGCTGATAGTTACGGTCAATACAATTTTCCATTTTTTCTCCCTATGGGTAGCCCTATTTTCGGTGGTTATTTTTCAGTAAATTTTTATACCACAGGTTGTGTCTCATCGATTTGAAACTATTTTCAATTAAAGGTCCGGCCAAAATACATAATTTAGATGGTCAAATGACCGGTTCCGTGCATTTAAGGGTTTGACTTACGAGATTGACCGTCCGGATCGAGCTCTTAACATTGTCAGATCAAGTTAAATTTTTTTCATACATGTATTTTATCATGATGGTCATATTAGACGATCATATTTTCATTTGTTAAGTTTGATCATCAAAATCACAACATGTCTAATAAAGTTGTATAACTTGTTTACTAAGTTTTAAGTAAATGTTCCGTTTCAAAAACAAACTCTACGTAGAATCTATTTTCAGTTGAAGGTCTGGCCAAACTTGTGAATTATGATTTGATTGGTATAGTTAAATAGAACTATACTAGAACACGTATTTTCGGTAACTTGTGGGTCTCGATCAGGACAGTCAACCCTATTTATGTGTATCCTTCCCTGTGAGGAGACCAATCGTCAAAATGTAAACGTCCCTTTTACATAAATAGTTACATGTAATCTATATGAGAGCGTGTGTGTGTGTGGAAGAATCGACCACATGCAATACGTCATAAAGAGCGTTTTTGTTGAGATATTTGTAGTAGTGTCACAATTCAGACTTCATGAGAGAGATTTGAGTATCACTGATCAATGGACCATGTTGTGCCAATCTCGCTTTCTCTCTAGTACGTGTAAGTATCAAACCTAAAGGTCTCATCCTAATCTTTGGGGAGCCACAAGACCTGTGACACCTTGTTGCCACACTATTGCGTCACACTACTATAACCCTCACAAGCTGAAACTTAGTAGCTGTGGTTCGATAGATGGCACTGATATCGACTCAAAAAGCACTCGAAAATTGCACATGGTTATCGATAAATAACATTCCAGTACTCGGAATCAACCCCACGCGTTTGGCATGGTGATGGCGTTAGAACCATCTCAATATGGGCATGACACGTCCTCTTAACAAGACATCATTCCTTACAGACATAGGTGCAATATTGATCTCGTCACTTTAGTACATTTGGGATCAAGTTGAGACTTAGTGGTGATAAACCACGATAATTCACGTCGTTCCACTCGAACACTGGTGTTCGTATCTCCCCCTAATGGCCGAAAGATAATATCTAAGTAACAATCCACAACATAACGGTTAAGGAGATCGTCTTTCAAGGAGTAAAAACATATAAGCAGACTATATGTTCTTTTGTGCCGTCAGCAATGCTTGGTGCTAGCAGCTACGTGCACACTGCTAAGCAGCTCAGTGCACAATGCTCGACAGATGTGCACGCCTGTTGGCAACCAGACACATACTGTAGGCAGCCATGTGCACATTGGTGCACGACGCTCAACAGATGTGCAGTTATTCATCCCACATGACTCATCACTGTGGTAGTGTAATTTGGCACATTGCAGATGCACATGCCTGTTGGCAGCCATGTGCACGTTGGTGCACGACGCTCAAAAAATGCGCAGTTATTCATCCCACATGACTCATCACTGTGGTAGTGTAATTTTACACATTATGGAGCTCAAGG
The DNA here is from genome assembly GCA_951800085.1 of Comarum palustre. Lineage (NCBI taxonomy): Eukaryota > Viridiplantae > Streptophyta > Magnoliopsida > Rosales > Rosaceae > Comarum > Comarum palustre. The sequence goes on along the minus strand of OX637582.1, from coordinate 9,098,620 downwards.
CCTGAAGATCCGTTTCAATCCTGCCGAGTTCATGTTAATCCTTGCACACACTTTCAAGCTGTCGTGCAATAATTCAATGATGATAAGTCATGGATAAATTATTTATGCTGCATGTGGTATAACCTTATTGGAAGTATTGGTGGTCATCAACCAACCTCAAGACCTTACGTAGTCGAGTTTGGTGAGATCAAATAAGTTATAAAAATCCTCATTGATATGGGTACAGAGCCCATAACATATATACTGTATGTTATAGAGCCCATCCTCAAATAAGTTAACCCTACAACCAACACTATAAAAACGTATATACTGTCCACATTGTTGGTTGTCTATGTCTATGTCTATGAAAATCCCTCTGTGGATTTGTTGTAAGAATGTACTATTATCTTTTGTGTCATAGCATTGGAGGTCATCGGCAGCTGGGTACACCATGTGCATGCTACTAGGTAGCACTCGGTAGCTGGGCACATACTAGTGGCGGCTATATGCACTCTGCAAGGCAACTCAGTGCACTTACTCCTTGGTAAATATAAAATCTTTACAACATGAAACAAATAGCGTCAGACATAGCCAATGACGCATTAGGAGAAGACTGATGTGTGAAATCCTGTGGAACCACGCACAGGGGACCTCAAATGTCACCTGGGGGTTGCCTTTTACAACCATGGTGCTATCACCATCCTTGTGGTGAGACCATGTCCCAAATGTATTCGATTTTACTCTTGCTCTCTCCATGATGTTATTATTCGCACTCATGAGAGGTATACACAAAAGTTCATATCATTCTCACAATACCGTTGGCATGTATGTTCTTAAACATATCAAAGTTCGATTGCCTCTTAACACATAGAGATCATATGTGACTTGGATCATAGTGTCATGAAGCATCAATCAACCATGTCCATGAGTGACCGGTGATGATCCAATCATCTTAGTCACAAAGGTTTCACAAGACACAAAATACCAAATCACTAGTGATTTTGGTGCATCTTGACCTTTGCGCACTAAAACTGTCATAACTCTCTCGCTCCGGATGGATATGAACAAACCGTAAAAATCGTTGGAAACTAGACTCAAATAGCTTTCCAGTGATATAAAGTTTCCATTATATTTCTTCCGGAGCTGATGACAAAGCTCATAAAATATTACTGCCCAGAAGAAACAGATTTACTGTGTTTCAGTAGAATACATTGTTGGCAGCTGGGCACCTAGGCATGCACAGCGCTCAGTGAAGCTCAGTAGCTAGTGCACATCAGACTTGCATGGCGCTTCATAGCCAGCGTCGGCAACACTTGGAAGCCAATGCACAACGATGTGCATGGTGCCTAGTAGCGCTTGGTGGCCCTCGACAGCCAGCGCACATCAAACGTGTATGACACACTTAGGCCAAAAACAATGCAATGACAGACGTCTAATATTTGTTATACAGACGTAGAGCGACATTATTAAGTCATGATTGACTAGTGTTAACATCATACTTAGCAAACCATAACATACAATAGAAGAATACTTTCAATCCATATAGGAGAAAACCTTCAACATTCTGCCAACGATTTCTTCGAGCATTACACATAGCTTGGGAAGAAAATCAAATGATTTTCTATACACTCGTTGTACATTATTTGTATGCATTCAGTTGTATTGTCTCGAGCTAGCATGAATTGTTTTGACAAGTTGTTGTCTAGGACTTAGGTCGGGAGCACCGCCACTAAGGCTAGCTATGCCTTCCCTTCTTTTCTATTAATTAGCGTGCCCTCTCGTAGAGCATATGTAGCATGCACATGCAGTATACATGCAGCGTGCATATGCAGTGCACATGCAGCGTGCACAGGTAGCGCACATGCAGCATGCACAAGTAGCGCACATGCAGCGTCTACAGGTAACGCACATGCAACGTGCACCTATTTGCACATAGCAGCTAAACACCAGACATATGTCGATTGCGCCTCAACCTCAAATTGGGAGCGCATCGAGTATGTCAAAACTCAAATGAGCAGAATGTTTTACTTTTACATACAAAACCAAGCTGTTACGTGACTCGATAAATGGTCATAAAACAATGCTTTATTAGTTTGTCATTGGCTAACGTTGATCAAACACAACGCAGATTGACACAAGCAATCCTTTAATAACATACAATAAACTAGTGTTGGATACAACACGATGCAGACCTAAAAAACATCTTGGTGCATGGTTCTCAACAACATCGCATGCCAGCGCGCAACGCTCGATAACTAGTGCACAACACTCGGTAGCTGGTGTTCGACAGCGGTCGACAATACTCAACGCCAGCCCCAGCACTTCGCAGCTGTTGTTTGACAACGCTCGGTAGCTAGTGCTTAAAACTCGGTAGATTATGCTCGACAGTGCTTTGCAGCTGCACTTGGCATTGCTCGGTAACTGTCGGAAGCTAGCGCCCGGCAGTGCTTGGCAGCTGGTGCTCGACAGCTCTCAATAATTGTCATAGGTAACGCTCGGCAGCTATCGGTAGCCAGTGCTCGACATCACTCGACAGCTATCTGCAGCCACCGCTCGACATCGCTCGACAGCTAGTGCTCGACAGCGCTCAGTAGCTATCAGCAACCAGCGCTCGGCAGCTGCCCTAGGCAGTGCTCAACAACTATCAGTAGCAGCAGTCGACAACACTCGGTAGCTGTCTTAGGTAGCTTACAACAGCTATTAACGACCAACACTCGACGAGTGGTGCTTGACAGCGCTCGTTAACTACACTAGGCAACGAACAACAACTATCTACATCAACGACACACGGGCCAGCGCACACCGCTCTGTAGCTACACGCGGGCCAGCGCATATAGCTCAGCAGCAGCACACAGTGCTCGAATGAGCAGAATGTTTTAATGTTACATACAAAATCTAGCTGTTATATGACTCGATAGAGGTCACAAAACAATGCTTTATTGGTTTGTCATAAGCTAACGTTGATCAAACACAACGCGGATTGACACAAACAATCCTTTAATAACATACAATAAACCAGCTTTGGATAAAACACAACGCAAACCTAAAAAACATCTTGGTGCACGATGCTCGACAACATCGCAAGCCAGCGAACGACACTCGGCAGCTAGTGCACATTGCTCGGTAGCTGGTGTTCGGCAGCGGTCGACAATACTCGATGCCAACCCCAACACTTCGCAACTATTGTTTGACAATTCTCGGTAGCTAGTATTTGACACACAGCAGCTGGTGCTTGGCAGCTGCACTCGGCAGCTGTCGGAAGCCAGCGCTTGGCAACTAATGGTCGACAGCTCTCGACAACTGCCATAGGTAGCGTTCGACAGCTATCGGTAGATAGCTCTCTGCAGCTATCGACAGCTAGCGCTCGAAAAAACTCGTCATCTAGTGCTCGACAACGATCGACAGCTGCCTTAGGCAGCGTTCAACAGCTATCAGCAACCAACGCTCGACAGTGCTCTGTAGCTGCCCTAGATAGTGCTCAACAGCTATCAGTAGCAACAGTTGATATCGCTCGGCAACTGGTGCTCGATAGTTGCCCTATGCAGCGCAAAATAGCTATTAGCGACCAACGCTCGACAACTGGTGCTTAACAGTGCTCGGTAACTACATTAGGCAACGCACAACAACTATCAGCAGCGCACAATGACCAATAACTAGGCTTATGGTGCCTGCAGCCAGGTGCACACATGTTTTTGGGTTTTCGAAATAACTTCTAAATTCACCGAACCAAGCATAGAATGGTGTAGGAAAAAGGAGGAACCGATTTTATCCTCCCCGAGGTTATTTGAACTTGAAAAGTTTTAGGATTTCAAAACAAAACATACCTGTCGAATTAATCTTTAAAACCTAGTTGGAGAACTCGACACAAAACTAAAAACCTAGCTAGCAACAACCATGGTAGGGTGGACAGGGTGCGTCAGATGCGCATCAGGTGTACAGGGGTGCGCGGTAGTGCATAGGGGTGCGCAGCGGTAGACAGGGGGTGCGCAGCAGTGTGCACAGGGGTGCACAATATTGTGCACATTGGTCCGCAGGGGTGTGCGTAGCAGTGCACGGTGGTGCGCACACGACTGATTTAGGGTTTTTTTGTGTGGTCGAACTCTAGACTTTAGAGCTCGTGTTGATAACGTATAGTAGGAGAATAGAATTCGGTCTACTTTATTGATAGAAAAAGCTCTATTTATAGAAACTCACTTAACATACATTAGACTATTTCCTTACATATTGGGACAAACCTATATAGCTTTCCTATTACAAAAAGATAACATAAAGCTCATAGACTTGACAAAGATCAAGACACACATATGGATCCAAATATCCTAGAATAGTAAGGAATTAAGATTCTATAGATGTGGGTAGCGATACGGTTTTAAAAAAATAATGCTTCAAATGTTAAATTTAGAGATCTAAGCAGAAGCCATCATAGAAAGAAAATCACATAAACCCTAATAGTAAATTGTAGAAATTAGAACACGATTGAATGGATTTATCAAAATTGAAAACCTAGAGAGCAAAAGAAAATAGCAGTGTACTGTAACCAAAAAAAAGAAAAGAATATAGCTGTACATTTTGGGAGTCCAAAAGAGGAAAATCTTTTTGATGCAGATAAGAAGCCCAAGCCCATGAGGAGGGGGAAAACCCTAGCCTTAAGCTGGCGGAAACTCCCTTATAAAATGCCCTTTAAACCTTCCCTCATGTCCTCTCTCTAAACCCAAATCCAAAAACCCTTGCTCTCTATCTCTCCTTCAATGGAGTTCTGGGGTAAGCCTCTGTCTTTGTCTCCCTCCTTTTGTTCTTCGCACATTGTTTCTCACATGGATTTGTCTCGTTTGCCACGAATACCGTTTGTTTCATTTTTGATATGTTCTGGGGTTTATGACATTTTGTGATGCTGAGACTTTGTTTGGGGGGTTTAAACCCGCTTTGTGGTGTATCCGTAGGCTGTTGTATTATTATCGCTTGCTGTTGTTATTGATTTGGTTGTTCTAGGTTCTGTTCTATGGGCTCTGCAATTTTATGTGGTGGTATCTTTGTTATGTTGGCTTTTGTAGAGTTTATGATTTAGGGCTTTTGACCTTTTCTATGTACCGGGTTGTTCTTATGTAATGTTATGCAGACTGGGTTTGCAGTTTGGATGTTTGCTTTCAGTTTATGTAGTTGGGTTGTGTGGCTGTGGATGCGATTCATAGATGCTTCTGTTATGTTCTGTCTTTTGTGTGTGATAAAACTAGTTTGGACATGTTTAGGGTTCCTCACTTGGTTTTTATTTTGTAGTTTTTGCTCTGTAGTGAGGTTTGTTAATAGCTTCTTTTATTAACGGCAGGTGTTGAAGTGAAGGCTGGAGAGCCCATGAAGGTGACACCAGACCTAGGCAATTTGGTGCATTTGTCACAGGTTTGTTTAAAGACTTGACTCTGCTTTTAAATTCAAACTACATTGAATGCTTTGTTGTCAGAGTATTTACAAGTTGGCTGCTTGTTCTGTAGGCTTGTCTAGGCGAGGCAAAGAAGGCAGCTGACAGTGTTGTCATCTATGGAAAGACCAAAGAGCAGAAGCTTGTGTTGGGACATCTTATTCCTGGTCAAATCCCTCAGTTGTCATTTGATTTGGTCTTTGATGAAGTGTTTGAGCTATCCCACAACTCTAAAAACGGCAGTGTCCACTTTGCTGGTTATCAATCTGTAATGGGTGATGATGAATATCCTATCACTAGATATCTTTAATATTTCAGTAATTTGATGGGTCACTTTATCAATTTATTGATGATTTTGAATGAAACTGTATTCTTTTGAAACTGTGTTTTCAATATAGGTAATCAACATTTGTAGCCATAAGGTCCATTGGGCAAGTTTGAGTTTTTTGTATTTCAAAGTTATTTTGCAATAATTTGAAATTACAAAAAAGTAGTAATTGGTGGCTTGAGCATCAATGTAGAATGTCATAATTTTCCGGTTTGTTTGTACACAACTTTTGATTGGGTTTCCTTTTCTTCACATTTGAACAGATTACCAGACAAATTGATAATTTTTTTTCATGTTCTTCATCCCTTTTAAATTTTCTTATGTTGTGAAATGAAGTATAGAATTTATTGTTGCATTTTGGAATTAAAGTGTTCTGTAATCTGTATCAATCATTGGTAACCTTTACTGAAAGCTGTCCTTTCTGCCACTGGGAATTCAAGTGATGGTGAGTACACCTTAATTTGTCTTGATAGTTTTTATTTGTCTGTTGAATATGTTATTTTTTTCTCCTTGCTGTAGAGTCTGAATCTTCAGAATCAGAAGAGGAGGAAGAACTCCCAGTGACTGCTGCAGAAAATGGTAAATGTTGCACTATATATTTATTATTTATTATTTTTGTTTGACCATTTAATTTATTCTTTTTACTTGTTCAGGAAAAGTTGAAAATGCTAAACCAGCTTCAACTAAGAACAATGTTGTCAAACCTGAATCTTCTGGAAATCTAAAGGTCAAGATTGAAGAACCAAAAGATTTGTCAGATGAAGATGATTCTGCTTCTGACATGGATGACTCAATGGACTCAGCTGGCATTGTATCTACCTATATTTGTATTTTCTATTATAATCTGTTGTGCCTCACCAGTAAATGTCAGTTCAATCTCTTACAGCTGTTTATAAATGGTGTAAATGTTGTGATTTTGTTTTACTTTTTCTGTAGGATGATTCTGATGATGAGAGTGAGGAAGATTCTGTGGAAGATGAAGAGACACCTACCCCTAAGAAGGTATTTATTTTCTTTAGGTGCTCTGATTGGTTTTTTCTGGGTGCATTTACTATGTGTGGTGTTATCATCTGTATATTGATTTTTTGTTATTTTGTTTGTTTTAAACTTGAAGCCTGAATCTAAGAAGAGAGCCCAAGCCTCTGGATCAGCTAAAACTCTGGTTTCTGCCAAAAAGGCAAAGATAGATGCCACTACTCAGAAGACTGGTACCCCTCTCTACGATGGTCTTTTTAGTTTCATGGAGTTGGATTTCTAGGTTTCAATTAGTTTTAAAGAATGAGAAGCATCACTTTTGTACACCTTGTCTGATATACAAGGAGTATGGTTTACTGTGTTGTTTTTAGCATGTTTTTTATTGTCTTATTTAGACTTTGGCTGATCTGTTTGATTTTTTTTCTTTCGTACAGATGCTAAGAAGGGAGGCCACACAGATACACCACACCCTGCAAAGAAGGGGAAGACTCCTGCTACTGATAAATCCAAGGCCCAAACTCTGAAGTCTGCTGGTGGTAATTTCTCTTGTGGCTCCTGCAGCAAGTCATTCTGTTCAGATGTAGCTCTTCAGTCCCACAACAAGGCCAAGCATAGTGCTGGAAAGTAGAGTGGAATTGTAGCTGAAGCACAGCTTGTTTCTGATATATACTATATTTTGGTATCAAGAGTACTGGGGAAGTTGAAGGGCTTTGGCATTAGCGGATTTTCCTTGGGATTTATTTATCGGCTTGTTTTGTTTTTAACTGAATGGTTTACTGTGCTGTCTATGTTTTCTCCTAATTTAATGAGTCATTATGCTTGTTCCCTTGATCCTTCATTATTCTATTTAAAGTTAGATTGTTGATGTCTCTACTTCAACATCTTGTTTTCTCCTAACAGAAAAAATTTTGTTGGATCGAGACGTGTTTCAAAGGAATGATTATTACATTGATGACCGAGCATTGTGTTACCTTGAAACTTGGTTATTGTGTTTGAGGTTTGGGTGAACTAGCTCTCTCAGACTGTTGTCCAGACGCCCTACACCAGGTTATCCGCCAATTGCAGATGCACCATTTTCTTTTTGATTAGCGGGTTTTACATGTCAACTTTCTTCTGAAAGAGAAGCATATCGTGACAATGCAGAAGGTTGCAACCAAGTAAAATCAGCGGGCTTGCCTTGCATTGCTCTAGCTTATACCACCCTTAACTAGTGACTAATCTGACTTGCTAATCATCCAAATATACACATCAACTCAAGACTTGCTTTTCCTTCACAAATTTTTCATGCAAAGACATAGTAAAACACACAATACAACTTATTTTTATTACAATATCGACAACTGTGGGAATCACTCTCTCATTTGGTAAAGAGCAATCACAGATTCAGAAACATACACCACCAATCTTATACTGATCACACGCATTGACACTGGATTTATTTACACGCAGCAGGAATTCATCCTTAAGTAATCTGTATCGGTCTCATTTCCCTGGTCCGATGAACTGGCTGCAGTCGATTCCTTTGGCAGAAAATGACCACTAGTTTCTGAAAGAGCTTAGCAAGCATAATCTTGAACCCTGTAAAGCTTCCCTTACTGTGTTTATCATTGGTTTTCTGAAAATCAACAGCACACCCTATTGGAACCTCCTCCATATAAGCCTTACAAGCCATTAGAATATTTTCAGAGCGCCAAGTGAAGTGTTACATTACAAGTCCTTCGAAATGCTGTACCAACATCATAGTTGGAATAAGTACAAAATATTAGAATTCAAAGTAATACAATGATAAAACTAGACGAGCTGAATAGAGCATTGTACCATAGGGGGCTTTTGGAGAGAATACAGCATTGTCTTGCAAATCATAAGGAATGCATTTTCATTGTAGCTCAGAGTTTTTCTCTCCCTCAGTTCATCCCACCTGCTGATCATATCCAGCTTCATTGAAATATGGCCTGTCGTTAAGCACAAGGGCCTGAATGGAGACAAGAACTTGAAGAATAGTGGAGCTCCCAGGATTCCAAACTTCACTGCCCGTCCCAGTCCACGTGTTAAGAAGACTGAGACAGACCTTTCCAGACTCGTACACATTCTGGTTCACACGTAGCCCACCAGAAATGTAGTGTACCGTATGCATAGAATTACAGGAATTCATAAAAATTTTGGAGTTTCTCAGTCAGAACATACTACAACCATCACTGACAAATAAGAACTGCACAACTAGTCATATATGTCAGTTACTGGTGGCACTGTGGATACTCTGGTGGAAGATAAATGTCAAAGAACACAGCAGTGGATATGCTATATATATGTGTATACTTGTGAATACAAAACTTAATGAAAATCACTTCCATCCTTTCCTCAAAGGCAAGGACATAGATTTGTTCTGTTCAATTACAGCAGTGTTCAGTTATACTATAAGATGGTTGTCAAGGTGCTTACTTGACTAAAGAAAGAGGGACAAGTTAAAGTTGACAAGAGGAAGAGCCAACCAGGAAGATCTTTCTCTAAGATGCTCCACTCTTGCTGAACCTTCTTTATCCAACCTTTTTTCACCTGTGAAGGATAAAATGGAAATTATTACAATGACAGTCATGTGTGTATGAACTATGATATAAAAAGTGTTTTAAAGAACATCTCATCAAGCTTCTAACCTGAGATAATGCAAACTCCTTGCTGACACCATGACAATGGTGATCTGCACAATCAGCAAGCATGTCAAACTGCCTGCACTCTCCTTGACATTCAAATATGGAAGATATATGTTCCCCTCAATGTCTTCGCCTTCATGATTCAAATTTTCATTGGCAGAAATATCACTCAGACATTGAATGTGGCTCAGTGCAGATACTAAGAGTTTCTACTATTCTTTTCTCATGGCAGAACCCAGATTCCTTTCCAACTTCAGAAATACAAACTGATGGGGAAGGACCTGAAAGTGATGTGTAACCATGGGTTCCAAAGAGACTCACAGTAATGCTAGAGAAAAATCCAATATGGCAGCTTGAGAAAGGAAATAGGAACTGGACTCGCTTGTTTGCTGTTTGCAACCTTTAGCAACATTATCTACAGCAGTCACCATACACTCTTTGCCAATAGTCAACTACTCACCAAAGTTGCAAATTGAGAACAAAACCAGTTCTCCAGAGAAACTCAGATAACCTTCGCGTAGTGGCAAGATAGAGTGCTGTCAAAAATGGACACAAACCTGAACAAAATACATGTATAGTTGAGCAACTTAGATTTGTTTAAGTATAGTAGTAAGTTAAAGATATGAGGGAAAAACGAAACACATAAAACTAAATGGCATAGTAATGTCATCAACACTCCTAACACGAAATATATCAATAGCACTGGCTAACCTTAATCTTCTGTTGAAACTCTTGGTTAGCACTGCTACAAGGATCAGATAAGATAGGATGTATTTCCAGGATAATGTGTCAGTGTCTCCAGTACGGTATTTTCACCACTAAAACTGGAGCTCTAATGCCAAAGGAGATTTGCCCGAGGGCGGTAACTAGAAAGAACAAGAGTCAACGAAATGTTATAATATCGAGACCAATAAGTTACACTACTAATTTATGATAGTAATGTAAAAAGTTTATGAGTTATGAGTAGGAGTTAGTAGCTCTTATGTTATAAGGTATTAAGACTTGAGTTACACAAGAATATGGATGGTTATTTTGAGTTATGGTGTCATGAGTTACAGGAGTTACATGGAGCATCATTATGGGAGAGCACTAATGCGGGTTCCTCTTTAAGCCTCTAAAAGGAGAGGTCATTTGCACATTCCGACACATCGATCATCTCATCCGTCTCAAGCATCTTCATCCAAGTAGAGAGTAAAGAAGAGTGTCCGCTCCATGTTGAGAGTGTAGTATAGTGTAGCAAAATAAGTGTGAGAGAGTGTTACCTTCAAGTAGTGTTATTGAAGTTGTGTATCTCTTGTGTACCCATTATTTGATAGTGGAAGTTCTGATTGTTGCTGGCCCGTGGACGTAGGCACATTGCCGAACCACGTTATATCTGGTGTTCACTTTCCTTGATCCTTTATATTTTTTCATATTTATCATTTGTAGTGTTTGAGTTGTCACTTCCATTGTATTATTTTTCCCAACACCCTGTTTATAGGGTGTGGGTGAAAAAATGGGAGGTTCAAGGACTACCATGGTTCGACTCAACCACACAAATTGGATCACATGAAAACCGCGAATGGAGAACATCCTCTATTGCAAAGATCTGCATGAGCCTATCGAAGGAGCTGAGGCAAAGTCAGAAGATATCTCGGATACAGATTGGACAAAGACGAACCGCAAAGCAATCGGTCATATTCGAGAGTGGATGGATGATAGTGTGTTCCACCATGTGGTGAATGAGACCGATGCACATGAGTTGTAGACAAAGTTAGAGTCATTGTTCGAGAAGAAGACTGCCGCCAAAAAAGTCTTTCTAATCAAAGAGCTTGTCAGTATGAAGTATAGTGATGGCGTGAGGGTCACTGAGCACTTGAATAATTTCTAAAGTTCAATTAATCAATTAACCACCATGGGCATGACGATTGATGATGAATTACAAGCACTACTGTTGTTGGGTCGCTGCTGGATAATTGAGAGACTTTTGTAGTCATTGTAAGTAACTCTGCTCCAGATGATAAATTAACCATGGATAATATTAAAAATAACATGTTGAATGAAGATACTAGAAAAAAATCTTCAACCTCTAAAAATAGCCAAGTCTTTATGGCGGAGAATAGAGGAAGGAGCAAGAGTAGAGGACCTAAAAATCATGGAAGAAATGCAAGCCGTTCAAGGACAAGATTCAACGGAAATGTCATCATTGTGGCATCTTTGGCCACATGAAGAAAAACTGCAACAAATTTAAGAATGAGAAAGAGGATGACTACACCTACCAAAGGAGGGAAGACAAAGGTACCACTGCCGCTGCCATATCACATGAGGAATGTGAGGTTTTTTGTTTTGAAGGTGAATGCCTACATGTCGATGATTCTTCCAGTTCTGATGTTGCATGGATCGTTGATTCCGGTGTGTCTTTCTATGCCACTCCACACATGAAGTTCTTCACTACATACAAAGGAGGTGACATTGAGATTGTGAAGATGGGCAACAAGGGTTATGCTAAGATTGCAGGAATTGGAGATATTTGTTTTGAAACCAATTTGGGATGCAAACTTTTGTTGAAAGATGTTAGACATGTTCCTGGTCTACGTCTTAATTTAATATCAACCGGTGTGCTTGATCGGGAAGGATATCATCATCATGGAGGTGATCAAAAGTGGAGGCTTACCAAGGGATCACTAGTGATGGCTAGAGGGAAGTTGTGTTGTACCCTCTACAAGACCCTCTACAAGACATATGACAGGATATGTGAAGAGGAATTGAATGTCGCGAACAACTCTTCCCCAAGTCTATGACACAAAAGGTTATGCCATGTCAGCGAGAAGGGATTGCAAGTTCTGGCAAAGAAATCTCGCATTCCTTTTGCCAAAGGTACTTCTCTTGACTCTTGTGATTATTGTCTGTTTGGTAAGCAACATAAGATTAGCTTTTCTAATATATTCGCCAACAAAGAAAGAATCTTAGACCTAGTACACTCAGATGTGTGTGGCCCCATGGAAGTTGACTCACTAGGTCATAACAAGTATTTTGTTACTTTCATTAATGATGCTTCACGAAAGGTTTGAGTTTATTTGTTAAAATGAAAAGACCAGGTGTTCCAAACCTTCAAGGAGTTTCATGTCATGGTTAAGAGGGAAACAGGGCGAACCCTCAAGTGACTCCGCAGTGATAGTGGTGGAGAGTACACTTCGAACGAGTTCAGAGGTTATTGTTCGAAGCATGACATTAGACATATGAAAACAGTATCTAGCACCCCACGGTGCCCCATCTGTCAAACACGGTGTGCCCAGACCTCTTGTCGGTGTCCATCCACTACCCAACCCGTCACCCCGTTGCCCAGACCACCGGTGAGTCCCTTTCTGGAGAGCCTAGACCATGCTGCCTAGATCTCCATCTTTACCCGATTTAGAGCGCCTGCCCACCCATTGCCGACTGGATCTACCTCCTCGAACCCAGGCCTTCCTTGACGTCTAAGATCAGATCTCGACATCACAACCTAGATCTAGTCGACCGCCTCGAGCCTAGGCCTTTCTCAGACCTCCTGTGCTCCCTCCGACATCCCTTTCACTGTTCTCCGACCGCTCAACAGATCTGTCCAGCAAATCCGACCCAGATTCGACCCAGATCTGACCCGGTTCAACTCTTCTACCCGACCCGGGGCCCGGTCCAAATCCGACCAAACCTGACCCCACTACCAGAAAAAAGACTTTAGCCGACGAAATTTTTTTTCGTCGGCTAAAGTTTGTCGGCTAAAGTTAAATAAATAAATAAAATAAAAATAATAGATATAGCAGACGAAAATTTATTAAAATTCGTCAGCTAAAGTCTAAAAATTCGTCGGCTAAAGTCCAGAATTTAAGCGACGAAAACTTTGCCGTCGACTAAATAAATGACTTTAGCAGACGATGAATAGTAATTTCGTCGGCTAAAGTCTTGGCCGATGGCTTTTTCCGGACGACTTCTTAGCCGACGAAAATTTTTCATCGGCTAAAGTACTGATCTTGGTAGTGCCCGTATCTGACCGACCCTAACCCGCTAACCTGACCCACTGCCATCCGGTTCAGCTCTTTTGTTTCTTCCGCTGCATACTCCAACCTTCTAAATGGCGGGTGATGATCAAAATGCGCTGGTTACTTAGACCAACGAAGTTCAGAAAATTGAAGTTTCGGTTCGAAACTCAGATGGTGGTTTATTTGGGGGTACCAAACTCAACAGTGCCAATTATCGGACTTCGAACAAGCTAATGTCATTTCATCTTCGTGGCATGCACAAGATGAGACATGTGACCGGAACTACCAAAGCTCCGAGGGAAGATGATGAAGATGAGTTTTCCAAATGAGAGGATGATGATGGAGCTGTGATGGGAACCTTGTTCAAAGCCATGAATGATGACGTGGTACAATTACTAGAGGAGTGTGAAACTGCTGAGGAAATATGGAAGACTTTAACAGATCTTTATTCAAATGAGTTTGACTTTATTCAGGTTCATGAGTTGGTGTGTAAAGTAACTACAATGCAACAGAATGGACAACCAGTATCGATGTATTTCACCAAGCTGAAGAATGTATGGACCGAAATAGATCAGAAGCGTCCATGCAAGATCAAAAACCATGAGGATATTATCTGGTACTAGAAGGAGAAAGAGCTCGAAAGGGTTCACATGTTCTTGAGATGATTTGATACAAAACATAACAGTGCGAAAGGAGAATTGCTTAGAATGTTAGATCCTCCCAGCTTGACTGCGGCTTTTACATACATTCGGAAAGATGAGTCTTAGCAGGATTGCCTCAACTAAGCACGAGTTGAAGTGTCTAGCCTAGCCATTTAAGCCAAACCACCGAATCCACCGCTCCAGCAACAGAATCATGTTCCACTCACCTGGCTTCAGTTATCGCCCTCGTCAATGCTCTTACTGCAACGAGCTTAGGCATATTTGACAGACTTGTTATAAACTACACCCACACCTCAGACCAAAAAATCTTGGTTCCCGTCCTAAAGCTAAACCAGTTGCAGTTCAATTGATTCAAGAACCAGATTTCTATTGAGTGACTTGACAAGATCATCATACCATTGGTGGGGCTACTCCCACAGCCTCTGTAGCTGGTCGTGGTATGATTGGTATGGCTTTAATGGTCTCTAACTTTGTTGGTTCTGATACTTGGATTATTGATTTCGGTGCTAGTGATCATATGACTTACGATAGGTCTTATTTTACTAACACTACCAGGATCAATACTTTGGCCGACGAAAAATTTTCATCGGCCTGTTAGCTGCATTCGTCGGCTAAGGTGTCGTCGGCAAAGACTTGTCGGCTATGCCTTTAGCCGACGAAATTAGAAGCAGTCGTCGACTATAGTCTGAGACTATAGCCTACGAATTTTTTTATAATTTTCGTCGGCTAAAACTTAAGACTAAAGCCGACGAAACCATATTTTTGTGGCCCATAGTCTGAAACTTTGGCTGACGAAACTTTTAATATATTCGTCAGCTAAAGTATTTAATTAAAATTTTTAAAAATAACTATAGCCGACGACTTATAGCAAATTCGTCGCCTAAATACTACTATAGCCGACGAAATTTGTCATATTGCGTCGGCTAAACCTTGGGAAGGGAAACTATAGCAGACGAATTATGGTAAATTTCGTTGGCTATAAGTCCATTCCAGCAAAAAAAACTTTGAAATTTATAAATTACTATTCCAAGCAACCTGTAAATTACACCAAAACATCTCAAATTATAACCAACAACACCATCAATGGTGACAACACGATTTTCAATAAAATATTTATATAATTTGTTCATGAACAAATAAAACTATAAAAATTAATTAACTACAAAAAATCTATATCGTCTAAATTTATATCCGCGCCAGGAGGAGGTTACTGTTGAGGAGGTTAGAGAGGTTGAGGTAGCGGTAAAGGCACAGGCATGGGTGGAGCCGAAAGTCCCTGAAGCTGGGCAGCTGAAAAGTCCTGCAAGTACTGCAACATCTGCTATTGCGCCGCCTGTTGGTTATACAACGAAATTATACTCCTGTAAGGCGGTAATATATGATGTCTGGGCGGTGACATAGGCGGCATGAGCTGCAGCCTGAGCGGTTTGCTCCTCCCGTAGTATCTGAACTTTCGACTCTAGCTGAGTTCGTCTTGCTGCTGGTCGAGACTGCTTTTCTTTGAAATCCTGGAGTGGTCTTCAATACCCCCTCGCCCGTCTTTCCTAGACCCTGGCAGTAGAAGTTGTTTCCTCGTGGTGGGAAGACTGTGCCCATGATCCTCGCCCCAACCGTCTGATCCGAAGTGTCCATCCGGGACATGGCTTCGAACATCTTTTTCTCCTGCGTGTCCGACCATGTCTCCCTCACTATAGCAATCATCACCTCGTCACTAGCCTGCCTCACCTTCGCCTAATTGGATAGGAAAAAAATACTTAATTAACATTTTGACATATATATATATATATATATACAAAAATTTGAAAACGTAAGATGACTTACAATATCCTCCTGGGCGTTAGGATATGTCTTCTCGTACGTATCGACGTACCGGTTGGCTTCTGAATGTTCCCTGGCCGCCTCGTCCATCAACGATGCGAACGGTCTAGAACCGGCAAGAGTTCCTTGTGTTGTGTTGCCGGTTCTGAGCGTTCACCCACGAAACGGCCTTGAAAGGAAAAAAAATATTAGTAAAATCTTTAAAAACAGACGTACTTAATAACAATTTAACCAATTAATTTTTTTAATTACCTATCTATGAGGGTTGTTGAATTCTGATATCAGAAGCCAATGCCACTCGTACTCCCTGTACTAGAACTCAACAAGGGTACCAGAACGTGAATTCTCATGCGTAGTCCAGTTAGTCCGCAACTCGTTCTTCCACTCCTTGTACCTACAAATATGACGAGGTCCGCTGGACGACCTGCAATTTAAAACCCTATCATTGTAGTAACTATAAGGAGGGATCGTTCTAGCCAGGGACACTAGGGAAGGATTATATCTGCATTAAAATAAGTCAGTAATATTCACAAGTACAAAATACACATATACAAAGCATATACAATTATCTGTCACATAATATACAAGTATACACAAATGCATAAGTATAAACATACATACAAATATGGGGGGTTTTAGTGTTTTCTAACATCCTAAGTTCTAAATCTATTATTTACATATGTGGTGGTGGTCAAACATCACTTAAGCTTCAAATAACACAAACACCGTTAAGAATGCAAATCAATTTCGTGCAAGGAACAATAGCAACGTTTAGATGATCGTAGACTTTAATTAATTCCAATTTATTAGACTTCTCATGTGTACTTAGAAACTTCATTCCGGTCTGATTCTAAGACATATATGTGTCACCCTTGTTTAAGATTTCCTTCCGGCCTAAATTAAACAAAAAATACACTTACGTTCTAGAGTCGATTAGAGACATGATCCTAGGTATGGCGTCACTCATCCTATTAACATGAAAATCACTCACCCTAACAACCCTTTGAAATAACTAAAACCAAGAACTTCCTTCCAGCCTAAACTTAATCCTAGGTTACTACGGCTTATTAAACTTTCCCCTTTGAAAACATCCGTGCACTAGACTATCCTAGGGTTCGATTACAAGATCAGGTGGTGATTAATCAATTAAAGTTTAACATGCATAAAAATATAAACTACTGCCCTAAATCACAAAATCAACAAACACAACATAACGTTACATACTACACACATTCACATGCAAATCACAAAGAAGAACATGCAATTGAACATAGAATGTAAAACTGATAAAACCAAAAGATGAATAATATAAATAAAACACAATTACACAAGAATGGTTGAGAATTGGGGAGGATCGGCGGCGGTGAAGCAGTGGCGGCGGGTTTGGAAATTTTCTGTGTTTAGGGTTTTTAGGTAGAGCTTGGCTATTCTAAGAAAAAGTAAATTGTTTGACTACTCTAAAACTCAACTATTACATGTGTATTTATAGGGAGAAACCCTATAGAATTCGGCAGCCCCTTGTCCTCATTGGATTGGGCTTCTTGCTTTTCCTTGTTGCACTAGACTTTGACTTCTTCAATGGCTGACTTGGGTAGTACTCCATGGATTTATTTATGAATTTTTGACTCCCCTACATGTTAAGGGATCAATGTAGGACTCCCTTACACGTTTTGGGCTCCATAGGATAGCCGAA
The DNA here is from genome assembly GCA_951800085.1 of Comarum palustre. Taxonomy (NCBI): domain Eukaryota; kingdom Viridiplantae; phylum Streptophyta; class Magnoliopsida; order Rosales; family Rosaceae; genus Comarum; species Comarum palustre. Next base: position 9,081,109 of record OX637582.1, on the reverse strand, counting down.
TCCCCTCCATAGTCTCAGTAGAACAAGTTATCCTGTTTTGACCGAGAGAACTTTCCTAGTTGTTGTTTTTGGCTTCTCCTTGGTGATTTCTTCGATTCTTCTTCTTCTAAAAAACTTTCCATATCATCATTAAGCTCTTCATCAATCATTTGGCATACTTGGGAAGGATTTTGGTGAAGAAACACACTCACGAACTCGGTAAACAACTTCAGCAAAATCTGTCATGTTTCCAACAGACTGACCTCCGGCTATTGATTCCATCATAACTCCTTCCCCATAACTTGGATTACAGCGATTCCAAACTATTTAGAAACTAAACATCCACAGCTTTCCATCCATATATGTCACATCTCCTGGTTCCTCCTGGATCGTTGTAGGGAAATTTTTGAAGTTGAGTTATGGTTTTTGGAAATTCTCTGTTTTTGTTCCGATTTCATGCTTTTGGCCTCTTATCTTTCCATGCTTCTTTTGCTACCTTCCATAAGTCCGATCCTCACGATTCTTGTTTCGTTAAGTCCATATACATGTCACCTAAACATTAAAGAAAATTAATCAAGTAATGACAATGTAGAAATTCACAGAATCATAAGAAATAACACGATAACTTCATACGTTAGCTTTTAACAAATTAGTGCACATTTTCTCTACTTTACGCACATGTTAGCCATTGCTCTACAGAAAAACCCTTATGATAAATAACTAACAATACTAACCTAATAATGGATAAACAAAGCATAAATGAGGGTAAAAACATATTAAAAACGTAGCATAAAATGCTCCTATCAACTACCCCACACTTACCCTTTACTAGTCCTTAGCAGACTAAACAAAAGACTACTAAAATTAACGACACAACTAAAAACTTAACATCTAATACCCTTAATGATTTGTCTCAGATTCTTTAGCATAGCTTTCAAGTTTAGGCATTCGAGTGAAAAGCGTAATTGCAAAGCGTCATAAACATGTTTCCTAGCATGAAAATGTAAGAAATAAGAACATATAGCATGACATGTATGTCAATTGTTCCTCCTCACAATGGCATACTCTCTTCTATTCACTCATCCATGGTAATCACTCATAAGTATATGCAAGAGAAAAGATTATAAGACAACAAATAGCTTGCATATTTCATCAAATAAAAGCACTTTGTGAATAGAAATTCATGGAAAAACCTCATTTAACAACTATGTGCAATAATGGACCAAAACCATATGTTTAACTCATGAGAAAATCTCCATAAATCAAAGTTAGCTATCTTAAGAATCATGAATTTCATCTCAAAAACATGGTTGTAATGGGTTTGGTTTCATAAGGTAGGAATTTTTAGGATAAGTGGTGCTATAAGGCATCACCAAGACTTAGCAAATCTCGATCCTCCTTATGTTTCCACTCCACGGGTCAAATTTCATCAAGTTGAACCCATACATTATTCTCAACTTTTCCACATATTATGAATAGGACAAAGGTCACATATACATTTTTAGACCTTCAAATAATAACAAAACTCCAAATTCACAAATTTTAACAAACACCATCAAAATTTTTTCTTTCTTTTTCTTTTGTTTCGGACATATATATATATATATTACAATGGTGTTTTACCCCACATTTGTTCAAATACAACGTCACCCCACACTTGCTTCACAGCATCACGCAATATAGCTCCATCGAAAGTACTTTGTCAAGTCTTGATAACAAGGTAAAGGTTTAGCTATTCTAAGCATAGGAATTCTGTTTAAAGGTGATGAAATAAAAGGCTCAATGTAGGCTCAAAGGGGTTAAAACTAAGGAGTCCCACAATGGGCACAAAATAGACATATACTTTATTTGGCTATGGTGGTAATCCTAAAGAGATTAAATTCAATCATATTCAAAATCAAGACATTTTATGATTATAAAGTTTCGACAATCACATAAGCAAGTTCTAGTAAATTTTAGAGTCCATTAAAAAGCTATAGCACATAGTTATTGAATATGCAAAGAATGATGAGGTTTCAAAAGATAGTGAAAAAGTTGTAAAAATTTCAAAAAATTTAGGCAAAATCAGCACAGAATTCACTCAAGAAAGAAAGTTTTTAGGCTCAAAAGCTCACACAGGTTATTTCAAAATAATTTAACCAAACATGCATACTTCATAATCAATTAAGTCTTAAATATTCATACCAATTCACAGATCTATGAAACTTGCAATTTCTTAAAATAAATGTTAAACTATCCTTTATGCATTCCAAGATAAAATCATCATAGACTTTTAAGGGTATATTCTAAGACACAAAACAAAACATGTTACTTATGTATCTCTACCCCACACTTAGAAAATTACATCGTCCTCAATGTAAACCCAAAATCATGTTATAACTTCCTAAGCATGCGTCTAATTCACACAAATAACCAACACAAAAGAAATCAACAAACAACGGAAATAAAAGAAATCGACAAGAAATAAGAACAAAAACGTAAAAAAAAACTTAAAATAAAAACCGAAAGAAGTGAAGGAGATAGAATGAATATGCAAACTCTCGATGATGGCTCCTCCACCGTTACGGTTGAAATAAGTTGTCTCTCATGCAGCGCTTAAAGTTTTAAGTCTGTCAGTCTAGACTTCTTCTCTTCTTGATAATGGCGTCATTCATAGCCATGTTGTGGTTCATTCACAAGTTGTTCTTCCACGTCGTGTGCTTTGAATGTTTCGTAATAAGGTTTAAGTCTATAACCATTGACCTTAAACTTATTACCTGATAAGTCCTGAATCTCTACTGTCCCATGAGTAAACACATTAGTAATAGCAAATGGACCAGACCAACGAGAACGAAGCTTACTTGGGAAGAGTCTAAGTCTGGAGTTGAACAAAAGGACTTGTTGTGCTATCTTGAAGTCCTTCCCTCGTATCATCTTATCATGATAAGCCTTCGTCTTTGCTTTGTAGATCATGGCTGATTCATAAGCATTGTTCCTTATCTCCTCAAGTTCACAAATTTGTAACTTCCTATGCAATCCAGCCTCATCTGTGTCCATGTTAAACTTCTTGACCGCTCACCAGGCTTTGTGCTCCAACTCAACTGGCAGATGACAAGCTTTGCCGTACACCAATCTGAATGGTGACGTCCCAATTGGCGTCTTATAAGCTGTCCTGTAGGCCCACAGTACATCATCCAATCGACCACTCCAATCTTTCCTTGTAGGTCCTACAGTCTTCTCCAATTTCTGCTTAATCTCTCTGTTAGATGTTTCGGTCATTCCACTTGTCTGAGGGTGATATGGCGTTGAAACCCTATGAGGGACTCCATATTTCTTGAGCAAAGCCTCAATAGTCCGGTTGTAGAAGTGAGATCCACCGTCGCTTATCAGAACTCTTGGCACTCTAAACCTAGAATATATGTTAGTTCTGAAAAACTCTGTAACAACTTTAGAATCATTAGTCCTGGTGGATTTTGCTTCCACCCATTTCGAAACATAATCATCAGCCAACAATATATAAAGAAAGCCTTTAGATGAAGGAAAAGGTCTCATGAAATCAATACCCCAAACATCAAAAATTTCAACAACAATAATAGGGTTTAAGGGCATTTAATCTCTCTTACCTAAGTTACCTGTTCTTTGGCAACGATCACATGAAGCACATGTCGCATAAGCGTCTCTGAATAACGTTGACCAATAGAATCCAGCTTCCAACACCTTCCTAGCTGTTCTTTTTGGTCCAAAGTGTCCTCCACATGCCTCTTGGTGACAAAAATCCAAGATAGATTTATGCTCTTCTTCTAGAACACAATGTCGAATGACTTGGTCCCCACATATATGGCGCATCCCATATATAATTTCGAGCATCCTTCTTGATCTTCACCTTGGTATGGTTAGGAATTGATGATGGAAACGTCCTTGACACTATAAAGTTAACCAAATCGGCATACCAAGGTTCTCTGACTTCTAACCAAAACAACTACTCGTCTGGGAACGTCTCTGACATAGGTAACTTGTCCTCAGCACGAACAATTCGGCTAAAATGGTCCGCTACAACGTTCTCACTTCTTTTCTTGTCCTTGATTTCGACATCAAACTCTTGAAGTAACAGAATCCATCTGATGAGCCTCGGCTTTGCATCTTTCTTTGTCATTAGATACCTTAATGCTGCATGATCAGAAGAAACAACAACTTTAGATTTCAAAATATAAGATCAAAATTTCTCTAAAGCAAAGAGCTAAGAGTAATTGCAAAGCTTCATAAGCAACTAATACCCTTAAATGATTCGTCTCAGATTCTTTAGCATGCATAACTTTCAAGTTTGAACATTTGAATGAAAAGCGTAATTGCAAAGCTTCATAAGCATGTATCATAGCATGAACAAGTAAGATATGAGATCATATAGCACAAACATGTATGATAACCATTCCACCTCACAATGGCATACTCTCTTCTTTTCACTCATCCATGGTATTTACTCAATAGTATAAGCAAGAGAAAAGATGATAAGATAACAAATAACTTGCATATTTCATCAAATAAAAGCACTTTGTGAATAGAAATTCATGGAAAAACCTCATATAACAACTAAGTGCAGTAATGGACCAAAACCATATGCTTGACTCATGAGAAAATCTCCACAAATCAAATTTAGCTATCTTAAGAATCATGAATTAATCTCAATAATAATAGTTGTAATGGGGCTAAGTTTCATAAGGTAGGAAATTTTAGGATAAGTGGTGCTACAAGGCATCACCAAGACTTAGCAAATCTCGCTCCTCCTCATGTCTTCACTTCAAGGGTCGAATTTCTTTATGTTGGACCCATACGTCAATCTTGACTTTTCCCCATATTGTGAACAGGACAAAGGTCATATAAACACTTTTAGACCTTCAAATAATCACTAACTCCAAATTCACAAAACATTACAACACACCATGAAAGAATTTGTGCCTTGAACTTTAATTCTATCCGATTTTTTTTCTTTCTTTGTTTTTTTTTCTTTTGTTTCGGACATATTTCTTTCTTTTTGTTCATACATGGCACATACATTTATAATCATATGGTGTTTTACCCCACACTTGCTCTTTATTACTTTGTTCACCCCACACTTGCTCTTTGGCATCACATCACAGCTCCATCAAAATTATTTGGCCAAGTCTTGATAACAAGGTCAAGGATTAACTATTCTAAGCTGAGGAATTCTGTTTAAGGGTGATGAAAGAAAAGGCTTAATGTAAGCTCAAAGGGGTTAACTAAGGAGTCCCACGACGGGCACAAAATAGGCATATGCTTTATTTGGCTATGGTGGTGATCCTAATGAGATTAAATTCAATCATATTCAAAATCAAGACATGTTATGATTATAAAGCTTCGAAAATCACATAAGCAAGTTCTAGTAAATTCTAGAGTCCATTAAAAAGCTATAGCACATAGTCATTGAATTTGCAAAGAATGATGAGGTTTCGAAAGATAGTGAAAATTTAGTGAAAATTTTGAAAAAAATTTAAGCAAAAATCGGCACATAATTCACTCATGAAAGAAAGTTTTTGGGCTCAAAAGCTCACATAGGTTATGTTGGAACAATCTAATCAAACATGCATACTTCATTTTCAATCAAATCTTAAATATTCATACTAATTCACAATATCCATGAAACTTTCAATTTCTTAAGATAAATGTTAAACCGTCAATCATGCATTCAAAGATATAGTTCATCATGGACTTTTAAGGGTATATCCTAAGACTCAAAAACAAATAAAACAAAATTTAAAAATTAAAAACAAATTTCGAAACAAAAATAAACAAAAGTTTTTTTTTTATAAAAATTACGGGAAAAAAAAAATTTAAAAATTGGAAAAATTTCGACACAAATTGAAAAAAACACACAAATAAATAAAATATGTTACTATGTAACCTCTACCCCACACTTAGAAAATTACATTGTCCTCAATGTAAACCCAAAATCATGTCATAACTTCCTAAGCATGTGTCTAAGTCACATAATAAACCAAAATAACAAAATAATTCAACCATAAAAGTGAAGGGATTAGATAAATGCAAACTCTCGTTGATGGCTCCTTCACAGCTACGGTTGAAATGAGTTGCCTCTCATGCAGCGCTTAATGTTTATAGTCTATCAGCCTAGACTCTTCTCTTCTTGCTTCAACGGCGCCATCCTTTGTTGCCATGGCTCTCCCACATTGTGCTTTTCAACATTTGTGCTCTTGTTGCTCATTCAACGTTGGTGACACAATAACTGGTAGAGTGTCATCTTCTCCAAGAAAAACGTACTTCAAATGTGGGGGAAAAGCTTTTAGCTCTAACTTAGGGGCCTGTTTCACATATGGTAACAACTTATTAGTAGAAATTGGAATTGACAAAGGAGAATACCTTTCATAGATTGGTTGTGACTCAAGCTCCTTCACAACTTCAAGTATGGACGGCTTCAAATCATTCAAAGCCTCCTCATTCCGTTCTCCAAACTTGTCAAAACCGGCCCTTGCTCAATCTTTCTTAGTGCTTCCAAGTCTTCCTTGCTTGGCTGAGCTCAAAATTTTTTTCTTCTTAAAACGTGCTCTACTTCACTTTGTTTAGCATTGTGCACGATATCATGACCAGGTTTGGCTTCCTTGCGTCCAACGTCACCAAACAATTTCTCGTCAGAACTGGTCATTTATGGGAACCTGCAAAACCAATCTGGCACAATTGAACAAAGATCAAGTGAGCATTGTCAAAAACTTAGATAGAATTCGAAACTTAGCATTAAAATTTCGGCAACATTATGTCATGGCATAAGTTTCGAATTCAATGACATGTAAGCACAAAAGTGTCGGCAACCTAGTAAAGTTGCTAGCTGATTTTATTAACTCTTACTTTCACGGTACGTGGAGCAGTGAAGACCACTGTGCAATGAGCTTGTTCAGCTCAAGGTAGTGTTTTGCTTTGTCCGATATACCATAAAAATTAGAGCCAAATTAATTTGAAGTTCATGGCGTCATACATGTCTAAGTAAATTCTAGCGTTTAAAGTGTGGTGATGCTTCGGCCCAAGCATTTGGCTAGTTCGAGCGGGTTCCGTGGTTTCAGAAGGCAAGTGTCAATGTCACGGGGGGCGAACCCCCTACAAGAACCAGGCAGGACTCGTTTGTGATCAAGGAGGCGGACCCCTATCGACCCCTTCACCGAGAAGAGTGGTCAGTCATGATCTTGAGATCCAATTGAACAAACCTGAATTCCATATCTATGACAGAACGGCCCCTTACTCAGCTAGGAACAAACTCGGGTCACTAGACCACTCGACAAGTGTTAATCAAAGCCGCCCTCAACCTCATGAAATCCGCAAATAACATGAAGGGTTTAGGCTAAGATTAACAAATGTGGCTTCTCCCTACATGTTACACTTTAAAAACCACAATAAACTTCAATCACATATGAAACAATAAACCTCCTAAATATTTACTAAGTTACAATAGTTACAACAAAACACATATAGCACAAAAATATACAAATATAATACATACAAATTCGGAACATACACAAAAATATAAGAGAGAAATTGTTAGTCAAAAATATGGCACAAAATATACAACTTTCACACAAAAGAATTCGGCATATACAAATAAACAATGTACAAATCGACAATACACACAATTACAATCGAGACATATGTGTTATGGCACACACATGCTTCGGCACCTACAAAAGAAAACAAGGTTAATTCACAAACATATACATATACAACACAAAAATCCTTTTCAGCATCCCCGGCAACGGCGCCAAAAACTGACGAGGCCGTCGGTTAACAACCTGCAATTTAAACCCTATCATTGTAGTAACTGTAAGTAGGGATCGTTCAAGCCGGGGACACTAGGGAAGGACTTATATTCTGCAAAACAAATAGTTAGTAATATTCACACATGTAAAATAAGCATACAAGTACAATTCTGTCACAACTATACAAGTATAAAACACATAAGTACATAATCATATACAATTCACAAAATATAGACATAACATCGAAATTTATGAACATAAAGAACTAAATCATTTACAAACTATTCACATATTTACCGAATTATGATGGGGATTTTATGGTGATTTCTAAAGTCCTAAATCTAAATTTAATATTTACATTGGTCGATCAATCTGTTAAACACAAAACATAGCTAACACCAATTAGAACACACATAAGTTTTAAACAAGAACAAGATGCAATGAAATATGTTTTCTTGAATTCTAATTAATTCCAACTATTTAGACTTCTCATGTAAACTTAGTGCCTACAATCGCCTGACACTAAGTTTGTATATGTGTCATCCTGTTTAATGCCTACAATCGCCTGACACTAATACAAAATACACTGATCGAACGAGAGTCATTGGAGACATGGTCCTAGGTATGGCGTCACTCATCCTATTCATCATGCAAATCACGTAACCCTAAAAACCCTTGGTAATGCCTAAGAATCAAGGCCTACAATCGCCTGACCTTAACCCTTAGAACACTACGGCATATGAAACTCCCCCCTTAGGAACATCCGTGCACAGACTACCCTTAGGTTCGATTACATGTTCAGGTATGTGATTAATCAATTGGAAAACAACAATAACATAAACATACACAACCTATTCTAAATCCAAAACCTAGCATGCATTCTAAATGTTATGCTAACAAACACATTCATAAGTAGATCACAAAGAAAAACAAACAAACGTATTCATAACATAAAACCATAAACCGAAATACCAATATAAATCAATCTTTGAATAAAATACAGTAGAATTACACAAAAACTTGGAGGAATCCATACCAAATCCTACCTAAAGGGTCGGATAGGGCAAGGGTGGTTGGCAGCTGCAAAGGGTGATCGGCGGCAAGCTTTGTGCTTCGGCTGTTTTGAGGGGTTTTTGGTAGAGTTGGCTAGCTAAGGTTTTCACAAAATTGAGGACCCTTTTTCTACTGTGTTACATGTGTATTTATAGAGACAAAACCCTAAGAAAACCTAATGAAAATCGGCAGCCCCCTTGTGTTCTAAACCGGGTAGGTTTCTCTTCTTTCCTTGTTGGATTTGTCTTCCTTCTCTTTAATTTGCTGACTTGGAAATTAGTTTAAAAACTTCTTTTTCTGAATTCATGGACTCTTCCTCATGTGTGTGGATCGGCATTGGGCTCTCCTTCATGCTCATGGACTCCTAGGACAGCCGAAAGGCTTCCATAATCTCGGTTGAACAAGTTATCCTGTTTTGACCGGGATAACTTTCGTAGTTGTTATTTTCGGCTTCTCCTTGGTGATTTCTTCGATTCTTCTTCTTCTAAACAACTTCCCATATCATCATTAAGCTCTTCATCAATCATTTGGCATGCTTGGGAAGGATTTTGGTGAAGAAACACACTCACGAACTCGGTAGACAACTTCAGCAAATTCTGTCCTGTTTCCAGCAGACTGACCTCCGGCCATTGTTTCCGGCATAACTCCTTCCTCAGACCTTGGATTGCTGCGATTCCAAAAGATTTAGAAACTAGACATCCACAGCTTTTCATCCATATATGGCACGTTCCCTAGTTCCTCCTGGATCGTCCTAGGGAAATCTTTGAAGTTGAGTTATGGTTTCTGGAAATCCTCTGTTTTTGTTCCGAATTCATGCTTTTGGCCTTTTGTCTTTCCATGCTTCTTTTGCTACCTTCCATAAGTCCGATCCTCACGATTCTTGTTTTGTTATGTCCACATACATGTCACCTACACATTCAAAAGATATAATCAAGTAGTGATAACGTATTGGTTTACAGAAACTTAAGAAAACTCACGAACACTTCCAATCTCAGCTTTTAACGATATTGCACACACTTTATCTATTTTACACATGTTTTAGCCAATGTTCTACAAATAATCCCTTATGCTAAATATCTACTAATACTAACCTAATAATGGATAAACAAAGCATAAATGAGGGTAAAAACATGTTAAGAACGTAGCGTAAAATGCTCCTATCAAAAACCTGCATGACCAAGAAAAGAACGAACCTCTCTCACTGTTGAAGGCGAGGGTAAGTGATGCATAATATCAATCTTAGTCTTATCAACTTCTATTCCTTTAGCAGAAACTATGTGACCTAAAACTATACCTTGATTAACCATAAAATAACATTTTTCCCAATTAAGTACAAGGTTAGTTTCTACACACCGTTCTAAAATCAATTTTAAATTTTTTAAGCATGCATCAAAGTCTTTACCATAAACACTAAAATCATCCATCAAAACTTCAATGATATTTTCGATATAATCAGATGGGGCACGTTGAATTTTATTAAAATTCGTCTGCTATAGTTATTGATTTTATTTATTTATTTAACTTTAGCCGACGAATTTTATTAAAATTCGTCAGCTATAGTTATTGAATTTATTTTTTTATTTATTTAACTTTTGCCGACGAATTTTATACTTTTGCCAACGAATTTTAATAAAATTCGTCGGCTATAGTTATTGATTTTATTTTTTTATTTATTTATTTAACTTTAGCGGACGAATTTTAATAAAATTTGTCAGCTATAATAATTTATTTTTTTCTTTTTTAACTCTAGCGGATGATTTTTATTAAAATTCGTCGGCTATAATTATTTTTTTTTCTATTTTTATATCTTGTATTTTTGATTAATTGTTTTTCTTCTTTTTTGTTTTTACACCGGTGGAGGAGGAGGAGGAGAAGAAGAGGAGGCTAGGAGGAGGAGAAGGCTAGGAGAGGGAGAGGAGAAGGAGTTAGAAGAGGAGGAGGAAATGAGAAGGATCTAGAGGAGGAGAATGAGAAGGATCTAGAGGAGGAGGAGGAGGAGAAGGAGGAGGAGAGGAGGATGAGGAGGAGGTGGAGGAAGGAAGATGAAGAGGAGGAGGAGTAAAATGAAAGATATAGAAAATTTTGAACTTTAGCCGACGAAATACCTTTATTTCGTCGGTTAAAGTTCAAAATTTTAGTCGGAAAAAGTTCAAAATTTTCAAAATCCCAGCCAAAAATTTTGAGTTTTTAATTAACTTTAGCGCCGACGAATTTAAAAAAAAATCATCGGCTATAGTTATTTATTTATTTAACTTTAGCCGACGAATTACCCTAACTTCATCGGCTATAGTTATTTATTTATTTAATCTTAGCCGACGAATTACCCTAATTTCGTCAGCTATAGTTATTTATTTTATTTATTTATAAAATTTGTTTGTCGAGAACTTGGTAAAATGGAGCTACAGCGAAGCCATGACCATTTTTCGGCAAGATTGTCAGAATCCGACAGAATATTCCAGCAACTTGTTGAAATCCGGCGAAGTAACAGAATTTCCGGCTGAGAGCCAAAGAGGTAGAAATCAATTCCCTTGTTAAGCTTTAAGTGGTACGGTTTCCGTTAAATCATAAATCGAATAATTACAAAAAACTTACCTTAAATATGAAGTTTCCATTTTGGAAAACCTTCCCTTTTAGGAAAGTTTCTATTTTTGGAAAGTTGACCGGTAAAAAGAAAAGTCAATCTTAGTTAACCGGTTCAATTAAGCCAATCAGATTTTTAATGAGAATCTGGTCAACTCAAGAATCTTAGTCAAAAATCGAGTTGATCATTGTAAATAATTTGGATAATTTCATCATCGATTTATCGACTCACAATTAGTAAATTGATTAAGTGGTTGATTAGGTGTCTATAGTAATTCCACAAATTACTATGTGTTACCTAACTTCAAATGAATTAGTAAGGAAATTCATTGTGTTAAGATGATGTAATCGGAAATAAGCGTATTGGTTCAAAAGTTGTTAAAGCGGAATGAGTTGGTCAACTCCTGGTCAATTTGGTATTTCCTAGTCAAACTAGGAAAAAATCAAGTTAACGGTATTAAGGACTAATTTGTTGGATTAATTTTACAGCTAATAGTGGAACGTGGGACTAAACTCGACCATGTGGATATTTTGAGATGGCGCTCGAGGAGTATTCTGAGCATTGAGGAGGCCGCATTAAGTACTGTGAGTGGACTTTTATTTTACATATATTGCATGCAACAGATTTTTTTGTTAAGTTTCTCTTTTAATTATGAGAATTTCCTCCATGTTGAGTTTTTTTGGTGATTTTGGGAAACTTTGAGAATTTAATATTTTTCAAAGATAAGTGAGCCGGGAAAGAGGTTCATACATTTCTCGTGAATTTTAAATGATTTTCCCGAAATATGATTTTAAATTGTTATCACCATTTTGGGTTATGGTGGACGATTATATTTTAAAATGGGAAACTTGGCTCTTAGATTTTAATGATTTAAATTAAATCAGGGAACCGGTTTCGGATGTCTAGAAAAGTTTTAAATCCAATGTATTTAGGTAAAAGTCATGGGTGTTTTGACTTGAATTTTGATTTAATTCACCATGAGGATTTTAAGGGTTTTCAAATATATATATAAATATGTATTGGTAGCTAGCATGGACCTTCTTCGGATGGAGATGGTACCCTCTTTAGATTATAGCTGGTCAAACCCTTTTCGGTGGTAGCTGGTTAAAAGGACCCTCCCGGATAGAGCTGGTCAAGAACCTCTTCGGTGGTAGCTGGTCAGAAAGACCCTCCCGAATAGAGCAGGTCAAGGGACCCTCTTCGATAGAGTTGGTCAATAGACCCTCTCGTGGATTAGAGCTGGTCAGTTGTTTTCTCGTGGTCATAGTGACAGTATACCCCACTTTTATATTCTGGATTTGAGCCAAGGGGATTGGTAATATTTTATTTTATTTAATCGTTTTCTATGGTTGCGTGCATAAGGATGTTCTGAAAATCAAAGGGAGAGCATTAACAGAAATTTACCTTTCCATATTCGATTTTTGTCCTCTCATGCTAATATTTTTAAATTTTTCTTTCCTGGGCCTATCGTTTTCAAATGCCCAGTGTTGCTGAGAGGGAGTCGCGCTTACAGAAGTCGAGGCATAGTCAATTAATCCGTTGTTGCCACAAGTTTATTTAGGTATTACTTCCATGTAGATTGTTCTAATTACCTCAACTTAGATAGTTATTTAGATTGATGAAGCGTAGCTGTGATTTTGGGAGCAAGATGACACCAAGGGTTTGGTGTTGATTTAAACTATTCATGGAAGTGCTGAGTTGGTTTGTGGGAAGGGTTATCCATTTCAAGGAGGTTTTGGTAAGAAGTTTCCTTGAGATGATCCCCGTAAGATTCATTTCAGGTTAAAGGGGTTTAACCCGGGGTGGGTCTTGACATTTATTATTTTTTCATAATATAAAGGAAAAACAAAGGAATATATAATGATACTTTAGGAATAATTGAATTATGAAATTAAAAGAGAAAATATTCATTCACTACAAAATTTGACACCCTACAAAATTTATCAGACTCCGGTCACAGGCCACCGGATTCCGGTCGTCGGCTTCCAGACTCTGGTGATAGTAATCCTTTGGCCGAAATTACTAACTCTAGTAAACATTCAATTCCAAGTTTACTACCTCTAGTAAACTTACTTCTGTTCTAAAAAACCAGACTTACTAGGAGTAGTAAACTTATTTCTAGGGTTAGTAAACATCAATACACATCATAAACAACAACATTTATATCCAGTAACCCAAAACCCTAGAATCAGTAAAAACATAAACCCTAAATTTTTCTGCACCGTGCCCCATCTCTATCCCAGAGCTCCACCAATGCTCACTCTCAGCCCAATCGAGTTCGACGTGGGCACCTAATATTTTTTTTATCTGAGCACCCACCCAACGCGCTTCCTCACCTCGCTGGTGTTCTTTGTCATGCTTACAACACCAGCTCCTGCCAGACAAGCAGACCCAGACACCTCCGAGCTCAGCACGCCTTTTAGAAAACCCAGATCGCTCCAGACTTGGATCACACGTAGACCCAGTTTTAGAAATTCCAGAGTCGAGTCTGTAACCCAGTAGCCTTACGCACCGCTCTGGTCTCGACCTAACATCCACGCAGAGCCTCTGATCCGGTGAAGCTAGCCTAGTGACGTGAGCAGCCGAGCATGGCCATTGAGATGTGTGGGGTAGTTGTCATGGTTGTGGATATGAGATTTGGATCAGGAAGAGAGAGAGAAAAAAAAAGATGTGGTCTGATCGATGGATGAGAGAGAGAGAGACAAAGATAGAGAAAGGCGAAGGTACATAGAGTACAGATTAATTGAATGAAGATGGTATAAATGTTTTTTATCCAAAACTGTTGGATTGGGCAGTAGCAAACTTTTTTAGATCTGGTGGACATGTTTTTTTAAACCTAGTGGGCAATAAAATGTTTCGATTTAATCTGATTAAAGATGATTAGTAACAGTTCCTTGAATGTGCTTCTTTGGTCATGACTAGGCAACATGCCCGCGCCATCACGGGTTGGTCCTATCAAGATACATAACAACACTTGATAAAACAATTTCGACAGTGAAAAAGAAGCGAATGATCAAAAACATTATCTTCTAATCAGAGTGAAATTAAAAATAGGCTAAGTACCCGAGTTTCTAACATGAAAGACAAATAAGAAAACGAAATACCAATGTCGTAAAATGATCCCAAAGCAAACATTGTATACCTTTTGAAACACATTCATAAGGTCACGAAGAATGTAGAGAATACAGAAGAGCATAGAATGCTTTAAAGCTGTTTTGACATCTAGAAAGATACAATAAAAGATGTACCGCTTTCAGATTTAGAAAGAGAACATAAATTTATCCATCTAAATAAGTACATGATGAAAACATATGACAAACATACAGAATTTGAATAAAGAAAGAGAGCCAAAAATAGGAGCATAATAAGCTCTACTAATCTCTACTTATTGACTAAAACACACAGAATTTTAATTTAGAGATCATATTTTTCTCTACATCCTCCAAGACCACTTGAAAATCAGATGCCAATTTTACCAGCTAAAAAAGAACCTCTTATGCTTATGTTCATGATATGAACCCTAATCACAAACCAATTTCAGAACCACAAAACAAAAGAAGCAATCATAGTCTCAGTTTTAGATCGACCCATTTCGATAAAACCATAACAGAAACCAAATTCATGTTACCATTGGCAAAAAATTCCTCTGACAAACTCACCCATCAAACAAACTCAAACCCATTCCTCAATGCAATTGAGCTTCTCTATTTAGAAGGAAAAAGAGTTGTGCCTCCCTACTTGATCAAGAGCCAAACCATTTTCACATTTCTCATCAGAATCTTTTTTACATATACAACCTCATTGAAGCTCTTTTCTTCTTCTCGGTTTCTTTCTGTTCAAATTCAAACTAAAATCAAATCCCACTGACATCCATTGGACCAAGCATATAGACACTAATATGCAACAACCAAATGCAGTACAAATTCTGTAGTAATTGTAGGACAAAATAGTACATGTTCAAAGATGAAAAGGATTCACAACTGATTAGAAGAACAACCAAAAGCAAAACATAAATACGATTGAATTAGATGAAAATAAATTCAGAAAACCAAACCACAGAACCTACCTTCCTTCTCATGCCTTTGACAAACCCAAATAAATCCTCCTGCATCATTGAAACCCCCAAATCATTATCCATCTGTATGGTTTCTCCTGAAATCCTGATCTATTCCGCCGATGCTTTAGTCCCAATCACTGGCTCAAACACCTAACACAAAAAAATAGCAAAAAATCAAAAACCACACAAACACAAAAAACCAATCGAATCTGCCCCAAAAGATAGGATCTTTCATCGTCAAAAAGTTGAAGACGGAGGCCAGCTCCCACCGGTTTCGAAGCTTCACAATCTCATCCTGATTCGGTTCCTCCTCGTCCAAAGCCACCATCTTTACTTCTTACTCCGCCAGTCGCTTTTGTTTTCTGGCGAGAACCTCCGTCATAGGCTGTCACATGGCTGGACCGTCGAACCCCGACCATGTCACAGAGAGAGAGAGAGAGGGGTGTGAAATTGCTCATCAGCCATTTCTTCTTCTCTCAATTGGGACTGCAGATGCTGAAGACTTTTTATTAGTAGGGCAACAAAAGGGACCAAACTGTAACTCCACCATCAACCGTACGGCTCGGCTCTAGGTGAATTGAGTCGGCCCCATTTAAACAATGGACATGAACGGAACTTTTTCTTGGTTCTGAATTGTTATATAGGAAGGGAACAAAGGAGATCAGAAGAGAAGAGGCAGGGCCAAAGAAACAGGGGAAAACTAACCAAATTTGGATCGGTGACCTGCGGAAGGGGGCTGCTCACCGGATTGCGACATCATCATCAGACCCAGTGCCAGTCTTCGGCGATTTCAACGAAATCATAAACTGGGGAGATAAATTTGGGTGCGGAGAGCGATCAGAAACGAATGTTCTGTGAGGCGGTGGAGCAGTGCAACCTGACTAATATCCAAACGAAAGGACCGGTTTTCACATGGAGCAATGGATCGAGAGGCAGAGAGATCGAGAGGCAGAAGGGATCGAGAGGCAGAAGAGATCGAGAGAGAAAGGTATTTCAAGCTGTCGTGGATTGGCAAAATAGTCTTTTTAATATCGTGGCTGGAGCCGCGCTAACCTTCGGCTCCTTATGAACAGTGGCGGCTCTGTTCCAAGATTGTTATATAGGAAATGTTTGTAACTTTTATGGAACAAACCATGCTCGTCATTCATTAATGGCCGCGGTAATTCATCGACAGTTGCAACCATTTGTCAATAGCTGTGATCACTTGTCTTGTTATCTATTGCGGCTCCAGGGAATAGGCTTTCATAATCCATTGCTAACGACTACAGTTATTTGTGGGCCCACCTTACATGATCTGTTATTTTTTTAATTTATATTAATAACTCACACATCATATATATGTTAACGGAATTTAAACTCATGACTTTAAAGTTGTTAGTTAACATTTTTACCGATCTGACCTTACCAAATTTGGGTTCAACCAATCTTTCTATCATATTTTTAGAGAGAAAACAGCTTAAATCATGTCTAAACTTTGCTTGACTATTAAATTTGGTATCTCAACTTTTTCACGTATCAGATCTGAGGTTTCAACTCTGATCTGATATAGCTTTGGTATCTAAGTACTCTGACGCCCTCAACCCCATTAACTTTCCAAGGGTAAAGTCGTCAATCCCAATATCAAATATTGTTGTCCTCCCTATTCCCTATCGAATCTTGCTGCACCTTCCGAATTTCCAGTTATGGAACTCAGTTCCTTCTCCTCATTCTGGTCGGACCCCGTACGACCTGGAGTGGCGGATGCTGCGCAAGGTCTGCGTGCTCAAGATGCTCAGCAACACCACGCTCGACTCGGTCCAGTCGAGTAGGGTCGCCAGTGGACGTGGGGGAGGTGGGTGCGGATAAAGCTTGGGTGTTTGAAGGTGGAGTTCCAGGATTTGGAGACGGAGGTGCATTTGATGAGGGGTTCGATGGGGAGTCTTGTCGGGTATGATTTCTTCGGGGAGGGATTTGAGCCAATCATCAGAACTGGACAAACCAAGCTTAGAGGATGATGCAGGAGTCAAGAGAGACTTACCCTAAACGGAGAGAGCGATTGAAGATGTGGATTAAACCCCTGCAGTAATCTCCCAACATTGTAGAGGAGGGCCAGTTTTCATGTTGCCTTTACAGAGAGCTTCAGATTTTGATCACTTTTGCCTTCACTTCCATCTCTAAGAAAAACCAATTCATGCAAATCTCATGGGGTTAAGGCATCAAGTCTCTCAGTTATAAGATGATAGTGTGAGCCATGAAACATACATTGAGAGATAACTATTTGTGTACTAGTATATGTCAGATTCTTAATGAGCCATTGTTTATGACAAACCTTTCAGAGCAGCTTGCTTCAGAAGTTTCCCCAATAATATTATAAGACACAACAAGAACAAATTAATCTAAGATCTAAGCAGACAATTATTGATAACTTTAGAAGCTTCAATTAAAAACTCTGTGTTAGTTTGCCGGGAGCCCTTCTAATGAGGACTTCTAAGTTGAGTACTTTTCTGTTTATCCCGCTTTTCGATCTTATATCCACATCTTAACCGTTCATTTTATAAATATTTATGAGTAGATCATTTCTGCAAATTTTTAACTAAATTGAAAATTGTTAAGACATTCATAAGTGTGATTTACCAATTATGAACTTGAACGGTTCATGTTTAACAGATTTGGTTCGTCCATTGATTTGATCTAAAACTAGTACTTAACGATCACCAATTTGGCTAAAATTTTGTATGATTGATCTACTTATATAAATCTACAACTTCAACGGTTAAGACGTCTGCCTCTCTCAAAAAGTTGGTCTAATAAGTAATTAATTGAAAAGTCCTTAACTAGTCCTCAAATTAGAGGTCCTCATCCCTTAGTTTGCCTCTCTCAAAAAGCTTCAGTCTCTTTTATTTGAGTATTATCTTTAGCCACATTATAATTACAACGCCTGCTCTTAAAGTTATTATAGTGAGTAGCTACCTAGGTCTCACTCTCACTCTTATGCACACCCAGACACACTTTGATTGATTCAAAGTAAAAGTTACTGAGAAAGATAATGACACTTGAAGTTCAAGTAAGCAGTTATTTTTTTTTCTATTCTCCAGAACCACACTCACCTTTTAGAGTTCTTAAGTAACAAAGCAGCATATCATAGGCTACTAATGATTGAGACAGGGCATGAAAAGTGAATTGTAAAGGTGATACACTCTTGTCTGAATTGTGCTGTGTTCCTGTAAACATAATGCTTCAAGAACACCACCTGTTATGAACTTCTGAATACAAGAATGACCAAATGATCGAGTGCACTCATCAGCCTTCGTTTGTGGGGATTGCAGCTCACCACTACTGAACAACTACTCAAAACTTCACACTTGTTAATAGTCTTTCTTGTCTAAACAGTTTGTTGCTGTTGTTTAAAATTTTATTAAAACGGAAAATGGACAGAGATATGTCGTAAGTACTCGTTCCTAGTTGGGTGCTTTTGTTATGTTCAAGAGCCATGACAAAAAGGGGAAGTTGCATACAAATTCCTTGAATGTTACTCCAGTAAAATGACACGTTCTTTCTTTCTAGCTATGTCAGAGCCCACTATTGTGGGGGGTTCTGAGAACGACAAATCTCTGAGCAAGTCAGGCCAAGAAACGAGCTAATGTGCTTGCCAAAGTGAAGAATCATTAGAGTTTTTGTCACTATGATTAGAGTCCTGCGTAGCAATCATTGCTCAGAAGATGAAGAGCTCCAAATAACAGCATTACCAGCCTAAAAAAGACTGTCAAGCTTAAGACTTGCTCTCTATTATGTATATAGTGCGGTACTTTACTGTGATGCAATCTAAATGATCACAAACTTTTCATTACAACTTTCAACTATTTTATCCATGAGCTTATTAGTTATTACCCACAATCCAAGGAAAAAAACTGAAAGTGGCCAAACCAAGAAAGAAGGAACAAAACTTCACAATTACAACCAATCTATTTGAAGAAAATATAACTACTATATCTTTGTCCTTGAAAAAATGGCATCCGCATCTTCCTTGAAATATTTATCTCTGTATAATGTGTTGTTCAAAACCACAGTATTGCTTTCTCTCTGTAAATGTCCATGTTACTCGAAATATGGCATCAGATTTCATTGAGGAAGGTGCAGTAAGAACTTTTTCCACCGGCAAGATGAATTCTTAATGAGCTGACAATAATATAAGTTGCAACCAACATTTGATCATAGAACCCCACTTACATAGATCTTGTTGTAGAGGCATGGCATGGTGACAAACAATAAGAGGATTCTGTCGATTTAAATCTATATAGTTTACTGCGATTTTCGCTGCCACTAAGAGCTGGGGATGATGGTTCCGACGTAGCCAAATCCGCAGATCAAGAATGTGATGGTTTGGAGGAAGAGGTACACAAAGTAGTTGTTCTTCCCATATACATAATCGTAGCATCCACAAAAGAACAAAAACAATCCAAATCCCAGCTCCAACATGTGCAGTCTGTAAAAGCCAAACAAAGATTCAACATCAATAAATTGTTTGAGTCAAAGGTATATAGAAATGTTGAAAAGAATAATCAAACCAATAGAGGACAAGGCAAGAAGTGATCAAAAATGATGTCTTGGGATTCGTACCACTAGCAGTTAATACAATTTTTCTGAATCCACATGTTCAATATTTTTCACCCTTTTTACTCCTAGAGTTTATAAAATTGTCTACTGTCATATGCTAGCCGTAGATTTATCAACAATAATGAATTGGTAAAACAGAAGAAAAAAATTATTCTTACTTGTGGAGTAGGTCATGTTGTCTAATAATGTAAGCATAAACTACATGTGGTTTTTTTTATAAACTACATGTGTTTGGTTTTATACCAAAGCATACAGTTCTAGAGAAAAAGACAGGCTCTGGATGGTTCAGTGTCAATGTGGTGCCAATGAAAATAGATACAAATTTCTATGTACATGACAAAGTAAATTAAGATTGACAGCAGTTCTGCAGCAGAAAGACAGTGTAGATAAATGACAAAGTGTAGATGAACTTTTACCTGCTGCCAAACTTGAACTTAGGTTTCTTGAAGAATTTGGGGGCTGGTTTGTTCTTGGCAGCATCTGCTGCTTTCTTGACAGTATCTCCCAGTTTCTCAGTGACAACCCATTCATTGGCTCTTCCTGCTTCGAAAAGTCCGATTAAAGTTGCCTTGGTCCGGTGCAAGGACATCACATTCTCAAAAAGGATCCAGTAAAACAAAAGGTGAATTGACCTGCAGATTGAAGAAGATTGTTTTTCATAAGCTACAAGAAAATGTAAAGAAAGAGGCAAGTGAAGAAGAAGAAGAAGAAGAAGAAGAAACCAAATGTAGGGTGTATATTACCTTGGAGTTCCAACTGAGTTGAGGATGGTGATGATGGAAGGAATATAAACTGCTCCCCAAATTGGAACATGAACTTCAGGAACCAAAATGGTTAGGGGAAGCACCACACAATAAAAGAAGAAAGTCACCATATGGGCTATGATCTTCCTTACAAAGAAGAAACTGTAGATGACATAGAATTTCTTCCACAATGTAACTTTCTGAAGTAGTAGAAAAAAATGACATTAGAAAATATCTTGGACTAATAAAATGTGTGAATATACTGTCATCAAATTAAACTCACCTTGTTCATTGCTATTTCCCACACCATTTTCCTGAACAGATTGGCTGGACCACAAGACCATCGGTGCTGCTGGAAACGGAAGGCGTTGAAGGTACTAGGAAGTTCACTTTTCACCTGAGTCGAAGATGATAGATCAGATTTTGAGTTCATGTAACTGACAGAATAGTATGCAGTCAGCAAAATGTAAAATTGATGTTAGTAAACCATAAACTCATACTGAGTTAAAGGATCTACCTGAAGGTCACCAAGGTACAAAAATTTCCAGCCTCTGAGGCCAGCTCGGACTGCAAGATCCATGTCCTCCACTGTTGTACGATCTTTCCACCCACCTGCCTCATTAATAGCAGCAATTCTCCACACACCAGCAGTTCCTGCAATACATCAATATGTCAAAAACAGAAGTACAAAATACCAATACCACAGTTGTAATTGAAGATGAAAATGAGTAGCCTCCATTTCATGGTTTATAAATTTTGATCTGCAATCTGCAATTATGTGATAAAAACTTATTTACCAGAGGGTGAAAACCAACTTGGCAATGAAAAAATGCATACCTAAAATTAATTTTAGGTCATGAATTGGTCAAGGATCCACTAAATCCAGGACAAAAGACATTTAATAGTTAAACGAGAATAATTATTGTGAATTCATCCCTGAGTTTGACTTTCGAAGATCAAATTTTGTAGATTAAAAACTGCCGTTGGCAACGGCTAGATTTTAGGATGGAACCTAGCAGTCAACCAATTCTTGTCTTTAAACATTCCATATTAAACCACTACATCTTGTTCATAATAAAAATAAAAACCACAAGATGACTCTGATGATGCTGCTGCAAATGAATCAATGACGATGACCAAAGAAATCCCTGCATTTCAAGATTATCAAAGCTCAAGTCGTGGTCTAGTAGACCCAGTCAGAATATTATTACCGTCACTCTCACATACCAACTAGCACAATTAGTCCCCATCAAAGGAGTATCTTCAATACACGGCCGTATATGTACACCACACATGTGAATGGATGAGATTAAAAGATATAATATTAATACATAGATGGTCAAACATATGACTTGTTATGAATGGCTAAGATTGCACCGTATATATACACGTCGTGCATACAAAAATTTTCCATCAAAGGGTACCAAACAAGATTTTGCACATGTCAACCACAGCCAGAAAATGAAAGAACCAAATCATGGAAATTCAAATAAAAAACCAAAACCAATATGAATGAGAAAAATAGCTCACCATTGAAGCCAAAGAAGGCATGTGTTGCTGACCCAACTTCTTGTTCTACTGTGAAATGGTAATCTAATGACATCTCTTGCATTCTTGTCAGCAAGCATTCATCCGAGTTTACTGCATAACCAAATGTCATTGTCATATTACCACTCATCAAATATAAAAAAATAAAATATTTTTTCTTTCTAATTTGGACAATAATAAAGAATGAAAATTGCGGCCCCATCAATAATAGAAAAGAAAAATACAAAAGATTAAAAAGTAGGCGGGGGAAGGTGGTCTCGTGCTCACGTGACACAAATCAGAGCCAACCACGCTGGCACGAGCACGACAAACCCAAGTGTCGGTCACCAATAGAATGAGGTCCACCACAAGGCTTACAGTACACCACCCGGTTACAGCAACACCATGGACACCACGTGGCCTCCGCACTACAGATAGGCCTATGACGTGACGAAATTACCAGCATAACCCCGCCACATTTTAGGGAGTATTGACTCTGTTCCGTCAGAACAACTCAATTAGTCAAGTTAGTTGACCGTCTGATCCGGACAATCCGGGTCACGGTAGTAAATCCACCTGATGTCACTCCCCACCAAATGACAAACCTACCCCTCATTTTCGAGCCTCCTGTTTACTACGGCGACACATCACTCAATTGCGTTCGGAAAGTTGAGTTTAATGTCCGGATATGACACGCTGCGTTATTAAATTCTGAGATCGGTGATAGTCTAACAACGCACACCATCCAAACCGAATACTTCCAAAATGGAATACAGGTGTAGATTTTGGATTAAGCCGTAACGGGGATTAATGATACTAAAAACGTTTGTAACAATTAATTTTTTGGGGGCGTTGATGTAGCAGGGCTAGCTACACAAACAAGTGTCACGATCCAGCTGCATGCAATGGCGGGGCCACCCCGTGATTGAAGGGCATCGCCCTTCACACCACAACTAACCCAAAACCCCCGCCGACTAAGGCAAAAGTCTATGTTTTTTACGCCAAAAGAAAAAAAAAGAATTTGATTTCTTCGTTTAAATTCAAATCTTAAATATAATATAATTATATAATGTCATTTTTATTTAATCTAATAATTTTAAGCTATAAAGTAAATCTAAACAACAAAACTCTAATAATAAACCCGTTTAAAAAAAATCAAACCACCGACACTTTTTGGTAAAAAATTATGAATAATAATTATAGTGATTAATAAAATATAGTAAAATTACCGAATCTCCAACGAGCTTGAACCAAAGCGATTTCGGGGTTGAGGACCAAGAAAGGGATGGCTCGCCTGAGATAGTCAGGCTCAGGTCTGAAATCGGCGTCCATTATAGCGACGTACTCGCAGTGCTTCACGTAGCTTCGTTTCAGTCCCTCTTTCAATGCCCCTGCTTTGTATCCTCCTCTGCTTTCTCTGATTTGGTACACAATGTTTATGCCTTTGCTCGCCCACCTCTGACACTCTGCCTCCACCATTTTCTGCATTCCATTCAGTTTTTTTATCAACAACCCATTTTCACATATCGGATTACCAACAAGACCAAAATATTGACTCATAACTCAATTATTCATGCTCTCAGTGTGCCTGGTGTTCTGTACCACATTGACGGCTCATAACTAAAACGACCCATGTCGTGTAACTAATGCAATCTCATTACTATTGTGGTGAACAAATATGAAAATGGAGGAGGAGATGGTCGTTTATATGAACCTTGATTGTAGGGTCAGTTGAATCGTCCAGGACTTGGATCACGAGACGATCGGACGGCCACGACAGCCCACATGCAGCTCCGATGGAGATCTTGTAGACCTGAAAACAAAATACCATGAATTTAGGCTTTTTACTTCTAAAAAATGAATACAGTCAAAAATGGAAGTGTTAAGCACAGCGTAATGATGGTGATTAACAACGAGGTATGAGCTCATTATTGGTTGTTTACCTCTCTTTCATTGAACATAGGGATTTGAACAAGCACAACTGGGAAATTGGAACTGCCCAATTCCAAATCCTCCTGGATGGGCTCATAGTTGTAGCGCTTCTCTGGCTTCTTCCAGAACATTTTGACCAAGACAATGACAATACCCATGTACACCCTCTCCACAAAGAGCATGAGAGCCATGGCTAGTGAGACATAGACACCAACTCTGAGTAGAGGAACTATCAATGGTGCTTTGATTAGCTCCCATATCAGCCCAATTTGGCCTGCAATGTCAAAGCTACTCCCACCCTGGAATGTCTCTGGTATCAGAACTTTGGTACTCTCAGCCATAGTACCAATCTCCCTCTCTCCCTAAGAGAGATAAAAAGGGTGATTAGAATTGGAACTACCAGATCTCTCTCACTTTGGTAAAATGTGATCAAATGTAGGGAGCTGGGTGCTTTGGGAAGAGAACAAATGGGCACCCAGATGTCTGATAGTCACTCACACTTGCTCTCTTTATACAGTTGGAAAAAGAAAGTGAAGGAACTAAACACTTCACTTCTCTCTCAGAAGATCTGTCCTAACTAATGCTTGCTCTGCTTCTTTGTTGCCAAGATGAAGCAGAGAAGAGGACAGGAGGAACCGAGGAAGAGGCAGAGAGGGGAAGGTTGTGAGGGAGTGAGAGAGTAAGAGAGTGAGAGAGGGGACTTATATAGTCGGTTTTGACCCTAGTTGGGATTGTATATTGATTATGTATTTTGGCAGACTATTTATGTAGTCTAATTAGAAATGAAGATCTCATTTAGCAATCAAGAGAATCCTCATATTAAATCCCCACTGTTCTTTCAACTTCCCACTCTAAAAGTGAACTGACTCATTTTCATTATTGCCCAGTTTTTACTTACTGGATGTTACAGGTCCAACCAAAGCTCTCACAAAGTCAAAAAAGGACAGAATCGTCATTTTGGGCTGGTGGAATAAATGAATTATCCCTATTTTGTGATCATACACTAAAATCTATTATAATTCATTCAAAAAGAAAATCTATTATAATTAGCTGTTTAAGTTTTGTACACTTGATTTTGTTCTGTCCAATGATCTAAAAAACGTTAGGCGCTAGTTAGGCGGACAACTGTCTAGGGGATTAATCACTTTTAGACGGGGATTAATTACTTTTCTGACAGAAATTAATTGGTTTCAACCAAAACGGTGAAATACCCTCTAACACCTAAGCAGAGGATTAATCGGTTTAGCCGAGGATTTTAAAACATTGGTTCTGTCCTCTTCATTTTCCACTCTTTCTTATGAAATATGAATCAAATCTAAACATTAATTCAGAAGCGCAAAACAATGTCATTATAATCTCTTAAAATATTTCCTAAGCTCTTATCCTCTTGAGGTAGGATGACGTGGGCTTAGTCCCGGACTGTACACCTTGTGTGCTTTGACTGTTATGGATAGGTGACAAGCTTCTTGTCTAATCAAATAGTCACTACTTTCGAGAGGTAAAACGAAACTTACGACCACCAGATCGTTTTTCTGGTTGCTACATAGTGGGAATATTGTAAAACAAAGAAGCTTATGTCTCCACACGAGCATTACTTTTCCGGTATGTAGCCTAATTTGTAAAGCAAATTGAGTAGCTAATGATGCACTATTTGTTAAATGATGCTTGTTAGAAACTTAGAATGCATATGTTTAGTTGAGGGTCATGTGATTGTCTTTTTTTAACAGAGTAATGTGACTGTCTAAGAATGTTCTCTTTTTGGAATTAATGAAATATTTCATTAATGAAATGGTAGACCCATTATATGAGCCCAACCAGGCCCAATTACAATTAAAACTACGGTAAATTACCACTCAGTCCAATCTACATAAAAAGGGTAAAAGAGGATAATTCTAAAAAAAAATTTACATCAAACCCTACACTATTAGCACAGCCGTCGTCGCCTCCTTAAAGAAACCTAACTGTTGTCGCCGCCGTTAGTGACCAAGAGGTCATGAGATGCACCATAATGAAGGAAAGATGACTAATAATCCGTTGTCAAATCAAACTAACAACACAAATTCTGTCAAAACCAAAGGGAATGAAGATGAATGAGAGAAACCCACACCAGAATGGACGTTCTCTTTATGCTTATTACAACAACAAATTTAGGCATAATGTCTTTCTCATGTATTCTGAAGTTTTAGTAACAGTAAGGTGAAATGGTAAAGAGATGGATCACACTAAAACGGACAATATCTCAATGATATGTGCGAGAGTAAAGGTGTGAGGTATGTTCAGATTTAATTGGCTTTATCTTATCTAGTCTGAATTATTCCCAAACATTTCGAATGACAATTCTTGTAGGCACGATGCAATGGTGGAGGAATGGAGGGCCGACATAGTTCACATGGGTAGATGACGGAGAAGCTAGTGTTCATTGGGCAAAACTAATGGGTATAGGTATTTATGTATACCCATTACCTATGGGTAAAACTAATGAAAAATATATGGCAACAAAATATCCATGGGTAAATGCTAAATACCTATGGATATTGGGTATGGCTAATGGGTAACCCAGGTGTAACCCAAAAAAACAATTGCCAAACTGTGACTCTGATCCGTCGTCGCCACATTGTAAACTCAGAACCGTCATCGCCGTACTCTGGTATGCGTTGTGATCAAGCATGCGTACTACGACGGGTTGGGTATGAGTATTACCCGCGAATTTTAAGTCTGGGTATTTACCCAATAGGTATTACCCATGTTGATGATGGGTGGGTATAATACCCATGTTGATGATGGGTGGGTATAATACCCACGGATATTACCCAGTGGGTAGAAATGCCAACCTTACTTAAGGGTGGGTGTTTTGCACCGAAAATGCGGTTACCGACCCGAACCGCATCGAAAAATACGATTCGGTAACCGTACCGAATTAAAATGATGTCATTTTATGGTCACACCGCACCGAACCGCATAAAAGCAGTTCTGTTGTGGTTTGGAGTTATAATTCAACTGATTTACACCGAACCGTACCGAATTATATTTTTCTTATTTTTTTTAATTTTTCATTGATTGAATTTGATTTGTAATATATAAAAAAATTATTTATCTTCAAGTTTGTAGTTTGTAAGTTGTTGTGTGTTGCATGATAGTTGATATATGTTGATTTATTAAGTTATCAAATATGATGTTTTTGTTAGTTAATTGATATTCTGATGACATTTGTAGATTTGTATGGACTCTAAATGCATTCAAAATTTGTCATGCCTTATAGAAATTGTTAGGCAAAAAATTTGGACATCCCTTATTTGTTGAAATAAATAAATCGGTTTACACCGAAACCGACCCGGACCGCACCAAAAAATTGTGTAACCGAATTATTCAAAAACTGAAAAAAAAAAAAAAAAAAAAGGTTTGGTTATGGTTTGAAATATTGTAAAACCGAAAAAACGGTTCGGTTGCGGTTTGAGCCTCAAACCGATCCGAACCGAACCGCACTCACCCCTAACCTTACCGATGTGTGAGACGGTGGTGTCGCTGAATATGTATCTTTCATGTTTGGGTTGGGTTTGGTAATTGTTGGGCCTAGGTTTCTATCTTTTGCCCATAATATTTTATTTGTTTTATCCATTATTACATATTGAAAATTATTGCATTTTTATTTTAGTATTATGTGTCTTATGTGGCCAATAATGCCCAAAAGGTCATGTGCCGATTTATGTGCTTTGTATGCAATCAGGTCTTAGTAGAAGGCACGTGTTTTGCTTGTTCAAATGGATGCAACCTCTTAGTGACACGATGAAACTAAGTGTTGTCACGTTTATTATTTGGTGGGTGCATAGTAGGAAAGTTACATTATTGAACATTATGATATTTAATCGTGTTACTTACATGTCACTATCATGACAAAGCAAATTGAGTTTTATTAAGTAACACCCAATTACCCAAATGTTACTACTGTTATAGAAAATGAGCCTTCCTAAATTCTAAACCCTATTCTCAATGACCCTTAACCAAAGCATAGCCATGAAAATTTAGAAAGTGGTTTTGTCAGGGATGAGTAGAACAAACCCTAGGGTTTGGACATAGGGCGGTGGCAAACTTTGATACTCCGTTTGCATCTCAAGGCATGCGACGTTCTATCCATCTCGGTGTTGTACGGACAAACGACACTTAAGGAAAGCGGCGCTGTCGAAAAACTAGAAAGTGGAGGCTGTGATGGCTACTCGCCGTTAGGGTTGGTTTTAGCAGCGAATTTGAGAAAGCAAATCGAGTTTGGCCAAGCGTTGCTGAGCAAGGAGGCGACGATGAAGTGGTCGTATAAGCGTCTACTACTCGAAAGGCTAGAGAGAATGTGAACCAAAATATCCCAGTTTGAAGACGACGAAGAGGTGCTCTAGGATTTTAGCAACAACGTCTCAAAGGTAGTGGAGCTTATGGTTTCCATGGCTAAAGAACCACCTGATGGGGACGGTGGTCAGAGTCTTTGGGAAGCTTGTCGTCTAGTTCCAATTGGATGGGAGCGAGGTGGAAAAGGCCAGGCCTATGGGCCTTGGTCTTTTGGGCTATTGATTGTAGTATGGTGGGCTAAGCCTTTGGGCCTTTCCGCTCTCTTTCTCTTTTCATCTGTTTTGGGTCTGAATTGGTTTGTTGGTCTCCAAACAAAATCCCTACCAAACTCTAAGGGTGACTTCTCTCTCTAGTTAAACGATGAAAGATACACCAATATGTCTTAAGCCTCTAATTGTTGAGAGATCGGTTATGTTAGGGGTAAGGTAGGTTATACTTTGTAGTTTCGTGTCCACCTTTTTGTCTTAATTTTGTGGTTGTTTTTTTAATTCGTAGATGTAGTTTTGATTAAGTACTTTGTTTTGTACTTGAGTTATATTTGTATTGCTCATGTGATTGACTTGAAGCCTAATGGAGTAATTCCGAATTTCTTAAAAACAAGCGTAACCTTAAAAGTGAAAACTTCATGCAAGTTAGTAAATATTTGTTAACAATAAAAGTAGTAATTTTAACATATTGGAGTCTAATCTAATATATGCTATATACATAATTACATAGATGATAGATGTAGGGGTTGTACTTTCTTATTATTATTTTTTAGTTTTTTCCAGTTTTACTAGGAAGACATCGATCTAAAGGTCACATGAACCCCCAAACTGATGAGTTCGTGAAATTTAGGTACAACCCCAAAAGAGAAACCCTCAATTTTGATAACGCAGTTATGCCCAACCAAACAAGAATGAAGGCAAAACTTTACAAACCCCTTTTACTGTTACATTTAACCATCATCATCTTCCTCCATTTTTCTGCTCAAGGTTACAAGCCCAGATGTGTTTGCTCTCTTTCTTTCTTGTTCCCTTTTCCTTTCTTTTGAAAATAAAGCAAACATCTTGTAGTGAATTCATCACTGATTGTGATCTATATGAAAACTTTCTTCTGACCCAAGTTTACTTTTTTCTCATAAAAATCATATGCCAAGCATATTCTGTCAACACAATTTTTTTTCTTATCATAAATGGCAACATTGGTCTCTTCCTATTTAATGGCAGCTCATGATCATGCCAAAGTAAAAGGTTTATGGTCTCAAAGGAGACATAACTTATTGCGGTGTCGTAGGGCAGAAAGCGCTCTTGACCACTACGTTTGAGTTCTATGATTTTAGAATCTAATGCTAGTACTAGAGGATGTCATTTGCCAAATTTGGCGGGATTTACGAATTATAGTTTGTGTCTAAGGGTGATTTTTTGAATGTATCTAAAGTGTAATTAATATTTAGTAAATTACAGTTTAGTTACCAA
This sequence comes from Comarum palustre, assembly GCA_951800085.1. Lineage (NCBI taxonomy): Eukaryota > Viridiplantae > Streptophyta > Magnoliopsida > Rosales > Rosaceae > Comarum > Comarum palustre. The sequence continues at coordinate 9,051,098 of OX637582.1, read as the reverse complement.
TCAAATTTCAGTTTACAAATACATGTTTTATACATTATTTTACACATTTAAAAACAAATATCAACAAATTATGACAAATTATTATTCACATATCATCTGTCACTATATATTTTACCAAATTACAATTCATTATATATTCAATTCTCTGCTGACGTAGCACGTTGGTACTGTCGAGTTAAAATGTGCTACTGTCGGCGATATTGCAATTTTTTTTGGCAATTCTTTGATGCTGACGTGGAACACTACTACTGCCGAGTTTAAAAGCGTTATCGTCGAGTCGGAAGGTGCTACTGCCAGAACTATTTCATTTTTTTCTAACAGTTCTTTGATGTTGTCGCACTGCTACTACTAGATCTTGATGCTAGTGCGCTGCTACTGTCGACTCTCATGTTAGAGCACTGCTAGTGCTGACTCTATGATGCTAGCACGCTACTCTTGTCGATTCTCAGGAATAATAACAATAATCCATCCTCAATCCTAATCCTAAATACCATTACCACCACAATCAGTGCTACCAACACTCCCTCGACCTTGACCCATCTCCTGGGATTGAAGACGGCGACTACGATGAAGATCTCAACATCATCCCATCTGATTAACCTGCTTCTGCCCTTATCGAGCTGCTACTACTTGTGATTAAGCTACCAGATCAATCAAATTTACTAATCATCTACAAATTTACCCTTCTTATAATCTCAACATAAGTAGAATTGCAACAGTTATCCACAGTAACAGAACTCCAACAGCTCTCAACAATAAATAGCAACTTACCCTTCCAACAGATCATAGTAGTAGCAACAAATTTACCCCTCAGAGATCAAAGCTCACAGAGCACCTAGTGTCAGACCCAAGTACGGCGTCACAGGACAATTGGACGTCCAGATCCAATCTAGATCTAGATTTGGATTCATATCCAATTTTTCACCAACTAGAAGTAGAGTGTCGTTGTTTAAGCCAAGGTTCATCGTCGTCGAGGCAAAGCTTCGTCGTCGAGGTTAAGGAGCATAGCCTTCGAGGCCTAGGTTTGTCACCGTTGAGGTTGCGGTTCATTGTTAACAAGGCTGAGGTTCATCATTGTCGAGGCAAATGAGCGTCATCATCGAGGCTTCGATGAGAGAACCAAATCATGGATGGTTGAGGTAGAAGATAACTCACTTGGGTATTTTAGTCATTTTGTTATAAAAGTTTATATCAGATCTGGTATCATCAGTTTTGGGATTGGGATCATGTCCTAATTTGTGCAAAATATATTAAAAGTGCGTTTTTGTGTTTTGAAATTTGATCGGTTATTTATATGTAATTTAACCCTTAACATTATCAAAAATAAAAGTATCCGATCAAAAGAAAACCTAGCATAACAAAGTCGAGTGAAAAACTAGAAATGTTTCAGAAAAATGAGGCAAGTCGATCAGCTACCTAATCTCCTATATTCATCTTTCATTATTTATTATGTTTGTACAAGTGTTTACCGGGTAAGAACAATAACTTAGATAATACCCGTTTTATTCACAAGTGGCAGTGAGCCAATATGTGGCGCTGTAACAGCAGCTTATATTGGAAGGTTTGAGTAAAGTAACGTTCTATGCATACTTCGAATAACATCGCGTTAAATTTTGTGTGTTCCAAGGGTGAGTGGAGATCTTCCCGCTCTTATCTTTGATGTAGAACGTTCCTGGACCCACCGCTTCTACAATCTGATAAGGTCATTCCCATGTTGGGCGTAGTCCTTTTGCCTTTGGGATGACTTCTTTCATCACCCAATCCCCCTCTTGGAAGCTTCTATTCCTAACCCGCTTGTTATAGTAATTCGCCTCTTTTCACTTGTTCTGCAAGTTGTGGAGATGCGTCTTTATACGATTATCCTCTATCAAGTCCTTATCGAGAAAGAGTCCTTCCTTGTTGGTGGCGCTATCAAACAGCGCAACTCTGGCCGTTGGGCACATGATCTCAACCGATTGCCTTGGTTGGGTTTGTCCTTAGCGCCCAAAGTACTTCAGGCAGCTTTTCTACCTGTAACCCTTTGTGATCGTCTAGCTTCTTCTTAAGTAGCGTCTTAATCTTCTTGTTGGCTGGTTCAACCTGGCCATTTGTCTGTGGGTGCACCACTGATGCAAATTTCATCAGAAGGCCTTTTATCGTTGCCCACTAGATGAGTTCATTGTTTTTGAATTGCGCTTTATTATCGGTGATGATTGTGTTGGGAACTATGAACCTACAACAAATATTTTTCCAGATAAAGTGTTTTACTCTGTTAGTAGTGATTTTAACTAGTGGTGTTGCCTCTATCCATTTGGTAGTGTAATCGATCCCAACTTTGATGTATTTGTATTCACTACCACAATCAGCACTTTAGCCGATGGAAATTTTTCGTCGGCCTGTTCATCAAATTCGTCGGCAAAGGCTCGTCGGTTATGACTTTAGCCGACGAAATAAAAGCCGTCGTCGGCTATAGTGGCACACTTAGCCGACGACATATTTTCCAATTATTCGTCGGCTAAAGTAAGAGTTTGGCCGACGAAATACATTGTTGTCGGTTTAAACCTAAGATTTTGGCCGACGAAATATAAATATTTCGTCGGCCAACTTAAAAAACTTTAGCCGACGAAATGTATTATAAATCGTCGGCAAAATATTTTAAAAAATTAAAATTAAAATAATGTAGCCGACGAAATATAGTACATTTCGTCGGCTTAACGTTGAAAAAAAAATAAAAAATACTATAGCCGACGAATTATGGTAAATTTCGTCGGCTATAGTACTTTTTATACTAAAAAAACTACAAAATTTCTAAATTACCATCCAAGCAAGCTGCAAATTACACAAACAATTTGATTTAACCAACAACAAACACCATCAAAAGTAGTCTAAACGTTTTGCATTAAATTATTAATTTATAAATTGTTCATAAACCTAAAAAATTAAATAAAATCTATATCATCTAAATCTATATCCGCGCCAGGAGGAGGTTGCTGGGAATGTTTCGGCGGTTGAGTAAGGGAATAGGCGTAGGCATGGGCGGAGGCGGAAGTCCCTGAAGCTGCGCAACTGAAAAATCTTGCAAGTACTAGAACATCTGCTGCTGCTGTGCCTTGTTGGTGGCATATACTGCCGCATTATACTCTTGTAAAGTGGCAATATATGTTGTTTAGGTGGCTTGCTATTCCCGTAACATCTGAACTTCCGCCTCTAGCTGAGTCGTTCTGCTGCTGGTCGAGGCTGCCTTTTTCTGAAATCCGGGAGTGGTCTTCAGTACCCCTTCTCCATTCTTTCCTAGACCCCGGCAGTAGAAGTTATTTCCTAGCGGTAGGAATGCTGTGCCCATGATCCTCGCCCCAACCCTGAGATCCGAAGTGTCGATCCGGGACATGGCTTCGGACATGTCTTCCTCTTGCGTGTCAGGCCATGTCTCCCTGACTATAGCAGTCATCACCTCGTCAGTAGTCTGCCTTACCTTCGCCTAATTAGATAGGAAAAAATAATTAATTAACATTTTGAAATATATATATATATATATATATATATATATAATTTACAAAATTTTAAAACGTAAAACGACTTACAATATCCTCCTAGGCGTTAGGATATGTCTTCTCGTAGGTATAGACGTACCGGTTGACTTCTGGATGTTCCCTGGCCGCCTCCTCCATCAACGATGCGAACGGTCTAGAACCGGCATGATTGTTCCTTGTGTTGCGTTGCCGGTTCTGAGCGTTTGCTCGGGAAACGGCCTACAAAGGAAAAAAAATTAGTAAAATATTTAAAACGTACTAATTATAATTCAATACAATAAATAATTATTTTTAATTACCTGTTTATGTGGGTTGTTGAATTTAGATATCAGAAGCCAACGCCACCCGTATTCCCTGAACTGGAACTCAAGGGGGGTACCGGAACATTCGTTCTCATGCGTAGTCCAATGGGTCCGTAACTCGTTCTTCCACTCCTTGTATCTGTAATACTACAAAAAAATTATAAATATTATTAATTATATATAATTTTGTTTTGTCATTAACTTTGTAATGTACCTTCCCCCATGCACAACGTCCGCCCAGGTGTTCCTTAGGTGCTGGGGAACGTCAAACCATACCTGCATTAAAACATTTATTAGATTAGTTTTTCATAAATCTACAATGTAATAAATAATGTTAAATGTGAATTTTTTTATACTTACCGACATTGCGTTGTGAACCATGTCCTTAACCTCCTGTGGGACCTCGTCCCAGTCTGACCACAACATAGGGACTCTATCCCTAATAAGCGCTCCCACGCGGCCGGAGTACATCCTCGTCTTGCCGCCCGATACTACATTCTCATCCCCGTCAGTATCAATAACGATCCTTCCCGAGGTACTCATTGTCTTCTCGAGAGCCTTCCATGTGACGGGACCTCTCTTCTTCCTTGTCGGCTTGGCATAAATTGATTATTAATAGATTATTTTTATTATAACATTATAAGATAACAAATTATTTATATATCAATACCTGAGGGCGTTGGGGCGGACGCGACGGATTCTGACTCTGTCGCCGATGATGATACCCTCGCAGAAATTAAATCCGTACCAAAAGGCACGAACAGGTACGCCGCTGATGGGGTCATCTGCGGGGGTAGTGGATAAATTGGCGCCCCTAACTCATCGATTGCAGGTAATGCCGGTATCAACCGTGGAAGGTAGAGAAGAGGCGGTGGCATCTGTACCCCAGAAGACCCACCCTCTGAAACAGTAGGGCCCAGAGTCAGTGCCCTGTGTATCTCAGGCATACGTGGTGCAGACACCTTCGTCTGAGTCGGAGGCCACAGCTGCCTCGAGGAGTGAGGGACGCTCGGCTGCCTCGAGCGAGGGGCGTCCGGCTGCCTAGAGGAGCGAGTGGCGTCCGGCTGCCTGGAGGAATGTGTGGCCCCCGGCTGTCTCTGTGTCGGCTCTAGAAGAGACGCACGTCGGGCTGCCATTGGGCCCTGAAACGACGCCCGAGGGTTGCTAGACGTTCCCTCAGACGATTCAGACCTTTGACCCTTTAAACTCTTTGATTTACTACAAGTCTTTCATCCTGTGTATTAAATAATTAACATTATCACAAATAATTAACAACATTATCACTAATATAATTAATATTTTATTAAATATATAGCATTATAAAAAATTAACAACATTATCACAAATATATTAAATATACCAAATTTATTAAATATACAGAATTATAAACAATTAACAACATTATCACAAATATATTAAATATACCAATTAATATTTTAATATACTCAAATATATTAAATATACCAATTAATATTTTAATATACCCAATTTATTAAATATACCAAATTATAAAAAAATAACAACATTATCACAAATATATTAAATATACCAATTAATATTTTAATATACCCAATTTATTAAATATACCAAATAATAAAAAAATAACAACATTTATGCAATATTCACAATTTCAATAACAAATATACCAAATTAACCAAAATTTCATATAATTCAATATATTGAAAATAGTTCTATAATTCAATATAGACATGAAATTGCATACCTTAATTGTTTGGGAGAGGGGGGAGGCGGAGTGGAGGCCGGAAGGAGACGAAAAAATGCAAAGAAAATCGAGAGGAGAGGGAAAAAACGGAGTGCGGCCAAGAAGGAGAGGAGAAAGAAGGAGAAAGCTAGGGTTCTGTCGCTGGGTCCGAATATATAGGAAGAAGTATAGCCGACGAAATAAAAAATTCGTCGGCTAAAACTTAGTAATTTTGTCGGCTATAGTCCCACTTTAGCCGACGAAATTACTAAGAGTTCGTCGGCTAAAGTATTTTTTATAATAATTTAGTAATTTATGTCCAATTTATATGTTTTATCAGTATTCAACGAAAATCCGACCGTCAGATATCATCATTATGTTAAAACATGTGTGGGGGTAAATTTTCAGCTTGATCAGACAAACTTAAGGACTCGATCCGGACGGTCAATCCCATTAGTCAAACCCCTAAACACAAACAAACGACAATTTGACCGTCTAAATTACGTATTCTGTCCGGACCTTCAACTACAAATAGTTTCAAATTGAGGAGACGCAACTAGTGGTATAAAAATTATAAGAAAAATAACCATCGGAGATAGGGCGTCCTCTAGCCGACAAAATACATCATATTTCGTTGGCTAAGATGGTTTTAGCCGACGAAATATTGCGTCGGCCAAGACAGTTTTTGCCGACGAAATACTAAAACTATAAAATAGATAAAAAAACAGGTGGTTTAACCGTAGACATACCAATTTCCTGCATATATCTCCAACATTAAACTACATTATGAATTCAACAGCTTGTAGCATATAAAACACACACAATTTGTATTACAAATTCAAACTAAGAAGGCTCGTAATCAGAATCATCCGATGAGTCTTCTTCGGTGTCAGAATTAATGTCTGGCAATCTATGCATTTCTACATCACAAGAGTCGTCGTTTGTCTCTTGATTTGGATCCACATCAATAAGCCGAGCGGCTAAATCACGAATTCGAACCAAACGACCCGCTTTAAAATTATTAAGGCGAATTGTAGAGGAGTCAGGAATACCTATTGCAATGGGCTCTTGATACGCAACATCTTCTTCCTCGTTTTCGGCCTCTCTAAGTGTAGCCGCCCGGTAAATGTTTCGAGGGTGCACAAGGTTGACGACTTTCCACACGTCACCCTTAACAAGGTCATCAAGATAAAACACTTGTTTCGCCGATGTCGCAAAAACGAACTGTCATCTTCGTAACAGCTTGTAGCAGTGTTCACCGAAAAAATCCCGTACTGATCAATATTCATGCTCTGCGGGCTTCTAGTATCAAACCATCTACACTTGAAGAGGTGCACCGTCATGCCTTGATCATAAACGAGTTCCACCAGTGAATCAAGAACACCGTAACAATCAACTTCATTCCGCCCACCATGCGCCCCAGAATTTTGTGTTCTCCGTCTGTTGTCTCTCTGTTCACATATAATTTGCACGCCATTCACCTTGCACATCAGGTAAACTCTTGACATTATCGGATTCATCGCTAGAAGTCTTAGTTCGTGCGACCAATTTGGGTGACCATAAATTGAATATGGTTCATCTGTAACCAAATATTCAATGTATTGTAAATATGAATAATTATGCAATGAATGAGTCATGAACAAAAATAAAGAATTACATACCCAGCCGTCAAAATAGTTCGCGAACTCCTTGTTGTGGTAGTCGAGATCACCTTGAATGTCTGGACAGTATAAATGGATGTCTTTCCAGTATTTAACTTCTGGACAGTTAATTAATACCCACCAATGGGCTATGACTAGCTCATGTGGTTGCAACTTATAGGACTCTGGTAAAATTCCATAAACTTCAACATTATTAGAGACTATGGAAAGGTTAAACTTCGGTACATCTACCGGTATGGTTTGTGGAGTTTCCTTCAACGCTCCTAAATACAACTTCATGTAGGTGACGCACTCGTGCGCAATATATGCTTCAGCTATACATCCTTCAGGCGCGGATTTGTTAGCCACAAAAGTTTTGTAGTGTCCAAGTTGTCTATATATAAATAAATTTGTTGTAATATGTTACGATTATATATTGATCATGTAGAATAAAAAAATGAGGAGTAAAAAACATATCTTTCCATAGGATACATCCAAGTATAGTGTACTAGACCAGTAAGCAACAATTGCTCAGGAAGATGGATCATCAGGTGCGGCATGATGTCAAAAAAATTTGGAGGAAATATCCTCTCAAATTTACACATGATATAAATAATGTCCTGTTGCATGTCAGGGAAGTCAGATTTTGTCACTTCCCTTACTTTTGGAAGAATCTTGATAACGCTACTAACGGCTCCACCACCTGACGGGGAAGGAACGGTCGAATGAAAATAGGGTTGAGACGTTGTAGCAGAATATGACAGTCATGACTCGTTAACCCGTGCATTTTATTGTCCCGAATGTTTACACACTGGGCTATATTTCCTGCGTAGCCTGAAGGATACTTCACAGAACTCATCCACCTGAAAATTACGTTCTTTTGGTCAGGCTTCACGGTGTAAGGAGCTTGAGGCATTTTCTTCCCTTCTTTCAACCACAAATGTCTTCCTATCTCCATTTTTTTAAGATCAATACGTGTCTTCGGACCGTCTTTCGTCTTTTCCTCCAAGTTCAGCACTGTTCCCACCACACTGTCACAAACATTCTTTTCTATGTGCATCACATCTAGGTAGTGCCTGATCAACAACTTACTCCAGTATGGGAGTTCCCAGAATATGCTCTTATGTGTCTAAAATTTATACATGTCGGGTCTGTCAGGTATTTCCGCCACAATATTAGGATGATTGCTGAGCTGCCTAAAATCATACTTATTAAGTACTGCTAAAATTTTTTCCTCCGTCCATCTTCTAGGAGGCACACCATTTTCTACAGTCCCATCAAATGTCTTGTCATCGAACCGCCATTCGTGATCATACGGTAAGAGAGTATGGTGACCCAATCTGCATATCTTGTTGCAATGACTACGGCTCCCCTCATCGCTAAGGCACTCTGGACAAGCCTTGTATCCCCTAACAATGTTGCCCGACAACATCCCACGGGCAGGAAAATCACTAATGGTACCAACAACCATAGCATGCATCTGAAACATCTCGTGCATGAACTTATCATAAGTGGGATGCCCAACGTCCCAAAAAAACTTAAGCTCTTCTATCAAGGGTCTCAAATACACATCGAGACACTTTCCTGGATAACCGGGTCCCGGAATCAACAAACTCAACATATTGTATTCCTTCTTCATGCACATCCATGGAGGAAGGTTGTATGGTACCAAAATCACCGGACATACACTGTATTGAAGACTCATGTTGCCAAAAGGATTGAACCCGTCAGATGAGAGCCCGAGCCTCACATTTCGGACCTCTGACGCAAAATGAGGAAACTCACGGTCTATATGCTTCCAAGCCTCCCCGTCAGTAGGGTGTATATGGGTATCTTCGCCATGCAATTCCCTATTAGCATGTCATCTCATATCTTTGTCCGTGTGTGATGACATGTACAACCGTTCCAGCTTATCCCTCAACGGGTAATACCGAAGTACCTTCACAGGTTTCCTATTGCCTGCAAGAGTCAGCTTATACCTGTCACTCTGACATATTGGACATGCGTCAAGGTCACCAAGGTCATTCCCTTTTGGATCTTTACCCCAGAAGAGAACACAGTCATATCTTCATGCATGGATCTTGATGTAGGAAAGCCCAAGATCTTTCAAGATACTCAGACCTTATGATGAGTGATAGGAAGACGATGACCGTGGGGCAGCATCAAAGCAGTGTACTATAGGTAGTCATCAACAGCCTTCACAGTCGATTGGTCATCAACACAGAGGTCTGTTGGAAAGTAAGTAGTTTGTTGTACCTGTCAATACCAGCAGTGTTGACAACTTTAGGGAAGGACTGCGCCGGCTCAGACATATACGGTCCTTCAGAGCATACACCGCTCTCATAAGGAAACATATCGTTGATGAAGGTCGTTGTTGGATCGTTGGATGTACTGCCCGTCTCAGAAAATTGCCCATGATCATACGGACCCCCTGATGATGTTTCACCGTGATATATCCAACATGTGTACTTCTCCCAAAACCCATTACTTTAAGGTGCTGCCAAACCTTGTCAATTGCAAATCGATGCATATCGCTGCGACACTGACATTTAGTGCACGGACAATAGAAAATTGTATTCCCTTTAGCATTATCCATTACATATTCAATAAAACTAATAACTCCTTTACCATATCTTTTGTTCCATTTTGGAAGCGAAATCCAACTCTTATCAATATCTTGAGAAGATAACGTAATATATATATATATGTATAAACTCTAATTAATTAATTAATTAAATTTACAAATCATTTAATATTATATCTACAGTTAACGTACAATTAATTAATATATATATATACATATACATATATATATATATATGTATATATATATACATATGTATATATAACAACAACTTCATATATATTATCAAATTCAAATCGATCAACTCAATCACACTCAAAATCCAATAATTCAACTCTAATTAAAACTCAAAATCAATATATAACGAAAATAAAACTCTTAAATCAACCCAAAAACAAGATATATACACATATACGTATCTATATATAGCGCCACAAACTAATTTCAGACAAATTTCGACAACACCCAACAATTTCGCCAACCCCTAAACTTTTTCTCCCGTTTTTTCTTTCACATGAGCTGCTGTCTAGATTTGGAAATATAAGGCCTTTTAGCAGACGAAATTATATATGTCATCGGCTAAACTTTAAAAATTTCGTCGGCTATAGTTTACAGACTATAGCCGACGAAAAAAACATTTTGGCCGACGAAAAAACATTTCGTTGGCTAAAAGTCCACTTTAGTTGACGAAAAATTAACTTAGCCGACGATATTTTTTTTCGTCGGCTAAAATAGACTTTAGCCGATGAAAAAAATTTGTCGGCCTGTTAATTTTGTTTTCGTCGGCTATAACAGTTATTCTGGTAGTGATTGGCTTTTTGCTGTGGGCAGTGGTCTTACCAGATCCAGCCCCCAGGTGGCTCCTAGCCATGCTCCTATTATTACTGATAGCGGCTCTGCTGGTGCCCTTGCCATTGTGGTGAATTGGTGATATTTGAAGCAACTTTTACTATTTTCTTTGCATCTCCAACCATTGTGGGCTAGTAATAGCCATAGCGCATTGCCTTGTTGGTCATAGAGCGGTATCCTGCATGGTTCCCGCTTTCCTTGATGTGGAGTTCTTCCAAGATTCTTTTCCCTTCCTCTGGTGCCACGCACTTCAAGTGGGAAAACTTAAAGCTTTTTCGGTACAGTTTTTCATACATCACACTGTATCTTGATACTCTTTGTATTACCGTTTGTGCTGCCAGCTTGTTTTCTGGTAGCGTTCCTTCTTGTTTGTATGCGACGATCTCATCCATCCAGGAGGGTCCTGTCTCAATATGAAAGATCTCTGCAAGAGTCTTATTAATGGATGGCTTGTCACTCACGCTAGGGAGTCTGCCTTTGTATTCTCCGCCCTTGGGATTTGTTTTACGTTGGAGAACTTGAATTTTCCTAGCAGCGTTTTAACATATCCCAAATATGCAGTCAGCTGGGCATCCTTGGTCTGGAATGTCACATTAATTTTGTTGACAACTAGCTGTGAATCGCTATAGACGTTAATGTCTTTGGCTCCTGAGTCAACTGCAAGTATGAGTCCGGCTATCAAGGCTTCATATTCTGCCGCGTTGTTGGAGGCTTTGAAGTTGAATTTTAAAGCATATTCTAACTCTAGTCCTCCTGGCCCTGTTAAGATGATTCCAGCGCCACAAGCTTTTGCACAAAAAGAGCCATCAACATGTAGGTTCCACTCCGACCGTTGCCGTTGCCTCTCTTCCAGTGTGTCTTCTGATGTCTCTATAGGTTCTGCCTTTTCAAAGGCGTCTTCACCCTCTGTGTACTCTGCTATAAAGACTGCCACTGCATGCCCTTTTGTAGCGGTTCTTAGCCTGAATTCAATGTCAAACTCGCTGTGTTATATGGTCCACTTGGTGAAGCGGCCACTAAACTCTGGATTTTGTAATACCTGCTTAAGTGGCTGGCTTGTGAGTACATGGATTGGGTGTTCCTAAAAGTAATGGCGGAGTCTTCTCACTGCCGTGATCAGAGTAAGGGTTATCTTTTCCAACGGTGGGTATCTTGCTTCTGCCGTGTTCATTCCCCTTCCTGCATAGAATACTAGCAGTTTTTCTTTCTATTTCTTTCTTAACAGTGCAACACTTAGCGCTATTTTGGACACTGCTAAGTATAGGTAAAGTGTTTCCCCCGTGACGAGATAGATAGCAGTGGGATTAACGCAAGGTAGTCTTTAATGCCTTGGGATGCTGCTACACAATCGAGGGACCAGTCGACTTCTTCTCTTGTTGGAAACTCAGAGCTTTGAAGAATGGGATGCACTTTTCTGTTAACTTGCCAATGGACCTTGACAAGGAAGTGAGCCTCCCTTGAAGCACCTCTACCTCCTTTTTTGTTAAGGCCTGCATATCCATGATCGCCTTAACCTTCTCAGGGTTGGTTTCAATTGCCCTGTGTCTGATCATGTAGCGTAGGAACTTGCTTTCTATTACCTCGAAATAGCACTTTTCTGGGTTCAATCTCATGCCATATTTGAGGATGATGGCGAAGATGATCCTCAGATGGCCTATATGGTCAATTGTCTATTTGCTTTTTACGAGCAGGTCGTCCACATATACCTCAATTATTTTACCCAGATGCTCCTAGAATATCTTCAGACATAACCTCATCCATGTCGCGCCAGCATTCTTGAGGCCAAATGGCATGTTGTTGTAGTAGTAGAATCCTTTATCTGTTGTAAAGCTTGTGGCTTCCTGGTTCGATTCCTTCATCAAGACCTGATTGTACCCTGCAAAGGCGTCCATCAAAGTTAGCAACTCGTGACCCGTTGTAGAATCTATCATCTGATCGATTCTGGGTAACGGGAAGAATTCCTTCGTGCATGCTTTATTTAGGTCCTTGTGCAAGCCATGACACACATCTACCACTTCCCATTTGGCTTGTGGACCATCACTATGTTTGCAAGCCATGATGGATAATGGACTTGACACACAAACCCTCGTTCTTGAAGCTTAGTGACCTCCTGCTTCATGGCGGCGTATTTCTCATCATCAAACACTCTTCCCTTCTACTTTACTGGGTGAGCTGATGGTTTGATGGATAGCTCATGCTCTTTGACATCTCTTGTTATGCCAGTCATGTCAGCGTAAGTCCAGGCAAACGCCGCAGCATTGTCCTTGAGAAACTAGGTCAGCTCTTCAGCTGTGGCGGGATCTAATTGGGTCCCTATCTTACCGACGTCTCTAGGTTTGCTAGGGTCTTGGGAGCGCATTTCTCATCCTGCTCTCTTGGGTCGTCCAAATTATCGATGAGCTCCTTCCCTTCTGTTATCGACAAAATCTCTCTCCGCTTCTTGGTTTGCAGTATCAATGTCATGTAGCATTCCCTTACTAATGTATGGCTTCCTCTTACCACCCCTTTCCCATGGGAGAGTTAGGAAGTTCATTAGAAGCATATATCCTGTCACTATGCACTTTATTCTGTTCAACGTCGGGCGCCTTAATATGGCGTTATAGGAGTTGTAGCAGTCGACGATAATGAATTGACAATCCATCTTTGTCATACAAGAGGCGATTCCAATTTGGACCGCCATCATATCTGACCCCAAGGTTGGACTATGTCTCCTGAGAAGCTAAGTAACGGTTCGTGATCTTGTACTAATTTATTTTCTGAGCGTTCTAACTTCTTTTGGAAATGGCTGAACATAATATTCACCGCTGACCCGCTGTCTATTAGTACACTCCCCAGGCTGAACTCTCCTGCTATAACTATGTCGCACAGGAAAGGGTCGTCGCAAGGTCCGTTGACTCCGTATTGTTCTTCTTCCACAAATATGATGGGCTCATACCCTTGCTTTGTTATTTTGGCCGCTCTGTCTTATGAGATGTGGTTGACGCTTCTCGGGTGATTTTCTCTATCTTACCGCTTCTTACTTCTGTTGGACATGTTCGTGAATGGTGCTCCGCCGTCAATCATGTTGATTCGCCTGAGCTCGACGTTAGCCGGTATTGGCGCCTATTGCTGCTTTGGCTACGTCTGTTGTAGCTTTCCATCTCGCTGCGTCTCGTATATAACCCTCTGTAAATGACGGCAGTCGTTCGTGTTGTGGCTGGCGTCCTCATAATGTTTGCACCATTGTACCCCACTTTGATTATTTTTTGGGAATCAGACCGGCGGGGGTCATGGAATCTGATCTTTGTACCTATCAAACATTTCTTCTTACGTTCATACAGCAACCGCGTTGATTTATTGGCGCCTGTTTCCATATTCCTGCTTTTCGTTGTCGGGCCGCTCTTCTCCTCACCTTGGGCGCAGCTTAGCTTGCCAATGGTTATCCTTGTGCCATTTTTCGCCTTCTCTTCTGCCCTTGTGCCATTCTCTTTTACTGTCATGTCGTCCTGTTCTGGGTGGCGCTATCTGTGCGTTTATAGTCTGTCTGACGGGCCATGTCTTTCTCCTTCTCACCCCATGTGGCGTATTCTGCCTGAGCTGTGCTGATTGCATCTGTCAACACTTCATCGTAAGTAGCATTTTTAAACTTCCTGTTCAGCCGGCAAAGGTATTTTCCTTTTAGGAGTCCTTCTTTGAAAGCTATCAGCCCAACCGTTTTGCTGAAGTCCCTGCACTTCGACGTTGCGGCTTGCCACTTCATTACGAAAGAGCGTAGTGACTCTCCTTGGTTTTGCTTGACTTTGAAGAGGTGCTCAACGCTGTGTTTCCCTGCCGCGTTTAAGATGAACCTAGTGAAAATGACGTGTATCATGTCATTCAAAGAATCGACTGAGTTGGTGGGTTGATCGAAAAACCAGCTCATCGCCTCTTCTTCCAGTGTTTCACTGAACAACTGACATAGGGTGGCATCATCATACTCCCTTCCTCCGGTGACCTTCCTGAAGCCATACATATGGGCATAAGGACAACTTTTTCCTGTGTAAACTAGCATTTTAGGATTCCTGAAATTGTTGGTCGATTTGAATGGCGGATCCTGTGAGTGAACGGGCATGCCCTCGCCGTGAAAAGGGGGTCTGCATTGTTTGGCAACGCCTGCTACACTAACTGCCGCTCTATTTCTGCCAATCTTCGCACCCACTATGCTTCGGCTTCTACTTCTTGTCGTTCTCTAACTTCTCCTAGATAGCTGTCCTGTTCTGTCAACCTTACTGGGGATAGCACCCTATGCCCTATGAGCTCTTCCGGCTCTAGAGGGTACCCGATATGTGCCATCCTTGGGCGCCTCTTATCACTGACTTCTTCTTGGGTGGGAGCTAATCGTGGAGGACTCGCTTTCCACCACCCCTTATCCTTCCTTGCTCTTTCCTGCTTTTTCTGTTAACAATTGAAGGTTTTTTCCGTCGCTATCCTCGCTTTTCTTTCTTGGAGGTCCTTCATTACCAATCCTAACTTTGTAGTGTCGTCATTGACTGGGCTCCTCCCATTGTCCATTGTAGTAATCTCCCCCGGCCTTAGTAGTGGCGGCCCGAGAGCTTGTCATCCTGGCAGCGGTGTCTCGAAGCTCACTGTTCTCACCACATTGTTTGCGTCTTGTGGTGGCTCGTTTGTTTAATTTCCCTCGTCGTTAGCCATGGTGGTGTGATGTGAGAAACCTTTAATTCAGATATTTCCCACAGACGTCACCAATGTTTGTACAAGTGTTTACCGGTTGGGTAGCGGAATCCGTGTGCTCCTGTTACGCTGTCAATAAGAATACAAGACGTTACTCACAGATTAAAGACCACTGAAGGGTGTTCTTCAACTATCCGATGCATAAGTCAGTATTGAAGTTGATATGGTAGCAGTAGATTGGTATTTAATGCGTAGTTAATGAGGTGAGAGACGGTTACCATTTATAGGGTGTTGGGAATGCTTCACCTTTCCTCTCGATGTGGGACTAGTGTGGTTCTGATTGCCACAATGCTGTAATTCGAGGTGTTATTGGGGCCGCGTGTGAGAGCGCGTCCCAGCTCCATCTAAGTAGTGGTTAGTGGCTATCCATAGCTAGTGCTGATGTCCTGCTACTGCATGTCTTAGTTGTGGCAGGTTTGATGGTTATGGTCAGTCAAAGTGCTGTCAAAGTACGCCAGCTAGGCATGTATGCCAACATACTACATGGATTCTGTCATGACCCGGCCTAACTTTACCTTCCTAAACCCGGGTTAGGACGTGCGGGACCCATCCCAAGAGAGATTTACTCGTAATCCCCCTCGAGAAGGGATAACTCTCTTTCCAAACCAATTTCAAACGATCCAAACGTTACCGGAATAGACCTCACAACCGGAGGTTATCCCGATTTCTGTATTTGTATCTCAAACCAATCATTTAGAGAACCTAGGGTTCCAATATTATTTGTGACTGCACACGAATCATGGTCAGAGTGCCTACGTACCCTGTCCTTAGGGATCAAGTCACACGTATCTCTTAATTTAAAGTACAACCTAACCGGGCAAATTCCGCTTTTCTATTTATCGGTCGATCTATCAATGGATTGCTAACGCCCAAGGCATATCCGGAGTTCAACCTCTCCGCTAAGGTATTCACCGACCCACTATTTATCGGGATTATCCCGAACATTCACCACAATTATAAATAACATTCCCACAAATAAATAACATAATGACATTCACGTAAATAACCAATCCTCTAAGGGTAATATTGTTAATTCAGCCTTAAGGGCAGTTTGGTAATTATGGTCAGCCACCAGGGGCATTTCTAGAATTTTACCCTCTAGGGGCAGCCCTGTAATTAACTAACACTAACAGAGATAGTATTGTCTTTTTAACATCAGGGGTAGTCTTGTAATTAAACATATTGACTCGATTCAGCTGAACGTCGTACTTAACGATAACCGAAACCAGCAAATTATATATCTTCTCACTCGTAACGACGAGTACATGATCCGAGGACAACTCACAGCCCTTGAGGATGTCAGACGTGGCGCCACGTGCCGAGACAGGCGGCTGCGCGTGGGCCCCACGCACCACCACCCTCAAACCTGTTAGCTTCACAAAAAAACCACCTACATGCAACTACAACAACCCTAGAAGACCTATAGGAGCAACCAGATCTCCTAGAACTGTCGGACGCGCCTACACGCGCAGCCACAGCCGGCGGCGCGTGGGCGTCACCTGCCTCCATCAAAAACACAAAATTTCAACAAAGTCAAAACATGAAAGTTGTAGATTACAACAAGGGTAGCAACTTTAATACCTGGGGTTTTGATCAATTCGGCCGGAAAGTGGCCCAAAACCGCCCTCGGCTCCTGCCGCCGTGTTGAGCTTCAACTCCACTGGAGGTCCGCCCAGAACGCCTTGGGAATCCTTTCTGGGCTGGTTTCATGCCTCGCCGCCGCCCCACGCAGGAGAACCAGTCGGGTCAAGAGCCGGGTCTCGACGCCGTACTGTGCAAGCTTCGAGACGCCGATCCAGGCCGAACTGGAGCACGCCACCACCACAGGGAGGCTCACACGGAAGGAGGAAGAGATCCCGACCGGCCACGACGTCTCCGGTGGCTGGAGCTCGCCGTAAAAGTCAGGTCGGTTCGACCGGGTTCAGGTCGGGTCAATTCAAATTTTCAGATAGTGAAGGAATGTGCGTGCGCGTGGAAGGGGAGGAGAAAATGGAATCCTTCTCGTTTTTGGAAATCCCCCCTTTCTATTTATATACTTTCTAAAAATAGAAACCAACTTCCGTTGACCATACCTTCTTCACACGGTATCCGATTCACAAATGTCGCATGTCCACGGACTCGTATCGTCGAGCACTCTAACTTTCGTGAAGGAAGTTTTTTGAGAAACTAGACGGAATAA
Organism: Comarum palustre; assembly: GCA_951800085.1. Lineage (NCBI taxonomy): Eukaryota > Viridiplantae > Streptophyta > Magnoliopsida > Rosales > Rosaceae > Comarum > Comarum palustre. Next base: position 9,033,623 of record OX637582.1, on the reverse strand, counting down.
AAAGTCAACATTTTACCCCTCTAACTAAGTCGTTTCCACGCGTCCCTTAACTCCGAACACTTCGGCACTCTTCCTGAAGGTACGAATACGTACCAATACCACTAAAATTTCCAAACCTTACACTCGTTAGTTCTTTAGAGAAATTAACAGCGCAGTTACAACCCTCTGTAACCCTCCTAATCAGGGTAAAAAGGTAAATTTTGGGACGGGGTGTTACAGATTCCACTGTAACTCAGTCACTCACAATTAGAAATTTATTACGTACATTGAACTGTGCCAACTTTATTTTATTCCCATTTACCATTATAATACTTGTAAATTTCGTTAGATATAGAAAGATATATAGTAAAATCTACATGGTGCATAATGCATGGGATATATTAGAAGGTAGTGAAAAAACTCTAAAACATATTGAAGCAAGAAATCAGTTGTGCATAATGCATGAGATATCTTTATCTTTATTGTTGTAACAGCCTTATACAACTCATCTAGGGTTCTCATTGTAACAGCCTGTATATAAAGGTATTATATTGCTTTTGGCTCTTGTGTGAATAATAATACCACCAGTTCAAAATTCTTTATGGTACCAGAGCAACGATCATAGGCTTGATACCAAAAGAAACCCCAACCAAAACACAAAAATCCTAATGGGAGAAGGTGACGATGTGAAACATCTAGAGAGGCTCGAAAAACTTCTTCAGGAGAAGATCCTAAAGGAGCAGGAGTAGGAGCAAGATGCATCTTCACAACTAGTTATGCATAATTGGGCGCCTTGGTAGTTTTCGACCTATCCTCTCTATTTACACCACTCAGATCATCTTGGTGTCGTTCTCATACCACAATCCTTGGTGGAAGACAACTTACGCAATGGAGTCTATCCATGGAAGACACGTTGAAGATAAAGAACAGGATTGGCTTTATTAACAGGACCTCATAGTGTCCAACAATTGAGACACCATAAGAACAACAACAATGGGACAAGTGCAATGTCATGGTCAATACTTGGCTGAGGGCTTCTATGTCTGCTCCTATTTCTAAGAGTGTTGTCATTGCAAAAGTGCTCGGGCTGTTTAGCTTAAGTTGCATGAAAGATTTCTGCAAACAAACACAGTGCAATTGTTCAATGTTGAAAATGCAATTCACAGGTGTGATCAAGGTGCGGATTTCGTCACCATTTTCTTTACAAAATTGAAGGCATTATGAGATGAAAGAGATGTCCTTTATGACATGACATATGAAGAAGGCAGCAAGATCAATGAGTACAACAAGAATCAGAAAATAATGAAGCTTTTGATGGGGCTGAATGAGAACTATTCTCAAATGCGCAGAACCATTATGGTTATTGATCCACTTCCAATGGTTAACAACGCGTATTCGATGATATTACGTCATGAGAATCAAGCTAAAGCTTCGAATGGAGGAGGAAAAGCACCCATATAGCAACCGAAAGGCGCTGTCTCTGTCGTCAAGAATGTGAGCGGCGACGATAATGTCCAAAAGAAGAAGAAGAAGTGCACCAAGTGTGAGCGGCGACGATAAATACAGACGTGCATATCTAACAAGTACATTCTATGGTTTAAAGGCCCATACCTATGAATATTGCAACAAGTGCAAAGTCTTAGAAGAAGGATCAAGCACGCAGAACCGTGAGGCTCGCATCAATCAGCTTTCGGCCATGTTTGAACAAGATGGAAAAATTGTCAACTTCCCCTTCACTCAAGATAAGTTCAAACAAATTCTTGACATGCTGATTGAGAAGAAAAGTAGCACGACAAACAATGTTTGTAACAACTCTAACCTTGAACACCTTTCAGGTAAAGCTTTATAATTTACGAATTGTGACAAGAAAAGTACATGGATTTTAGATAGTGCGGCAAGTGACCTCATAATGTGCAATCCTAAACTTCTCACCACAAAACATCATGTCTAAAATATAAATGTCAAGATCCTTGATGGTAGCCTAGCTAAAGTCAGTCACATCGGCACAATCACCTTTTCCTCACAATTCACCTTACATAATATTTTGTGTGTGCCTCTCTTTTATTTGAATCTCAATTATGTCAGCAAAACTTCACGTGATTCATATTTTACCACAGTGTTTCTAAAGGATTTTTGTGTCATACAATACCTACGATCGGGGAAGACGATTGAGATGATATATGAGAAGGAGGGTCTATACTGACTCAGCAAAACTCAACAAGCAACATGTAACATTGTCTCGAGTCAATCATCCTCTCTTTGGCACCAGCGGTTTGGACACCCTTCAAGTCGAGTTAATTCTCATATTTCTTTCCTTTCAAATAAATCTTGCACTGCCAGGACTTGTCTAGTGTGTCCTTTAGCTATACAAACTCAAAAGTCTTCTCCTTTAAGTTCAATTTCAAGTGAATTGCCTTTTGATTTAATCCATTTTGACATTTGGGGCTTACATAGGAGCCCAAGTATTTTCTTACCATTGTTGATGATTACACAAGGAGTACCTGGGTATATTTAATAGTTCAAAAATCTGAGACTCAACCCTTTTGGTCGATTTCATTACCTTTGTTGAAAATCAGTAGAACGCATGAGTCAAAATTATGTGTAGTGACAATGGTCCCGATTTTGATCACAAAATTTTTTATGAGTCAAAATGAATTTGTCATCAAACAAACTGTGTCAACACACCTCAACAAAATGATGTGGTTGAGAGAAAACATAGATACCTCCTTAACATGGCACAAGCTATGTTATTTCAAGCAAGTCTTCCTAAAAGTTTTTGGGGAGATACCATTTTAACAGCTGCGTATTTGAACACTCGAACTACCCCACCAATCTTGGGAGGTAACAGTCCTTTCGAAAAAGTTGTTTAACAAAGAGCCAAGTTATACACATCTCAAGGTCTTTGGTTGTCTTTGTTTTACGTCATCTGATCCACATAAACCACTAAAGTTTTAACCCCGAGCAATCAAATGTGTGTTTTTTGGTTATCCACATGGGAAAATGGCTATAGAGTTCTTGATCTATCTATTGACAAAATCTTCATGTCAAGGGATGTTGATTTTCATGAAAACATATTTCCTTATCCGTCCACGTCAAAACTACGTCCAAAGGGTAGTCATTCAAGTCGAGATACATTGGATATTTCTGAATCCTCTAGAGTTTGGGATGAGCCACAAGTTTCGGGTAATCTTAGGGTTTCTTTGGGTTCAAGTCAAACACCACTTCTACCACCTATCTCTCATACCTCTACTCAACACAACAATAAGATAACTCTCACTCACCTTCTATTAAAATAGTTTCATCAGATAACTCTATTCCAATTAAGTCAGTACCTATCGAGAATAATCCAGTAAATCTCAATAACTATAACCCTTCATCCTCGGCAGAACAACACCCTAATCCTCTCTCATCATCGAGTCATAACTCCTTTTCTCGTCGATCATCCAGAGCCACTCACACTGTCACATCCCAATCCTAAATTTTTTTTACGGTTGGTTATTTTTATCTTTTATCATTTAAAGAAACCGTTTGACCTTAAAATGACAGTAAAGTTGACTTTTCGTTACGTTGAGAATTTGGAAAAACGTTTTTCAAAAAAGTCGTAGAGGACGTCGATACGAGTTCGTGGACATGTAGCACGCTCAAATCGGAGTTTGTATAAAGAAGTTATTGACTAAAAACGGAAGTTACTATTTTTGAAAGAGTTATAAAAGGGAAGCTTATCTAAAGAGGAAAGTGGTAAAAATCAGATTTTCTCTAACTCTTTCTCTCTCATCTATTTCGATCCAAAACCTACAGGACCTTCCAGCCACCACCGCACCGCCGTTGAGCCGTCTCAAGCTGCCGTACCAGTCTCTAAATAACCGTCTCTAAGTCTACTTCAATTCTAGATAAGCCTTTCGACCTATCTCGTCATGATTTAGGAGAAACTTCAATTTGTTTGCCTAGTGTACAGTGTAGAGTTTTGATCGGATTTCTCCTTCCTCAGGCCACTAATATGTGAGTTCTTTAAATGGTTAAAATAGGTTTTAGGAGTACTACTCACCCTTAAAGTTTGGTGGATTGATTTGGAGTGTGGAGAGAGAATCGAAGATTTGAAGTTTAAAAATTTCAGGTTTTTACATTTTTGTTCGATTGACCTAGTTAGAGGCTGAATTGGCCTTCGAGTTGAACTAGAAAGTTGTTCAAAATGAGAAGACGAAGCTGTTGTTAAAATTTGGTGGCGATTGGAGGTTATCAGAATTTTGGCCGGAATTCCTGTCGGCTAGCCGTCGCAAGTGGCTGCGAAGCTGCCACTTCAGGGGCAGATTTTTTTGCAAAAAAAATAGTATTAAATAAGATGAATTTATTGGTATGAAAATTATAATTTTCGGAGGGGTTTTAATTAGGTCGTGGAATTTTCGAAGTTTAATATTATTGGCGGATAATAAAATAATATTTCGGTCATTGATTATTGTTGATTAAGGTTTAAGAAATATCTTAAGGAGTTCTAAGTTATTGGTGAAGGTCAGGAATTTTCGGTTGACAATTTGAGAAGTATAGAAAGGATGAGCGAGTTGTACACACACAAATTTGTACGCCAATATTATTTAATAAATACTCTAGCGTCCGGAAAAATAATATTAATTGTGCAACAAGATACGAAGAGGCTCGTTTTGTAGAGACTTCGTTTAGACGGAATTCGGGTTTCCATCAGGCTAAAGCCTAAGTCTGTGAGTTAACTTTTATTTTAAATATATTGCATGCAACGAGTTTTTATTGAGTTTCTCTTTTAATTATGAAAATTCCTCCATATTGAGTTTTTAGTGATTTTGGGAAACTTTGGGAATTTAATATTTTTCAAAGATAAGTGAGCCGGGAAAGTGATTCCTACCTTTCCCTTGAGTTTTAAATGATTTTCCCGGAATATGATATATTTTGGGTTATGGAGGGAGATTATATTTTATGATATGTTTTAAGTTGTTATCACCATTTTGGGTTATGGAGGGAGATTATTTTTTAAAATAGAGAAATTTTGCTCTTGGATTTTAATGATTTAAAGTAAATCAGGGAACCTATTTCAGATGCATAGGAATGTTTTAAATCCAATGTATTTGGAAAAAAAGTCATGGGTGATTTTGACATGGATTTTGATTTATTCACCATGAGGTTTTTAAGGATTTTCAAGTATATATATATTGCTAGTTAGCCTGGATTATCTCCGGATGTAGCTGGTCAGACCCACTTCAGTGGTAGCTGGTCGGAAGGACCCTTCCGGATTGAGCTAGTAAGGATCCTCTTCGGTAGTAGTTGATCAGAAGGACCCTCCCGAATAGAGCAAGTCAAGGGACCCTCTCCAGATAGAGCTGGTCAATAGACCCTCTCGTGGATTAGAGCTGGTCAGTTGTTTTCTCGTGGTTATGGTGAAACTAATGCCACACTTTCTAATTATAGATTTGAGCCAAGGGAATTGTTATAAGTTTTATTTAATTTTTTTCTATAGGTTGCGAGCATGTCGATTTTTCAAAAAATCAAATGGAGTATTAACAGATATTTATCTTTACATATTTGATTTTTGTCCACTCACGCTAATGTATTTAAATATTTCTTCTCTGGGCCATTCGTTTTCAAATGCCTAGTGTTACAAGGATCCTGAGAGGAGGTCACACGTACAGAAGTTGAGACATAGTCAATTAATCCGTTTTCGCCGTACGTTTATTTAGGTATCACTTCCATGTAGATTGCTCTGATTATCCCAACTTAGATAGTTGAATAGGTTGTTGAAGCGTAGTTGTGATGTGGGAAGCAGGATGGCTCCAGGAGTTGAGGGTTGATTTAAATTATTCTTGAAAGTGCTAAGTTTGTTTGTAGGAATGGTTGTCTATTTCAAGAGGGATTCGGTAAGACGTTCCCTTAGGTGGTCCCCGTAGGATTTACTTTGGGTTAAAGATGTTTAATTCAGGATGGGTACTGACACACACTCCAAGATACTTGCGATATTTTTGCATCGAGGCAGTTCTTCCCTCTGGCTCTTTTCCATCGTCTAAGCTGGCGTCAGGTACTTGTCATTCTCTTGCACATGTATTGTCCTATGATAATTTTTCACCTTCTCATCGTGCTTTCACCACACAACTCACCCCACATGAAGAACCAACTTTTTATTCACATGCATTACAGATTTCAGAATGGTGTAAGGCCATGCAAACTGAGATTGAAGCCTTAGAAGTTAACAAGAATTGGAGCCTTGTTGCATTGCCACCTAACAAAAGACCAATTGGTTGCAAGTGGGTTTATAAGCTGAAGCTGAATCCCGATGGCACAATTAAGAGGTACAAAGCACGTCTCGTTTCAAATGGTTATAGTCAAGTGGCCGAAATTGATTACAGGAAGACTTTTGCACCGGTAGCAAACTGGTCACCTTACGAGTCTTACTTAGCCTTACAACCCTTGAAGGATGGCATTTACATCAACTTGATGTCAACAATGCTTTCTTGCATAGAGATTTTATTGTAGAAGTTTATATGCAACTTCCTCCTGGTTTTAGACGAAAGGGGGAGACAAAAGTGTGTATATTGCACAAGATTTTATATGGTTTAAAGCAGGTTTCAAGACAATAGTTCATCAAGCTTTCTAGTGCACTAAAGGCTACTGATTTTATTCAATCTTGGGCCGATTATTCTTTGTTTGTTTGGTTCACATGCGGGAAATTTACTTCTTTGCACGTCTATGTGGATGAAGTGATTTTAGCAGGATAATGTCTTGGGGACATTGAAGCAACAAAATTGTTTCTCTCCAGAAGATTCAAATTAAAAGTCCTTGGAAAGCTAAAATAATTCTTAGATATCGAAGTGGCAAGATCAAAAAAAGGAATTGTGCTTTATCAACGCAAGTGTACACTTGAGGTACTTGAAGATGCAGGATATCTTGGCTGCGAACCTTGTAAGTTTCATGTTGATCAGAATATTTCTCTTACACAAGCAAATGATGAACTATTACAAGATCCATCACAATACAAAAGGCTTCTGGATCGTTTGATTTATCCAACCATTACATGGCCTGATTTGACGTATGTTGTACACATCTTGATTTAGTTTATGAACCAACCACGGCAGCCACACCTGAATGCCGCCCATCAAGTCCTGTGTTACATCAAGTACAACCCCAGCCAAGGGATTCTGCTTTCATCGTCAGGTAACCTTAAATTAACAGTTTTCTGTGACGTTGACTGGACACGATGCAAGGATACTAGACGTTCTATAACTGGTTATGACATCATGCTTGGTTGAGCACCTATATCATGGAGAACTAAGAAGCAAGGAACGGTTTCTTGTTCTAGTGCAGAGACTGAATACCGCTCCATAAGTTCTATGTGTTGTGAGGTAACATGACTTAGAAATTTTTTGCATGACCTCCATATTTGACAATTAGCTTCCACTAGATTGTTTTTTGACAACCAAGAAGCTTTTCACATAGCTAATAACCCGGTTTTCCATGAACGTACGAAGCACATTAAGATAGACTGTCATATTGTGTGAGAAAATATTCAAAATGGAGTAGTGCGAACGGTACACATTGGAACCAAAGACCGACTTGCTGACGTGTTTACTAAACATTTGAGTACAATGTAGTTTGGATTACGTGTAATTAATATACACTCTAACTTAAATGGAAGTATTGAAACAAGAGATTAGTTGTGTATTATTTTTATTGTTCTAACAATATTTCCTTATAGAAATAGGTTACCTTATACAACTCATCTAAGGGTTCTTGTTGTAACTACTTGTATATAAAGACATTGTATTGCTTTTGGCTCTTGTGTGAATAATAATACCACCAATTACAACTCCGTATAATTGTACACTGATGTTATCTACAATAGTATACTGCAGTAAAAACAGCTCTATATAGTACTCTACGATTACCTACATCCATTGAGCTTGGTTACCATTAATAACTAATAGATTAATGCTAGAAGGTCTACAAATTTGATATGAAACAGTGAAAGTTTCTAGTAATGATTAAATTGATTTCAAAAGTAATTTTGGCATTTTGTGTCCAGGGAACTACGTAATTGAATATGAATACGATGGAATTGACCCTGAATGGTCCATTAGCCCTATCTTCGAAACTCAATTAATCACTGAAATTACGGCTAAAAATATTTCAATGATCTTAGTGTTGTTCTTTTGCATGCTCTTACTGCATTCAATCACTCCGCTTACAATGGCACTCTATATTGATTCCTGCGGCTAGCCGTCGCAAGTGGCTGCGCAGCTGCCACCTAAGGGGCTGATTTTTTGTGAAAAATAGTATTAAATAAGAGAAATTTATTGGTATAAAGATTATAATTTTCGGAGCGGTTTTGGTTAGGTCGTGGAATTTTTGATGTTTAATATTATTGGCAGATAATAAAATAATATTTCGGCCATTGATTATTGCTGATTAAGGTTTAAGAAATATCGTAAGGAGTTCTAAGTTATTGGTGAAGGTCAGGAATTTTCGGTTGACAATTTGAGAAGTATAGAGAGGATGAGCGAGTTGTACGCTCACAAATTTGTACGCCAATATTAATTAATAAATAATCTAGCGTCCGGAAAATTAATATTAATTGTGCAACAGGACACAAAGAGGCTCGTTTTGTAGAGACTTCATTTAGACGGAATTCGGGTTTTCGTCAGGCTAAGGCCTAAGTCTGTGAGTTAACTTTTATTTTAAATATATTGCATGCAACGAGTTTTTATTGAGTTTCTCTTTTAATTATGAAAATTTCCTCCATATTGAGTTTTTTGGTGATTTTGGGAAACTTTAGGAATTAAATATTTTCAAAGATAAGTGAGCCGGGAAAGAGGTTTCTATCTTTCCCCTGAGTTATAAATGATTTTCCTGGAATATGATTTTAAGTTATTATCACCATTTTGGGTTATGTAGGGAGATTATATTTTAAAATGGAGAAACTTTGCTCTTGGATTATAATGATTTAAAGTAAATCAGGGAACCTGTTTCAGATGCATGGGAATGTTTTAAATCCAATGTATTCGGAGAAAAAGTCATGGTGATTTTGACATGGATTTTGATTTATTCACCATGAGGTTTTTTAGGATTATATATATATATATATATATATATATATATATATATATATATATTGCTAGTTAGCCTGGATTCTCTCCAGATGAAGATGGTACCCTCTTTGAATGTAGCTGGTCAGACCCACTTCAATGGTAGCTGGTCTGAATGACCCTCCCGGATTGAGCTAGTAAGGACCCTCTTCGGTAGTAGTTGGTCAGAAGGACCCTCCCGAATAGAGCAAGTCAAGGGACCCTCTCCAGAAAGAGCTGGTCAATAGACCCTCTCGTGGATTAAAGCTGGTCAGTTGTTTTCTCGTGGTTATGGTGAAACTAATGCCACACTTTCTAATTATAGATTTGAGCCAAGGGAATTGTTATAAGTTTTATTTAATTTTTTTCTATAGGTTGCGAGCATGTCGATTTTTCAGAAAATCAAATGGAGTATTAACAGATATTTATCTTTCCATATTTGATTTTTGTCCACTCACGCTAATGTATTTAAATATTTCTTCTCTGAGCCATTCGTTTTTAAATGCCTAGTGTTACAGGGATCCTGAGAGGAGGTCGCACGTACAAAAGTTGAGACATAGTCAAGTAATCTGTTGTCGCTGTACGTTTATTTAGGTATCACTTCCATGTAGATTGCTCTGATTATCCCAACTTAGATAGTTGAATAGGTTGTTGAAGCGTAGTTGTGATGTGGGGAGCATGATGGCTCCAAGAGTTGAGGGTTGATTTAAAATATTCTTGGAAGTGCTGAGTTTGTTTGTAGGAATGGTTCTCTATTTCAAGAGGGATTCGGTAAGAAGTTCACTTGAAGTGGTCCCCGTAGGATTTACTTTGGGTTAAAGAGGTTTAATTCAGGGTGGGTCCTGACACACACTCCAAGATACTTGCGATATTTTCACATCGAGGCAGTTCTTCCTTCTGGCTTCTTTCCATCATCTGAGCAGGCGTCAGGTACTTGTCATTCTCTTTCACATGTATTGTCCTATGATAATTTGTTACCTTCTCATCGTGCTTTCACCACACAACTCACCCCGCATAAAGAACCAACTTTTTATTCACATGCATTACAGATTCTAGAATGGTGTAAGGCCATGCAAGCTGAAATTCAAGCCTTAGAAGCTAACAAGAATTGGAGTCTTGTTGCATTGCCAACTAACAAAAGACCAATTGGTTGCAAGTGGGTTTATAAGCTGAAGCTGAATCCCGATGGCACAATTAAGAGGTACAAAGCACGTCTCGTTGCAAAAGGTATAGTCAAGTGGCCGAAATTGATTACAGGATGACTTTTGCACCGGTAACAAAACTCGTCACCTTACGAGTCTTACTTAGCCTTACAACCCTTGAAGGATGGCATTTACATCAACTCGATGTCAACAATGTTTTCTTGCATAGAGAGTTTATTGTAGAAGTTTATATGCAACTTCCTCCTGGTTTTGGACGAAAGGGAGAGACAAAAGTGTGTAAATTGCACAAGATTTTATATGGTTTAAAGCAGGTTTCAAGACAATAGTTCATCAAGCTTTCTAGTGCACTAAAGGCTACTGATTTTATTCAATCTTGGACCGATTATTCTTTGTTTGTTTGGTTCACATGCGGGAAATTTACTTCTTTGCACGTCTATGTGGATGACGTGATTTTAGCAGGCAACTGTCTTGGGGACATTGAAGCAACAAAATAGTTTCTCTCCGGAAGATTCAAATTAAAAGTCCTTGGAAAGCTAAAATAATTCTTAGATATCGAAGTGGCAAGATCAAAAAAAGGAATTGTGCTTTATCAACGCAAGTGTACACTTGAGGTACTTGAAGATGCAGGATATCTTGGCTGCGAACCTTGTAAGTTTCATGTTGATCAGAATATTTCTCTTACACAAGCAAATGATGAACTATTACAAGATCCATCACAATACAAAAGGCTTCTGGATCGTTTGATTTATCCAACCATTACATGGCCTGATTTGACGTATGTTGTACACATCTTGATTTAGTTTATGAACCAACCACGGCAGCCACACCTGAATGCCGCCCATCAAGTCCTGTGTTACATCAAGTACAACCCCAGCCAAGGGATTCTGCTTTCATCGTCAGGTAACCTTAAATTAACAGTTTTCTGTGACGTTGACTGAACACGATGCAAGGATACTAGACGTTCTATAACTGGTTATAACATCATGCTTGGTTGAGCACCTATATCATGGAGAACTAAGAAGCAAGGAACGGTTTCCTGTTCTAGTGCAGAGACTGAATACCGCTCCATAAGTTCTATGTGTTGTGAGGTAACATGACTTAGAAATTTTTTGCATGACATCCATGTTTGACAATTAGCTTCCACTAGATTGTTTTTTGACAACCAAGAAGCTATTCACATAGCTAATAACCCGGTTTTCCATGAACGTACGAAACACATTAAGATAGATTGTCATATTGTGTGAGAAAATATTCAAAATGGAGTAGTGCGAACGGTACACATTGGAACCAAAGACCAACTTGCTGACCTGTTTACTAAGCATTTGAGTACAATGTAGTTTGGATTACGTGTAATCAATATACACTCTAACTTAAATGGAAGTATTGAAACAAGAGATTAGTTGTGTATCTTTATTTTTATTGTTCTAACAATATTTCCTTATAGAAATAGGTTACCTTATACAACTCATCTAAGGGTTCTTGTTGTAACTACTTGTATATAAAGTCATTGTATTGCTTTTGGCTATTGTGTGAATAATAATACCACCAATTACACGTATAATTGTACACTGATGTTATCTACAATAGTATAATGCAGTAAAAACAGCTCTATATAGTACTCTACCATTACCTACATCCATTGAGCTTGGTTACCATTAATAATTAATAGATTAATGCTAGAAGGTCTACAAATTTGAAATGAAACAGTGAAAGTTTCTAGTGATGATTAAATTGATTTCAAAAGTAATTTTGGCATTTTGTGTCAAGGAAACTACTTAATTGAATATGAATACGATGGAATTGACCTGAATGGTCATTAGCCCTATCTTCGAAACTCAATTAATCACTGAAATTACGGCTAAAAATATTTCAATGATCTTAGTGTTGTTCTTTTGCATGTTCTTACTGCATTCAATCACTCCGCTTACAATGGCACTCTATATGAGTTGTTGTTTGCTCTCAAAATTCAATAGATAGTCTATTTTTAGAGATTATGCTACGTACAATGTTGAGAGTCTCGAGTTTCGATTGTCTGAAGTTCTAGTAGATTTTAAGAAATCACTTCCCCTCTGTAAAAATAAACATAAAACAAGATTAAGAACACATCGGAATGTGAAACTTGCTAATGATCCAAAGCAGTTGACCAATCATGTGGAGCATTAATGACATGAAATTCAGAACTAGAACAAGTTATAATTATATGAAAGCCATGCAGTACCAAGACGGAAACCAAATCTAATGGTCATGTCTGTCATTTTGTCAAAACTCTTGTATTGTTTTTCATTTCATTTCATTTCATTTCATTTCGTTCGTTTTGTCAGAATGTTGATGTATATAACAAGTTTTTAACCGGGAAATCTGGTTTCTCGATTTTATATATGCAACCATTACCTATTTAATACTAAAAACGGGGAAATCTGGTTTTCTCGATTTTATATATGCAACCATTACCTATTTAATACATTATAGTATTACAATATAGTAAATAACTTTTTTTCTTATCAAATACTATTTAGTCTATTGGTATCTGTCTCTTTTTTATAAATTGGAAGTCGTTAAGTTTCAATTTCTTAAAACTGTTTTAGAGAGAACATAATGATCGATAAAAATATCTATTCTTTCATTGACAGATAAGACCTATATATAGCCATAACATAGAATTAACTGACTGATCTTGAAATTCTATCCATACAACAACTTATTCTAATAAGGATATGACTAGGTCAATATACAACAAAAATATACGACATAATGCATGTGATGTTGCCACACTAAATACCTTATAAAGTAAAACAAAAACATCGTAGGCAAAACAAAAGTCTTAGATGAAAGGAAAAAGAGTACAACGCACCAACTACAATTGAAGCTAACATGTTGATGTAAACACTATCCCTGATGTCTACACAACGACTCCTCCTGATTGGTAACTCATTCTTAGAGTTCAGATAAATGACACATATATGCCAATGCACTTCAAATGCTTCAAATGACATCATAGTTACACCTTCAAGGTGTGAGATTCTATTTGAAGCCGTATTCCTCTTCCACTTTTCCAATGTGGGACAAAGTTCATTTTCTTATTTGAACTAGTCATCTTTAGGTGACAATTTCTCATTCACCCACAACCAAATTATACATATGAATACATGATTTTATAACCCTCATTACAAGGATTACAAATTCATGCATGCAATCATCTAATTAAAAGTGCAACTCACTTTAATTATTTGGTTTAATCAGTAGTCATTTAGACCATTTTTCCAACCGTTTAGACACACCAACATCAAAATTGCATTTACACCTATATTGAGAAAATAAAATTGCTGAAACACACATGGAATCCGAGGTCAATACCCAAATTATATAAAAATCAAAGAGAAAAACAAAATCAAAGTTGGTACCAAAATGAAAAAAGAAGCCAAAAACATAGAAACAGTTGTATCTAAAGTAACAGTTGTATCATGTAGAGTCTTTTGAGTGGAACTGAGCCTCTAGCAATCCCTATAAAATCTTCTTAAGCTTGGTGATCCCCTTCTGCACATATTACCATCCTCACTTTTAACGGCAACTTTATCAACGTGCATAAAACAAAACAAAAACAAAATTGATGAAAGAAAAAAGAATCGGATCATCATCCAATGAAGTGAATTGACTTGGTTGTTTAAGATGCTTAACTAACAATTGTGAAGTCATGAGTTTAAATATATATAGTTAGGATGCGTGAGTTATTAATATTTTTTTTAAAATCATCCAATGAAGTGAATGAACAATTGTACAACAATGATCATACTTGAAATAATAAGCAAAATTGATCGATGGAAAAAAAATCTGATCATCATCCAATGAAGTGAATGAACAATGGTACAAACACGATCATTCCCGAAATAATCAAAATTGTTCGATGGAAAAAATATCTGATCATCATATATACCCGAAATAATATCTTTGTTTGCTCTTTGTAGTGTTGCTTTGATTTGATCTTCTAGGCCACGGGATGAAACCGTTTCTCTACCCTATGACTCCCACGAATGACCAAATTCTTTTACTTGACATTTTTCATCTTGTGGAGGTTATCCACTTTTACCCCGAATAATTATCTGATATTTAATTTTATCCATTTTTTTTGTTTCTATCGTTTTTACCATTTTATCCATGAAATATACTGTAGAAAGGGTATTCGAAGGAATTATGAAAATTTAACCATGGTTCCATAAACCAAATTAACTTAATTAATTGTGATATATTTGTATGCATGTTAGGAATCCTGCGTTAAGAGCTAGAATATAGATATCATACCATGTTCGTTGTATGTATTATTCTAGGCTTCGGCTACTTATTGACAAATCAATCTCTTTCTCAACTTGACATTATACTATTTATGTTTAGTGGTATCATCATCATGAAAATGATACAACATAAGACCTTAGCCTATAGCAGCCTCACATTTTGACATTCCTATTAGGTTTCTTAATTGTTAGTACACTGATAATTAGTGTTTGTTAACTGGAAAATCAACTGGCACTTTAACCCTATTGTCTCCTTTGGATGCTGGTTATTACTAGCTCGATCGATCTGACTGAATTCTCCAATCCCTCTGGGAAGGTGAGGCTAGTCAAAAGAGGATGATATGTGCCAAAAAGATATAGACACTGTGACCTACCCTCCGCATTCAAAGTGTGGCCTTTGCGACCTACGTACCCTTACATTTTATGCCAGTCTTGCATTCTTGTAGCTTCATTATCTTCTGCTACTCTCTAACTGGCACAGTGTGTGTGTGTGTGTTCTTGTTGAGATCGATCGAGAACCTGCAGCAACAATCAATTCTAAACCAACTGAATTGTAAAAGCATACTATTTGTTTCCTGTGAAACCAGAACAGACAGAGATCATCACCTTTTAGGTGGGTTAAGAGTTGAAGAACACAGACCAGCAATTAAACACGTATAAAACTAGCTTGCGAGGGAAAATCAGGAGGTGAATGACATATATAGTACTGCAATCTTTCTGGTATACGAAAACCCTAGTTAAAAATTATGTAGATCGCTGTTGAACTGCAAGAAGCTTCTATTGTATATTCTATTCCAACCGTAGATCTGAAATGCTATAAAATTATAGGTATACTAGTCTGTTAACACGCATGTGTTAATTTGCTTTTTTTGTTAAATATATATGTTTTTTTTCAATAAAAAGGAATTTGATATATTTTTGTTAAATATATATACTGCAATTGGGAATTGGGAATTGGGAAGAAACTGCTCTCTTACGTTAAAAGACTTATTCTTTTTCAATATTCTATTTTTTGTATTTATCAAATTACTTTTAGAGCCTTTACACATTTAATTACAGTTTTAAAAGTTCAATAAATAAAGGGCATAACCGACATTTAAAAATTTAAACTTTAACAAAATCAACAGTCTTTTAGCTTTATCAAGGAGATGTATATAAGTACGACATTTCCTTTTCTGAACAGGTTAATCAGATACATATGCGCTCTTTAAATTAGAAACATTTTTTTAATAAAAAATTAGAGAAACATGAAAAAAGAAATATTAGAGAAACATGAAAAAAAAGAGAAATTTATTCTTAAAATGAGAAAGATTTTAATGACTAATTCTCTGCAGTGATGATGACGCATCAACCCTTTATTTTTGTCATATTGATGATGCAGAATTATGAGGCAGGCACTACATGTTATATTGACAACACATACGTGTACTCCTCGTAGACCAAAAAAAATACGTGTACCCCTCATGTGCTTTAGTTAGAGGCTTTCAATAGGTGGTTTGTACTAAACTGCAAATGAATTTTTCGGTATACCAACTACCAAGTAACATGAATTTGGCTTTTCGCGATCGTTTGTTGTTGTTGTAAGAGTTCTATTTTATTGTTGGCACCTCACATTAATTTGTAAATCAAAACAAAGTTGGTCGACGAAAGACCTACGAAGCCTTTTGATTGAACGAAGTGTGTATATATGCAAGATTTGTTTGTCATAATCCAACTCATTTTTTGCATCATATTGTTATTGGGAGTATACCCTCTTGATCTATATTCAGTTAAATTAGCTTAGCGCATAGACATATACTATCTTCAATTTGTACGTAATTACATTGATTGACAAACAAACAAATAGTTGATTGAACTAATGTTGTCAAATTTGATAAGGTAGCCACTAGTGTGACTACACCACTAAACATAAGTAACACCATTTATATGGGCTCACATGTCATAACAAAACTCCATTAAGACATATATCACGAAGCATGTCATACAAGCAATGCAACAACACTCGGAAGTCGCTAATCTGACATCAGGAATCCACATTGTCGGCCTCACTAACTCGCCCTCACGGAATACATTTTGAACCTCTTGTCCCACATTAGAAACATGTAAGAGGACAGAGTCTCTTTCTTCTATATAAAGGAGACTCCCCTTCTTAGGATAAACAATTCGACATCTGTTAACTACTGCTACTCTGTAATTCGTCATTAAATTAAGCACCCAATACTACTTAATTTTAAGTTGGACGTAGCCTTACTCATCGAAGATATCAATACCCGCCCTGATATTTACCCTAATTACCGAGGTAAATCCTGCGGAGTCCACCTCTAAAGAAAATTTTATCGAAAAATTCGTCATAACCTCCTTTGAAAATGGAATACCCTAGCTACCTGCAAACCGACAAACACTTCATAATAAATAATCCACCCTTAACATCTGGAGTCACCCTGCTCCCTCATTATTACATCAACACTTCCAAATTTCAAATCTCCAATACAAATGGATCTCATCCTAACCAAATTAAATATCCACTAAAGATAGTCAGAGCAAGCGAAAACGATGGCTTTGACTATGTCTCATCTTCTTATACGCCCGACCTCTCTTAAGCATTCCTGCAAACTGGTTATTTAAAATTGAAGGGTCCAAGAGAAAATAATTTTAGGATCGGGATGTAACAATTCTCCTCACCTTATAAAATTTCGTCCTCAAAATTTTCATACTCGAAGTCCAACATAATGGGGGAAACAACCACTTAAACTAGTCTTATTGTTCGCAAGTATCATATTTTATCGGAGAACTCTTTCGAGTCACCTCGCGAATCAGATTGTTATAACTCTGCACATCTGCTCCTTACGATAAAAAATCCTTACCGATTCCTCCATATAAGCCAAATCCCAATACAAACCGGATGACTATTCACACAAGATGTAAGGAAAGAGACTTATTTATGAAACATGAACATACGTGACACTAGACCACTACCACAAAAATGTCAACACACAACGGCTATTCACCGTTGTGTGACTATGGGTTTTCTATTGTATATCTTGGGCTTGTCTGATTAAATTTCAGACAAGTGTGAAAATATTTCTGTTGTATAATCCTATGTGCAGATTTGATGTCATGCACGACAGTCGCGGCATCAACATGTCCACTCAAACAACAACCATTAAAACATTTTCGTTGTATCTTTTTCCCTTCATACAACGGTTGGTTTTCATTTGTACCATTCTGTGGCTATGTATAAACTACAACCGTTTATTCCATATATTTACTGTTGTGACGTTGAGTAAACCTATCAAGTGTGGTGTCATTTGTTGTCACACAACAAATGCTATGTCTTGAATAAAACAATCTGTTCAGCAATGTTGTATCACACAATAGATACTGCTTTGCTATCGACTTTGTTGTCCAAATGTCACACACAACCATCACAAACGAAACTGTTGTACAAATTAGGTGCTAACTGATGTACCATAAAACATTACGTTTCAGCTTCCATATATCATCCAAAACAACATTATAGCTGAATTGTTCCAAAATATACTGAAAACATTCCACAAGATAACAAATGCTATGTCTTGAATAATTAGTACATAGTGATGTGAAATGCTACCATAGAGTACCCTCCTATCTAAAAGCCACGTATATGCATGCAAAAAACAAATCATGGTTATAAAAAAAAGTGCTTAACCACAACGATCACGCCTATTGACTGCATAAAATCCCCAACAGATGAAGCTTCAGTTGTCAAAAATATAGGATCCGGAAAGATTCAATTTCTATAATGGCAAATGAACTCACAGAAATAATATCTGAATATAAGAAGCAATACTAAGACCTTGTATCTGAAATTTGGTAACAGTTACAGAAGAAGAGGAGGAAGAATCTGAGAACGAAGGCGGGAAATAGCATCGTCGGCGAGGAGGCCTTCTTCGATGATGGCGCACTCATTCCAAGCCTTGTGGCCCCCCTTGTGGTGGTGATGGTGGCGGGAGTCTGGCTGGATCTTCCTGGATCTGGGTTTGATGGAGCTGGAGAAGCGGCTGGAGGAGGAGTCACGGCTGACGGAGGAGTGGGAGTGGAGAGGGGAGCCGGGGGTAGATTGGAAGGAGATGGTGGTCTTCTCGCCGTCGTGGGAGCAGGGCCGGCCCTGTGTAAAAAAGCCTCAAGGCAAATAAAAATTGGAGGCACGCACCGCATGACAAACAAAAAACGAAACAAATCATATTAAAATATAACGTGTTTTGCATTTTTAGATGCAAATGTACTAATTAATTCTGCATAATCAAGTTTTTCAACTATATCTTTTTATAGATATCATACCCTAACCACTTAATCTCTCTTGTGACATAATAGACCGAAGGTAAGTTTTGATCAATTTCAACTTTGAGAAACTCCTTTTAGCAGAGGCAACTGTGACTAGTATGGTTAGCAGAATCCTATAAGCAATTGAAACATGTGGATAGCAGCTATCTGCTTCTTTTATATAAGGGAGAATTGCATAGTAGCACTCGACCAAATTTCAAAACACAAAAACCCACTTTCAATAATATTTAGACAAATTAGGACAACAGCCCAAGACTTAAAATCAAACGCAACAAATCTGATCCCAATTTGACTGTAAATGACCAAATTGCACTTTTGACTTCGTTTACTCTCTCTCCCACTCATATGATCTAATATGACCAAATTGCACCAATAGGCACTCTCAATCCCCAAATTCACAGAGATGATGCTCGACTCTGATGAATCGACGATGACATCTAACCCTGTCACCTCAACGTCGGTGATGGTCGATGATGGCGCCCAACCAACGACGACCTCGAGCCTCAATGATGATCGGATCGCAAGTCCGCCAACTCTAAGATCCAACCGTCATTGTCCTCCAACGGTCGGCCTCCGTCACCTACTTGGATCCTTGCGCCGCTGTCGATGACTACTAGATTCCATAGGTAATTTCACAGCAGCATCTAGATTTTGCAGTAGTATCAAAAATTCATTGTAGCGGCTAGATGGTGGAGCATACTTTGATACTACTTGGGAGCGATTGAAGTGAGATTGCTAGTGTGCAATCATGAAGCTCAGAGGTTGATTTGATTTGTTTTGACTTTGATTAGTGGGTGGTTGGTTTGGAATTGAATACTACTACGAGTTTGTGACTCTCATCTTCAATTAAGGTTTTTGAAGCTACATTTTTTAATTTTCATTTGTTTTTATATTTCTGTTTTGAACAAATCACTTGTTTCTCTAAAAAAGGAATGTTATAGAAAAAAATTGAATTTGTTGCCAAAAGGTTTGAATTTGCAATATTTGTCATTGGTAATTTATTGGTGTTGTGGTTGGGTTATGCCTGGGAATTAGAGCTTTCGAGTCAAAATTGCCAGAAAAAGTTACAATATCTCAACAATAGCACACTTTTCTATCAGTAGCACGTCGTTCATACTCGGCAGTAGCACTAGCACATTTCTTATTTACAATAGCACCTTTGAACTGGGCATTAGCAGTATGCCACGTCAGCATCGAAGAATTACAGGAAAAAATTGCAATATCGCCGACAGTAGAATCTTTCAACTCAGACAGTAGCACCTTTAAACTCGACAGTAGTAGTGTGACACGTCATCATCAAAGAAATTCCTGAAAAAAATTGTAATAGCGCCGGCAGTAACACTTTTCAACTCGTCAGTAGCACTTTTCAACTCGAGGAGTAACACCTTTCAACTCGGCAATAGCAGCGTGCCACGTCAGCAGAGAATTAATATGTAGTAAATGGTAGTTTGGTAAAATATATATTGACAGATGACATTTGGACATCAATTTGTCCTAAAATTTCATTAAGGGTAATTTGGTAAAATATATAGTGACAAATGAGATGTGGACATCAACTTGTCCTAATTTGTTAATTTCTGTCTTTAAAAGTGTAAGATATTGTCTAAATGGTGTATTTGTAAATTAAAATTTGGTTGGTAACTAAATTGTAGTTTACTATTTATATAATTCAACACATCTATAGCTCTTTTTATGTCATTGGGTAAATCTTGACACAACATTCGCAAGTCATGGTATAAATCATCCTCATTAAGATCAGAATTCTCACCATGCTTCAATATATTTATGAGGTTGGCACAAAAATTCTTCAATGTATCTCTATCAGCTGACCTTAACTTATCTGAATCGAACAAAAGTCTAAAATTTTCTTCATGTCTTAAATTGTTCAAACCTAGTTTAAAAAAATATATCAAATACTTATATAATATCATGCTCCTTAACTAATGATTAAATATAAGGAAAATTTTCTAACCGGGTTTTGAATGAAGAAATAGCATGATCAACTATGTAAAGGAAATAGTTGACTTTAAAAGATTCTGCAGCTGATAGTGTCACTACTTCACTAGAGCTTTCATCAAATTGTCTTTTCTTTTGAATTTGTCGTTTTTCCATGAATATCGGTTCAATCCCTATCTCACTTGTAATCTCAATAGCTTTAACCAAAGACTCCTCAAATCCAGTTTCTCTGAACCGTTGAAGAAAATAAAGAAGTCGTTCCACTTCTTTGATGGCTGTATCAATATGCATATCATCACTTTGCAGAGTTTTGCTGACATTATTAACAGCATATAACAAATCATACCATATAACCATACCCAACAAGAACTCAAAATTTTGAAGATTGAATCTTGCTAAATCATCTGCATCACTTTTTGTCTTGGGATTTTCTGTACTGTTGTTCACAATATGAGTCAAAGCTTGTATTATTTGTGGTGTTTGATACCTTATTGCTTTAACCTCACCACACGACTTTCCTAATGAGTTTGTGATAATGGTTTCATAGTAAAACCTGCCACATACTCTTTAAAAACCTGTCATCTCTTTGTAGAAGCTGCAAAACAAGCAATATATTCGTTGCACTACACCAAAGAAAGACTCACCATCAGTAGAACAATGAGCCATATCAGATAACACCAGATTTAAGGAATGACAAGCACAAGGTGTGTAGAATGCTCTTGGATTTATTGCAAGTAGTCTACTTTGCAAACCTTTATTTTTACTTTTCATGTTGGATCAATTATCATACCCTTGTCCTCTTATATCACTTACATCAAGACCGAGAGTCTTCAATTCAGATAGAAGTTTATTACATAGGGCAAGACCTGATATGTCAGCTACCTTCAAGAAGCCTAGAAAATATTCTTTAACCATAACTGGAGTAGTCGAAACATTGAGAAATCTTAATACAAGAGAAATTTGCTCCTCATTACTAACATCTAGAGTACAATCAAGAATAACTGAAAAATATTTGGCTTCTTTAACTTTGCTAATGATTGAGCTTTTCACTTCACCTGCCAACAATTGAATAATTTTATTCTGAATTTTATGACTCAAATAATGGTACTGAATCTCACCTTTATCAATACATCCAACATGCTTTTTGATATTCGGATCAAATTCAACAAGCAATTCTATCATTTGTAAGAAGAGACCATTGTTATCCTCATATAGCTTCTCACTATCTCCAAGAAAAGCTAACTTATTTTTGCTAAGTCTTTTCACGACTGCAAAAATCATTTCTAATACTTGTTCCCAATGTTCTTTTTCTTAATTGATTTGTTCTGTTAGACTTGCATCAATTGTTAACTTCAATTTCAATCTTTTTGCCAATTCAATCCAACTTTTCATGACTGCAATATGATATCTACTTTCTTCGTGACATTTTAGCCGTTCAGAATAATTGTGCCAATCATTCATGCCTTCTTCACCTAGTTGCCCCACAAGATGCTTCTTTGCAAACAATTTACAACAAAAGCAAAAAACTTTATCCAAAGAAACTGAATATACTAGCCACTTTTTGTCTTGTTTCTCTCCATTCGGTAATTATTTAAAGTAATGCCAAGAAGAAAAAGACCTCTTACTTTTATCTTTCAGAAAGACCACATTGTTATCTCTTTCAACCAAAAAATCAGTAATATTTTTGTCTCATATTCAAATTCCTTGGATCATCCATGTCAAAAGGAGCTTCCTCTCTTGAAACTGTAATGTGACTTTCTTCATTGATTGTATCATTATTTTCCTCTTCTAACTGATTTGACTCTATATTGTGAACATCTTCAATGTTTTCCTTAATCCCTACCGCTTCAACAACATGATCATCTTCCTCAATATCTGTCTCTTGAACACCATGATCATTATCTTTCTCAATATCTACTTCTTCAACATCATGATCATTATCTTCCTCAATATCTGTGTCTTCAATATCATGACCATTCACCTCCTCTGCTTCTTTTCTTTTGCTGCCATAATACTTATGAATTGAACCAACTAAAGGTTTATGTAGAGCTGCAATCCTCTTATCCGCTTTTCTTCTTTGAGCTCCAGACTTGAATTTTCTAATTCTCCCAGGAGCCATGATAATACTGTATTTTCTAAATGTTGTTTTCAACAATCTAAATATCATAATATCATTCATCCTATTTCCTAACATAGCATATATAAACAATTATGAAGCTATTCTTTTTAGTAATCTTGACATGAAAACTACATAAAGCATGTAGATTTGGATTAAAATAAAACATCATATATAGTGAAACATTACCGAAGAGACTCTCTGGCATATAGTCTCCCAGATCATTTATCTTCAATTCTTCAGCAACATGACCTGAAACAAAAATAAATCAATGAAAATAAAGATCATACAACCACATCTGACATCTCAAAAACCGGCATCATTAGTACTACAGATTCATGACTCAATTTCAAATAAACCAAAAGAATATCAAATCACAGTTTACATAGCTATGAGCATACACTAGAAAAAGACTTCGCTTCATCGATCTAGGTCGAAACTGAGAATAAGATTGCGATTGAAGATTTAAGTATTCGTGTATATACCTAAAACCCGAAGTTGTGGGAATAGTAAACGTGACCTAGATAAAGAAGAAGAAGAAGAAGAAGAAGAAGAAGAGGCGAATGTGTAGTTGAAAATAATATAAATGGTATCATTATGGCAAAATTGAATAGATAAGAGGAGAGACATAAGGGGGGTTTACCTAGTAAGGATCGACAATTCTCTTTTTTTGTTTGATATCTTTTTTTACATCACACATATATATATATATATAATAAAATTTGGAGGCCCCTTTTTTTTGGAGGCCCAAGTCATAGGTCTTCTTTGCCTATGCCCAGGGCCGGCAATGCGTGGGAGTTGCGGGAGGGACTCTGGACATAATTGATTAGGCGACGGGGGGACCGAGTGGGGGCAAGGCTTGTGACCTCAGAGTCGGTCTTGGCATGACCTTTCATCCGAATAAAGAGTAATCAACCCTTGCTCTGAGGTCCCATAATGGCGACGATAGTGTACGGTAGCCCACCGTCAATAACCTTTGTCTCCTTGACGAATCGAGCTAAGCCGATGACAGTGAACATGAGAGAAGATAGATTAAATCAGTTTGAGAGATTCAATCGATTTTTCCTTGAGATAAGAGAGAGTGAGAGAGAGTTGAGAAAGTGAGACTCTGTTTGAGGGTGAATGCGTTTAGGGCGAGAGAGTGAGAGTTGAGACAGAGAGTGTTTGAGAGTTAATGGGAAAGTGAATTGTAAGGAAAACTTTGGAGCCAAAAAATTTTTGGTCTGGCACTCCAAATCAGCAGTGGAGGCAAACTTTGGAGCCAAACGATTTTGGCATGCACAACAAATCAGTGGAGGCAAATTTTGTTGAAGCCAAAACCATTTTGGCATGACACTAGATTTTCTAGTCACACAACAGAATAGTTTAAACTGTTATATATATTTTCTAAACTTGCACTAGGTATTGCCTAGTATAAATTGTAACAACATCGTACAACGAAGAAATAAAAGTCTGTTGTCCAAATATTTTGCATCTTTGCACAACTTTCAGCTTGGTGATGGGGGAATCCTTCCGCCAAAATTTTCATAAATCATACAACAGAAAATTAGCATCACTATTGTGTTTTGAACTCTTGAAATATAACCTTGAAAACTAGCCTGATCGAAACCTAGCTCTCGCAAAAGTGAGCAAAAAATAGTGGAGGCAAACTTTTGAGCCAAAACGATTGTGGCATAGAGATTGGTGGAAGCAGTTATACGCTAGTGACAATTTAACACAACATAACTTAAAACTCTATTGTACAAGTATTTTTATCTTGCACTAGAGATTGTCTAGTATAATTTGTAACATCATCATAAAACAAATAAATAAAACCATGTTGTCCAAACATCTTGCACCTTGAAAAAAATTGAGTTTCAGGATGGGAGGAATCCTTCCTCCAAAAATTTCATAAATCATACAACAGAAAATTAGTTGAGTTGTTATGCTTTGGACTCTAAAATATAGACTTCTCAATTTCATATCATCACACAACAGAACATTGTAAGTTTACGTTGCCTATAACATTTCACTTCTTCAGACAAGACGGGATGTCAAAAGAGTTGTCTGATAGCATTTTTGTGGTAGTGGACATCCAATTTAGCTGCATGGATAACCAACATATCCTACAAACTCATGTAACCTAGTCAAATGTCACATTTATCTAACGTAGCACTCCTTCCTACGTGGATGACCTCAAAATACTCCATCACTTTTCTGAAGCTCGGCTACTCATTTCCCTGTCTACTCTAAACCGTCTAAAATCTTACCTCTGGTCACAATAATCTTCTTATTGAATCATTGATTATACCGAATCACAAAGTTCTTACTATACTCAAACTCATTTACGAGGTGGGGTACTACACTGCCTATCAATTGTCCACCAACTGTTATCCTCGCATAATCAATATAGTTTTCTTCGAAAAGATCTACAAACTCTGATGTGCACTGAAAACAACATTTAGAAATACCATGTTACCTAAGCCAGATCATAACCACCCATAAACTTGTTCACGCTTTCCATGTGCTGAAAGAAGCTAACATGATCAAGAGCAAAGTTCGTTACCACCATCTGGTTCGAAACTCATGACGTCATGACACAACTCGCCAAATCCCACTTGTTATGACACTACCATTCACATATCCACACATGCTCATAGCGATCAGAGAACCCTCCAATCAAACCGATTGAGAATTTGTACCCTGCAAAACTGTAGGAAGTCAAAACTCTTAATGGCAAAGCACATCACAGAATTAAAGTTCATGCTAGTCCACAAAGAAAAATCATGGCCAAATTCAGACACATGACTCTTTCTCCTTCGATCTAGATCACATGATCCGGTTCACATTTTTCCAAGAATTTTTCATTATAGGAGTCTAATAAGAAATAATTTCTTTCTGCACACCACCACTAAGATGATCTCACTTGCAAACACCAGACAATATCCTAAGTATATGAAGCATAAAATCGGAGTTGCAACTACTTAATTCAGAATACCCGATTCTGTAGACATAAGAACCCACAATACTGACTCCTCAAAGAATCTTAAACGCAAAACTATGTTCAACCCTTTTTAAACGTCTACTCTAATAGAACAGTCTAGATCCCCAATTCTCAAACAAAATCACAAGTCAAAAGGCTTAGTTGACGTCTCAAATACAAGGACAATCAACATATAAAATCTCAAAAAGTTGATAATCCTCATTGTCACTTCGCTACTCTAGCCAATCACATAAAGGAGTTATAATACACTTACACAGGGCAATAGCGAGACATCTATCCCTCTCGATGAGACACCACGAGTCTTATCGTTCTCTACGCTGAGCCTTGGGTGACGCACAATCGCGATTCAGAACTCAATCTAAAATTTCAAACCAGAGAAAACGTCATCAAGCAACAATTCAACATTATCAGTATCATAGAGCCTTGTCAACAACAAACTTTCTTTTACTTCAAGTAGTCCTTCCAACAATCTTTGTAGTAGTATCTCTGAACCGATAGTAACATTTCTTTTTCTACCTCCTTTACTATTAATAAGTCTGACAACCGATTATGAATCGTAGTTAGATACTCAAATCACTTACGCGTCCCAGGTGTCACCACTTCACCGCTAATAAAATTCCAACAGGAAAACAAAATCGCACCGTGCGTAAGATGAACACCAAGTCACACCTCGCAAGAGGGAATGGTTTCCCTTCCGGAACCGTCACCACAACTAAGTTTTGCCAACTTCCAAGTCGGATACCTAGGGCAAAAATCAAATTACACATCCACTCTCAGCTCCAACTCGAGAGGAAACCAATTTCTCACTTAACCTTAAAAAGTCTTGTACCTCTCCAAATTTTATTAATAATCTAATTCAAAATCGCAACCAGAACTAAACATTAACATAATGATTCAGCATATCGTCGTAACCCAGATTGATGACCGCAACCACAAACAACAATGACCTCACAGGTCATTCCTGGATCAGTATGAGATTCCACCAAAATACTATCTCTAGAAAGATTTATGCTCTACTTAGCAGTAAATTTGTCATTTTCAATATTAAATCTTTAATAAAGTTTGACTCATAATACTCCTTGAGACAACAAAAAAATCATTTTCCCTGCTCCTACGGTTCATACTCACTGTAAAGCAAACAACTAATAATCTGAACCTCGCAACTCCCTCGCTGCAAATAAAACATGTGGCTCCACGATTTGTTACTTAATCGGTCCCCGATTCACACAGGATCACCACTAATTATCTAAAACCTCTAACTTTTCACACTACAGTCAAGTCAGCACTCTCCTCGGGCACCCAACAAACCATCTAGAATCATCAGGAAAACTTCTTTTCCAAAAGCACCGCAAAACATACCCATTGTATTGTAATCATTTAATAAACCACTTCTCGCGACTCTCTTACCATCACTCAAAACTTGTGGCTCTAACATTGGTCGATAAATCATGCATGAAAAAATAATATTCAAGCATGAAAAAATAGTCAATTTTAATATTCTCCCTCTTATTGTTCCAAAAATCGTTCATGCATGTCGCGTTGGGAAAAAATCACTCAAACAATCATTTAAAAAACAAAATGAGTCATGCCAAACTAATTGGCTTAAAAAATCAATATTCAAAATAGGGGAAGATGTTCCACCATGACAATAAGCGTCTCAGGCTATGGTCAGAGTCTTCTAAGGCTACTAATGGATATAACAACCCTTTATGGTGAAGAGATTTCATCATGACAATGAGTCTCTCAAATTAGGGTCGGAGCCTACTAAGGCTACGTACTATTGCCCCGCTCCAATTCCTTAAGTGGGGGGCCGTATGGCTAGCTAGCATTTATAATATATATAACGACTCTTCATGTGAAAACAAAAACAAAATAAATTTGAAAAATTATAAAAGACTCCTCCCCAATAAAAAAACATGCATCTCATGCATCAAGTACGGTTCTCCGACTGTCTTCGAAATAATGGCCATAAACAAATCATTTCCAAATATAATCAACATAACACAAATTTCAGCCGTAATAACAAAGAAGCTTACGGGAGGGGAGCAACCCACCTTCCCGGCCCACCGGATCAATATAAGGAAAACAATCATGATGCTTATTTTTAATAAACATTTTAGAGCATGCGTGGCTTCAAAATCAAAGGTCCACTCCAGTACGGTCTCTTTTAATCTTGGCACAAAACCATACTTTAATTTCGGGATAAAATAAATATTTCTTTATATTAAAATCGACCCCTTTCACTTATCTTACTCCTCAACTTTTACAACATCCTAACCGTCTTTCAATAGTAGCCTTAACATCCTAAGAATATTCCTTAAACCTTAATCGACAAAAATAGATGGCAGGGATGATATTTTCATATCCACCGTAATTACTAAACTTTGAAAATTCCAAAACATAACCAAAACTCATCAAAAAATATAATCTACATACCAATAAGAACTGTCCAAAAGGTGGCAGTTCCGTCGATAGCTCTTCCGCTAGCGGCGGCCGGCCGACAAAACTTCCGGTCAAACTTCGGCCACATCCAATCGCCACCAAATTTTGATAGAATATTCGTCTTCATATTCCGAACAACTTTCTAGTTCTGCTCGAAGGTCAATTCCTAGTCTAACTAGGTCAATCGAGCAAAAACACAAAAATTTCAAATTTCAAACCTTAAAAACTTCAATCCTTTGATTCTCCCTCCACACTCCAAATCGATTTACCAAATTCTAGGGGATTATAGTAATCAACAAGCCCAATAAAACTATATAAAGAACTCACCAAGTGGTGGCCTGAGGAGGGAGAAATTTGGCAAATCCCCGTCGTGCACAGTCACACTTTTGGGTCGTGATTTCTCCTCTGGACGACGCTATAGCTCTGGCGACCTATCCCAAAATGTATGTGGAAGTTCAAGCTTCAAAACCATACCTAGGTTGCAGCCTAACTCTGGCTGACGGTCGAGCTAGGCTGTGCGAAACTCCGGCCTCCGAAACCGCCGAATCGGCCAGCTATAGTAAAAAATTTCAGTTTTTGACGTTTTACCAATTCATCTCGGTAAGTTTCCATATTTATACTGTTTTTATCATGAATAGTAATTTCAGATATTTTAATTTTCTACCGTTTTATCGCACGGTAACCTTACCTTTTTACGAATAACTTCCACATACGAACTCTGATTAAACCATATAGCATGCCTACGCATTCGTATTAATGTCCTCTACAACTTTTTAGAAGGAAGTTTCCCCTAATTATCAACTTTACGAAAAGTCAACTTTACGCCCCTTTACGTTAAAACGGTTACTACAAATGGTAAAAGACTAAAGCAACCAACCGTAAAATAATTTTAGGATGTCAATGTGACATAAATCCTAAACCCCCGATTACAATAAGCCTCTAGAAGAAGTCCTGAAATAATATAAAGAAACACTATGAAATACATATATTCTAACAAACAATTACTATAGAAGAGAGTTTTGCTCACATTATGGCACTATTTGTTTTGTCACAATGATGAAAAATTAGAAAGATCACTAGATATGCAACACAATTACATATCTTAATACCTAATAATGCAGATTGTTTATTATGTTGTCATCGAAGAATAAACATGACTATATTTTGTTTCATCATGTTACTCAAAGGTTGCAACTATTTGACCAAGCAAAAGTTACGTGGCCTGCTTAAAGTTGCTGACACATAAAGTCCATAGAACAACAGAAGACTTCGCTCCCTATGAAATAGTGACTGGGAATAATAGCAATACTTAGTTGTATATAACTTTTGAATAATGCTACTAACTGAAACATTTGTTAAAGTACCACCTACATCCACTACAACAAAGAGCAAAGGTCACATACTCAGAGTAGTCATCAGGGGTGTTGTAATTCTCATGTGTGGGATTTTCCCTTATACTCCATTAACACCTTCAATGCCACACTTGGAGAAAATGCAACATCTCTGAAGCCAACACATCTTGTGTGGCTTTTGCTCAATATTATTGTAGTGAACCGACCTTATGTGCGGCAGGTGATATATGTGACAGAAAGTCAAACACATATTTCATAATTTCATAAAATGTTTTACATCCCCTGATGTAACATTAATTGTTCATCTTGAAACTGCAGGCATTCCGGGTTAGACAGGTTCCAACCCTTTTTGAGAAGAGGTAAAGAAAATGCTCAATAATAATAATATGATTAATATCTATAGTGATGCTGGAGAACTTCCAATCTCGTGCTCTTGTGTCGGTTGACAATTCATGGACATGCAACCCCCTAAATAACATTGATTAGAATGGAAATGATTGCTTTGTCAAAATCTTGAACATGATTGCTTTGTCAAAATCTTGAACATCGAAATTTCTTGTAGGTATAATTGTATAATGCAGTGTACATTTCAGTTTATGTCAGTATTTGAACTAATAAATAGCTTAATATTCTTGTGCCCCATACTTTTGAGCGAGAACTACATAATAACAGTTAGTTAATGATATAATTAGGTTCGATAAACAAGTTTGCTTATTGTGTAATGGGATCTTTGATGCATGTCATGTGGTTGGTTGGCTCGGCATCACCATTAATGTTTGTGTGATATATATTTGATGATATTTTTGCTTTGGTAGATGATGGATGATTGATAATTCGAGTAGAACAGAATGGAACAATTATATGATGATGATTGATTGATTCCACACTCTAAATAAAGGAAGGTGATAAATGTGATGAATTGTTTTTCTTTTTGGCGCCATCGCTCTAGAATTCATAGATCTGCATATAGGGTTGGGAACCGTTTAAAACGGTCTGGTTTAGGACTCAAACCGGAGATAATATTCGGTCCGGTCTAGTTTTTTAATTTTAGTCACATCAATTCGTGAACCAAACCATATCTACGGTTTGGTCCGGTTTCAGGTTTTTCATTTTGGTTTTTTAATTTTTTTTCAAATATAGTTTTGACAATGCATTAACTCTAGTAAAATTTTAATAAATTAATCAAAATTATTATTTTTAGTCCGTAAAACCACAAACATATCAAATGTCTTACAAAAAAACAAAAAAAACTTTTATAAAAAAACCACAAACCAAATATCAACTGTATAAAAAGTAAAAACAAAATAAAAACTAAAAATAGTTTAAAGTTTATAGTTAAAGTTCATACATATTAAACATAATATAAAGTTTATACATCAAACCTCATAATCCAATAGTCCATACTTTCAAGGCCTCACGTAATACGGGCAACGTCTCAGTGCTGATAATAGCGGTCACATCTTATTTCACGATGTTTTTGAGGCTTTCAGTTCTATATAGAGTTGGTTTTCAAAGTTCTGCATTTACCTAAAATTTAGTAAACAAGTTATACAACATTAGTATGCATGTTAAGATTTCGATGATCAAAATTCACAAGCGAAAATCCGACCGTCTGATATGATCATTATGTTGAAAGATGTTTATGGTAAAAATTCAACTCGATCCGACAACATTAAGAGCTCTATAGGGACACTCAACCCTAATCTTATAACCACTTAACACACGAAAACGCTCATATCTGCATGCACTAATTCTATATCAGAAGGTGAAATGGAAGAATAAAGAAAAAAAGATACATGAACTATGTGGAAGAAATGCCATAAGCTCGTGGTCCTCACCAATAGGTGAGCTGGGCGCGGGAGTATTATTAAGGTTGCGGTCCCTACTGGGCACGAGAGTATAATAAGGTTGCGGTCCGCACCATGAGGTGTGTTGGGCGTGGGAATATTAAGGTTGCGGAAACATTTACAGTTTAAGTTCATTGTACGTTATTTTATTAATATCTCTCCAGTTTACGGTTAAATCTTTGGCATGCATAAGTGTTTTTATTAATTAAATGGGAGAGCATAAATGCGTGTTTTTAATTCGATTATTCCATTTTGTACACTCTTTCTAACGTTAAGTTTTAAAAATGTGTCTCTCCTGGGCCTTTCGTTTTAAAAATGTCCAGATTGCAGGTTAGCTTAGAAGAGGTCAGACGTGTAAGAGACGAGGCATAGTCGATAGTCCGCTGTCGCTTTCTTTTTTAATACTCGTTTGATTTAGATTGCTCTGATTATCTTGGGAATTGTGAAGTGTCGACTAAGAATTGGGGGCAGGATGACTCCGGTAGTGAGGTTGGATTATTATTTGTGGAAGTGCTTAGTTGGTTTGCTGTGAGGGTTATCCATTTCAAGGGGGTTTCGGTAAGAAGTTCCCTCGAGGTGGACCCCGTAGGATTTACTCTAGGTTTAAGGGTAAAATCTGGGGTGGGTCTTGACACTACATGCCCCTCGAATTTGGTAGCTCGATTTGAGGTGTGGAGGGAGCATCAAATAATTGAAATTTTTAAGGTTTGAAATTTGAGAATTTTATGTTTTTGTTCGATTGACATAGTTAGACTAGGAATTGGTCTTCAAGTTGTTCTAAAAAATTGTTCGGATTGTGGAGAGGAACATTCTGTAAAAATTTGGTTGCGGTAGGTGGCCGGAGTTTGGCCGCCGGCCGCTGGCGGCGGAGTTGCCCCACTTTAGGCGGTTTTTCATGCAATTTAAATTGTAGAATTTTTTAAGAGTCATTTGAAGTGTCGGTGGTAATTTTTGGAGAAGTTTTGGGTTGGTTTTATAATTTTTCAGAATAAATATTTGTGCGGAGATTAAATTAATAATTTGCTTTCTAATCATTTGTCGTGAACGCTTTAGTAAGTTGAGGTGGGAATTCATAAGCTAGTATTGAATGTCAGAAGTGAGTTTGTTAAGGATTGGAAAGTTGGGCATAGATGATAGAGTTGTACGCTCACTTTGTTTTTGGTCCATTTATTTATTTATTTATGGCTTTTAGAGTTGGGAACTCAATTATTAATATATATCTCCTTGAAACAGGACGCAAGGATACTCATACTTAGGGGTCTATCGATCGACGACAGACCTAACCATATACTGTGAGTGAACTTTTGATTTTAAGCCATGTAGAGTTTCCAAGAGCTTAAGAGTTGTTTGGTTAGCGCACCAGTTTTGGCACTACCTCATGATAGTGAAGAGTTTGTGGTCTACAGTGATGCTTCTAGCCAAGGTTTGGGTGGTGTGTTGATGCAACATAAGAGAGTTATTGCCTATGCCTTTAGGCAATTAAAGCCACTTGAGGGGAATTACCCCACACATGACCTAGAGCTTGCAGCGATAGTTTTCGCACTTAAGTTATGAAGACACTATATTTATGGAGATAAGTGTTAAATTTTCACTGATCACAAGAGCTTTCGATATATGTTTACTCAGAGAGATTTAAATATGAGGCAGAGAAGGTGGATGGAGTTACTTGCGGATTATGATATTACTATTGAGTATCATTCGGGAAGAGCCAATGTTGTGGCTAATTCACTCAACCGTAACCCTTCCGTCTTGTGGCGCATTTGAGAAAGGTTCGAGTTCCACTCTATAAATTGTGAGCTACTAGTGTTGAGTTATGGGAGGATGAAGTTGAAGTCTTGGTGGCTAGTTTTCAAGCGAGGCCTGTTTCTCTCGACAGCTATAGCTTTGTCTGTGAAAACTACAAAAGAAGCTCAAGAAACCAAATCCAAATTTATGTTTGAAGAAACTCAAACAAACAGATCCTAAGAAACTCAAGCCTTTTCGAAAATTTGTTTTTCATTATCAAATGAATCTGATATTCTAGACTGCATTGATATACATTGTAACAAATGAGCAACATCAAATCAATATAGGATGTGTTTTGTTGGAAACAAAAATTCAGGTTTGGTTTTCACAAAAAAGGAAGGAACTTGATGGTTTTGAAATTTAACAGTAGCAAGAGAGAAGGAAACACCTTGAGCTGAAAAGGGTTTAAAACACTAAGGAATATTGGATCAACAGAGAGAAGCAAACATGGAGAAAATGAGAATAAAGCTAATAAAACAGTTTCACAGGGGCCTAGCTCTCCCACCTATTGGACTGTTCAGTCCCCAGCTTTGTCTTCATCAGATATCTCTGACTTCCCGGAATGCAGAGCCAGCTTTTGCCATTTTCATGTACTAGAATGAGGTGCAGACATAGCCATAGATAAATAACGTTGATTGCAACCTTGTTTTGAGTCTCGGACAAAAGAAAATTACTGACCAACTTGCCTCTAGAGTGCATATATGGTCGTTGTCTTTTCCCACGTCCAAAAAAACAACAATACTTTATTATAACTTTTTTCCCTTTTTTTAGTGTAATTCAGAAGGCTATATATATGGCTCCATTCATACGCCTGATCTGATGTGAGTAATTAATCTATTTGAAATACCCAAGTATAAAGAGACCAAATATTATCGATTTATCGAGTAGACGATTTATTCCTACTTGTTCCTACAATACCTTCTTCAAGATCTGTGCGTCATTACATGATACTGTGGATATACAGTATAGGAGGTTTGATGATTCTTCAGATTTTCCAATGAAAAAGAACAAAAGAAATGGAGTAAAAAAGAAAAAGGAAAACAAGTTCAACCAGGATGCACGGCAGTAAAGGTCATTTCACCTCTGCTTTGCTTGTTCCAAGCCCTGATTCTACTGCAAAAGCCAACCAAAGATTGCTTGTAGAATTGTAGAGTTTTTGTTTAAGCCGTGAAAGTACAGCTTTTACATGGTGGTGACTGATGAGAAACTATGACCATTTTAAGCTTTGGCCTAATTGCCAATAAACTAGATGCTTCAAGGGGCTAAAGACACCATGGCCAACTTTTGGTATTTGGATTCCCCAGTATATGGAGGAATCGCAATTCTCTCCCATATTCCTACGAGTTAGGGGTTCCATTTTTACTGAAAAAAGACCTTTGTGAAATCAGATTGCTGGAGTTTGTGTTAAAAAGAATATGAAGACACAATACAGCAGATAATAACTGTTCAGCATAAGAACAATTGCAGAAAAATGTTACATGTAGCACATTTGATTTTGATTCCGAGTTGAGCACAAAATTTCAGAGAAAAGGAGCTTGACCTGAAAACCCATGCCCGTGTATTTGTACTGAAAGTCTGAAACTAAACAATAAATACACTATGCGGCATTACTCTTATTCGGAAAGCTCACAATAGTCGCTCTGCAATTTCTCTTATTTGGAAAAATACTACCCATTAACAAACAAATACAAACTATTACAATTAGCCTACTTGATCTTCATGAATACCTAACATTCTTGTCAATTACCGTACAACAGAAACCAATCCACTGAAATTGGTTAGGGAAAAATGTGTAAGAATAAAGACAAAAACCCTCACCCCAAAACCGATAGAAATATCTCACATAGGCACAAATTGTACAGAGAATCTGAAAACCTCAATCAACCTGTGCAGATCCACAACACCAAGCCGTCCACAAAAGTCAGCTCATCCTTGATTCCGACAGCCCTTGCATCAGAATTTTTGTAATCCACATTTTTAACTTGCGTGCGAGACCCTTCCGAGGTTGTATATCAGGTTTACGTGTATAATGAACAAATATCTCACTCATCATTCATCTTGACCTTGTCACAGCAGACCGGCCAGCAGAGCACCAGGATCTGTTAATGCTGCAGCTGGACTGGTCGGTTGAGCTACTGGAGCTGCAGGTGCCACTGGTCCAGGCACACGAGGGGCTACAGGAATGTTAACTATTTGTTCCTTGATGAACTCCTTCAACCTGATAATCAGATGTCAGTGGACCTCTTCCATGGTTGTGAGATTATAAATAAACAAAACAAAAACAATGTTCTCAATACGTACTCAAATGTTAACATAGGATCCCCTGAAGCAACAGTCATACGCAACTGGGTTCTGTCTGCTGGATCTGTTTCTATTCTAGCCTGTGTATCATGACAGACAGGTGGTCAGACCAGTGACCTCTCATGTTTCTTAAGCATAACACGATATAAGGTGTATATCATAGTATCTCTTTATTTATCCACTACATGGAGAAGCAAAAATCCCCATATTTAACGAGTATCAACCGATAATTTTACTGATATCCAAGAAATATAGGCTAGTTCTATTGTCATGCAACTTTACAAAGTTCAACCATATTTGGTTGAAATAATAGTCCAACCACCACTATCACTAGTTTGTAAGTTAAAGAGAAGATGGAGAACGGCTAAACTAGCAACTAGCCTACTAGTAAATTTCAAATGAAACTCCACCACCCGCCATCAATAGTTGGTAAGTACTCCTGCTAGTACGTATTGAGAGAGAGAGCACTCCTGTTAGTAGTATATCAACTTACCACCTACATTTTGAAACTCAGCTGCTGAATACACTAATCTAGTTATGCACGACGTGTTGGTAATAAACTTATAAGCCAACATTTCCTCAAATTCAACATATGGCGACAAATGATTTAAAATGTGGTAAAAGCAAAGAATCAATCAAATGATGACTATTAAATTCTCCAGCATAATAGTAACATAGTCTCATTTATATAAATAGCAAAAAATAAAATAAAAGCAGTGCTTTAGTAATGAAAGTGCTTGCTATCCACCATAAATGATCCTACTCCTAGTATTAAATAAATAATGTCTTACCAAGCAAAGCATTGCCCTTGTACTTTCTGAGTAAAAGGTTGTGCTTGCAACAAGATTATTTGGATTAGGATCCTGGGAAAGTGAATATATTAAGGAACACCATGTATAACAGCTACTTTACAAGGAAAAAGTTCAAAACCCAAAAATGAAACTTACAAGTCCTGGACAAACCATGAACCGGAAGCTGTTAATTAGATTTGCCATTTCGGCAAGTGGCAGTGGTTTGACCCCTCTAACCTGCACAGTTTACTGGACCATATGATGACATTGAAAAATAAAGTAGCTAGCCAATGTGTACAACTATTTGAACTTAACCAGGTTTTCAAAAAAATGGTTGATACTGTTTCTCAAAGTGGATAGCAAAGCACCTACTATGGCAGTAACTTAACAATGTTTTTATCCTGCTTTGCAGCAGATTATGAACATGACTCCAACTCCTTTGAACAAGAGTTGGATGTTAATAGAAGATGTTAATGACTGAACAGATGAAGCAAAAGTGTATAAATATAAGACTAATTTATGCAGTGAAGGAGAATGAGAATGAATAAGCAATCATGTCATTTAAACTCACTCATCAATATAAACTGCAAACGGTTGTCAACTTGTCATGAAGGAACCATGTAAACTACCTCTCATGTAGGTAAAAGAATAAAAATAATATAGACGACAAATGTGACATGATCCTAATACACACCACTTCTTGAAGCTTCAGAGGTGGTCCTGAGAGTGATCTCCACTGAGGAAAAAACTCTTCAGCAGACACTGGTATGGGTTGAAGAAATTTATTCAAGACAGCTGGGAGACGAAGCTTGGCATTAACCTATGAAGACAAAATGCATAATATTATAAGAAACATATACGAATGAATTTCTGAATCATTTTAACATGTAAAGACATTCTAGATTCAAGTACCATATTGTGACCAAACTTGTAAGAGAAGTCAAGAACTGCTACATCCCTACTTGGCCGCAGATTCACAACTTCAAGGGGGCACTGTACCTACACAACCGCAAAAAATAAACATGGAAAGATAATTAACAAATTAGAAAAGACTTGTAGCAAAATAAAGAGGAAATAATTGAGCGACTAAAAGTTCATCAATGACTGAAGATTAAATACAGGAACAATAAGTCTTTACCTGTGCCCTAGGAGGAATAGTATCTGGTACTAGTGAAAGCTCCATTTTGAAGTGGGAGGGAGGCAATATTACAGCCTGAACTGATACAAGTGGTGCAGTATTTTTGTTTCCCAAGAATAGAACAAGACACCCCTGATGTAAGCGCCACTCTGCTTTAACTCCAATCTAGAATAACATCACGCAAATACACTCATAAGCCATCATTGTGCATATAAATAATATGAGTCTAAATTGAAAGCCATCATTAACTCCGATCAACTCGAATTACCATATCTCACTCTTTCTTGGTAAAAAGAAAAAAATGCGAGTCTAAATCGAAATACAAGAAAAATGGATATAAAATTTCAGGGAGAACCTGAATGTTAGGATCTTCATACAGAACACCACTATCTTTCAAGCACAAGGCCTGAAATCTTTCCGCAATAATTCCTATAGGCTGCAGGCAATATAATCAAACTAGTTAGATATATGAGTGGCACGGCAATGAAAAGGAAGATCTGATAAAATTCCTACTGTTGATAAGGCAAACAAATCACTGAAACAAGTACACAGTATATTGTATCAGAGTCTATAATTAATAATAACCTTGTTACAAGCAGGGCCTGAAGGAAAATAAAAAACCCTGGATAAACTCCAAGAGATGAAATCACGCTCAAAACCAGTAGTGACAAAGGACATTTACTCTCGAAAAAGAAAAACTGATAAAGGACAACAATTAGAGGCAATAAAAACATTTCTTTAACTAAAAACATGCAAATAGTTTATTATCTAACAATAAACGATTTAACTCCTCAAAGAACTTTCACTTCAAGTAGGTAACGACTTGTATG
Source organism: Comarum palustre (assembly GCA_951800085.1). Classification (NCBI taxonomy): domain Eukaryota; kingdom Viridiplantae; phylum Streptophyta; class Magnoliopsida; order Rosales; family Rosaceae; genus Comarum; species Comarum palustre. Next base: position 8,995,254 of record OX637582.1, on the reverse strand, counting down.
ATTAAGTAGGTAATGAATATGATTAATGTGGAATTCATTCATGTATCACCTACATCATAGTACTCAAGCAACAAAGCAGCCACAAAATTCAGAGTCGCCCTTAAAAAAAGTACCTGAACAGAATTTGGCTCCTCGCCAACAGGCACTATGGCTGTAGCATCCGCAGCAGATGGATCACCACCAGATCCAGGGATTACATTCAGATGTGAATGAGCAGCAGTACCAGGAGGGCCTTCAATAGCCAGCGGACCCAAGAGGTCACCAAGGAGATCCGGTGAAGGAGTTTGAGGATCAACATTACTCAAATTACCATTTTCCTGAGACAATCCATGATCGGTTGAATTGTTACCCTGTAGTACACAACTTCGATCAAACCAAAAAATATCCGGAATTTGGAAAAGAAACCTTATATTCCAAAAGGATAAGTTTAAGGGAAAAAGGCTAACCACGTTACTGGTCGTGGTGGGTATCTTCACAATACCAAGCTGGTGGTTGGCAGGCGGGGTACCATTAGAAGGACGTTGATCTGTCACGACCAAAGCATTTGATGTTTGCTGCTGGGCCCGCAACTTGATAGCACTCTGTTCTGCGGTATCAATTTCAGTATCCTCAGCCTTTTTGATCAATGCAGACTACACAAAAGACAAAACTGAAATTAATATAAGTAATTCCAAAGTGACTGTGCTGGACTTAAAGTCTGAAACTACAAGCTTCTTCTGTAAAATAAACAAATTCAACGTAAATACCTGCCGCTCAGGGAATTTAGGCATTTCAGCCAATATATCAACAAGAGCTTCACCTCTCCTACTTAAGGCAAGGTATTCAGCAGCTCGTTGTTGTATTTCAACATCGATGCAACTCTCGTATCTGGAATACAACAAATCGTAAGCTATAGACATTTGGAAGAAAAAGAAACCAACTTCAGGTAAAGATAAAGTGGTGAATATTACTTGCTGAATATTGCCCAAATCTGATTCTGTAGTTCTTGGTCTGGAGGTTGAGTGTGCATAAAGATCTTAGCGTATGTTGAAAGAAGTATAGGTATTGTAGAAGTGCTGCAAATATAATACATACTCTAAGATCTATGAATGATAACCAAACATTTTAGGAATCACAGGTAGGACAAAGTCTTAGTCCTTACGATACAGTAGGAAGCTTCTCATGTATGACGGCAAATAATTCCTTTGGACTACACCCAGGCCGTCTGGCTAAAAGGTGGCCAAATTCTCCAATGATATATGCACTGACCTGTTGCATGTGTGTCGATTTCAGATAAATGTAGACATTAATATTAACTATATGGTTGAATTTTGGTAGATATGCAACGATGAAACGAATGAGCACAAAAACTCTAAAAGGGAGACTGAAATTAAGATGATACTCTCTAACAGAAACAAAGTTACATTCCTTCAGATTAATTTAAAAAACATTGTCAAGTTGATCCATAGCCTATACACACCTTAACCATTGTCTCATGTATAGCAGGTTTGTCAAGATACTCTCTGGCTTTTGCTGCAGCATAAGGCTGATAATGCATAAAAATTTATCAAAATAAATACCAACATGAAAATATCTTTGAAACAAAAATGCTGAAGGACTCTGACCTGTAAGTCTTCATTATTCGTAACAAATTGTACAACACGGAACCATATATCATCACTAACAAAATCTCCTGCCTTGTCAATCAACTGAAGAATCACATCTACATACCTGTATAATGTAAACATGCACACAAATAAAAAATAAAAATAAAAAAGGATTTAAACTATAAGAAAGATAATGGATTTAACAACTTGGTGGATAAATGTTCCTATTTAAAGAAACGCTTTTTCCAAAAAAAACCCAATGAACCAGAAAATGAAACTAGATTAATTCACCATACGGTCAAAAGAAAATCACCAAATATTTCAATCTCACATGGATTTAAAAAAAACAATAGAAACAGAAAATAAATTCAATTGGGCCTTGCCCAACGTATCGACCTCTTCCGCTGTTCAGACGTATCTTACTAACTGATTACTGCTGGCCTTGATCGGACTATTATATAGTAATTTGAAAGAAAAACATACATGATGGGTGGAACCCATTACAGTCTGGATTATCCATTTTCCATGGAGAAATATACACTTATTTCTGATTTTATTATTAGAGAAAGAAAAAAAAACTATATAACCTTATGAACGAAGTTCGTTCAGTCAGTCAACTTTCATAATGTATACAATGAAATCCTAATGTTTAAGTTTCAGTATCCAACCATAAACTTCAAAAATGGCTAAACTCTGTCGTTGCTAGAACTATACATAAAGATTTATTGTCCTCATTCAGTCGTGTAACAAAAACCTCAGATGCAACCCAGTCCTTGACACAATTACCCTCTTCTAATTTATCTTGTACCCTGTATTTATGGTTAAACTGCACTTAACTTAACACAGTCCTTGACACAATTAACCTCTTCTAATTCGTCTTGTATCTTATATTTCATGTTTAAACTACACTAAAATTGCATGACATTTCATTTGATAACAGCAACCTAATGACTTCAATTTTATTTTTATTCTACATGATCTGGGAAGTCCATTAATTTGTCACCTACAAAAGAGGGTGTATATTCTCTGCAACTTGGAAAGCTTATCTTGTATCACAAAGTTCTGGATAACTATAAATAACAACACTAGTCCAGGTCACTAATTCCATCCAATTTCCTTCAAGACAGAGCACATGTCATGGCAAGTGAAAACACGTCATCTCAACATGAAAACATTATGGGTCCTTGACCGTCACTCACATGGACATCTTTGATAGAAATTGGACTGGAATTGGTTACGAGGCTAACTAAAGTCATATGACCGTTTTCATATTTACTCAAGCTTACTGGTTCTTTGACCACTTTCTTGCAAGGGAAATCCATATAAATCACATAATGAAAATGGAAACCATGCTTACCATGATAGATCAGGAGCAAATTTTTCTGCAAGAATGGCAGCCTTTAGCGACAATTCCTCACGCATTGTGAAGTCTGCTGTACTAAGATACTGAAATGAAAATAATGTGGTACCAAAAGATACCAAATCAGCATGCTAAATAAAGCCAAAATAAATCCACAGTCATATAGAAGTAGAACAAAGGAAAGCACATCCAGCATTTGATATACCTGTAGTAATTCTTCAACTATGTCTTTTGCATTTGAAACATCACACATCCCATAAAGCAGGTCAAGAGCACGCCTACGAATACTGCAAATATAATTTGATTTTAGTACCGTAAGAAAGTAGCTTTTAACATATACAACTGAAGTACAAACACAAGCTTCTTCTTATCTAGTAAAATTATGTACAAAAAGAAAATTCTTCTTTGAAATAATTAACTTGAGAACAAAATACTCCAGGAACAACAAAGTTGATAGTTGATCCCCACTTGCAGCAGGCATGAATAGATAATCAAAGTGAATCAAGCAAAGACTACAGATGGAGCACAGTGCAATAATCATATAACAGATAGAATCCATGAAAAGAAAGCACCATATATGAAATGCAAGGTATGACATGCCTAACTAAAATCCAAGCTCAGGAAAACATACACGGTATGTGGACACAAAATAATAATAATAGCTAAGGATGAAATAATATAATGCCAGACAGGAGTTTTAACCTGACATCTGGATCCTTCAATGAGGTAATAATCTGGGCTTGATGTCTCTTGATGATATCTTGCACGTCCGTAACCATTAGCATGCGGGTCATATTTTCCTACACCAAAGAATGTGTTCAACATGTAAATATGCAGTAACCCCATGCATCCGTTCGTTTAGACCTAGTTTTATTTGCATGCTTCAGTAATAATTGTGATTAAAATATTTAGAAAAGGAATTTACAGAACTAAAAGTGTTGCTTTACTGCAAAGACAGAAGTATTCACTACATACCAAACCAAGGTATCGAATATTTGGTTCTCGCACCGCAATAAATTTTCCCAGCAGTGCAACACAATGAGACATCATCTCCTTCTCAGCATCAAGATGCATGACCTAAGACAAGACAAGACATAAGAGACCCTTGGTTTTACACAAAAAAAAAACATAACTTTTATAATGATATGCATCTGTTATGGGGAAGCGCTTACAAGTGCGAGGGCTTCAAAAAGAACAGCATGTGATGCGTTGTTCTTATTAACATTTTTCACAACATCCGTACCCATCAATATACGTTGCAAGACCTGAAATCAGTAATACAAGGTTTAACAGAAGCAAACATTATAACCACTGATAATAAGCTTTTGACAGAAGATGGACCTCAAACAATGATCTTCTAGTATTTGGATCGTCAACGGTGGGAAAATACTGGAGAACTCTCATTGACTTGACCTGTGTAAACAAAATATTTAAAAGCATAAATTGCAGTTGTTCTATATCCATCAACGGCTGCAAACAACTGAATGAGTCAATACTCCTATTCACCCCTGCAATTGCAATTCGTAAGCCAAGGGGGTTCTAGGAATTTCCCTAATATTTTTTTATCATGTGCACTATAAAGTTACGTGGATAGAAACAATGTACCAGTAACTTATCAAGATGAAAAATAAAACACAAAACAATTTAAAGCTAAGTATGAAACAGAACAAACTTGGACATATTACAAACCTGGAGCCAGGGAGATGGGATGCCATAGTAGGTGTACTCTTGCGGAATATCCTGGTTCCTAGCAAGCCGTTCTAGTATTTTAACACATTTTGGAAGACAACTCCAGTAAGCATCGTGGTGATTTGATACAAGTGCAACCAGAAGGCTCATAGATGATGTCAAAACACCAAGATCGCGTTCATCTAAAAGTTGTGCCATGCGGTCGGCCCTAAATTAAAAAAAATAACAATAACGAATAAAATAAAATAAAACAAAGATATTAATGCAATATGCAAAAAATGAATTTTGAAATACTGTACATACTTTCATGAATAAAGTAACAATCAAACTTACCAGCCATCTATATTGACAACATCAGGATTTTTCCTATACAAGCGCAAAAGACATAGTGCAGCTTTTTTTCTCACAAGCGGTCTGTAGCTGCTAGAAATCTAAACAAAAATATATATAAAATAAAAACGCAGTCACAAAAAATAGTTTTTTATTAATTGCTCAAACACCAAAGAAAGTGTCTCTTACAAGCAACTTTTGTACATCAGGTGCTAATGACTCTGCAAATTCCCTGCCTCCAATATTCCCAACCTGCAAGTCAAATAAAAATTTAATTAGTAGAGCAACAATTGATCAGACAGCAGTCAAAAAACTTCAACATGAAAACAACTTGATCGAATATTAAAGAAGACAACTTACTGAGCAAAAAAAATATCCAAATGAAAGATAAAAAATATATATATATATATAAAAGATACAACCACCACACTATATTAGAAAATTTGCAGCAATATAGCAGGCAGTCATTAATATTATATATATATATATATGCAAGCCTTTTCAGATACAAACATCCTTATTTATTAAAAAGAAAAAAAATCTTAATTTGACCCACTTTTCAATCATAATTTCTCATCTTAACCGTTCAAATTGTGGGTGTATATGAGTAGAACATCTCTACACATTTTCAGCCAAATTGTGGCATCCAAAACTGTGATTTAGAACTAAGAACACGAATGGTTCAAGTTGAACAGTTTCAATTCGTTCCTTGATTTAATTCATTTTCGATGCCTTAATGATCACCAAATTAGCTCAAAATTGGTATAGATGATCTAATCATACTCAAAATTGGTATAGATGATCTAATCATATACATCAACGATTTGAACCGTTAAGATGAGAAATTATGATCGAAAAGTGGGTCAAATTAAGAAAATTTGTACTTTTTAATAAATAAGGATGTTTGTATCTGCAAAGGCTTGTGTGTGTGTATGTGTGTATATATATACAGAGCTTTTCAAATACGGACGTCCGTATCTTGAGAAAAAAAGGATGGGATGACATGGCAGACACTCATTGGTTCTTCTCTAATCTTCTCTACTGAATCATCCTTGAACAATCTCCCACCCCAGTACTTCGCATATTAATTATGAATCGATCATTCTACAAGAAGAAGAAAGTTGGCAAAGTGGTGAAAGAAAATAGATTTTGTGAATGGCATATCATAATACCGGCCCAAACTGCAAGTCTGCAACTCTAAACACCACCACCGCCCATTTTTGCTCCGCTGTAGCAGCAGCAACAAGAAAAACCTTAACCTTCTTCTGATTCTCGGTAGTAAGAAGACTCCTCTGGAGGGGACCAAGAACACAAGATCGACATCTCGTGTCAGTGGAGGGGGTCAATGAACAAGCCAAGACCCGTGATCATGGTTGGATTCACAAAACAAATTTCTGGAATTTTGTTTTTGGGTTTGATAAGAGTCTGATTAATTAAAAGAAAAACTTTATAGTTTACATTAATCAATATGATATGAAGCAATCATTGATTTAGAGCTTCCCTTTTCTTCTTTTAGATTGAGCAGAAATATAATTGGGGTGGGAGATTGTTCAAGGCTGACTGAGAAGGTGATTAAGTAGAGAAGATGACGCACGTGGCGAGACGGCATCTCATTTTGCAGGTGAACCAATGTGTGTCTGCCACGTCGTCTCATCCGTTTTTTTCTCAAGATACGGGCGTCTGTATCTGAAAAGCTCTATATATATACATATATATATAGGATTTTGCTCAGGTGCGGACGTCCGCACCAATGATTTTGGTACGGATTTCCATTTTTTACCCACTTTTCGATCGAATTTCCTCATCTCCACAATTTGTGCAAAAATGGAAGTCCATACCAAAACAATTTGTGCGGACGTCCACAGTGGAGACGGTCTGTGTATATATATATATATATATATATATATATATATATATTCCACTATTGTCCGACACAATTGAAAAAATTAACACCAAAAATAAAACAGATATAAATAGCCATACCATAGTCAATGCCAAACATTGGAAAGTTTCATTACGGCCAATAATATCATTTCGTACGGTATTTATCGCTAGTCTCAGAAAATCGTGGTTTTCATTGAGTAGACATGATGTCACAATGTACCCAACCTGCAGCCATATTGAAGTCAATTAGACAATGAAATGACAATGAAGCTACTCTAACATATGGAACCAAAAAGCTTACAACCAAAGGAACATTCACATAAGTTAAATAACTAAACTATAAAGTGGGCATACATATTACTTATTTGGTACGATGTCAAATATGATTACACTTCCATGCCTCTACAAATTCATACACCACTTTTACTTGGTACAAATGAATGGCAAACCTGAGATGTAGACAATCTATTACTTTTATACAAAAGAAATAAAATCTATCATTTTTCCATCCAAAGAGGATATTAAGAGAGGACAATATTGGTACAAGTAATTGTACGCATTGGAGGGGAAAGAAGACATTACCTGCTTTTCTGGATACTTAGGGGCAGATATAAGCGAGACTGCTTCCATGTGACCAAAATCCACATCATATCCCAACATATAAATGTAAAGCATTTTCCAGACGTATTTCTTCTTCTCATATGGTGCCAAACCCTGATGAAATAATTAAAGAAAACTTTGTGTAACCATTCAGCCCTTATAGTTTAGCTATCACAAATGTTTAGATCAACAGTGAACACATCGTATCAACTGTGGTAATTATTAGCAAATCAACCACCACGAAGAACTATCCTATAAGAGACATTTAAATTTCATCTCCTAAGATACGTATGGAATTTGTGAAAACTGAAGCGAAGGCAGTTTAGGCTTCATTCTAGATAATTAATGGCATGCCGTTAATGAGAGAAAGAAGGAACATACAAGGACAATTAATTTTACATTTACACTTTCTGAGAAACAAGATTTTATTAAATAAAATAAATAGGTATAATACAGAGGAAAGATGACCACTCTAATACTTTATCCAGATCAGGAGGAAAAACAAACTAATAATGCAAATATATTAAACAGCGAAAAATCCCTAACTAATAGCAGCCCCCTCTGGTCAGCAAAAAATGCATAGCAGGTAACATACATGTCCGTATCAATTGGATATTCAGCATATGTACCCATCATGAAGCTCATCTTATATTTAAATTCAGTAATCAATAGCAACTCAAATTCATATTATGAGATCAAAAATGTGCTTATAGAATGAGTCAGAACTTCACCATATGAAAATACTAATTTGAAGCACTTGGCACTAAAAAGGTCCATTTATAAAGTCATCATTCAACCTCAAGGTGCTTCTGACACCAAGAAATGCATGCGTTCAATTCCTAGTGCCTCCTCCCAGAGGACAGTGATTCCGCAACTGAACTCTATTTAACCCTAAGCCCTAAGAGAGGGGGCGTACCTTTTCGTTTTTGAAGCGAGTGCGAACATTGCCGAGCTCCTTATCGACGCGAAGGCGCTCCTGCTCTTTGTTCTGGCAATTCCGAATGTCGCTGATGAAGACAGAGAGGCCTCGCATGCCGGACAAAGCCATGGCCGCTCAGATCCAGCGCCGGCGAGACTCAACCACTCTCGTCTCAAATCCACAAGATCGTTGTTGGATCTAACGCCAGCAGCACAGCAGTGTTTGGTCAAAAATTACCGAATGGGGTTTCGTGGTAATGAGAGAGAGAGGGTTTGATCTAATTGGAATACTGGAGAGAGAGAGAGAGAGAGAGAGAGAGAAGGAAGGTGGACTGAGAAAAAAAAGGCGTCCGTCAACGATGGAGGAGACGACTTTTGTTCACCGTAAAGCCCAAAACAATTGAAATTCAATGTCATTTTCCACCTGTTACTTTCCTCGCTGTTCATCTCTTCTCTTTTTTCATTCCTTTCATTATTTCTAACAGTAACTCTTCGTTTCACTTTTTTCCTTTAAATGTGATTTCATTACAGCCGTTACATATAATCAGCTCTGAAGCTCCCTTAACATAACTATTATTGGTTTATTAGTTGTGGTGGTAAGAGCCTCCTGATTTATCATATGGTGTCAACGATAGTTGGGGAAAAATATTGATCTATCTTTGATGGTATTGCACTTTATGAATATCAGGGACGAAATGTAGAAAGTTTTGATGTTCTTTTCACTTTTACTTTTTTCATATTAATTTTATAAATATAACTTCGTCTATAATACATTAATTTTTTTTGGAGGAAGAATATCAAGAATTTCGTTAATCGGGAATGTAATATTACAACCATGAGGGACACCGGTTGTGAAAATAAATTCTCACTCGCCACCCTACCTACCTGAAACACCAGCGGTTACAGTGGACAAGAACCGATAAAGGTTCAACTGTACCTAAACCTAATCTAGAAGTATCGATACATCCTTACAGCCAACATCAAGGAGAAACAACTCTTTCAAACACTACATGCCAAAACTACCAATATATATGCACAGGTAACCTCTCCATTACATTGACAACAAGATCTAACCGACATTAAAATAGTCCCTGGAAACGACACCAAAACATGGCTCACCCCACGACACAACAATACCACCCTACTGAAAACCTAACCCTTGCCCAAAAGAGAAGGGACGACCAACACCACCCTACCAAAACCCTATACTCTCTCTCAAAAGAGGAGGGACGACCCAAAACAAAACAATCTAATTAACAACCAAAATAAAGAATAGGTCCACCCTAAGGTCCAATAGAGAAGACCCAATATCTGTTTCCTCCACCACCACCTGCCTCCATCGCTGTCGACTTGCAGACAATCACTACGACCATTCCCGAGCTGGCTCAAAGTGTTACAGACACTTGCATCTCAGCACAGTCCAGTACACCTCGACGACCCTCGCAGCAGCAACGATTGAAAGCGATAACAATGCCCACCCCAACAACCTACACAAACCCAAAAAGAAATCTCGAATCGAACCCTCCACCCTCGAGCCAATATCTTCCAAAAGACTAAATAGGATGTAGGAATTCCCGTCCGGCAGCAAATCCGAATGTCGGTAAAGCCCTAAAGCCAGCCAAGACAAGACTGCCGCCAGACAAGGATGGGATGGGCTAGTTGGTGTGCTGGAGAGAGAAGAGGGAGGCTAGGGTTTTTTTTGTGGTTTGGCTTATAGTTTGGTTCAGAAGAAGATGGAGTATAATACATTAATTTATGAGTACATAAAATATAAATATTGTTTTAATAGAAGTTCTTCTAATGAGGACTAAACTGGGGACTTTTAACTTATGGTTTAAAATACTCGTTTTTCGATCACAATTTAGCATTTCATCCGTTCACTTTTTAGGTCTATAACAGTACGTCAGTTCTATAAATTTTCAATCAAATTGATGATCGTTAAGGTAATAAACTATATCAAATTAATAAACGAACCAAATATGTCAAACATGAACAATTCAAGTTCATAACTGGTAAATCACACTTATGAATGTCTTATCGATTTTCAATATAGCTAAAAATTTACAAAAATAATTTACTCATAAATACTTATAAACTGAACGATCAAGATGTGTATAAAAAGATAAAAAAAAGTGGAATAAATCGAAAAATAATCACTAGAACACATAAAAAGTCCTCATTAAGAGGGCTCCCTTGTTTTAGTAAAGTTAGAGTGATGAAAAAGGAGAAGTTTTTTTCTTGATTGAATCCAAAAGGAGAAGTTGATGGTGTTGTATGGAAGTATCGAAAATGAATCTTGAGTTACTAAACTAAAGTGATAGCTCTAGAATAATGTGTACCTAAGTGTCGTGGCATCGTCAGACATCTCACTTAGAATGGTCAAATTTGATTAACGAAAAAAATAAATTATCTTCCGTCACTCCTTAGCAATAACACAATTTTGCTTAAAAATAATGCAAACTTAATTTCAACAATGTTCTTTATACCAATTCGTAAATGAACAAGCACTCTTAAAAAGAACATTAATTAATCTTGAATAAACTTTGGATTTTCTGAATTTCATGCACGATAAGTAATGAAAAATATGTTATTTTTCAGACATAATGTACTTCATAATAAACATTAATGTGTTGTTTCTATTTAGTTTATTTATAAAATAAAAAAACTGTAAATGGAATTTAAAGCATTACATATTATAAGAGATTAGTAACGTAAGAAATCTTTGACATAATTTGTATTAATTGGATTAAGTATTTAAATAATATAACTTTTTATTTCATTTCATTATTACTAATTAATTATTTTTTAAATGAAGAAAAGTCAATTTATATTTAATTTTTATTAGTATTCGAAACAAATTAAGATAAATTATTTTTTTGAAATTGAGGGAACAATTACCCCATACCCCCTAGCTAGCTACGTCCATACCCAAGTGTTTGATTGACTTTAAATTTGAGAATATTCACTCATAAGTTTTGCTCAACTGGAAGTAATGCGTTTTTATTAAAGCCTTTATAATGAACTTAAAAAAATACTTTTTACGTGTATTGAAGTTTTGCATATGGTGTTTTTTCTGCCCCCTCTCTCCAAAAAAAATCCTAGCTAGCCGTCCAGAGCAAACTCCACCTCGTCCGGTGGCAGCCCTGCCTTGGCAGCCTTTGGGCTTCGCCGACGCTTGGCTTGCTACTGGACGGGGATCCTCTATACCTTTTCAGTCTCTGGAAGGTTTGTGGTTCATGGACGAACGAATGTTCCTATTCTACTGGTTTTGTGCAAGATTGGTGGTTTTCTTCTTCATGGTTTCTGCCTTTAGATCTTTGGCGGCGGAGATCATCTGGTCAACGACACTTGTTTGATCATCTGGCATCTTAGCGAGGCTAGGCAGGTGTGGTGTGTTTTCGTTGGAGGTTGTTGAGATGGCCTGTTGAGGTTTACACAGTTGTAGTCTATTGGTTGTTCGACGATGCTGGTGGTCGAAGACGACGGAGGTGATGACGAGACATCGGCGGCCGTGGCTCTGCATCAAAGGTCGTTAGTTGGACTGGGTATGAGGAGGTCTGCATGGAGATCCACTAAGAGTCGGTTAGGCCTGGGTTCTTTTTGGGCTAAGGTCCTTGGGTTTAGGTTTATAGGTTTTTTTGTTGGTGTTTTGTTGTCTCTCTTCTTTGAGCGAGGATTTAGGGTTTTGGTAGGGTGATGTTGGTCGTCCCTCCTATTTTGGACGAGAGTTTGGGGTTCTGCTAGGGTAGTGTTGGTCGTGTTGCTGGGGGAGCCATGGTTTTAGTATCGTGACCAGAGACTATCTTAATGTCAGTTAGTTCTTGTTGTCATTGTAATGGGGAGGTTACCTGTGCATTTATCCTGTCAGTTTTGACATATAGTGTTTGAAAGGGTTGTTTGTTCTTGAGGTTGACTGTGGTGATGTATCGAGACTTCTGGTTTAGGTTAGCTTACAGTTTGAACCCGATTCGGTTCTTATCCATTATAATCGTTGGTGTTTGTGTAATTTTTTTATTCTATCAATAAAGAGCCATGTTTCTTTTTAAAAAAACTTTAAAAGAAAAATGCATCGAAAAGGTACTACCAAACAAAACAAGCAAGAAAGAAAAGGGCAGCTTGACCTACAACGGTACATAGACGTATAGAGTAGCAAATATACCTAGTTGGGATTATGTCCTAGAATGTCATCACTAGTAGCGAACTAAACACGACTCTATAGTAGCCAACAGTCTTGCTTATTCAGGGGCAGGTGTACTGGTCGTTTTTTTTCCTTTCTGTTACAAAAACAAAATATTGTAGAGCAAAATCTCTTGTATAACCTAAATTTACATTATCAAATTACAGAGCTCTAGTACCCGATCTTTAAGGACAGGTAAACTGGTCGTATTGAATAAGCCTTACATACTAGTCATGCCAATACTAATTGCTTCTTTCATCTTTAGATACAAATTGGCAATTGGCACTCCTCTACTCCATGGGTGCTTGCTCCAAATAAGATATATGATCTCGTCCGTTTGTAATCCGGTGAAATTGGGATCACTTACACAACACGGTGTTCTTTGATCGAGCTAGTCAATCATCCTTCTTACATAGCTAAAGTGGTTGATATTAAGAAGATTATAGAATGCTTATCGAGGAAATAATAATAATAATAATACCCAAAAAGGGAAAAGAGAAACCGAATTTCACATTCTGTCTTAAAACTTTGAATCTCTATCGTCCATTTTATATATGGCAACTGAAAACATCTATAGTTTTTGTCGAAAAAAAACTGAAAACATCTATATTCGGGTAATGGTAAGCAATACTACTGCACTCCACTCAATTTGGCCCAATCTACAAATTGCATACCACCGTAGATATTGTTGGCAAATCAAACGCATATAGTGAACGCCATTGCAATAGGTGGAACGCTTTGTCAAAGGTGACATTTCAACCAGTCCTTCCAGTCCATTTGCGATCTGATAGCGAGTGTTGGACGAGATAGCAAGAAATACACCTGATTCAGAAGAGAGCAACATAATTAGTGTAGACAAGCTGATGGGAGGATAACTAAGGGGGCAACGGAAGTACCAAGACGAACCCATATTTGAGTGGCATCATACAATTATAGAACTATTTTTAACTAAATGAACTTTTCCTAACAATTCAAACCAAAAAGTATAATAATGTTACTCTTAGGTCTTGGTAGCAAGTAGTAAAAACCATATTGCAAAAGAAAGTATAGCTCAAAATGATATTTGTTTGTAGGAGCAAAACAAAAACAATTCACACTAACTATAACAATGTTACTCTCCTTGATCATAGTAGCAAGTAGTAACAAAATACATCTCTTCTATACAAGTAATTATAAACAGAAAAATTGATTCGCAACAATATACTATGCTTATGTTCAAGTGCAAAAACAGAAAGTTGTATCTACAAGCATGATATAGCAATATTTTCATAAATAAGATATAGGCTATCCTTGGCAATTTTTGACAAGCATAATAGTAGTTCCAAGTTTTTTTTCTTTTCAGAAAAGAAAAATTCTCGCTCAACTATGAATTTAAATAACCATTTAAACCAATTTACCAATGAATACTCATGGAGAGATATATTTCCTCTCTTTTTCCATTGAGTTTCTTTAGAGGTTTTCGCACAGAATTACCGCATGGTCCACACCATGAACAAGGAATTAATATTACTTCAGGATGCCTATTCATATCATTTAACTATCCCATAGTTATCAAAACTAGCAGACATACATTTGTACATCTTGAATGACTACAGAAGTTATGGAAAGAGTAGACGATTCATGATTGAAGATATAAAAATCTAATCAAGAGGAGGACCTACCCCAAAGAGCGGCACTTTTCACAAGAGGAGGCACAGCTACGTCCTCTTCTGTCTTCTTTATGCTCCTGACAAAACAAATAATAAAGTGAGTAGGGTTTGGGGACACAAGGTAAATTGCCTTAGCTTGGGTTTCAGAATAATTCAGTAAAAATCAAAACTTGGACAATTTAAATGATAGATTGTCAACACTAAGGTCATAGGTCCTTATCTCGGAATGCATCATGTGCATATGATGCATTCCACCGTTATCTTTATGGTAAAGACACATTCATGCAAGTGTCAGTTCCATCCCCCATATTCACATAAGCTCCTCCAATTTAAATCTTTTCTAATCTATGATAGGAACGCAAAGTAACTAAACAAAATTTCTTTGATAAACCTGGAAAGGATGTCGCTTACTCAATAGGAAATTAAAGATAATATTCCACTTAGAATTGTGAAAACTTAAAAACACATTCAACTGCAGGTAACAAACTAGCAACTCAGAATGACTAAAGCTTACACAAGAAAAACAAAAATAAGTAAGAAATTAGAAGATACGTACTGTTTGGCATTCATGATCGTATTAGCAATCCCTTGTCCAATAATACCACATACAAAGCCAACCGATCCATATAAAACACCCAGGATACACACGCTACAGCCAATTAGAAAGAGAAACATGGCAAAACTACAAGTAATAGGATCTAGAGAACTAATGATGGTTTGGAAAACTGGCACATAACCTCTGAAAAGGAAAACCTTATGAGTTGAGTCCACATGCCTCCAATTGAGAGGCATTTCTTCAATATTTGCGCCCACAGAGCAACTACTGAATAGTAGTTATTAGAATGCAAATAATACATGCAACTGACAATGCCACGCAACCTAAATAACTGATTGCGAAATTGTAAGACAAACCTCTGTCCCAACTTTAAACAAAAACGAAGGATGAGGCAGCATTGGATTCCGTAGCATAGAGCAGTACTTGTTCATCAAAAACCCCAACGGCCAAGCTGCCCCCTGAAATCTAAGCAGTCAAAGGGTGATTGACCATGAATTCATTGGTCAGTAGCTGACCAGGTGAACAACACTGTCAATCAACCAAACCGAAAACAGCATTACATCACATCTAACTGAAACTCAAGCACAATAAGAACAATGCAAATCAAGACCTGTAACGCCAAATATCGAAGGAGAAACCTCGAGCATATCCAAAGGAAGCTCTACTGCCCAAGCTTCAGTCTGCTTCATCACCTCATCAAACCTCAACAACGGCCCGAACTCCTCCTCCTCCGCATCGTCCTCATTGCCACCGCCGCCGGAGTTCGAATCTCCATCTCCGCCGTCACGGCCTCAGCCGTCGAGTTTTGGTTCGGTGAGGTCGAATTTTGCGGCGGAATGGGGAACGCGGAATCTGACCCCAGGCAATTGAGGCGGAAGCCATGGAGTGGTGTGAGGCGACCAGCTTTAAAGGGCTCGAAGGAAGGCTAATGAAGAGGAAGGTTAATGGGGTCGGAGCCGTGGTGCGAAACGACGGCGTTTGAGAGGTGAAAGTGAGGGTGGCGAACAGTGGTGTGACTGATGGTGAATGCTGGGCCCTGTGGGGGTATCAATTTAGTGAGATCGAGCCCAGGGAGTTGGATTGGAATTGGAACACGTGGAAAGAGATGATTGGTGGAAAAAAAGAATGAATTAAATTAAATCGACGCCTGAGAGATTCGAACTCTCGCGGGGAAACCCCATGTACTTAGCAGGCACACGCCTTAACCACTCGGCCAAAGCGTCGTTAGTTGATAGGTTATTTCATCTTTTGGCATAAATAACCTGTATTTTAAATTTAAGTGTTTGCTCATCAGCTCACAGTGATACAGATGCATATGGATGATAATAGATGACTAAGATTGCATCATGTACTTACATTGTTGTGTATACAAGAATTGTCACCTTGCATATGGATGATAATAGATGACTAAGATTGCATCATGTACTTACATTGTCGTGTATACAAGAATTGTCGCTACTCGATTTGTATGCCAAGAGGAACCTTTTAGGTTTAGCTCAAGTGACATATCTCTAGCTCAAGCTAAAACTCAACTGTTAGAACTTAGAACATGTTGTATGAGTTACGAACAAATTTCTAAAGATGGAAAACAAAATGAATCTAATGTAGTCTCGAATTCAGCTTTACCCTTATATATGTACTCTAAATTACTCTAGTTCAATATCTGAATAATCTTAAATTGACTGTGAAACTCTAGGAAAATTTGAAAACCAGTGTTCAGTGTTCTATTAAGGTTCTTGTAGACGGAGCTAGGAGTTGTTCCAAATAGTTCATAGTAAATGAAAATTTCCTTGCTCAGTATTTACCACTCATTTTCTAACTTTCTACAATACCTACAATCCCCAAAAGTTTGAAGGCACAGAGATTCTCAAAACCATATATTCACTTTAATCTGGCAATCATTGAAACCATGAACAAAAGGTGCAATCATCATTGTCTGTAGGTAAACAAAAGCAACTTGGACCTGTGTTCACTCATTCATGTGCAAAGACACTTGGGATCAAATGACTAAAAACGTAAGCCAATCAAATTTTCAAACATAACTTTCCACTATTCAAGACTAACAAGTTACAAATTCACTTGCAGATTTACATGTATAAACTCACTGTCAAACTAGCTAAAAACTCAAAGGTGTATTTCCTTATACCAGATATCAACCCTATGATGTGGAGCACATATTCTGAGTTCAAACTTTGGAAGGATGGGCAGCATTCCATGTAACAGATGTACATATTTACTTGGTCTTTTATTTTCACCATTTTTATGATTTCACAGTTCTCCAAAAGAAATTTTATCTCCATACTTGAACAAAATCCAACTGTAAAAGAACAATCTTGTATAGTATAAAAAAATCATACCGTCATCCCTCCAGACACTGCTGATTCAATTCTGGTTGGTTCACAGAAATGTGAAGGAAGCTCAAAACGTTCCAAAGGTGTTGAGATGATGCTAATAGTGGAATTTCCCTTCCTTTCTCGAGTATTTTCTGAAGACCAATCAGAACCTCTAGAATGACAGTCTTCCAATTTCTTTGTGCTACCTCTCAAAACAATGAGAAACTTTTCTTATGTCTAGAATGGTAGGAAAAACGTGCCTGCTCAACTGATGCTCTTGGGGAGGGGCCAGTACTTTCAATGGTCTCTGGTTTAGCATCTGAAGGTCGCAAAAGAAGATTGCAACCGATTCTCCTGGCAACCACACGAGGCGAACTGATGGAACTATGTGATTTGGTCACCTTTTTCATCTCTTGCTTTATTTTACTAAATTCTTGTTCGAGCTCACCAACCCTAGATCTCATCTTGTCCATATCCACCTTTAAAACCCGGTTCTCACGCACCATAGTCACCCACCCATCCCTCTGTATAATCTGGCTAGCCATATCAGCTTGTATATTAACAGGACCTGCAGGGGCACTTTCAGTTTCCAAGACATTCACATGTCCAGCTAGAGCAGTTCTCAAATGCATCTGCTCAAAGAACAGGACTTGAAGAACAACTCTAAGCGGCAATCTTTCATTTTGGGATGCATGGGCACATGCATCAATCGAGAGTTTCTGGAAGTCAATGATGTTGCAAAGTTCTCCCTTCTCCTTATCTGCTAGTGAAGGATGCGCCTGAGAAAAAATAAACAAAATTTATGTTCCATCAACAAGGATTTAAAAACAGAAAAGGCAGCCTTTTTTAAATGATGAGATCAAGTTAAATCAAACCTTGAAGTATATATCAAGTGACCTATATAGCCCGTCATGCAAAGTTCTTGAAGAATCTGGAAGAGCCTCTGCAAGAGAGCGTATCTTTTCAGGCTTCAAAGTAACATCTGAAGCAACCTCAGCAATGTAGCTATCTATCAGCTTTGCAACTGACCTTAAGGGTCCTGATGATGGAGATGTTTCCAGTTCAACTGATGCTGGAGAAAATGGTGTAACCTTCAACTCTGATGACATGAAGTGTTGGGTTATCCGCTGAATAGTGTCAGTATCATACAATGTCTCAGCATCTGAATATGTAGGAATCAGAAGACCATCTAAAGTTGCAAATTCCAGTTGCCTTCCTATTCTCTTTTCCAAAGAGTCCTTGCAGGTTTGACTGGCTCCCAATATTAATGCAACACGAAGAAGTCCGAGCAAAAACCGGCAAAATGATTTTCCCTTCTTTTGGGGAAGAAGTTTCTCAATGCTTTCTAAAACTACCCTTTGATCTAGCGCAATAGGTGTAAAACTAAAACTTGTAACTGTCAGGGGTATACCGTGTTGTCCACCATGCCATCTGCCTAGGCCGGGTAGGTATTTTCTGGTATAGTGCATTACAGCGCCTACGATGTTTTCAGGTCTTATACCCTTCGTTTCCATTGCCTTGATAAGTCTCTCAAACAAACTCACACTGAGGTATGAGATGTCTTCAAACCACCAATCAGACTCAGAGCTTCGAATCCTTGCTCCAGTATTGATTCCATTCCACAGGATGCTTCCACCAGGACTCTGTAAGCTACCATACATCATCATGGGCCATCCAAACAAACTAGGGTCCGTGCAAACCATCACAGATAAAGCATTTACACATTTGTTTATTATGTGAAGTTTTTCTGCCCTTTGAAGAACGGGCTCACAACTTTGAAGAGCCAAGATGCAGTCTTTCCAGTTGTGAAGTACATTCTTATAGAAAAAGTTCTCCGACTTTGAGAGTAAGTTCTCTTCTCCAAATGCATCTATCATTTCCAGGCAGTCCGCCGTGCAGTACACCATTACTATGTTTCTTGAAGTCAATTCCACCCGCATACCATAGCAGAATTTAGCTGCGAGCAGGAAAGCATCAGGGCCACCAGGGAATTCCTCGAGAACTGTAGAGAATACCTTCTCATGTTTCTTTTCGGACTCTTCATATATACGTGCTATCTTCCCACATTTTGATATGAGAGGAAACTGGAGATTGAAGAATTGTGATAAGTGATAATTCCTACTCAAAATCCATCATGATACATAACATTCCATTAGAAAACAATTCTTAAGGGCGGAAGACGACAACATTCAGAATATAAAAAAATGTCCCGAGTAAGGTAAAAATAGCTGAAACAAAAGTATATGAGTTATATCATTAACAGCAAACTGAAGCTATCAGCAAGACGTGTCTAACATATAAATTTTCAGCTTCCAGAAAGATAAAAACAAATAGATAGATCATCTTTGCACACTGCATATTAAAAAGACCAAAATTGGAGGTAAGCAGCTAAAATCCACCCTTAAAGATAGTGCTTCCCAGCATGATCTAATAAACCAGTTGACAACTTATGATCTTATTCAAACAATTATTTCTGAGGTCACAGAAAAAAGTTTCAGAATGTTACAGATTTCCATTAGTATGAATCCCCAATATTCCATAACCACCAGAGCAACCGTAAGAGCTTACCTTATGAAGATGGAAGCTCACACCGTCTACCACAACAGCAATATCACTCGGCAATCCAGCTTTGCAAATCCTGGCAAGAAACATAAAACACTGACTACATCAAATCCCATGAAGCATAAAAGAAATATTGGATTACCAGAGATTGAACTAAAGAGAACATCAATTCAATTCCAATAAAAGCGTCATAATTTTAACACTTGGACTTGAAAACAAAACCGAAAAGGCATTGAAAAAGTGGAGAATTGAGAGAGGTTTTACCAGTCATTGCCTTGTCTGAGAAACTCAGAAACCTTCCTAGAAGGAGGCATAGCAGAAGAGGGAAGAATATAGAGACAGAGTAGATTGGCTCTAGCAGAGCATGCCCATTTTTAGTGGAGAAGAGAGACCCCAAAGGCGATTTCTTTAGCCAAAAGTAAAGGTTTGGGTTAAAAGACAAGGAAGGAAGGAGGAATCCAAGTCCAAACAGAGTCAAATAAACAAAAGAGTGGGCCTTTACATGTCACCCTCTAGCAAGTCAAATACTTTCTTTATATTTTTTTTTTGTAAAATAAAGAAGTAAAACTTAAAATTTCTATGATTTTTTGCTAACAGAATTCATTATTTATTATAACAATAAAGTATTATAATATCATCATTACTTACAACAATAAAATAAGTATTAAAAATTAAAAATTAAAATAAAGAATGAGATATTTTAAAATAAGTATTAAATATATTTTTTAAATAAAATATTTCCTCATCTTAGTACATTCTTCATCTAATGTGACCATCATATTTAGTATTGCAAATTTAGTTTAAAGCTCTGAAAACCCCACATTAGTCTTCCAAATGGAACTCAGTTGTCCATTAAAGAGACTTTGTACTCTCCAATATCAAGAAAGAATTTACCAAGTTTCAAGGATATTCGTTAATGAATTTTTGGTATTAAAAATGACAACTGTGGAATATCTTTGTACTTCTTCCAATGACTGCAGCCAAAGACACAAATTGGAAAAGTTGGTTTGCTTATTATCTGGTTTATATTACTCAACCATTAAGTCTATTAAGACATACCATGTCATGAATCAGAAGTTTCTCACATGGTATTTCATGAAAATAAGCATGTGATCTCGCATATGCTAATAATTATGCGTGAATCTCAAGTTCACCCACTCTTAGAACCTGAAGTTTCTAATTGTGTAGACTTTACATGAAAATTTGAGTATATCTAGAATAAAATGATTCCAGTATGTGTCACCCTCAAACCTACAATTTTGAGTGATTTGTTTCATGCATGAGCTTATACAAATTAAGAACCTCAAGTTCTAAATTTGTTGTCGTATATAAACACAGATGTTATGTTAACAACATAGTGCAATGATGCTTATGGATTTTCCAAAACATATGCAATTATCGGGGGCCAGAAGTTCCTCAAGTTACACATCGATTGAAGTCTCATGTTATGATCTTATCATATAAGAGACTGAAATTCCTCACTTTACACAACATAATCGTATTGAGGAAGTTTGCAAGACTATAATCTCTTTGTATTTTCTTCACCCATGGAACCAAAAATTTCCAATGTGAAATTTTGTTTATCATATTCTTTGCAATCTTATTATTTTATCATTTATTTTCATTATATTAATTTTAGTTATTCATTTTGGGCATCACCCCAGATCATATGAACTTTGAATGTCATGTTGTTGCACCGTAAGTTCAAAAACTATTACAGAACCTGATGTTCTTATAGTAGAGGCTCAAACCTGAAGTTTTGAGTATACAATATAAACTATAAGGTGAAATTGAAGTTTTATTTTTAGCCGCCTCGAGCCTAAAGATTTGAGAACAACTTTTATTTGAACTGTTGTTCAACATAAGCAATTTGAGAACATTTAGTTCTAACATTATAAAATCGAACCTGAAGCTTTGATGACATATATGAATGCAGGCTCCGAAAGAGCACATATTATTCTTTCTTTACATTAAGTGTCTCCAGTATGTCTCTAAAATGTAATACATATTGTGAAGTGAGATCCCACCTCGTCTAAGGAAAGGCTAGAGATATGTCTAACATGTTTCAAATATACCTCCATATATTGTGACATATTTTGGGTTGCAACCTAAGAACAAAATTGTGAGGCGAGGTCCAAAGCACACAGTATCTTGCTATGCGACTTGCTATTACGGGTCAAATTCTACATTAAACTACGACATATCATGTCATGAACTAAAAGTTCATTGAACGAAATATACTATTTTGGCATGGCAAGTTATATCGTATTTTACATAAAAAAATTACTTGGAATTAGTAACGACTTTTGATGACCGCTAGCTAACGCTACTTTGAGCGAATTGTTCATTTTCCGCATATCTATTTTGGTTTGTCACCTTAATGAGACACTCTCAGGTCTGGATACTCCTCTTATTATGAGGGGAAGAAAAAAAAATTGTTCGTAAAGAACGACATGAATTGTCGTAAGATATTTCCCTACCGTCTCATTTCGAGCTTGAGAAGCATCTTAACTAGGGACTTAACAAAACCTAGTGATGACAAACTTATATGCTAAAGGCATATGCTTAATTATCCCTCAGACAAACCATATTGATAAAATACATAGCCCACATCTGATATGTGGGAGACATGTGTATCTAACCAACATGATTTTCCTGAAGAGATTGTCATTAAATAATATCAGAGTTCATAATATGGCTATAATGTTACACAAACAAAGGTTAAAGTACACAATCAGAGAATGTATTTGGTGATACAATTATGCATCAATATGGTTGATATTTATGAATTTGATGTTTTTGACCTTCAACTTGGTTTGGGTTCGCCACCAACTAATGAACATCTTCACTTAGAAGAAAGTGATATATGTATGCATTTTTGTGCATAGTCATACTAAGATAGTCTTCCACCGTTAGGGAGAGAGAATAGACTACTGTCATTTTGAATAACAGCGTGAAATTGAGTGGAATGTATTCACTAGGTCTAAAAGTTTTAAGCTCCTAAAAAAGGAAGTTCATACAGGTCCTATAATGTTTCATGATATTATGAATATTGTTTCCGGGTGGCTCGTGGTCCCTTTGGCGGGTGGCACGGCTCCAGAAATAGCTTACTTCCCTGTACTCCGAGTTTTCCTGTGTAAAGAACAAACACGTCAAAGAGGCGTCCCCGGGTTTACCGAGGGAAGCCACTCCGATGCTTAAGTTAGACACTGTCAGCTAAGCATAAAACTCGGGAATAGTCAAGAAGTTTCATCGTACCTTTATGGGGAGGCATGTGCCGGTATTTATAGTAGCATTGAAGGCAGCATTCCTGTCCCTTTCCAATGTGGGAGTAGTTTCCCTTGCTTTACTTAGCTTTATGGCGAATTGGGCCCAGACAAAGGGCCCAGAGTGGCTTCACATTTAATTGTAACCCGGTAAAGGTGAAATATTAGGTTCCACCTATAAACAAGTCCCCCAAGTCCTCAGTCAAGGGGTACGCTTGGGTGGGGACTTAAAATCGTTTCTTTACCGGGTTACAAAGTTAGCAACCAAACCCGGGGTACCCAGTCCCCCAAGTCCGTACGCAAGCGTAACCCGCAGACATTCTTTACGTTGAGAACTCAAAACGACGTCTCCGGGTTGTAGTGGGGGAAACTGAAAAGTTTTTCGGTTTTGTGAAGCGGCATGCGTGACACGTGTCGTTTCCCTCAAGAAACTGAAACGTCCCCTCAGTGCACGCCTCTAACTGTATAAATAGGGGTTGAAGGTGACAGTTTTGTCTCACCTCCAAACCCGATAACTTTGTCGTGCTTTTTGCTGTCGCTTTCTTTTGTCGCTGTTTCTTTTGATTCTCAATCTCAAATCGATCTCAAAAACCCCTTCAAACACTCAAAATTAAGGTACTGTGTCTTCTTCCCTCCTTTTTGATCGTTTTGGGACGATTTGTGTACTGTTTCTGGGTTCCCAGGAACGTTTTTTGGGTTTCTGCGTCTGAGAATTTAGCTTCGTGACGCCGGGTTACCTGGGTTTTGTTGACGCCCCCGTGTTTTCTTGTTTTGCAGATGGCCAACGAAACAATGGACACTCACGTCCCCGAGTTTGCCTCCGTAACCTTCACTGATGGGACCGCTCTTGACCCTCCCGGGTACTCATTGACAGCGGAGGAGATCGTGGAGCTAAGGAGCAACTGGAAGATCCCCGAGTCTGTAGAAATACGGCCTCTAGAACCCGAGGACCAGTTCTTCGCTCCCGGGGATGGGTGGACGCTGTGCCACGAGTATCAGCTACGCTGCGGCCTGTCACTCCCGCTGAAGGTAGAGGTGCAGTACCTCTTGGCTGCGAGCAACTTCGCAATCGGGCAAGTTGGACCGAACATGTGGAGGCAGCTACTCGGGTTGTGCGTTATGTACAAGGTGTTGAAGCAGCAGATGCCAACCTATCACGAGTTACATGCCATGTACCGGGCCGAGTACTCCCGGAAGGCGGGTTTCAGCGGGACCATCCAACTGAAGTCCAAAGCGGTTTTTAAGAAGATCGTCGAGGACATGCCAACCTCCGTGAGCCGGACCTGGAGGGAGAAAAGTTTCTTGATGAGAAACTTTCAAGACCCGGAATACGCGCTCCAAGTACCGGTCGATTTCCAACAACTGATGAGTAAGTCTTCTTCCTCAGGGTTTCTTTCTTTTCTCCGTCCCGGGTTATAATCATGTTACTTGTGTTGCAGACGTCCCCGACATTCCTCTGGAGCCGGTGATGGAGAAGAGGATCCGGAGGATGCTATGGGCCTTCCGGGGTCAAGATGACCGGAGTTCGTACCGGCTTTGCAGGCTGTATGTATACAGCAGGTGCCGATTGATGGAGCTCCCAGGTTTGTCTCGTGTCCGTTCCCAAATTTTGTTGTCACATGTTCCTGTCTAACGGGTTGTGTATTTTGTTGCAGCCCTTCTCCCGATGGAGTTCACGAAACGCAAGAACCCGGGAATATACGACGGCTTCGAGGACAAAGCTGTATGGGCCGGGATCCGGGCGCAAGGGGCGGAGGGTCTAGCGTACGACATCGACCTGACGTCAAAAGCGGCTTTCCTGCGCCCAGACGCCGAGCAAGGGGATGTTCAGCAGTTCCATGTCGAAACGCTGCACTACAGCGAGATTCCCGAGTACTTGGCTGAGGTTCTTGGGCCAGAGGTTTTCCAGGAGGGGGAGGAAGTCGAAGGGAATCCCTCGGAGGCGGATTACAACCCGCTATTTGAAGAACCGGGGAGGGAATCTTCCATCGCCGACGAAGAGACCGAAGAACCGGTGATGAGCGCGGTTCCATCGTCTGTGCTCCCCGGTGAGGAGTTTACTGAAGAGGATGACAACGGAGGTGAAGAGGTTGGAGGGTTGGAAAGGGGAATAGGGAGTGAGAACCCGGAGGGGAGTGACGGGAGTGACGAAGTTCAAGAAGTGGAGGTTGTTCCCTCTCGCAAACGCACCCGTGAGGCATCCAGCTCGGGGAGGTCCGAGAGGAGGAAGAGAAGGAAGGAGAGGAAAGAGAGGAGGGAGAGAAAGCAGCACCGGGACACCACTGAAATCATGGAGGAGTTGGCGGGCGCGGGAATGGCGGACGTGGCCATCCAGAGAATGGTAGCGGATCTGAAGAACTGCGCCGCCGACTCCTATGTCCTGGAGCATGAGGGCCCGTTGACTGTAGCCCGGAGGGCGCAGGAGAAACTGATGCGGGTAAGTTTGTCTTCTTCTTTTAACCCGTTCTTCTTTTGTTTTTGTTTCCTTGTACTAACCCGTTATTTGATTTGTGTAGGCTGTCAGGTTGTCGTACTTGGCAACTGATCGGCTCATAACCGAAGGCATCCCCGAGCGAGAGAGAGTCCTCAGGGATGATCTCCGGGCCGCCCGGGACCAGGTGACGGCGAGTGAAGAAAACCTGGCTCGGGTCCGGGAATTCGCAAGCGCATCAGCCATTGCGTCGAGTGCGAAGTTGGCCAAGGCAGAAGAACACATAGCAGACCTGGTGGCCAAGAACTCGGAATTGGAGAAAGTCATCGAGGGTCACCGGGAGGACCGGTGTGCTCAAGACGCCGCGATAGCCCAGCTGACCGAGCAGAACCAGGGGTTGCAGCAACAAGTTACTTGCCTGGAGCAACAAAAAGGGGATTTAATCCAGGCAGTTTCCCGGGCCAAGGACTCTGCAGTCTCCGAGTTTCTGGCGAGCCCCGAGTTTGACCTGAAGCTGCGGACGGCAAGGGCCGAGGCTCGTGCCGAAATAGTTAGCGCTGGGATTCGCCAAGGCTGGTTATGACGGTCATCAAGGTCATGTCAGACCCGATGAGGCTGCAGGCACCTCCCGGTCGACTCCTGCCATGGCTGCAAACCCTAGGGCTCCTGCGAACCCGGCTCGGAGTCCCTCGGTTCATTCTTCGACAGCCGGGAGAGGTACTTCCCGTGGTGGGATTGTGGGTGGTCCTCGAAACCGGCCACCTCTCCGTAGGGGTCAGTTCATCATACAGCCCCGGGGAGGACGTGGCGGGTCTAGCACTGGCGGGGGTAGCGGGTCTGCAGCGCCATGAGCTGGAGCTTCTCTCGGAGGATTACTTGTCTTTGCTTTTGTAGACTAGTCTTTATTTTTGTAGCGGCTTTCTGCCTTGTAGCTGACTTTCGAATAAAAGCATTCAAGCTGTTGGCATAATTTTTCCGGTCCGTTAGGGCTTCCTGTCAAATAACACGGTGAGCTGATGCATAACCTTCAAGTGTTGACAATTCACAAATATAGTGCCGGGTCGGCATGTTAACATTATAAAGTGAAAATGGGGCCGCTCGGGCTTTACGGGTCCATAAGGACTTTCAAGGGCCACTAGGGCTTTATGGGTCCATTAGGACTTCCAACCTGATGCAGAACCTGCATGTGTTGACAAAATTCACACATAATGCCGGTTTGACATGTAAATAAAAAGTGCCGCTAGGGCTTTACAGGTCCATAAGGACTTTCAATGGGTCCGTTAGGACTTCCAAAGTCTTCTTGCCAAATAACACGGTAATCTGATGCAAAATATGCAAAGTGTTGACAAAATTTACAGATATAATGCCGGTTTGGCATGTAAGTAAAAATAGTGCCGCTAGGGCTGTACGGGTCCGTTAGGACTTTCAAGGACTGAAATAAGGCCGCAAAAGGCTTGCAATATTTCAAGTTAAGGAGATTACCAGAGATTATCGGAGCTTTCAGAGTTTGACAGTGAAATAAGGCCGTTAAGGCTTGCAATATTTCACGTCATGTAGACCGGAGATTATCGGAGATTTATCGGAGCTTGCCGAGTTTTGACCATGAAATAAGGCCGTGAAAGGCTTGCAATATTTCATGTCAAACGGAGATTACCGGAGATTATCGGAGATTTATCGGAGCTTGCCAAGTTTTGACAATGAAATAAGGCCGTGAAAGGCTTGCAATATTTCATGTCAAATGGAGATTACCGGAGATTATCGGAGATTTATCGGAGCTTGCCAAGTTTTGACAATGAAATAAGGCCGTGAAAGGCTTGCAATATTTCATGTCAAATGGAGATCACCTGCATTCACTTAACAAACTGATTGATAGACATAACCCGGCCGGGTTTTATGTGGTCCTGAAAGGCTTTATATATATAACATCAAAATATAATGAATTTGGACATTTGTAGATAACTCGGTATCTACTTGGCATGTATGCACTGCCAAAAGTTCGCGGGTTTCTATAACCCGAAGGATTCCCTTCTGGGATCATTACATCAGCAAGTCTGGCTGATGTCTCATTGGCATTTCCACCATTGTTCTTCAAAATATCGAGCGAGAGGTCCTGAGTTCGACTCTCAACGAGAGCACCAATTGTCTCAGTGAAAGCACCAATTGTTTCCGGGTGGCTCGTGGTCCCTTTGGCGGGTGGCACGGCTCCAGAAATAGCTTACTTCCCTGTACTCCGAGTTTTCCTGTGTAAAGAACAAACACGTCAAAGAGGCGTCCCCGGGTTTACCGAGGGAAGCCACTCCGATGCTTAAGTTAGACACTGTCAGCTAAGCATAAAACTCGGGAATAGTCAAGAAGTTTTATCGTACCTTTATGGGGAGGCATGTGCCGGTATTTATAGTAGCATTGAAGGCAGCATTCCTGTCCCTTTCCAATGTGGGAGTAGTTTCCCTTGCTTTACTTAGCTTTATGGCGAATTGGGCCCAGACAAAGGGCCCAGAGTGGCTTCACATTTAATTGTAACCCGGTAAAGGTGAAATATTAGGTTCCACCTATAAACAAATATAGATCCATATTCGCTAGATACAATTCATCTACGAGAGATGTTTGTCCCAGAAGTGACAATATTTGCCCCAGAAGTGGCATGGGTACCCAATATCAATACGCTCATAGTATCTAATCCATGCATATAAGAATGTGTAGGATCTATAAATGATGATCATCTATAAAAATTAACAAATGGTAGCTACCAAATACCATTAAGGACTGTATGATGCAATACCACGTTTTCATCTAAATGTCGACAAAAAACATATATTGGCCAAATTGGATAGAGATAATTCCAATAAAACTTAATATATGAAACTTGATGAGATAATTAGATCTTTGATCATACATGATACAAAAGGGTATTGATCACAGTGAAAATAAATCACTATGACACAATCTCTACAAGAGACAAGGGCATTACAAATATCTTTCCTTATACGTGATAATTTTTTGTCAGTACATAGTCACATATACAATGTTTCATATACTTGTTATTGACGCGTGACTTACAGCATTTGTCATCGTATATTATGAGGATCTTAAAAGATTTTGCTGATAGGAGCATAAAATGCGACATTCTTAATATGTTATTACCTCTATTTGTACTTTGTTTATCTCTTATTGTCGTAGAATATAATCATATTATAGTGTCAAGAGTTTTTGGTTGTGTAAGGATGAAAATGTGCTAAACATAGAGGATTTATACAAAATTTTATTAAGTGCTACATGAAATAACAAGAAACCGATTCAGTTTGGGGTCTTGACATGTTTTGTTGATTCTGTGAAGCTTTTGTATTGTCATAAATTAATTTAACTTCTATGATACTTAGGTGACATGTAGAAAAGTTCATGGGAGGAAGAATCGAGAGAATTAAAGCTATGGAAGGTGGCAAAACATGCGGCAACATCAAGGGGCCGAAGTATGCAATTTCAGCAGAAAGCAGAAAATTCCTAGGCACATCACCCAACTTCTAGAATTTCTTCAGGACGACTTAAAAGGAATTAGAAGATGAACCATATATTCACGGAAAGCTGTGTGAGTCTAGTTTCAAGAACATTTTTAATCACATACATATCTATTTTCTAGAGGGAGTTATGCCTGCATTCGTGACGGAAGGTCAGACTGCCAAAACAGAGTAACATGTTGCCGCCAATAGGAAGTGTTCCTGATGGACTTAGGGACGCAAAGCAGCTGATCCATGAAGCCTAGTCCATGAAAGGGAGTCCAATTCCAAGTCCAATGAAGAATTACAAGTCAAAAATTCTGCCAAGGAAGCCTCTAGAATCTCCAAGTCTTGTTGACCAAGCAAACCAAGTTCAACAAGGAAAACCTAAACCTTTTTGGTTTAGGATTCTCTTTGGCCGACCCCTATAGGGTTTCTCCTATATATAGCATGACATAGAGGCAGAAAAAACATCATCTCATCACCATAGAAGCCTTGCCTAAACCCTACCAAAATACTCCCAAGAAATACATAGCCGCACCACCACCGAAACCCAAAAAATCTTCCTCTATCTTTCATCCGATTTCACCACCTTTGCCGAACCTCTTCCAAGGTTTTTAAATTGTGACTCTTTCATGGCTTTGTATTTTCATTTAGTTTTCGATTTTGTAATGAATTCTTTGTTTATTTTGGTTTTATGTAATCAACATGTTTCGAATTCAATGATGTTGTTTATGTTGTGATTGTATGATCTTGTACATGTTTTGAATTTGATGAATGATTTAGGGCAGTAGGTTCGATATTTTTATATGTTTTTCTTGATTTATTTTCATGAGTTTGCATATATAAATCGATGCATGATGGCTGCCTAAGGCCATAGCTTCTTCTTGTGTATCGGTTTCACAGGCCAAGAGAATTTAGATTGCATCATACACTAAGTTGTTTCATTCTAAATTGTCTAAATAGGGTTATCATAGTTATGAAAATATGCATGATTCAAATATGATGAGTGACGCCATTACATGTTTGCATGTTTCCAATTCGGCTTACTATGCTTATGTGCTTCTTTGTGTTTAATTTCTACGTTGGTGTGTCTTTAAACCGATTAGCATAATTTAGGATTATACGTAGGAGTTGATTCTAAATATATTAGCAGTCTTAACGATTAGATGAATCGCTGGTGGTCTCTAATTGGAATTGGAATTGAGATAAGTATATGAATATGTTGAGTCTTGCTTGCTGTCCCTTGTTGTTTACAATTTTGTTACATGTTCTTGATGGTTTTTGTGCTTGTTTATGTGTGTGGACGATGATCACATGTATATATGTTAGTTTTAGGATTTATTTTTGATATTTATATTTTTAGAAATATATTTCAAACCCCCATAATTCGATGTAAATATGTTTATATGTGAGTATATATGTTAATAATTTTTGTTTCGATCACTCTTTGGTTTCTCCGGCTAGAACGATCCCTACTTGTTCATACTAACGATTTACAGGCAACACTAAGCGCGTCCAACATCATATTATTGATGGACATCCAATGGGGAGTGTTGTAAATAATTACAATCAAATGTTTGTCCATTCATATTCAGAGACTTATATGCAATATCACAATAGTATAAGGACTTATCATGTAATCTCTACCTCTATATAATGGAGGCATATGACACATAATGTCACACTTCTTCCTCCTCCTACATTTTGTCTTTCTCCCTTCTCTCTATCTCATTCTTCAGTTTATAACATTTAGAAATATATAATTGGTTCTCTCTCTTTTGAAGAATGTGAAAATTTAATACCTCATTCTCCAAATTCTTTTATAGTGTGTTCGGATACGCATGAATTTTTGGAAATTTAATCAAAAACAGTGAATTTCCAATTTTTAGGACTATTTTCCCGTTTGGATACTTATCCTGTGGATTTTGCAATTTTCATGAAAAAAAATAATCGTAGAATTTAAGAGCTTAAATTCCTGAATTGAATTATACTCTTAAAATAGGAGTAATTTCTCAATTCCCTCGATTGAAGTTAATTTAAATACTAGTTATTAGTAATTTAAAACTCTATATCAACAAATCAAAACAATGAAATTCTCGATTAATGAAATTTAAATTCATGCAATTGTAATTCTCATGACCTTGAAATTTCTATACAAATTTGAATTGTTTCATCCAAACACAGTGTAAATAATGTAAATATAGGGAAATGACTATTCTCTTTTATCTCTATTTTTATTTTAGAGACTGAGATAGAGAATCTGTTAGAGCGTAAAAAGTGTCAATATTCTCTAAAATAAAGAAAATGAGAGATTTGCAGAATCCGGTGGACTTGCTCTAAGGTGGTTCATACGAACATTGTCCTTTTTTGTTTTAAAAATGCAAAAATGTCCTTGGGAAGTTGGAACTATTTGGTTAGATACAGTTGGTTGAATTTTATGATGTGTTTGGATGAAATTTTTTATAGAAATTTAAAAATTGTGGAAATTACTATTTTATAAATTTAACTCTATTAAATGAAAATTTCATTGTTTGGATTTCATGACATAGAATTTTAAAATAACAAGAATATGTATTTATATTAACCTCGATCATTCGAAGGAATAGAAAAATAACACCTATTTTGTAAGGAATTTAAGCTCTGAAATTTCACTATTATTTTTTCATGAAAATTGCTAATTCCACAGGATAAGAATCTAAATAGGGAAAATAATCCTATTTAACTTGTTGGCTATTTTAATGTTTGATCAAACCGAAAAGTAATGTCACAATTGTTTTTCTATCTAACTATCAAGAATCGGTCGAGTTTCAATCTCAATCGGTACTGGTAGAATTGAAATGTGTAAGTGAGGGCCTCACACCCAAAGACTATTACTAACTCGATCACTTGTGTGGTGGATTAAGTTAAACACAAAATGCGTGCATTAACCATTCTTGAGAAGATTAAAACAATACGTGATAGTTTAGATATGTACTTGTGAATCATGTATTAATAATAATAATAATAATAATAATAGCTACAATCTCTTGTGTTGGAGTAAATGAAATTCATCAGTTGGTGAAAATTGGCTATGGATTCAATTTTGTACAACCTACCATTATGATTCTCAAATAGACGTCTTCCTCTGTTGCATATCATGATTCTCATGGTATCTACAACTAGGTTGTCACACTTATGATTCTTAATCAGCAGACAATATACATTAATAGTAATCAAGTAAGAAAGCTCACTTATTGATTGAAACGGTTGTACTATACATTATTATCATGAGTACAACAAACGGTATCATGCCAAAATGATAGCCCCCTCTATTTGATAAGTTTTATGAAACTATTTCTTACCTACAAAGAGACATAAATAAGTTGCAAATTGTCACGCCCCCGTCTCGACGTCGAAGGGTTTTAGGCACCAGACGCCGGTTCTAAGGTGCGAGAGTGTTACAAAGCGGAAAGTAAAATAAAACAGTAACTTCTAAGCTCTTCTTTCTCGGCTCAGCGTCTACTTGTTTCCCTGCTCGCTACAATCTAAGTATTTATCTACAAAAATATCATAAGTGAGTGGGTGAGCGAAACCACGTGCTCAATGGGTAGACCAATGTAATATGTCGGCAAATCCATATCATTTTACGCACGCTACAAAATACGTATAGCGTATACGAAACCATTCACACAATTCATTACATCGCACAATCCCTTCTTATTAGATATCTTTCAATTTAGTGATCTCATACGAGAACCTAATGACCTTCAAGTCATATACCACCGTATGTCATATCCTTACTTCGACATAACTAATCAAGCGCATGTTCCACGATTTCATAAACATTGGATCCAATATATATATATATATAATATATATATAGGGTCCTTCCACTAAGGGATCCTTATTTTTAATTTATTTATAGGGATATGCATTCGACAAACTTTTCGATCACATTTTTCAATCTTAACCGTTCAATTCTTAGGTCCTAATATATAGATCACCTCTGCAAAATTTCATCCAAATTGGTAATCGTTAAGATGTTTAAAACTACAAATTAAAATTATAGACATTAACGGTTCAAGTTTGGCAAATTTGATCCGTCAAATGATTTCAGTTATTTTAAAGCCTTAAAGATCACCAAATTTGATGAAATTTTACAGAAATGATCTGTATATATGCATCTACATATAGAACGGTGGAGATGTTGTTATGTGATCGAAAAGTTTGTCGAATGTCTATCCCTATAAATAAACCAAAAATAGACATATATATATATATACATACATACATACATACATACATACATATATGTATATGTACACCACATATTTCTTAAATTGATATGCTTCAGTAAAAAACTATAGAGATATTTCATAAATAGGTCAAAATCATGTTTTTCGACTAATTTAAAAATATATAAAAATATTTGAAACATATTACATAAATTCACTCACCACGGCAATACAAATACCCACCAAGAACATCGATCGTAATCGAGCATCCTAAAACGAGCGATTTAGAAAACACCACGTCTATAACCCAAACCTCAGTGGAAAGGAAGAGAACATCGATACGAACCCGTATCTTTTTGCGGAAGCAAAATCAGATTTACGCATAAAAAATTATGATCCGTCAAAGTTTAGTCGTAAATAGAAAATTTCAAAAAAAATACACAGAGAAAATTTATGGAGAGAGAGAGACACTTTTTTAGGAGGGAAAATAAAAAACTACAAAGAGGCACCTCGAGGACGACCTAAACTTGATCTATCTACTAGAGAATCAGAAAACCAAGAGCTAGGTAGATAATTCATCCACATCTTCGTACAGGCTAAGACATGACCACAAGAAGCCACAACATCCGTAAGAAAATTTGTCTCCTGGAGAACATGACTAAAGAAAATATTCTCAAAAAATGACGACTCAGCCTTGATATCAGCAATGATTGACTTGATGTGCCAGAGTATATCTCAAACACCATTAACACAATTAATGATCAGAGAAGAATCGTATTCGACTTGAATAACTTTATAGCTGAAACGACGAGCAACTTTTAAACTATCTTTTAGTGCAACACACTCAGCCATCAAAACAAATGTCTTTCTAAGATTACAAGCTCTAGCAATGAGACGAGAGCCATTGGAATCCCTAATAACAAAACCAGCAGCAGCACCCTGATTTGAACTGATAGAGCCGTGAAAATTGAGCTTAACAACTCCATGAGGAGGGGGTACCATTTTATGACGTCTGGATAACTTATAGAGATTATGGAGATAAGGATAGGGGCCCGATTGTGGATTTTATACGAACCATCCACCATAGCAGAAGTATGAACTGCCTCAACAAGAAATAAGCTAGCAGATTTGAAAATAGCATTGTTTCGAGCTTTCTAAATCTGCCAACATAACAATAAACAATCCTCAATAACATTATTATCTAATCAAAAGGCATGATCCAGTCAATCATCAAAATTATGAAAATCTCTAGGCTTGAGAAGATGACCAACCAAGTTCCAATAAGTTGAAGAAATATGACAGGAGTGAAAAAGATGATTAATACCCCCCACTCTTGTATTACATAAAGGGCACATATTTACTAGACCATTAATATTCCTTGCAAGAGCCTTTTCCTTACCAAAATTCAAGCAAAAATTTGGCCTTACGTCGAGCAGTGTTCATCCACGATAATGAGTATAAACGTATAATAATGAACAAGGTAAAACAAGAGTTAGGGTCGCAGCTTTGAGCAACGACGGGCCCTTCGTCGAGCAGTGTTCATCCACGATGATGAGCATCAGAGTTTTACCATGGAATTGCAGAGCTATAGTGGGGGGGGGGCAGTACATGAGCCCTGGTGGATTTAATTCGGTAGGAGAAGCCAAAGATCTTTTTTCTTTCTGAAAACCTATGCGATCAGCGACAACCACTACTACAATAATACACTCATGCGACGAATTTTTTTTTTCGTCGCATGAGTTTGAACTTATGTGACGAATAAAAATTTGTCGCATAAGTTCAAACTCATGTGACGAATCTTAGCCTTTCGTCGTATATGTCATTCTGTCAAAAAATTTGAATTTTCCACTCATGCGATGTCGCATAGGTTATTTCCGCTAAAATTTTGAATTTTAAATCATTCCGCCCAAATTCCACCTCCCTTTCTTCTTCTTCTTCTTCTTCTTCTTCTTCCTTCTTATACATCACCCCACCACCATAACTCTTCTTCTTCCTTCTTCTACACCACCACCACCTCCCCCACTTTTCTTCTTCCTCATCATCTTCTTCTTCCACCACCCCGCCCACTTTTTTCTTCTTATTCCACCACCACCACCACCCCTTCTCACTTTTCTTCTTCTTCTTCTTCTTCTTCTTCTTCTTCTTCTTCCACCACCACCACCACCACCCCACTTTTCTTCTTCCTTTGTCTCCTCCACCCCCCTCACTTTTCTTCTTCTTCTTCTTCTTCTTCTTCTTCTTCTTCCACCACCCCCTCCCCCACTTTTTTCTTCTTCTTTTTCCACCACCACCACCCCACTTTTCTTCTTCCTCCGTCTCCTCCTCTACCCCCACTTATTCTTATTCTTCTTCTTGCACCACCCCACTTTTCTTCTTCCTCCATCGCCTCCTCTGACAAAAAAATTTAACAAAAAAAAGTTAATTTAAAAATCAAAAATCAAATTAATTTAATTTATTATTTTTTTATTTAGTGAAAACTTTGAAGTGATGAAATTTTTTTCATCGCATAAGTTTATTCGACGAATTTGTTTACGTCGCATTGACTTATGTGACGAAAAAAATTTGGTTGTATAGGAGGTATTTATGCGACGAAAATTTACGTTTTCGTTGCATAAACCTAATACGACGAATTTTTCGTCGCTTGAAATTTTATGAGTCGAAAAATGTCTCTTTTGCTACGAAATGAAATCGTCGCATGAGGCTTTTACTCTGCTAGTGAACTAGAATCGCTGAGAGGTAGGGTTGGGTTCGATAATTGTTTGGGGTATGAACGAACTGAGGAAGCACCAGGGGGTAGCTATGTTATGGATGAACGAAGTGCCAGTTTATGTGAGAAACTACTCCCCTCGCCATGTTGATGTTGTTGTAGGAAACCCACGACCCAGATGCTTGGCGTCTTACTGGGATATATGGGTTTGCCAGATCTAAAGAACGAATTCAAACCTGGTCGCTGATGAGACAACTAGCAGGACAATCAACACTACCGTGGCTGTTAGTAGGTGATAACAATGAAATACTGGCTAATACTGAGAAGTCAGGAGGGATCGAGAGGCGTTGGACACAGATGCAAGCTTTCTGAATTGTCTGTAATCTAGTGGACATGGATTTTAGGGGTGGCCCTTATACGTGGTCAGATCACCAAACCAAAAAGTGACTGGAACGGAGTCTGTGGAATGTAGAATTATGTGGAATGTTTCCGGCATCCTCAACTACACATCTACCTCCAAGTACATCGGATCATTGTCCATTGTTAGTAGAGATTTGTGAAACTAGGGTTCGGGTCCAGAAACAGGAAAAGGAGGGGTTTAGGTTTGATCCCCATTGGGCGTCTCATGAAGAGTGTCAAGAAGTTATGAAGCCGGATGGATAACATCAACAACTGAAGACCCGGTTAGTTGTATGGTTCAAAGAATCAAGCATACATGGAAGGAATTGATGGCTTGGCAGAAGCCTACCGTTATGTTCTAGAAGACAAAGATGAGAGCGATCCGAGTTCGGCTTGAGGAGCTTCTTAGTGCTCCATTCATCCATGCTCAGATTAAGGAGAAGAAACTCCTAATAGAGAAGTTCCAAGACCTCTTAACACGAAGAATAATTTGGGTTCAACGCTCAAAGACTTTATGAGTTAAACAACGACAAGCGTGATCCGTGGATCATCCGTGTACCGATATTATCTTAACTTAACCACCTTTAAGGTGTTGGGTTTTATCTGTAAAAGGTCTCAGTACAATTAGGAATGATTCACTCATATATAAGTTATATTTTATTTATCCTATTTCTGATGTGAGATCTCTCCTCTCCAACACGTCCCCTCACGTGCAACCTGACAAGGTCTGCACGTGAATCTATGTCACATTCTCCACTCAAACACCAACCCTCACGTCCAACCAGACTCAAGGGTTTAACACGTATACAAATGTCTAACCCAATCTGACCAGTAACTCGGCCCATATGGCACTTGGTGACAATCCACACAAACACTAACCCTCACGTGCAACTAGACTCAAGAGTTTAGCACCTGTACATATGTCACACCAATCGAACCAACCGAACAATGATGTAATTAGAGAGGGTCCCACTCTGATATCAAGTTAAACAGCGACAAACGTGGTCCGTGGATCATCCGTGTACAGATACTGTCTCAACTTAACGACCTTTAAGGTGTTGGGTTTTATCTACAAAAGGCCTCAGTACAATTAGGAATGATCCACCCACATATAAGTTATATTTTATTTATCCTGTTTCTGATGTGGGATCTCTCCTCTCCAAATTAGACAATTCATTCTTCCATCTTCATTATATTTGACTTGGTATCAGAGGAAAGATCCGGGAGGACTTTGTCTCTTTGTTTTGTTGTTCAATTTAAAGAGTTATAACCCGCGTTAGGGTTTTCTTCTTGTTTTTGTCTACATCAAGTCTTTTGTTTTTTTTTCACTTTGGATTCACTTTTTTAAGGTTTCCATCGTTAGATCTGAACGAGGTCGTCTTCTGCCCAGCTTCGTCTCCTTCCAATAGAGACAG
Source organism: Comarum palustre (assembly GCA_951800085.1). NCBI lineage: Eukaryota > Viridiplantae > Streptophyta > Magnoliopsida > Rosales > Rosaceae > Comarum > Comarum palustre. The sequence goes on along the minus strand of OX637582.1, from coordinate 8,957,684 downwards.
CTGTCATCATCTTCCATTGCTTTGGGCACCTAAATTACCTGCTTTTTTCAGCCAAACGCCGCCGCTACTTCTCTTCGTCATATAACGACGCCTTTTTTGTCTTCGTCGTCATCAACAGATCAACTTCGACCAACCGGCAAGTCATTTAGCCCAGACTCAGACCATTTGTCCGGATTTCGGCGTTCATCACCTCAGTCCAGACTTCCCTGGTATCCTCATACCTTTTGCCTTCCGTCTTCATCACCTCAGTCCTCATTTTTTGTTCAGTTTGAGCTGCAGATCTGACCCGACGTCTTGTTTCCGCTAGCCATCTCCTCCTTCTGTCTCTGCACCGACGATTCGGCGCTCACCTCCAATTTTTTGTCTCGGATTCGATTTTTTTCAACCCGCATTGAGAGCCAACCCGCCCAGACCCGACCTGAATTTTGATTTGACTTGGTCCATACCCGACCCAACCCAGATTTGACCCAACACGGTCCGACCCGCAGATTTGTGACAAAAAAAAGACACATGTGTACGTTGGAAATTTGAGTTCCTATGTTTTTGAGGAAGAGTTCAACAATGAGTTTTGCAAATTTGGAGCTATAAGGAGGATATGGGTTACAAAGAGGTCATCGGGTTTTACTTTTATCGATTTTAATGATAATCGAGATGCTGAGGATGTTGTTCGTGCATTAGATAGTCAAAATGATTGGAGGGTGGAACTTTCACATAACTCTATATATGCGATGAAGCACAACTTCAATAACTGTAATATATCTACGACTCAAAAACCATGTGGAAGTGGTAAGATCGGTATGACTTTGAAAATCTCTAATTTTATTGGTTCTAATACTTGGATTATTGATTATGGTGCCACTGATCATATGACTTATGATAAATCTTATTTCACTTAGTTGTCTTCTCCTCCAGTGTCATATGTCACTAATGTTAATGATGAAGCTTTTCCTGTGTTAGGGAAAGGGTCAGTCCGTGTCACTCCTATATTAGAGCTACATAATGTTTTATATGCACCTGACATATCTCATCACTTGATTTTTGTTTCCCTGTTGAGTACCGAGTCTTGATGTTCTGTAACCTTTTATCCCATGTATGTGACTTTTCAGGATCTTCTTACCATGAAGCTTATCGGTCGGGGGTATTTGAGGGGCAGATTGTTTCACTTGGATCAGACATATGCAGGAGAAAACCTGGAGCATAGCCTCACACTGCTTTGACCTCAAGCTCTATCCAGCTAAGTGAAATATGGTTGTGACATCGCCGCTTAGAGCATCCATCATTCAGTGTTATGAAAAAATTCATGCCTTCTTTGTTTATTAGTGTGAATGAGTCTACTATACGTTGTGAAACATGTGTCCTAGCTAAGAGTCATCATGCTACTTATTCTCCTAGTTTCTCTAGGAGTAGTGTTCATTTTGAAGTAATTCATTCAGCTGTATGGGGACCTTCTAGAGAGCATACTGTGTCGGGTATGAGGTTTTTTGTATAGTTTGTTGATGATTGCACAAGGTTGTCAACGATTACTCTTTTAAAAACCAAAGATGAAGTCTTTTCAGACTTTTTGTACTCTTATTCAAACACAATATTATAACACCATTAAAGTTCTTCGTTCAGACAATGAGGGAGTATGTTAATCATTCTTTCAAACAGTTTTTTCAAACACATGGGATTGTTCACCAAACTACTTGTCCACAAACACCCGAGCAAAATAGGGTGTCTGAAAGGAAAAATCGTCATCTTCTAGATATGACTTGTGCCATTCTTTTTAGTGCTTATATGCCTAAATATCTTTTGGGTGATGCAGTACACGCTTCTGCTCATCTTATCAACCGTATTCTAGTGTTCTTCAATAAAAAATTTCTTTTAAGGTCCTTGTGTCTCATGTTCTCATTCCCTCATTTCATAATTTTCCTACCCATGTCTTTGGTTGTGTTGCTTTTGTTCATGTTCCTAAAAACTAGAGGTCTAAGTTGGATGCCCAGACGATTAAGTGTGTGTTTGTTGGCTATGGAGGACATCAGAAAGGCTACAAGTGTTTCCATCCACCCACTAAAAAGTATTATGTCACTATGGATGTTACTTTCTTCGAAGACATGACTTATTTCACCTCATCTGATACTGCTCTTCAGGGGGCATTCATATTTCGAAGAGCTGTATCATGGTGAGGGAGAGGAATCAGAAGGAGAAGAAGTTACATAGGCAAGAGATACAACGATGAGTCCAGTTGAGATTATTACTTCATCAAATCCATAAACAGAAGCACTGGGATCATCTAGAAACTGAAGCACCGGTTAATCCAGTGCTTCATCCAGACTTAGAAGCACCAGTTTGAAGGACTAAGAATGCATATGAAGACACAATTTCCCCTTCTGCCTTCACCGCTTCTATCCTTGACCTAGAGCTTACTGGAACTGAAGATCACTCATTTGAGGTATGTCCCCCTATTTGTAGTAGTAGTAGTAGTAGTAGTAGTAGTAGTAGTAGTGAGTCTAATGGTGGTCAATATGTGTTACCAAATAAGTCTACTCGAGGTCAAGCATCTAAAAGATATGAACTCACTCTTCACGCTAAATCAAAGTACCCAGTAGCCAACTATATGTCCACTAAAAGATTATCCAAGTCATATGCATCATATGTGAATCAAATATCTGCTATATCAGAACCTAACAAAGTGCAGGATGCATTAGGAGATCCAAAGTAGAGGAAAGCAATAGAAGAAGAGATGAATGTGTTACAGAAGAATGATACATGTGAACTTGTACTTCCACCACATGGCAAGAAGGTTGTTGGTTGTCGTTGGGTGTTTACTGTAAAGCACAATGCAGATGGATCAGTGAACTGGTACAAAGCACGCTTTGTTGCAAAAGAGTTTACTCAAACATATGGCATTGATTATGATGAGACATTTGCTCCTGTTGCTAAGATTAATACTATTCATGTTCTGCTTTCTTTTGCGGCTAGTTTAAATTGGCCACTTCGACAGTTTGATGTCAAGAATGTGTTTCTTCATGGAGAGTTAGCTGAGGAGGTATACATGAGTTTTCCACCTGGGTATGTAGCTGCTTCTTCTGGTGAATTTGTATGCAAATTGAGAAAGTCTTTGTATGGTCTCAAACAGTCACCTCGTGCTTGGTTTGAAATGTTTTCACAATTTATGCGTAGGTTGGTTACAAACAGAGTAATTCAGAACACACCCTGTTTCTCAAGCATCAACAAGGGAAGATAACAGCCTTAATTATTTATATCGATAATATGGTAATAACTTGCAATGATACTATTGAGATGGACAAATTGCAGAGACAACTAGCCACTGAGTTTGAGATGAAGGACTTGGGTGATCTCAAGTACTTCTTAGGAATTGATGTAGCTAGGGGGAAAGAAAGGATATACTTGTGCCAGAGAAAGTACATTCTTGATCTGTTGACAGAGACAGGTATGTTAGATTGCACGCCTATTGACACACCTATTGAGCAAAACCATCATATGGCAGAGTATCCATACCAGGTACCTATTGATCAAGGTCGATATCAGAGGTTAGTTGGGCGCTTGATTTACTTAACTCATACTAGACCAGATATTGCATATGTGGTGAGTCAGTTCATGCATAACCAGAGCGAGAGCCACATGGACGCTGTTGTGAGAATCTTAAGGTATTTGAAATCAGCTCCTGGGAGAGGGGTAATGCTTTCTAAACACAACAATATTCTTGATGTTTGTGGCTTCATAGATGCAGATAGGGCTAGAAATAAAAGGTTGTGGCTTCAACAGGAGATCTACATCAGGTTTCTTTATCTTTATGGGAGGTAATTTGGTTACATGGAAAAGTAAGAAACAAAAGGTTGTGGCACGTTCTAGTGCTGAGGCTGAGTACAGAGGTATGACTCATGGAGTATGTGAGTTGTTGTGGCTAAGAAATTTATTACGTGATTTGGGTATCAAACCCAAATGTGTTATGTAGTTGTATTGCGATAATAAGGCAGCAATTGATATATCACAAAACCCAGTGTAACATGATCGTACTAAGCATGTGGAGGTTGATCGTCACTTTATAAAAGAGAAACTAGATGCCAATATTATTAGTTTTCCTTTTATTCCTACTGAAGAACAACTTGCAGATATTCTCATCAAAGGAATATCTAGGAAAGCGTTTTATGACTTACTAAGCAAGTTGGACATGATTGATATGTATGCGCCAACTTGAGAGGGAGTGTCAGCGTGAGTCATATTAGGAATGTAATATTTTAATTATATCGTAGAGTTTTACTTACCAATTGTATTCATTCTAATCTCTTATAAAGCCTCCATTATGAGATGAATAATATATCAGATAATTCATTATTCCATCTTCATTATATTTAACTTTGTCGTTAAAGTCCGGAGACCGTAACCCAGCTTACCTTCATTGGAAGACATCTAACCGGCGGAAAAAATACTATCAAAGAAATATACACTGTTGTCGGTCAGTGGGTGTAGGCGATTAAAGATAGAGGAAGTGGTGACTGATTGTTACAAAGATATGTTTTCGTCCCAGGGTGTCAATGGAGAGGCTATGGAGGTTATTCTAAACAACGTCCAGCCGAAAGTAACAACAAAGATGAATGGTGAACTTCTTGCTAGTCACACGAATGAGGAGATTAAACGAGCTACTTTTCAAATGCATCCTTCTAAAGCTCTAGGACCGGTTGAAATATCTCACTTTTTCTTCTAAAAGTGTTGGCATATTGTTGGACCTGATGCGTGTGTCGCAGTCAAAGCTTTCTCACAATGGGTGTTTTACTGAGAGAGATGAACTTTACTCATATCACTCTTATTCCTAAAGTGGAGAATCCGAAAGATAGCTCTATGTAATGTCTTGTATCGTCTATGTTCTGAAGTGTTGGCCAATAGTTTGAAGGTTTTACTAAATGTTGTAGTCTCACCACTGCAAAATGCTTTCGTACCCAGTCAGTTGATCTCAGATAATACTTTGGTTGCGAGAGAGGTGGCACACTTTCGATATAAGGATTGTTGAGAAGACTCCTTTATACCATTGATTGCTTGCTGTATCGAGCTCATTGATTGCTAAGCTGTATCGAGCTCATTGATTGCTCAGCTGTATCGAGCTTTATACCATCGGAGACTGATTTTTTATCGGCGGAATTGGGGGAGGGGCCATCATTCAGTTGGCGGAGTATAATGTACGCTCAGAGTGTTTTAAAAACAGGGCTTAGGTGGAGGGTCAGTGATGGAACCTCCAGATAATGCCCCACAGTTTGTCTCAGAACTTATTGACCCTGACCTACATTGTTGGCGGATAGAGAGGTTGGAAGCTCTCTTTGCCGCTGCCGATATTGAGCTCAGTCTTTCTATCCCTCTCAGTCGAATGCCCTCTGTGGATAAGCAAATCTGGCACTTTCATAAAAAGGGTACATTCATCACTAATAGTGCTTACTTTGTGGCAAAAGAGATAGCTTTGGGGAGGTACTACACCACCAAAACCGGTTGACCCGCTCAGCAGTGTGTGGAAAAAGCTATGGGAAAGTAAGGTTCCTGGTAAGGTAGCTCTCCATACATGGAGACGCTGTGCTAATCTGGTCCATATGGAAAAATCGGAATACGCAGATTTGGGGATCAAAGAAGCATGCACCTGGAGATGCAGCTATGCTTTGTCTTGGTTGGTGCCAAGACTTCATGAAGGCTATGAAATCTTATGGAGCTCCACAGCGACGCCAAGTACAGGTTTGGAAAAAGCCAGAACCAAATTGGGTTAAGTACAATTGTGATGGGGGTTTTACGGTACATAATAAGAATGCGGGTAGTGGAGTTGTGGTTCGTAATGATCAAGGTCAGTTTGTAGGGGGTACTTGTCAACCTTTCCAACAAGTTACTTCTCCTTGTCATGCAGAACTATTAGCTTTGCAAGAGGGGGTTAAGTTTGCAAACATGATGCAATACCAGAAGGTATGGTTTCAGACAGACTGCAGCGTTCTGGTAGCAGCTGTATATAGTCCAGACATCGACCTATCTAATCTCGGTCTACTTTGCCATGTATCTTGCGTAGCCAATAGAGTTGCACATTCATTAGCAAACCATGCTCTGCAATCACCTGAAAGTCGGGCATGGTTTGCATCTGCTCCCGATCTTATAAAGGATGCCATTCTAAGTGATTGTAATCACTAGTTGGTTCAATGAATATATTAACTTTCAAAAGAGCTCAAAGGTTATTTGACATAATACAATGCCCTAATAAGAGAAACAGCTTCAATTGTATAATGGCCTATAGTCCTCGGCGTGTCGTTGCAAAAGCTCTAGTGACAAAATACAGTAAACTCCAGACATTCCGAGCACAAATTGCTGAGCTCTACCATTAAGTCATGAACTATTAACTAACGACATCCGTATGACGAAAAAATTTACTATATATTCGAATCAAACATTAAGTTACATCTTAAGACACCTTTGAAAAGAATTTGAACACAACACACGACAGGCACCAAAACCCATGCTTATTTAGTTTGTGGAAGATGGTTGGGAAATGGCCTTCTTAATAGCCTCAGCATAAGTCCTATGCTGATAGGTGAGGGTTGATTCAAGCAAGTCCCATAGTGAAGTCTTTGGATTCCAGCCTGTCATATATAGCCCATTAGAAGGCCAGAATGCTGTTAGTCAGAATAATTAGAATAAAAATAAAGATGATATATGCAAGATAATTACCAAGCTGCCTGTTGATGATAGTCATGTCAGGAATTCTCTTGTCACTATCATCATATCCCACTCCATAGAATTCCTTAGAGCTGACATCAATAGTTGGTTGTTCGAGTTTTGGCTCACCGCTTACCTTTGCATAAACCTGCAATGTGCAAGAACATCGATTATCGAACCAAATAAGATCAATGCAGGACCACTAATGCAACTTGATTATCAGACAAGTAAAATAATCACCTCAGTCATCATTTCACCGAGCTGCCTAACTGTGACTTCATTGTTGGGGTTGCCCACATTGAAAATGTGACCATTGGCCCTAGCAGGATTTTCCTGTAAAAAAGTACCACACTACTGAGCATTGCCGCATGCATGCCAAAAGATAAATATATCAGACAAAGTTTCAATAACTTACGATCATCAACATAACAGCATCAATGGCATCCTTTATATAAACAAATGTTCTTTGAGATTCGCCACCATCTACAAGCTTGAGTGGTTCATGACGAAGAAGATTCTGCAACAGAAGAAAATAGGATATGATCACTACAAAGATACTAAACAGACAAGAAAACAGTACTAAGGTACCAAGTAAGTAGGCACATACATTACTGAAGCAAGCTAGAACCCTTGGAACACCTTCACTTGGGCCATCAATGCCGGGAATGAAATCCATCCTGGGTCCAATCCAGTTGAAGGGTCTGACAATGGTAAACTCTAGACCATTTTCTGCACCCTCAGCTGTTATCAAGTAGAAAGTAAGTCAGACCCCATGTTACAGAGACCAAAAAATACCAAGGTACGAGGAAAACAAAGAGATGACTAACCATATATCAGCCTCTCGATCAACTGCTTTGCACATGCATAGGACCATCTCTGCTTCTCAATAGACCCAAAGATGCAAGGGGAATCATTTTCTTTAAGCAAATAATATTCAGGATCCTATGAAAAATGACGAGGAAGTCAGATTTTCACCTAACTACCTTATGAAATGAAAGGGAGGACGAGTAATAAAAAACTTCAGGACAATAGAACTGGTGCATTTGTATATTGCATGTTCTTCATATTTAATGCACTTTCTTGGACTAGTCAAAGTTGCATTAAATCAATCTGAAGATATGTCAATATCAATGAATGTCAAATAACATAGCCTTCCTCAAATTGGAAAACCAGAGAGCCAAAAGAAAGAACAGGGTTGTAATAATCAACAGGCCACCTTACTTTATTTTTGTTTCCTGAGTGTCGTGTTTACTTGCATTTCCTTTCGCATCATAAAGCAAGGACAATAGAGTTATTCACAATTCCCAATCTTAAAATAAAAGCATAAACCATCGAATATGTGTATTTCCCATGTGCCGTAAATCAACATATCCAACTCTTGTTACACAAGGCCCTACTGCTATCATTTCGGTACATGTTCACAGTTCGTGCAGACAAATATCAGCAAATGTGTGTAGGTTCGTTCTTTACAATGCTCTGGATCTACAGGATTCAGTGTATGCTTAAGCATTAGAGTAAAAATGGGGGCACCCCACCGACACATTGCAGTAAAAATGACACCCCACGGATCTCAAAACTGAATATTACAATCAACCAGTTCGGATTACGCAAAAATGACACATTTTAACTCAGATTACACGTCAAAAAACTCAGAGATCTGAAAACAAGCATATAAATAAAAGAGAAAGAAAAGGTTAGGCTACCTGACGAAGGGGGCTATCTTTAGGAAGAAAGCTTCCAATGGTCTTCCCATACACTTCACAAGTGGAAAAGTGAATCAACCTCTTGTTATTTTCAGAACAGTACTTCACCTATTCAAATCATCCACACAGATCAAATCGGCTTCAAAATTTCACAATCAAATCTCAATTTTCACAAAAAAACAAGAAATGCAGAGAGCAGCGAGCTCACCACAGGCAAGGCATCGATGAAGTTACTGTAGATAGTGTCCAGCGGGCGCGTGTTGTAGTCCGCCGGAGTACAGATCGCGGCGAGATTGATAGTCTGCGACAACAAATCCGAGCCGTTAAAAATCATCAGTAAAAAAAGAAACTAGGTGAGAAAGAACGAAGAAGAATGAGGTACCAGATCTGAGGTCTTGATGAGGCCTTCAAGGCGAGAGTCGTGCTTGATGTTGAGGCGGTGGAACTGGATGCGATCGGACCAAGGATGACCGTCGGATGGCTCCAACAGGTGCTTGATCTTGTCATTGTACACGTCTAGGGCAAAGACCTTGTGCGGCGTCTCCACCATAAGCTTCTCGCAGAGGTGCGACCCGATGAAGCCTCCGGCGCCGATCATGCATATCGTCATCGGCTTTATCGGGTTCCCGTCCAGATCTGCTCTCGCCGCCGAGGACGCCATTCTCTTATCTCTCTTCTCTACGACACCGTTTCGATTTTCGGCGATGGCGGAGGAGGATTGTGGTGGTGGAGATTTTCGGAGGAGGAATGTGGAAGAGAAAAGCAAGGGACAGAAATTATTTAAAGGAAATGGGATTTGAGAGGGAGAGAGTGGGACACAGGCCCAGACGCGGTGTTCTCGTTTGGTGTACGCGCGTTTGGATTGGGCGAGTAGGAGGGTGCTGGGGTTCCATTCTAGGCTTGAGGACAGGGGATTGGCAGAGGGTGTAATTTTTAAGTAGATTTGGATCTAGGATTAATTTTTTTTTAAATAACGAGGGGTGCTGAATCAATAAGAGCATTAGCAGTTAAACAAAAATTTTAGTCAAATTTATACAGGGGCAAAACTTAACTTTTCAGGAGAATTGTTAAAGTTGAATTTGATTATATGGATAAATTTAACAATTTTGTCGTGAATTATTAAAAGTTTATATTATTATTTTTTTATATTTTATTCACTTGTTAATTAATAATTGATCAAAATTTTTACAACTAACCATTATTACTGATCAAAACTTATCATAAATGATGGGCAAGTACGAATCATGCATGGGTTTTTCTTTTTTTTTTTTCTATTAAATATCAGTGACTTGTTGGTTTTATGATAACTGTTGGATCAAAAACTAAGATTTTCCTTGTTCTTAATAATCTTTTACAAGCTTCACTACGAGCAGTTTTGTTCTTGGCTTGAATAATCTAGACTAACCAAAATAATAGTGTAAGTGAGTCTCGCACGAGTATTGGAGAAATGCAAGTGACGTCAATGTTGTTAGTGTTGGAGAGGAAAGATCCCACATCAGAAAAGGAACAAATAAAATATAACTTATAAGTGGATGAATTGTATCCAACTGTACCGAGACCTTTTGTGATTAAAACCCAACACCTTAAAGGTGGTTAAGTTGAGACAATATCGGTACAATGGTGATCCACGGGCCACACTTGTCCCAGTTCAAGTTGGTATCAGAGCGGGTCTCTCTTCAATTACTTCTCCCAACGTAACGGGGGAAAGTCTCCCATCATAATGAGCTCAAATTTGGGTTCATCGAATCAAATTGCAGTCAGAAAAATTCTGATTGGCCCATACCATACCAAGTGCCTACAGTGGGTCTTGGATCGCATACCCCAATTTCCAAAATGGGAATTGGACCGCATGAATGTACCGATTTCCGATGTGGGAATTGGACTGAATGAATTTCACGGGTCAACCTAAAAAGTTAGGTTGCACGTGAGGGGGAGTGTTGGAGAGGAAAGATCCCACATCAGAAAAGGAAAAATAAAATATAACTTATAAGTGGATGAATTGTATCCAACTGTACCGAGGCCTTTTGTGATTAAAACCCAACACCTTAAAGGTGGTTAAGTTGGGACAATATCGGTACAATGGTGATCCACGGGCCACACTTGTCTCAGTTCAAGTGTTAGTGATCATAACACACAAGATGGGTCCATTGTAGGATCTATAATAACTTTCATTTTGGATTTGGATTTGGATTTTGAGGATCTATAATTACTTACCCAGTGTCTGCTACTCTCGTATTGGATTTGTAAATGCGTGAATGTCATAATACAATTGCTTATCTTTTTCTTTTATTTGTTAGGAGGAAATTTTATAAACAATTACCAATTGTGATGAGATATATGTCAAACAGGTGGTAAGAAATTGATATACTTTATTAGTGTTTTTGGTAATGTTATAGTTTATTAGTTCATCATTGACATCCATTTTTCCCCTAGTCATCGATATTTTTGATAGTCACCGGTTGCTTTCATAAAAAACATATGAAGTAAGAAGAGAACGAGAGAGATAGTGATTAGTGCAGAGCGTTTTAGATGCATCATGATACACTTAAATTAAATTAAATAGACAGTTAGATTTCATTTATAATATTATTTATTTTTTTAAAGAAAAGTTAAGTATAATTATTAATGGCTGAGATTTTTTAATAAATGCTTAGTTCACTTACATTTTTGTGCATACAAGAATTTTCATTGTTAGTGTCACGATTTTTAAGAGTGATAATCGCATATGAGTGGCTTTCCAATGAGCTGTCTCTCTTTCATACTCACATGGGTTATATTTTGTATTCAATTCAATTACCGAAAATTCTTTCACCCACCAAGTGAAATTTCACCCGACAGCCACAAGTGTTGGTTAAATCTTTTAATTTGACTATGTTGGATGTCCATTGACGTTATAATTGCAGTAAAAACTTGTAATTCTTTGTGAAATGACAGGTAAACCCAACAAGTTACACCACCTCATCGAATCTGCTACCCCAAACCTCAATCACCTCTTTCTCAATCCTCTGCATTAGTGTTTTGCAAACACAGCTGGAAAGGTGGTTCATCAACGTCGAGCAATTACATCCAACTCTATAACCGTGAAAGAAGAAGGGAATTCGCTTGCAAGAATGCAAGATCCATATCTACCAAGATTCAAGCAAAATACCCAAATTGTCGCTCTTTTGTAGCTTTATCAATCTGTAATGGAGTACCCACACCCCTCGAAATCTCCATTAACTGTCTCATGACACTAATCTTGACTCAATCCATATAATCTAATCCATACTAGAGCATGTGTCTGCGGACTTGTGTCGCCAAGAACAAAATCTTGCTTCCTTGGACTTGGACAAAAATTCCATCAAAGTGAGTCCAAGTTCCTCTATCCCAAACCTTGTGCAAGTCATCTTTTCATCTTTTGTGTCAAAATGGATGTCAAATTAACCTTTACCAAGAGGTACCAAACACCATGGATGTGAAGGACGCCATATGGCAGAGCAATTCTTTCAAGGCATCAATGTTTAAAGGTTTAGAACCCTTACGCAACAATAATCGATCAATAAGATTGGTTTTAAAATTCATCAATTGCTTTTGACCTAGAGATTCATTTATCTTAACATATATTTTGTCCCCTCTAACAACAGGAGTGGGCAATTGACTGCCAGGAATAGAAGATTCAATTTCACTATTTTAGTGGAATAGCTTATACATTTTTATTATTTGTCTTTTATTCGTCGAGTATTATTTGGTCTAGGGCTATAATTTGTTTTTTAAGTGGGTAAGGTTGTAAGTAAGATCGAAAAACTCGTCTTTGAGTCGTATTCCACTCGATTCCGCTTGTTTGACTCATATTGCTAGAATAAACGAACTGAGATTAAGCTGAATATTAAGCTTGACAAAACAAAAAGAACCCAAGCTTGAACGATGATATATTAGGGTTGTCTAATTTGTGAGTTCCTCGAGCTTCTTAAAAGTTCGGCTCACTAGTCAAAACTTGATCAACTCATGAAAATATATAGTATAAGTAAAATATAATTTTTCTAATCCTTAATGACAATTAATTTGTATTATATTCATTTGCATGCTAAAGAGAATCTAAAAATTTAAGTAAATTATATTGCAATAAAATCATTTTAACTGAAAATTATAACTCATTGAAAATTAAGTGCTAGTACCAACTACCAAATAGGATCTATAAATAGACTTGCTCATTATACAATCAAATATGTAAAGATAGGAAATATCATAAAGCATTCACACACTTAACTTTCTCTCTCGCTCCACTGTCTCTCAAGCCTTGAACCTAGAACGTGCCTCCTCTTGGGTTTTTTTCTTCCGTCCGGTGACAAGTCTAAGCTACTTCGTCGTCGGACAGGACGTGGTTACCAAGCCTCTTATGATTGCTTTTGTGACCTCTGGCTTGGGTCTGAGTATTGTGTCCTTGAGGGGAAAGTGTGCATCTAGTCAGGATCGATGGCGACAGAATCTATGTTGGAGTTTTGCTTGGCTGATCTGCCAGGACGGTGGGTTGATCTTCGATACTGAGATCAAGTCTCATAGATCGATCTGGTCAGAGATAGAGCGGGGATGGTATGTCTCCATATCACCAACACGATCTACTTGTGATGGAATGGGTTTGTGCAGGCATATTCTAGTGATCGTCATGCCCAGATCTCAAGCGATCTCCAAGCAAGGTGGGTTTGACGGCGGTTCCCAAACGGTATGGATGGCTTGATGGCGACGATGGTCTGGCGTCGGTGGTGGTGCGGCTGAAGGATTACTGCAGGGAAGATCTTGGGCCTTGTGTGGGCTTATCTCTTTCTTGGACATGTTGGGCCTTGGTTCAGGTTTTGGGCTTAATTTGGGCTGTTATGGTTTTCGCCTCAAGTTGTTTTCTATTTATAGTTGTTAAAATAAGCCACCATTCTCTTATGGTTGACAAAGGGTCTCGCCCAAGTAGGTATTACTTTTGGTTTTTGTTTTATTGTCTTTCAATAATTTTGGATACCGGTGGGCTCTGTCCCGGTAAGCGCACACAACATGCAATGTTTGTCCTAATAAGGCGGCGAGTTCTTTGCTTTGTCAAATGGTCGCCTCCTAGTGACAAGATGAAACTTCAGGTCACGGGTTATTCCCAGTGGCATCATAGCCGGAAAGCTGATAGAAATTGTAATTTATGGCTCTGTTTGAGCGGTATTTTTTTGCTATGTTACAAAAATTGTAAAGCAAATGGATTTGCTAAAGTTGCACTTTTTGCTAAATGGTACTTGTTAGAATGCATCGATTGTGTAGACATGCCTAATGTTATTTTAAGGTGTTCCTACAATATGAGGTTGAGGTATCATGTCTCCTTCTTGTATTTGAAAATTTTATTAATAATTAAGACGTGAGATAACAAATACTACTAAAAAACGCCTCTTGTATTAAAAAAAGATAGCAAATATCATTTGTCGGTACAACTAAAAAACGCCTCTTGTATTTAAAAAAGATAGCAAATATCATTTGTCGGTACTACTAAAAAAACGCGAGATTGAAGTGTGGTTTGAGCGCGTACAAAGCAAGCTCAGGTCGTATAAGGAATAATTGTATTAGAAATAACTTCTAACATAAAGAAATGCTTGTTTTTCATATGCCTCAATTGGGCAGGACAGCCCAAACTTCCGCGTAGATCCGGGAGATGCCAAATTCCCCTACATAACTCCACGCGCGCTACCACCGCCAAACCAAGTTGCAGCTTCTCCCACGCGCTTGAGACCAGCGTGTCTTTTATTTGCTGAGATTGTCGGTGCTACTCGTCACTAAAGTGACTAAACTGACCAGTGGAAAAATTACTACAAATGTCAACACCACTACTCCCCGTATGTGATTCATTTCTTTTTATTTTACTTGTTAATGATTTTAGGCTTTTTCAGTTGCTAATATTAATGATTTTGAGGGCCTAGTCTTGTTTCCTTTTTGTGTCGTTTTGAAAAAGAACACAAAGAGTACATCAACGTTATTACACTCATAATTAAGGTATGAATTTTGTTAAATAACATATTAGTACATGATTTAATAAGTTAGACTTAATTTTCGTATATGCCTTTATAACACCGTTAAAAGTTAATATTTTTTTTGAGATATTTTTTTTCTTTTAAAGAGAATCTTTTTTCTTCTATGTGTCAAATCGGTGTCAAATCCACACATTTATTTTCTTTCTTTTAAAGAGAATCTTTTTTTTTTCTAATTAAGGTGTTAACGATCAAATAGGTTAATTGATTTGATACCTAGAAGAAAAATTATTTTGGTTACAATTTAACCTCTGTTTTATGAATTGCTACTTGCTGGTATATGAGGGAGAAAGAATTCTGGATAGTTACTTGCTGGTAAGAGAGCAAAAGAGGTTAATTAGAGAATTGGTAAGAGAAAGAGAGATCTCAAGCGCATCCACTATCTATTGATGAAGTCATAGATTCGAGTCACCATGTGGGTATGAGTGAAATCTTTTGATCCTCTTTAAAAGAAAGAAAAAAAGATCTAAAAAAAGATCTCATAAAAAAAGGAATAGTAACTTTTAACGGTGTTATAACGACATGTACGAAAATTAGACTGAACTTGTTAGTTCATGTACTAATGTGTTATTTAACAAAGTTCAAACACCTTAATTATGAGTGGAGCAAAGTTAGTGTATTATTTCTATAATTTTTCCTTTTGAAAATAAACTCTACCTTCTGAACAAAAGGACACGTTTTTCCTACGACTTGTTCTAAATAGTTAGGGCCGGTCCTGAGATTTTAACAACCTGAGGCGAACAATAAAAATGTGGCCTCCTAAACATATATATAATTTTTTTACAATAAATAACAAGATAAAAAGATGTGTTGCAGTAAATAGATGAACGTAGTTTATTTTTTATTAACACAAAAAAATTTGAACTTTTATTCATACTAAGATAATTTGAATTACAAAAATAATTGAACAAAATGTTTTTTTTCTTTTGATGGCTGGATCCTAGTGGGAGGCTAGGTCATCACGCTTATTAGTTATAATTGTATCATGTAAACCTTGCTCATCTAGCATTTTTAGCTGCAAAAGTACAAATCATGTTGTCATAATCAAATTTATATCCAATAGTTTTCTCTATGGACAAGATAGATAAACCATTCAATTTTTCTTATAACATAGTTGACCAGAGATAAGATTTGATCAACTTCAACTTTGAGAAACTTCTCTCTACATATGCAACTGTGACTGATGTCGTCAATAAATTTATATATGTAGTCCAGGCAATAAGGAAACAACCATCCATCTCCTTTAAATAATTTAGCCCCTCGATCTCCCTTTTTGCCTCATTCAGTAAAGTCCATTTAAGATATGTCAACTCTGAATATAATTGTTCCCCATTAATGTCAGAAATCCCGTCATGTTCTAAAGAGTTTTTGTAGCGGTCCGGGAGGGGAAGCTACAGTGACCACGAATTTAAGCCAATAAGAAGCCAACATGTCGACAACTTATTAACCTAAAATCGTAGGCTGTTTAGTAGGTAAAGTAGAATTAATTTTTAAACTCGAGTGGCACCACAATAGTTTCTTAAAATATTCATTAGAGTTTTTCCAATTTCGCGGAAGGTGGACAAATTAAAGGGTCAATTAAAAACTTATGCGACAACAATAAAAGTATACAATAGGGTCAATAAATCAGGAAGACACATTTACTGTTTATGTTAAATACTCTGGTAAATGACTCGAAGGATAAAGTATGTCAAGTGTCTAAGGCTCGGACGACACACTGAGTAGGAAATGAGGCTCCACACACACAGCTCTCTCTATTTATCCCGTCATAGTACACAGTACCTGCAAACAATCTGTTGTAGGGGTGAGCGTCGTCCTCGCGTGCTCACATATAGGCCTACCAATGATAAGTTTGAAATCTATAAAACCATATATATATATATACGTATGGATTTGAGCTCTAGATAAAACCATTTAGAAAATCCATGGCACACAAAATCATCATTTTATATATTTCGGGAAAAACTATGTAGTATGCTAAAACAGGGGCCCGAGCGCTCAATGAACAATACAGTTTGCAGGGCTTCACGGATCTAGGCGACGGAATCTCGGGTTTGTCTATACAGCAAACCGGGGCCAACTACCTATACGTCCGAAGACGAATAGTAGCGAGAGTGTCCATTTACAGCTAATGCCCAACACATCACTCGCAGTACACACCACACTTACGGCTTGCTTAACTCTGTATGAGACAAGCGTAAGTGGGAAAATAAAATAAACAGGGCATTGCCCCTCCGGAGGTTCACGGTCATCGACACCGTGGGAGTATTATATACTAGGTCCTGCCACTCTTAAGCTAAGCACCGAAAATCAGGACAACGATACTATTTTTCGATCCGAGTTAAAAATCATTTACGTCTAGCCTCGAGTTTTCTTGGCCCAATCATAAATTATTTATCACATAATATAAAGAAAACTTTCCCGAGGCATCAACCATGAGCATACAAAAATCATGCACTTTTCATATATATGCAAAACCACTACCAAAGGGGGGTTTAGCTTCTCTACCTAGAATAGTCGTTCCTTATGTAAGCTCCAAGCTTCTAGGAACAGCCTCGGTAAACCGAGGTCACCGCGTAAGCTACCTCGTCCAATGAATCAATACAGAATAGAGTAGTTTAGCAACGAAGAAACAATAACGGTCATGTTGACCTCAGCATTCCTAGTTTGACTAGGAATGACCACATTGACCAAGTTGACCAACCAATTCCTTTTTGACTCTTTAACCTTTTTGACTTGCTTTTCCGGTTATCGACTCTTTACTTAATTGCCGAAACTCTGACTTAACGTCCGAACTTTCCTTAACCATTTTAATTTGACGTTAGGATGTCACATAATAATTCGTTGAATTACTATTGACACCCAACGTGTCACATTAACTAATTTATTTTTTAAGAGTCAATACATCGATTTATGTGAATCACCAATTTTTCTTAAAATGGTCAACTTGACATTTCTGAAATTTCAGTTATCATTTTTCCGATAACAATTCAACATTTAACCAATTTCATCGAACTTCAATTCTTTACTAAACCATTTTTCTAAAAATGAAACTTTCCCAAAATAGAAACTTTCCCTTAATGGAAACTTTCCCAAAGTATAAAGCTTTCCAAATTAGTAGGTTTCCAAAAATAGAAAGTTTTCTAAAATGGAAAAGATTTCAATTACGGTTAGTTTCCGTTTTTAGTAAATTTTCGTAAATTTAACTTTCTGATTACGACTCTTAAACTCGGTTAAACGGAAACAACATTTTTTTAAGAAAATGAGTCGAAGACTACCTCCTCGGCATTCTTACCGGATTCACTACATCACCAGAGCAGTCATCGGATTTCGGTAACTTGCCGGAATCTCCAGCCGGATTCTGGTCAACTTGCTGGAATTCCGCCAGCGTTTCCCATTTTCTTCGTCTCCAAGTTATCGACATGTACAACAAAACAACATCAAATTTAACATCCCAACAACAAAAATAGAAAATACATAGTTTTAGAGTGACGAGACTCACCCTCTGTGGATCTCGAACTTGAACCCAGAATCCCCTCTACTCACCAAAACTACAACAGGCACTCCTCCTCACCTCTACTCGTCCAAGACCTGAATGCAATGGCTCCTCCTTGCCCAAACCCATCAACAAGGACCTCCTCTGCCTCTTACAGCTTCACCTCAGCCCCAATCCTTAACTTCCAGCCTCTCTTGAGCTCGAGAAGCTCACCCAAAACTTTCACAACACGGTCGCTGGAGAGAGAAGCAGAGAAACCTAGAAAATCAGAAAAACAGGGAAAAGAGGGTTTTTCGATTAGGGCATAATCTGTTCAATCCAGGGCATATGAAGGAAGAAAAGAAAGAGAGGAGCAAGAATCTGACCTTAGTTCGTCGAATCGCTGCCTGAAAGGCCGGAATTTCACTGTTGACCGTCGAGCACAGTGGAGCTCGATCTCCTTCCTCGGCGGACGTCGCGGGATCTGAGTTAAGGAGAAGAAAATGAGAAGATTGGTGGTGGTCCGTCGGCCAGTGGTGGCCGGAGGCGGCGAAGCGCTGCTGCAGAGCTCGTCGGAGACGAAAGCTCAGGAGGGAGGATAGTTTTGACCGAAGTCAAATGGCAAACACCGAAACCGGGGTATGTCAATTAGAACCCTTTTTGACAATCGTAGTATATGACAAGTAAGGTTCGATCAATCCGGGGACTAAGGGTTCTCCTACGACAATGGTCACATAAAAGTCAGTAACTGTAAATATAAAGATTTACAAGTATTTATTTATAAATATACGTATGGTACACAAGATAATAGGGGGTTGAGAGTTTGGTTCTAACATTCCTACGAAAAAGATAAAAACAATATATACAGATGATCGATTCATTCAACACATCAACAAAGAGAGAAAAACTCAAATTATGATCACATATTAAAATTATGTTTTAATCTTAACAATCTGAAAAAACTTGTCAACTTCACAACCTAGAAACAATCTCAAGACACAAGCCTACAAGGTCATTGCATCTTATAGTTATACTTTTATACTTAGCACAGAACGTCTAGAACTAAGAATTTCGTGAGAACCTCTACATGAATCATTAAGATCTATAGAACGAGAATGAATAAAACCATGTTATGAACGTCACAACATTAAATTAAATAGTCTATTTTTCCAGCCATTATGACATAGCTTCCATCACTTGCGATTCATACTTACATAAGCGGCTTAGCATGAAATCTGATGATAGTTAGAATGCATTCTAACTTTATAGCTACTAAAACAAAAACGCATTCTTTCTAACTTATGCATTGACAAGAACAGATTTATTAAAGCATCATAAACATAATTTCAACATGCTTTACAAAGATAAGAAATTTACTAATAACAACACAATCATAACAAACATTCAATTCCCATAATGAAAACTGAATCTATGTTCTTAAAATTGTAAAGAAAACTAAACAAAGATAGAGGCATAATTTACACTTTGATGATCTTCAAGAAGCTTGATGATGAAGAAAAGGTGCTATGGCTTCAAGGCTCCGACTCTCCAAGGCTGTCGCGCTTGAGAAACGATCGTCAAGGCTTCACAAAGGAAAGAGGTTGGCACAGCTGCTATACTATTTCTCTAAGATTTTGTGTGAATGAATGATGGAGAATTATGAAGCAAATAAGCCTTTTATAGTGTTGATGAATTGCTCTTAGCCTTTGATTCAATTTTGATCCAATGGTCCAGATTTTGTTCATCTTAGACTTTGCTTGTGACTCATAGTTCATCTGAGACTTTGCTTGTGACTCGTAGCTCATCTTAGACTTTGCTTGTGACTCATAGCTTATATTTTGATTCCTAATTGAATTAGAATTCCTAGTGCAGTTAGGTTTCCCCAAACAATTAGGATTCCTCTTATTTTTGCGTTTTAGTATTCTTTTCTCCTTTTGCGCCCATTTATGCCTCTACAATAAAAAAAAACATATCAGAAATGTTGTTACTAAGGAAATAACTTAGCTAAATAGGGTAGGAAAACATATTAAGAACATGACATATTATGCTTTTATCATCAAACCTCTCTTCTCTATTTATAGAGAAATGAGCGGTCCAAATTGAATTTGGAATCGATCAAACGACACAGATTTAAAGAAAGTAAAAAGTAAATAGTTAAATAGTAAAACTGTTGTACCGAAATGATCATTAAAAATTACTAGAAACTTCAGAAATTCATAGAAAATAGACAGAAACTCCAAAAAATATTTTGAAAATACCAGGAGAATCCTATCGACATGTACTATGACATTGAGTCCTTGAATGAGGAATTTGAAGAACTTTGAAAAAACTCGAAAATGAAAGTGGTCGTTCACTCGCGAAGTTACCGAGTGCGATTTAAACCTCAGTAACTCGTCATTAACCATAGTAAAAACGTGCGGGTTCTCATAGTTTTCAAGATTGGCACAATACTTCTTCAATCCTTCATTATCTGAGCACTTCAACTTCTCTACGTTGAATAAGAATCCGAACAATTCTTCATATTTTTGAAATTGTTCAAACTAACTTCTGAGTGAAGAAAGAGCTTGATCAATTGTAGGTAAAGTAATTAATCCGGAATCATTCTTCAGCTGATCGTGTTACATCTTCACTAGCACTTTCATCAAATTGTCTCTTTCTTTTGATGACTCGCTTTTCACGAAATATAACTTCAATCTCCATTTCATCTCTAAAGTTCTCAAGATAATAAATAAATTTTTGTAGTTCTGTGATAGCAAATCAATATGCATGTCTTCAGTTTGAAGAATTTTGCTAACAGTATTGATAGCAAATAATAATCTATACCAAATAACCATGCCAAGTAAGAATTCAAAATTCTCCATCTCAAATGTTGCTAACGACTCGGCTTCACTCTTTGTTTTGGGATCTTTACTAACTTCTGCCAAGTGATTTAATGCATCTCTTATTTTTTGAGTTTGAAACCTAACCTTATGAGTTTTACACTTTCGACATGACTTTCCCAACGTGTTTGTGACAATGGCTTAACTATAAGACATTCCACATAATCTTTGAAAACCTTCCATCGCTTTGTAGATGATAAAAACAGTGAATATATCCTTTGAATCACTCTAAAAAGGAAATAGCTTTGGGACAACTATTCACCATATCACAAAGTGCAAGATTGAGACTATGACAACCACTTGGAGTATATAATGTCTTGGGATTGATTTCAAGTAGCCTTTTTTGAACACCTTTATGTTTTCCTTTCATATTAGCTCCATTGTTATATCCTTGTCCTCTTTTATTGTCAATATCAAGTTGAAGGCTGCCTAATGCATTGGTAAGCTCAGTTAAAAGTCCAAGCCCTGTTGCATCATCTACTTTCAAGAATTCAAGCCAGAACTCTTCCACCACTATAGGCGTTGATGAAACATTTACACACCGTACCACAAGAGACATTTGCTCTTCATGACTTGCATCAGGAGTGCAATCCACTATTACAGAAAAATATTTTGTTTCTTTGATACTCATAACAATTGACTGCTTTATCTCACTTGCTAACATCTGTATAATTTCATTCTGAATTTTGTGACTAAGGTAATGAAAATGTGTCTCATGACTCAGAATGTGTCGAATGTGCTCCTGTATTGTTAGATCAAATTCTGTTATCATCTCAATCATTTGCAAAAAAAAATCCGTTATTCTACACATAGAGCCTCTCGTTATCTCCTCGAAATGCTAAATTATTTTTTGCAAGTCTTTTAACAATAGCAAGAATCCTGAGTAATACTTGTCTCCAATGCTCTTTCTCTTTTGATATTTGTTCTTGCCACTGTTTATCCATTGTTGTATTCTTTTGTAGCCTTTTTTTTCAATTCGATCCATTTTTTCATACAAGTAACATGCGCATTACATGTTTCATGAGCCTTAAGTTTTCGATGAATATTCTTCCTGTCACTGAATCTTTTATATGCTATGTTACCTAAAGTAATCTTCTGCGTGTCTATCTTAAACAACTTGTAACAAAAGCAAAATATTCTATTTAGAGATTCTGAGCACACTAGCCAATTTTGATCTTGCTTCTTGCCATTTGGTAATGTTAATATATGCCTTGAACCATCCATCTGGGGGTACCAGCTATTCGGGGTGATGCATCTAGTACATCTGTTATCTGTGAGAGGATTCAAGTCAAGGTGGAGATTTGTTAATATATGCCTTGAACCATCCATCTGGGGGTACCAGCTATTCGGGGTGATGCATCTGGTACATCTGTTATCTGTGAGAGGATTCAAGTCAAGGTGGAGATTTGTTAATATATGCCTTGAATCAGCCATCTGGAGGAACCAGCCATTCGGGGAGGATTCAAGTATTTGTTAATATATGCCTTGAATCAGCCATCTAGAGGAACCAGCCATTCGGGGAGGATTCAAGTCAAGGTGGAGATTTGTTAATGTATGCCTTGAATCAGCCATCTGGAGGTACCAGCTATTCTGGGATCTCGCTGTCCGGTCAGCGATTTAGGGTCCAGGGCAACGCGCCCTGGATTGGGGGTTCGGGGGCGCGAGCGGAATTATTCCCGCGAGCGAAAGTCGCGCGAAGGATATTTCTCTCGTGACCGAAACTGCCCCGCGAGCGACAGTCGCGCGAACGAGAGTCTCGCGAACAACAGTCACGCGAGCAAGATTGTTCAACCAGTGTCATCGAAGGGCAACGCCCCCAAGGCCCACGAGTCCCTGTTATGCTGGGTTATGGTTTCCTATTGGGTTTAGTATATAGGGTTTAGAGTCCCTGTTATACTGGGTTATGGTTTCCTATTGGGTTTAGTATATAGGGTTTATGGTTTAGTATATAAACGACCTAAACCTAATTGTATTTAGTACTCTTGGAGTACTCGGTGGTTGTGTTTCCTCAAGATAATAAAACTGTTCTCCTTCTGTCGTGGACGTAGCTAACATATTGTTAGTGAACCACGTAAATCTGTCTTCTTTCTTCCGTCCGTTACAACAAACTGGTATCAGAGCCCAGGAGGGGTTCGAATTCTGGGAAGAAAGATGTCTGGTTTGACCGTGAAGATCGATAAATTCACGGGGAGAAACAGTTTCAGTTTATGGCAGATTAAGATGCGAGCCTTGTTAAAACAACAAGGGATGTGGGCGCCGCTTGTGCAGAAGCAGGGGATCCAGAAATCGCTGAGATGACCAGTCTGAAGGAGAAGGCACACTCGACAATTTTGTTGTGTCTTGCAGATGATATAATCACCGAGGTCGCAGAGGAGGAAACTGCGGCTGGTCTGTGGTTGAAGCTTGAGAGTCTATACATGACGAAGTCTTTAACCAACAAGTTGCTTCTAAAGCGACGTCTGTTTAGTCTGCGAATGGAAGAAGGCACGACTCTAAGAGATCACTTAGATCAGTTAAACACAATTCTATTAGAATTGCGTAATATTGATGTTAAAGTTGATGATGAAGATGCTGCCCTAATTCTGCTGGTATCTCTACCTTTGACGTATGAGAATTTTGTGGATTCTTTTATTGGTGGGAGAGATACAGTAAAGAAAAGGGACATTGGAAAAACGAATGTCCAAAGAAGAAGAAGGAGCATGAGAAAGCATCAGGTACTGCTGTTGTAGCAGAAGTTGACATCAATTCTGAAGAGGATTTGGCCTTGGTTGCAGATGCAAGCTGTTAGTTGCTCTTTGGGGGCAACATCTGAGGCAGAGGAGCCATCTGGTACATCTGGCACTACTATGGTGCATCTGGTACATCTGGCACTGTTGTGGTGCATCTGGTACATCTGTTAGTACATCTGAGGCAGAGGAGCCATCTGGTACATCTGACACTATTGGAGTGCATCTGGTACATCCGTGTTACTTCCGAGGCAGAGAAGTCATCTGGTACATCTGGCACTATTGGAGTGCATCTGGTACATCCGTGTTACTTCCGAGGCAGAGAAGTCATCTGGTACATCTGGCACTATTGGAGTGCATCTGGTACATCCGTGTTACTTCCGAGGCAGAGAAGTCATCTGGTACATCTGGCACTATTGGAGTGCATCTGGTACATCCGTGCTACATCTAAGGCAGTAGAGTCATCTGGTACATCTGGCACTATTGAGGTGCATCTGGTACATCCGTGTTACATCTGAGGCTGAGGAGCCATCTGGTACATCTGGCACTATTGTGGTGCATCTGGTACATCCGTGTAACATCTGAGGCAGAGGAGTACATCTGGTATATCTGTTATCTGGTAGAGAAGTTATTTGTACATCTGTTAGCTGGTACATCTGTTATCTGTAGAGGATTCAAGTCAAGGTGGAGATTTGTTAATATATGCCTTGAACCATCCATCTGGGGGTACCAGCTATTCGGGGTGATGCATCTGGTACATCTGTTATCTGTGAGAGGATTCAAGTCAAGGTGGAGATTTGTTAATATATGCCTTGAACCATCCATCTGGGGGTACCAGCTATTCGGGGTGATGCATCTGGTACATCTGTTATCTATGAGAGGATTCAAGTCAAGGTGGAGATTTGTTAATATATGCCTTGAATCAGCCATCTGGAGGACCCAACCATTTGGGGAGGATTCAAGTCAAGGTGGAGATTTGTTAATGTATGCCTTGAATCAGCCATCTGGAGGTACCAGCTATTCTGGGATCTCGCTGTCCGGTCAGCGATTTGGGGTCCAGGGCAACGCGCCCTGGATTGGGGGTTCGGGGGCGCGAGCGGAATTATTCCCGCGAGCGAAAGTCGCGCGAAGGATATTTCTCTCGCGACCGAAACTGCCCCGCGAGCGACAGTCGCGCGAACGAGAGTCTCGCGAACAACAGTCACGCGAGCAAGATTGTTCAACCAGTGTCATCGAAGGGCAACGCCCCCAAGGCCCACGAGTCCCTGTTATGCTGGGTTATGGTTTCCTATTGGGTTTAGTATATAGGGTTTAGAGTCCCTGTTATACTGGGTTATGGTTTCCTATTGGGTTTAGTATATAGGGTTTATGGTTTAGTATATAAACGACCTAAACCTAATTGTATTTAGTACTCTTGGAGTACTCGGTGGTTGTGTTTCCTCAAGATAATAAAACTGTTCTCTTCTGGTCGTGGACGTAGCTAACATATTGTTAGTGAACCACGTAAATCTGTGTTCTTTCTTCCATCCGTTACAACAGGTAAATTTCGATAAAATGCTCTGAAGAAAAATGTCTTCCTTGACAATTTTTTGGGTACTAGTCACCATGGTCTCTTTGAGGTTCTCTTTCAACCAAAAAATCTCTAATGTTGTGATTAATCTTATCCCAATTACCTGGGTCATCAACATTCAATGGAAGGTTATTTGGCTCATTGACATCTTTATTTTACAAATCTTGATTTATACCATCATTCTCTTCCTCATCCATAAGTTGATTTTCATTATCAATGATCTCATGCTCTCTTTCTTCTTCACCACACTCATAAGCATTCATGGTCTCATCATGATGTTCCACTCTTTCTTCTTCAACATAAACCTCATTAGTGTTCATGGTCTGATCATGACGTTCCACTCTTTCTTCTTCAACATAACCCTCATGAGTGTTCATGATCCCATCATGATTTTCATGTCTTTCTTCTTCACCAAAATCCTCATGCGTATTCATGGTCTCATCATGATTTCCTCTCTTTCTTTTTCACCATAATCCTCATGAGTATTTATGGTCTCATCATGATGTTCATTAGTATGCTCATTTTCTTGATGGTTCACCACATTTTGAATTGAAGTACTTGCCTTTTTCTTTCTAACCACAAACTTATCCATTGATCCGGATTAGGATTTTTCCAGTGCTATTGCTCGTTTCTCTTCTCTCTTTTTTGAGCTCCAGACTTCTTTCTTCTAATATGAGCCATCGTAACAATAATGACTATCTTGTTTGATGTTGAAACTTAATATCTCTAATATATATATATATATATATATATATATTTATATATAGAGTTTACTTATGAGTTTTCTATACAGAGAAGAAAAACAGTTTCCTATATTGTGAAAAAAGAGTTTTCTATATTGAGAAGAGAATGAAATTAATTTTGAGAAGAAAATTGACATTTTTTATTTAGAACAGAAAAAAGAAGAAACACTAATTACTCTTTACTCTTGTGCCATGACCAAGTTTTTTATTTAGAATTGACAAAAAAGATCATTGTTGGGCTAAAGGAGAAAATTGTGGCCCCCTAAAAAGTTTAAAAAAGTGGTCTCTTAAAAATTTAAAAAATGACAACATGTGGGGTTAGAACCTGGGTTAGGTTAGAAAAAACTAACTTATCTTCCACTAGAGTAAATGCGATATATGTGGTTTCTTTTTTGCAAACATAATTTATATATTTTAAATTTCTGCAGATTTTAAATTTTTCATGGCCGGAGGCCTGCCGGGAATTTGTGACCTGAGGCGGCCGCTTCAACTGACACGCCCTAGGGCCGGCCCGATAAATAGTAAACTTTTACATTTTCTTCTAGGACAATCACATCATGCATGCAGATAACACACTCATCAATAGGGTGCGTTAATAAAACAAAGTGTGTTAATAACATTAGTTTTATTTAATAACTTTTTATTTTATCAAAATATTATTTAATTTTTTGAATATAAGTTTTATTTTTTAACCAAAATAATATTGTTATACATTGTTCAATGTCTATTGAATTTATTAGACTAAGTTTATTCACTCATTCCTACCTTCTTAACACACACCACTCAAGTTTTTTTTGCAATTTTTTTCTTGACATTTCCTCTTTTACCCACTCTCTGTCCTCTTATACATATGAATGAAATCGTCATTATAGCAAGCAAACGATTCTGATAAAAAGAAAAAAGAATCAAATGATCGTACTAGAATTATAGGGAAAATTGCATGCTTATTCAATTTTTCAAAGGTTCTAATCGATTAGCAATAAACCTATTGTTTCTTGTGGGCTGGCTCAATGTGTAATTCAGATTTGATTTTCTTGTTTGCAAATCTCAGATTGGGTGGTTGTCATAGAATTTGGTTTTCAAGTTCAGAATCACATATCTTAATCATTTCCATATTTTAAGGCATGTAGTGATTTCCCTCAAGTCCTCTTGTTTGGTTCTCTCTCATCTCTTTGACGGTGTGACCCTATATTTATCTACTACAGGGGCTCTTGGCTATGATTGAGTAATAGTATTTTGTTTGAAAGGGTGAAATAAAAATAAAAAATTTGCCGAAAATATGAGATGTGCATCTAGAAAATTGACATATGTTAATAAAATCTCTCAAATTATTATATATATATATACACAGTGCGGATCATGAGCGGAGGTCCGTTCCTAAGCTTAGGAACGGATTTCATCATTTTGACCCATTTCCCGATCGAATTTTCTCAAACTTCCTTCTAGACATATCTATATTATCTTGTGTAGATCATCTCTGCAAAATTTCAGCCAATTTGGTGATCAGGAAAACCTTCAAACTTATGTTACAAAAAAGATGGACAAACTGGACAGAATTCTGTCCGTCAGTTTTGTAACGCAAGTTTGAAGGCCTTTATAATCACCAAATTGGCTGAAATTTTGTAGAGATGATCTACACAAGATGATATAGATATGTCTAGAAGGAAGTTTGAGGAAATTCGATCGGGAAGTGGGTCAAATGATGAAATCCGTTCCTAAGCTTAGGAACGGACCTCCGCTCCTGATCCGGACAATATATATATATATATATATATATATATATATATATATAAAGATGGTCTCTCTGCTTTCTCTCCCATGGGGGTTTTAGGTCGGCAGCGGCAGACGGGGTTCTAGAGATCTGGTTTCAAGGCTCTAGTGGATAGTCGGGTTAGATCCAGAGGCTTCTCAATGACCGGTGAGCGGTCGAGTCGGTACGATGGTGAGGATCTCTCGGGGAAAATTATAACCTTTGTGAATTTCTCACCAGGTTTGGACTTTCTATGGTGGGCTTGAGCAGACAGCTGTTAAACCGGGGCTAGGGCTGAGCGAGGCAGCTGCAAGAGAAAAGGGTTGGCTTTCGTGCTGACCCACATAGGTTGGGCCTGGACTTGGCTCGCGGAATGGGCCGTTCTGGTTAGGGTTTGGTTATGGTTCTATTTATCCTTTCCTAAGGAAACTTTGGTTGGGTTTGTTCCTCCACCTGGGGAGACCCTCTCTACCTAGGTGGTTCAGGGCGCATTTGAATAAGTTAGATTACTCTAACATGTCTGGGTTACCGGTTACTTAATGAGTTTAATTCTAGGGGTAATAACAAAGAGATTGCTTAGGTTCTTCTTAGGTAGTATCGCATGATTCACTTTTCTTTAGTAGTCCTCACGGACGAATCATGTTTATATTGTTTAAGCGATCAAGGTAACTTCAATTTTCAAGAAGAAACAAATCAAAATCGACTCATTTTTTATCTATGTTGCAAGGACACGCCTAACCCCGAAGTGTCAGACACGTCCGACACGCGACCGTCACAACTGGAAACGTGTCCAATATGCCATGTGGCGTGTCTATAAAAGTTGACTTTTTGGACGTGTTGACGACTCCCACTTAGGCACCAGACACGCCACGTCATTAGTTTTTAGAAAAAAAAACTCGACCAAAAGTCCAAAACATAAAAACCTGCTTCTGCCTTTCTCTATCGCACTTCGCACAGCTCCACAACCACAACTCTTCCTCTATCGTGCCTTCCAATTTTTCTTAGATCCCACGTCCTTCGTCGCACAACCGCCTTCCCCTCTTCCCACCTCCTCTGCCGCACAACTGCCTTCCCCTCTTCCCTCATCCACTACCGCCCTTACACAAATTCTCCACCGTCGATCTTCTCCTCACTCTCACACCCCCATCCCTACCTAAGCCGCTCCCGCCGAACCTCCGCTTTCACTCCACTGCCTCCCACCGAACCTCCGCTTACTGTTCCCTCATCCACTGCTTAACCCTGCTTACTTAACATCGGAGTCCGGGCCAGCTTGCTCCAGGCCCGTTGCCTCTGGACCTGTGCCCTGCTGCATCGTCGGCTCGTCATCGTCCTCATCTTTCCAAGGTCAGCCTCTATTTTTGTTTTTTCCATTTCAGATTAGTAATTTAACTAATTTTAGAAAAGTACCATGTATGAAATTTGAGTGCAAATTGATATTAAGATTTCTTTCTTTTATTTAGTCATTGGGTTAAATTGCTGCTAGCTAGCTAGTTGAGATGTAGATGATATATGAAGCAAAGGAAAAGAATGGTACATTCTCATGTCTAGTTTTTTATTGCACAAGCTGTTGGTTAGTTTAGTGTGGTCATAAGACCCGATTTGATCACTGAATCATATTGTTGACACAAGTATTTGACCTTTTAACTTGAAATCAAGGTTGAGATTCAAATCCATGCCAATAGGTGAAACTTGTAAATAAAGCTAAAAGCTCAAATATGCCAATTAGTAGAATTTGAAGAAGCAATCATAGAGGAGTAGAAGACTGCTGCCCTATTTCTTTTAGAGGACTACTGCCCAGCTTTTGGCAACTTACTACTATATTATGTACTTTAAGCTGCTGTATATTCACCATATGCATGTTAATTATGGACCTCTCTTTGCATTTGTTAATTTGTTTGATTTGTTTCTTTTGATTATGCAAAACAGAATGAATTTGGAATCTTATTTTGTTAATGTAGTAGAGTTATTTCATATTTTAATATCTTTTTATGTGTTAAAAATGTAAAAGTATACTATTCTATTTGTCGTGTCGGAAAGCTAGTTTTTGAGTTTTGCCGTGTCATACCGTGCCGTGTCGTCGCACCCGTGTCCGTGCAACATAGTTTTTTATGAAGTCCTCATAAATAAATAAGAAATTATATAATTTAAGGAATTATTAATTTATATATTCATTGGAGTCTATATGAATTATTACATTATAATCTTATAAATTTAGTGAAGTATTAATTTACCATATTGTCCTTAACTCAAGACTGACAAAAATTATTAATTAATCGAATATTAAATTATCGAGTTATACGGTATATAAAGAATCAAATTTTTCTGTCCAGCTCTATTAGAAGAATGGTTTTATTTGATCAGATTGGTATTGGCTGCTCAACAGACAGCTTCGTGTAACTTTGTACTCGTAATTTAGTATATATATATATATATATATATAATTAAACTGGAAAATTTTCAGTTAATGGGGTGAACCACTCATTTCAATGTGATGTTTAAGATTCAATGTGGTTTTGATGTGGCAACGTAAGCTTCGTGAAATTTCATGATAGAAGAACCTCCGAAATTAAATAAGAATATACTCCCTCATCTCTAATCTGTTGGGGAAGAGTAATATAATGGAAGTGACAAACTTAAACAAACAGATCACAAATATGTAAAGATATAAAGGATAAAGGAAAGTAAACACCAGATATAACGTGGTTCAGCAATATGCCTACGTCCACGGGGCAGCAACAACAACTTCTACTATCAAATAATGGGTACATAAGAGATACACAACTTCAAGAATAACACTTGAAGGAAACACTCTCTCACACTTGTTTTGCCAGACTATACTACACTCTCAACTTAAAGTGGACACTCTTCACTCTCTACTTGGATGAAGATGCTTAAGATAGATGAGATGATCGATGTAATGGAATGAGCAAATGACCTCTCCTTTTATAGGCTTAAGGAGGAGAAACCCTCATTAGTGCTCTCCCATAATGATGCTCCATGTAACTCTCATAACTCATGACACCATAACCATCCATATTCTTGTGTAACTCAAGTTTTTATACCTTGTAACTTAAGAGACACTAACTCATAACTCATGAACCTTTAACATTCCTATCATCAATTAGTAGTGTAACTTATAGGTCTGGATATTGTAACAATCTCCCCCTCCAGACCAACCCGAGGTAATACGACATGAGACTTTACTTGAAGTCCATTCCAGCGGACTTGCTGCAATACTCCAACTTCTGATGTGACACAACTTTAGTCAACATATCATAAATATTCTTGTTGGTATGAATTTTCTTCAACTGCAAGAGCTTCTTCGACACTACATCTCTTATCCAATGGTAGCAGATATCAATATGTTTGGTGCGAGGATGATAAACTGAATTCTTGCTTAAATGAATAGCACTTTGACTATCACAATGCACCACATATCTTTCTTGCATCACACCCAACTCGCGAATAAACCTTTGCAGCCAAACTATTTCCTTGCCCGCTTCATTCGCCGCTATGTATTCAGCTTCCGTGGTAAATAAGACAACACACTTCTGTAACTTGGACTGCCATGACACAGCTCTTCCACAAAATGTAAATAAATACCCAGAAGTGGACTTTCTGTTATCAAGGTCCCCAGCTAAATCTGCATCTGTAAAACCCTCCAAAATGGGTTCAGAACCACTAAAAGACAAACACAACTTTGAGGTGCCCCTCAAGTATTTGAGTATCCACTTAACAGCTTCCCAATGCTCTTTTTCAGGGTTAGATAAATATCTATTAACAACACCAATTGCATGAGCAATATCTGGGCGAGTACATACCATAGCATACATAAGACTACCAACAACTGATGCATAAGGGATACCTGTCATCTTGTCTTTCTCCTCTTGTGTAGTTGGGAATAACAACCTACTCAACCTGAAGTAATTACCTAGAGGTGAGCTCACTGCCTTTGCTTCTTTCATCTTGAACCTTTCAAGAACCTGTTTAACATACCTCTCCTGTGACAGCCATAATTTCTTTGCCTTCCTGTCACGAGTAATCTCTATACCCAATATCTGCTTCACTGGACCTAAGTCTTTCATGTCAAAGGAATTTGATAAATATTCCTTCAACTTGCATGTAACATCCCGTACCTAAAAGTTACCTTTTCACAGAGGTTCACGAGTTACCGAAGACTCTTAACTACGATCGGTAATTTGATAAGACATCCCTTGAGTTAATTTTCGAATTTTTCTAAACTCTTCAAATACCTGATTCGATGACTCGATGTTGTAGTACGTGTCGACACGAGTCTCCCGGTATTTTTGGAATATTTTCGGAGCTTCGGTTTATTTTCTACGAATTTTCGAAGTTTCCAGTAACTTTTAATTATCAATCCAGTAAAAAGGAGATTTACCATTTAAACTTTTTACTTTTTACCTTCTTTAAATCTTAACCGTTAGATCGATTAGGATTTTGATCTCAACCGTTGACTCGAGTATAAAAGGATTTGAGGGAAGTTGACTTCGGTCAAAAACTGAACTGGAGGGTTGACCGCAGCTTTTCTCTCTCTCGACTCCGTGTCCAGCTGCGACTGTGCTCCGATCGCACCACTGTCAAATGATCATCTCTCGACGGCTCACTGGTGACCAGAGCTTCGCCTCGCCGTCCCCAACACGTCTGTGGTTGTGGGTTTCCATACAAAGCTGTAGAGAGAGAGAATCGAAGGAGAGAAGGCGACTGTCTTCGATTGGGTTTTCCGACTTTAGCCGCGACGACGAGTCTGGATGGGTCCGGAAGCTTCGCCTCAGCATCCTGATCATTTTTATAGCCTTGGTTTTTGAAGAGAGGCGTTGGGGAGAGATTTTCGAAGAGGAGAACATTCGGAATTTCTCGGCCATGGATTGGTGTTCTCCGGTCACAGATGAAGGCAATTGAGGTATGAAAGATCATCTACTCATGAAGCTCTACGTATCTGTATAATTGGAATTGGAATTTGATAAGTGTTTGGAGAAGTTGGGTTTTGGCAGAGGACCACTGTGTGACGGCTGCTGTGCTTGGCAGTTGAAGCGGCAAGGCATGCAATTGGAGTTTGGGGCCGAGACAGGATCAGGTGAGTGCTGGGAGTGTTGCTGCAGCTGTACACGAGGCAGAGCTACATCTGGTGGCTGAGATGAAGCCTTGGGGCAGAGGAGGTTCTGTTGGTGACTGGCAGCAAGGCAGAGGAGGTACGAGGCTTGAGTAAGGAGTACCTGCTGGAGTAGGTCTTGGAGGTGGTAGGCAGCAGTAGAGATGCTGGGTTGGTTTTAGGTTCGTGTTTGGAAGCACAGGCAGAGGGTAAGACTCATCCCTCTAAGATTTGTTGTTATGTGAAATTGTTGTTGAATTGTTTTTCTGGTGTTGAATTATGTTATTTTTGTGCATGTTGTCGATAACTTGGAGACGAAGGAAACGGGGAGGTTATGGTGAAATTCCGGCAAGTTACCGGGATCCGGTGATGCAGTAAAACCGGCAGAATGCCGAAGAGGTAGAAATTGAATCCTCATTATGCCTGAGTCAAAAAGTGTCAGTTGAATCGTAATTAGGATATTACGGAGAAATGAGACGTAATTAGGAAGTTTCCATTTTGGGAAAACTTCCCATTCTAAAGAAGACTTGCCATGTTAGGAAACTTTCCATTTTGAAAAACTTTCCCTTTTTAGAAGGTTTCCATTTATGAGAAGATGTTAAATCGGTAAATCGACTCAAGCTAGGTTAAATATATTGATTAATGTGACACGTTGGGTGTCCATAGTAATTCAACGAATTAATATGTGACACCCTAACATCAAGTTAAAGTGATAAAGGAAAGTTCGGAAGCTGAGTCGGACTTCCGGTAAATTGAGTTAAGAGTCGATAACGGGAAAGTCGGGTTAGGTCAACCATTTTGACCAGCCGTGACAGTTTTGTTTGACGAAATTTTATCGGTAAAAGTATATAAACTCGTCGGCTAAAGTCTAAACTTTAAGTCGACGAAGAGTTAGTCGTCGGCTAAAGTATGAACTTTAGCCGACGAATCTATGAACTTTCGTCAGCTAAAGTATGGTCGACGACCATTAGCCGACGACACTTTAGACGAAGAAAATGTCTAAATGGCTGACGAATTTTTTTCTTCAGCTAAAGTCTTTTTTCCGGTAGTGTCTGATAGAGAGAAGAAGACGTCGTCATGCCGAACGCTAGGGAAGAAGGGGACGCCAGCGACCCAGACATCCTCAACCCTCAAGTCCTTGACCTCCTCCTCATATTGTTCCTCGCCTCCTCCACCAAGACCTTGATCTCCTCACCTCGTCAACCTCCTCGACCTCGGTGACTCGGTAAGCTTCATTTCTTCTTCCCTTCGATCAACCTCCACCTCCACTGCCTACTTACTGTCAAAGTTAATGAACATAATCACATTTGCTAACTTAGATTAACCAACTTAATGAAATAATGTAAACTTGGCAGCATCACGCCATCACCTTTATCCCTTATTTCATACATCACCTTTCTTGTTAAAGAGAAATCTATGTTGTTATGGATGAGTTAGAGTAGACCCCCAATAGCTTTACACTTTCAATAAGTGTCTTACCCAAGGCCCCAACAATCATCCCCTATGTTCAGATCACACCAAAAATGTTTCCCCTAAATAAAACCCTTTCTTCTAAACTTTAATGTTGTGTATAATCAGCATCTCTAACATTTTGAAATGCCATCATATTGAAAGCAATTTTCCAACAAGAATGATACCATAATAATAGACAAATTAGAATACATACTTATCAAATCAGAATTAATACTTGTGTTTATAATTCATTATATCAAATGATGTACTGCAGTACTGCATGGTTTTTTAATACTGCGGCTCCATCTAAGCATGTTCTCCTACTGTTAATATCTTGGCTTGAAATTGTTTTGGATATCAATCTAGCTTTGTGTTAGTGTTATAGGTAAAAAGTGAAGTCAGTCAAGTCATTGAAGTGCAGAAGTCAATTATTAGCATAACTGCTCAACTGCACATTATTGGAAAGTTGTCACTTGTTGTCAGGGGGATAGAATGATGGATCTTGGATCATGAATCATGGATGCCTAGTTGCCTACATTAGTTTCTGTGTTATGCTGAAAAACTTTCATCAGTATGATGCTTATGTTTAATAATTTAAGTATTTAACTGGAGATGAGATCATGAAAATGCACTTTAAAGTTGATGTTTTGCAATTGTATTTGTATGAGATAAGAATGCAATTGATTTTTGGGCTTGATTGAATTGATTATATTATTTCTATAAGCAGTAAGCAAAACAGTAAGCAGGTGTTGATTTCAGTTTAGGCCTGAAAACCCGGCAGGTGTTGATTTCAGTTTAGGCCTGAAAACCCGGCCGGCCAGGCCCGGGTTTTTACGATCCCTGTTTTTTTAACATCAAAACCTGGCCCGGATCCACATTAACCGGTCCGGGCCCTAAAAATAATAGGTCGGGTCCTACTTGCGCCCAGCCCTACTTACCCGTAAGCAGCTATCCAGAATTTTTTCTTCCTCATATACCAGTAAGTAGCAATCCACAAAAGGAAGGATAAATTGTAACAAAATTTTTTTCTTCTTCTATGCGTTAAATCGGTTAACCTATTTGATTGGTTAACATATATTTCAGGTACGCTGCATAATCTCAAACATTGTTTGTAAGAAATGATTCTGTCCATGTGCTTCTATAGGTAGTAAAAGTTCACTTGTTAATATTCTTACGGAAGATATGTCATGAATAACAATGTATGAGATTATGCAGCTTACCTAAGACAAGTGTTAACCGATTTGATATATAGAAAAAAAAATTATTTTGGTTACAATTTATCATCCGTTTTGTGGATTGCTACTTGTAGGTATATGATAGGGAGAGAATTCTGGGTAGCTGCTTGCTGGTAAAAGAGCAAGAGAGGTTAATTAGAGAATTGGTAAGAGAGGATCTCAAGCGCATTAACTATCTATTGACGAAGTCATAGGTTCAAGTCATTATGAGGATAGAAGTGAAATCATTTGATTCTCTTTAAAAGAAAGAAAAAAAAGATCTCAGAAAAAAGGAACAATAACTTTTAACGGTGTTATAACAACATGTACGAAAATTAGGCCTAACTTGTTAGTTTATATACTAATGTGTTATTTAATAAAATTCAGCCATCTTAATTATCAGTGAAGCAAAGTTAATATACTATTTCTTTAATTTTTCAAAAAAAAAAATCACAACAGTTCTCATTCAATAATTCCTACATATACCCAATTCCCAATTCTCAATTCTAAACAAAAATTCAAAACGCATATTGCAGGACCGAGCACCGTCTCATCTATACCTATCTTGTTTCTCTATCTTTCTAATATCAATGGAGACTCTCTGGTTTATTCCCTCATCTTCACCTCAAGTTCTCAAAAACCACCACACTTCATCATCAACCTCCGTCCCATCCCTCATCAGACCACTAGTTTTCAAAGACTATAACACTTCAAGAAAGATTATTAACCTCAGAAACCAACAATTCAAAGCTATATTGACAAACCCGGCCGAAATGACCTCCTTCAAACCTTCCCCGCTTCCCAGTCCCTTCAAAACGTCGCCCCCACAGGAACCCTCACACGATCAGTCTCATGAGTTGAAGAAGGTCCTCCCGGAGACATTGGAGTACGAGAGCGGCTTTCTCGGTTGCGTGCCGGAAAAGTTCGCCGGAGATAATGTTCACGGACTTCCTGAGAGTTCTAGGATGAGCTACTTGACAAGGATTTTGACGTCTAAGGTTTATGACGTCGCCATCGAATCACCATTGGATTACGCTTCAAAGCTCTCCGGCAAGCTAGGGGTTCATCTTTGGATCAAGAGAGAGGATCTGCAACCTGTAAGCTGATCTCTATTTGATTCTGCGTTTCTATCTTCCTTCTTCATTTCCAGCTTTCATTTCGACTGTTCATCATCATCATGATCAGGCTGGTACTGCATGTACTGAACTAACTGAAGAAGTACGTAGAAAAATACACTAAAACCTTGCGTCCCCTAGCTAGCCTGTACCTTGTGAATTAACCATCAGTATTTGCTTCACGAGCGTGGAGTTCTGTGCATGTACCAATCCTATACTCGATCGAAACCATTTGATTTTGGATACAAATTAAATTAACCGAGTTCCATAAATTAAGCGAGTTCCACGGTTCATTACAGAAAGGAAAAGAGAGTTGAGAAGACATTTTATTCAAAACTAGGTTGTGGGATCGATAGTGGTACTTGGTGAAGGAGCTAGGGGTGGGATATGACACATGTTTTGGACGAATTTGGATTTGAATTGGTCTGGCAAGGAAGAGATCATGATCTGGATTTCGTTGATGTTGATGGAGTTCAATCCGTTTTTGATGGAGGTCTATTGGGTATGAAGGCAGAATCTGGTATGGACGGCGAGCCAGTTTGAGAGGATGATGTTCGTGAAGGGGAGGTGGCTGTTTGGGCAGGGTTAGTAGATGCATCTCTAGATTTGAGTAGGACGGCTGTGTTGTTAGTTATGGTGATGACCACGGGAAAGAGAGTGAGGCTGCTAGGGCAGTGTGCATGGTTTCTCCAGAATTTGGGCTTGAATGGGCTGGGGTTGGATCAGTTTGGATTTCTTTTAAGTGGGCCTTGGCTGAGGAGTCTTGGTAATTTGGGCCCCTAGTTTTGATTTAGTAAACAAGTAGAATTCATTCAGTACTTGATAATTTTCCCAGGAGTGAAATAAAAAATTAATGTCCAAGAGTTTTTTGGACTTTTGTCTACCAGAAAATACGCATGAGTAATGCATGCATGTAAGTTTGTAAATAGCTAAATGAAAAATTATTTTTTAAGTGAAAATACTCATTTAGTACAAATTTAGCTCATTCTTAACACATTTCAATGATTCTAACAAAAATGTGCCAATTCCAATATAAGGTGTCAAGAGTTGTGCCCAAATGAACAAATCTTTATTAAAACTCTAAGGAAGCTATATAATTTTAGTATCATTTTACCCTCACCTCTTTAACGTGTTTAGAGAGATAAAATATAAGAGAGAGAAAACTTGGCCGGAACCTCATCGGCTCTGGTCGCTGGAATCCGGTCACCAGTCGCCGGACTCGGATCACCAGTCGCCAGATCCGGTCATCGGTCACTGTACTCCGGTCACCAGAATCTCGTCAGAATTTTTAAAACATCACCATAATATCTTTAGACATTGCCGAAACCATTTTTGTACCTTTCTTGGATGTTTTATTGGAGGGGGTAAATGGGTAATATTAAAAATAATTTATTAAAGGTAATAAACTTTATGAAGATTCTTTACTAGAGGTTGTAAACTTTATGGGGGAACTTTACTAGAGGCAGTAATGATGAAAAATGTATATTTAGGGGTAGTAGACTTTATAGGAAGACTTTACTGGAGACAGTAAACTTTATACAGAATTTATTAGGGGTAGTAAACTTTATGAAGAAACTTTACTGAAGGTAGTAAATATTAATTTTACCCAAAATAGACCAAAACAGAATTTACTAACCCTAATAAAAGATTACCAAATAAATTTACTAACCCTAATACAATATTACCATAAGCAGTATGGATGGCAACAACAATCAGTTTGATGAAAAACAACACGTGCATAACCATTAGCCCTCTAATCATCATATTTATTGGTCGTAATAAATTTTTACTAACCTAATAAACTTTAGAAAGGAATTCTGCATTCATCTTCTTCACTCCCACAACACCCCAGATGGCCTCATTTGTGATTAAAACGGTGCTTCGTTGGAGAGAGAGAGAGAGAGAGAGAGAGTGTGGCATAAGAATTTTCAGATCTAGAACAGAGAGGAGAGAGTGTTGGTCACAACACAGTAATTTGCAGAGATTGGTGATGACGACGCAGATCGGAGGACTACGACGTTTACGGTGGTTTGGGTAGCTTGGTGATGACGACGTAGATCGGATGACGACGCAGATCGGATGACGAGGCTTGACGAAGGGCGGGAGATGGATCTGAGATTGGCGATGACACACTCGATCAGAGAAGAGAGGGAGAAGGAGATCTGGTCGGAGATTGGGTGGAAAGAGAGAGAGAGGAAGTAGAATAATTTTGATCTAGAACAGATGTGTTGTTTTAATTAAAACATGGGTAATGTCCTTATTTTGCTTAGTTTCATTGTTATGGGCTGTTGACTACTATATATTTTCATTAAAATGGGTATTTGACTCATTGTTTTTGTGCAAATAGGCATTATCGCTTATTTTAATTAGTCAAAGGATAGACACAAATGCTAGAGGATGTTTTACATGTTTGTCTACCAGAAAATATGCATGCATGAAGAATGTGTGTAATAGAAATTAAGAGAGGGAAGTTCCACGGTACCTACCCTATGTGATACCCATATTTATACATATGACGATAAATTTGTTGTTATTGTAGTAAAATGAGGTGTTGGTTATTAATTTTAGTTCTATAAGAGATAATTACCTCACTAAAGACATTTTACAAGTTAATGAACAAATTATTGTCAATGTGGTAAATTCGTTCAATTATATGTAAATGTGCAAAATAAATTAGGTAACAAAAACTAAAGAAAGTATATTAGGAGATTCTACGTTCCATAGAGTTTTTGATCTATTATATATGTCTCTTAATATACTCACTAGTGGAAAAAAGCCCTTAAGCGACAAAATAGTTTCATGCACCTATGCGGCACAATGTTTCCATTGCTTAAACATTATATTTTTTTCAAAAAAAAAATATTCTCCTGCGGATTTCTGGTAGAAATTTTTTTTGTTGTTGTTGTTCTTTTTTTTCTTCTTCTTGAAGAATAAGAAGAAGAAGAACACACAAAAAAAATTCTGTCGGAAACCCGCCGGAGAATTTTTTTAAATATAATACTTAAGTGACAGAAACATTGCGCCACGTAGGTGCATGTGTCGTCACATAGTTATATGTCTTAAGCGACAAAATTATGGATTTCCGTCGCTATTGAAAAATTCTACCAAACTTAGGCGACAAACATTCCGTCGCTTAAGCCTTAGGTGACGAACAATCGGTCTTAAGCGAAGGAACAATTCCATCGCTTAAGGGCTTTTTTCCACTAGTGAGTATATTGAGAGACATATAATAGATAAAAAACTCTATGGAACATAGAAAATCCTAAAATATTCTCTCAGGCCCGCTCAGATGCGGGATAGCCGTGCGGGACGAAAATGGCGACAACCGTCCGATCTTTAATGAATTGATCGTGTCCGTTTAAGTCCGGTTTATCCTGTCCGTTGGATCAATTCATTAAAAATCGAAAGGCTGTCGCTGTTTCGTCCCGTTTTATCCCACACGGCTATCCCGCGCTTGAGCAAACCTATATATTCTCTTTAGTTTTTGTTTTCTTTAAATTTGAACTCATGTTGTCGGTGAGCTGTGACTTAGTTGGTTAAGATGCTTAACTAATAATTTTGAAGTCATGAGTTCAAACCTCACTAGACATATGTAGAGTGTATGAATTATCACTACCAGAAAAAAGACTTTAGCAGACGAAATAAAAAAAGACAGGACTATGAAATTTTTTTTCTTCGGCTAAATTACCTTTTACTTGTAAAATTTCACTACAGATGTTTTGGTGTCCGATTGACTATTGTGATACCAATCTGGAACTGGAACGGGCGTACGAGTCAAACTTTTTTGGACATCCGAGTTCGTTTAAAGCTTCAAAATGCAGTTTTTCTAACCACTTAACACACGAAATTGCCTATATCTGCATCTATATGAGGTATTTTGGTCGAACCTTCAACTTAGCAAACTCTCACCATGATGAGATGCAACTGACCATTTAAAAATTTTGAATTATTTACCCCTCGATGATAGGACTCTCCATATGGATAAATAATGGTAAATAGTATGCATGTTGTGATTCCGGTCATCAAAGTTCACAAACAAAAATACAACCGTCAAATATCATCAATATATTGAAATATGTCTATAGAAAAAAAAATTCAACTTAATCCGATAAATTTAAGGGCTTCATCCGGACAGTCAAACACGTAAGTTAAACACCTAAATTGTATTGACCGTAACTATCGGCACCGAGACTTTACCGGAATTACGTGATTTTTCAACCGTAGATGTATTTCACCATTCCAGTCATATCTTATTTCATGACTTTTTCGCGTTTGAAGTTTCTACGTAAAGTTTGTTTTTAAAACGGAACATTTACTTAAAACGTAGTAAACAAGTTATACAACATTAGTAGACATGTTGTGATTCCGATCACCAAACTTGAGAAATGAAAATCCGACCGTCAGATATGATCATTATGTCAAAATATGACTATAGAAAAAAATTTAACTTGATCCGACAAAGTTAAGGGCTAGATCCTTACAATCAATCCCGTAAGTCAAACCCCTTAATGCATAGAAACAGTCATTTGACCATCTAAATTACGTATTTTTCCCAGGTTTTCAACTAAAAATAGTTTCAAATTGATGAGACGCAGCCAGTGGTATAAAAAGTTTATGAAAAATAACCACCGGAGATAGGGATACCTCTAGGGAGAAGGAATAGAAAATTGGGTTGACCGCAACTATCGGCACCGAGACTTCACTGAAATTACGTGATTTTTCTACCGTAGACGTATTTCACCATTCTGGTCATATCTTATTTCACGACTTTTTTCGTTTGAAGCTTCTACGTATAAGGTTTAGGGTTTTAGCTGACGAAATTAGGATAATTCGTCGGCTAAAGGTAAATAAATAAATAAAATAAATAACTATAGCCGACGAAATTAAGATAATTCGTAAGCTAAAGTTAAATAAAATAAATAAATAACTATAGCCGACAAAATTTATTAAAATTCGTCGGCTAAAATTAAATAAATAAAATAAATAACTATAGCCGACGAAATTTATTAAAATTTGTCAGCTAAAGTTAATTCAGAATTTTCGGCAAGGATTTTGAAAATTTTAAAATTTTTCTGACTAAAATTTTGAACTTTAACCAACTAAATTAGGATATTTTGTCGGCTAAAGTTCAAAATTTTCAAAATCCCCTCCAAAAATTTTAATTTTTTTTTCTATATCTTTCATTTTTCTCCTCCTCTCCTCCTCCTTCACCTCCTCCTCTTCCTCCCCCTGCTCTAACTCCTTCTCCTTCCCCTAGCATTCTCCTCCTCTTCTCCTCCTCCACCAAAAACCGGTGGAAAAACGAAAAAGACGAAAAAAAATTAATCAAAAATACTAGAAATAAAAAAATTAAAAAAAAATAAAATAACTAACTATAGCAGACGAAATTTGTTAAAATTCATCAGCTAAAGTTAAATAAAAAAATTAAAAAATTAACTATAGCCAACGAAATTTATTAAAATTCGTCGTGTAAACTTAAATAAATAAATAAAAAATAAAAATAAATAACTATAGCCGACGAATTTTAATAAATTTCGTCGGCTAAAGTTAAATAAATAAATATAAATTAAATAAATTACTATAGCCAACGAAATTTAATAAAATTTCGTCGGCTAAAGTCCAAAAATTCATCGGCTAAAGTCCAGATTTTAAGCGACGAAAAATTTCTTTTTCGGCTAAATAAATGACTTTAGCCGACGATTAACAGTAATTTCGTCAGCTAAAGTCTTGGCCGACGGCTTTTTTCCTATGACTTCTTAGCCGACGACGTTTTGTCGGCTAAGACTTTCGGCGATGAAATTTGTTACTTAACCGACGAAAATATTTCGTCGGCTAAAGTAGTTGTTCTAGTAATGTATTAATAATAACTCATGTTATTGTAGATCATCTAGTTATAGACTTCATGCATATGCAGGTTTTCTCCTTCAAACTTCGAGGAGCTTATAACATGATGGCAAAACTTTCAAAGAAACAACTGGCCAGAGGTGTCATTTGCTCGTCAGCAGGGAATCATGCTCAAGGAGTTGCACTGTCTGCACGAAAACTGGGATGCACTGCCGTCATTGTCATGCCTGTTAGAACTCCTGAAATCAAAGTGTGACACCTTTTCTCCCTTTGATACATCACAAGTACTTATAGAAACAATTGAATCTCATTATCTGGTTCGATGGAATTTTTCAGTGGAAAACAGTGGAGAGTTTGGGTTCGATGGTTGTGCTTGTGGGAGAGTCCTATGATGAAGCTCAATCTTACGCACAACAAAGGGCCAAAGACGAAGGCCTCATATTTGTACATCCTTTCGATCATCCAGATGTGATA
Source organism: Comarum palustre (assembly GCA_951800085.1). Taxonomy (NCBI): domain Eukaryota; kingdom Viridiplantae; phylum Streptophyta; class Magnoliopsida; order Rosales; family Rosaceae; genus Comarum; species Comarum palustre. The sequence goes on along the minus strand of OX637582.1, from coordinate 8,914,919 downwards.
GCAGGTCAAGGAACTATAGGAATGGAAATACTGCGCCAAATTCAAGGCCCATTGCATGCAATCTTTGTGCCTGTTGGTGGTGGTGGACTAATTTCCTGCATTGCTTCCTATGTCAAGAGTATTCGGCCGGAGGTAAGTATGTCCTATCTTGAAGATAGCCTTTGAAAATTGTATGCTTGTACTGCATTTTGTATCATTTCTATATTAGCAATAAAATACGAGGGCTTAGAAGACATTGTAGTTAAAGGTCACCTTTTGATTTGTTCCAAAATCCAAATACTTTGATGACTGTAACACTCGGTTAGTTTTCTTGATTCTGTAGGTTAAGATCATTGGTGTGGAGTTATCCGACGCAAATGCAATGGCACTATCATTACACCACGGTGAGAGAGTTGTGCTTGAGCGAGTAGGACTATTTGCAGATGGCATAGCAGTCAAAAAAGTTGGGGAAGAAACTTTTCGATTGTGCAGAGAACTGATCGATGGAGTTATCCTTGTTAACCGAGATGCCATTTGTGCATCCATAAAAGTGAGCATCTGAGTACGTATGATAATTAACCATGCCTGATGCCACATGAACATATATACATTACATATTTCGAATTCCTAACCTTTTCAAGTGCCAGTTCTACTTCTATACATAACTAAGGCTTAGTTTAATGTGGGTTTCTTGTATTCCAGAACATGTTTGAGGAAAAACGGAGCATACTTGAACCGGCAGGGGCAGCAGCCATTGCTGGAGCTGAAGCATATTGCAAATATTATGGACTGAAGGGTGAAAATATTGTGGCAATAACCAGTGGAGCAAACATGAATTTTGATAGACTGAGGTTGGTATCGCAACTAGCTGATGTTGGTCGGAGACGTGAAGGATTTCTTGCAACATTTGTTCCAGAAAAATGTGGAAGCTTCAAATATTTTTGCAAATTGGTAAGTCAAAAACATTACTATGTTTTTTTACAACATACTCCTTAATTTGTCCATCAAATTTGAGCTTGTGATCCACTCTTGACTAACAGGTTGGTCCAATGAATATCATGGAGATTAGCTACAGATTTGATGATAAAAAACATGAAGGCCTTATCCTGTACAGGTTCGTCGATCACTTCCTCTCAATAATATGGGAAATTATATTGTTTTTTTTCTTAATCATCGGACTTGATACAATTCATCATCGATTCCTTTTGTTCATGTTGCAGTGTTTCTTTTCACACAATTTCAGAGCTGGACGGGATGACGGACCGTATGAAGTTGGCTCAGATGCAGACAGTTAACCTCACTGATAAAGAACTAATCAAAGATCACATGCAATTTTTGGTAAAACTAAAAAATCTCATCCCTCTTATTTGTTAAGAAATGACGTACAAAAAGACCTTGTTTTCGATCAGTTTCATATATCTTCACTTAACGCACAAATTAATGTGGAAGCTAGTTTTGTAGTTCATGATCTTTTGCTTCATGATTTTTGTTGGAAAGAAGAGATCTCATATCAGAAACAAGATAAATAAAATATAAGATACATGTGGATGGATCATTCCTAATTGTACCAAGACATTTTCTAATTAAAATCAAAAGTTGAGACAGTATCAGGACATGGATGATCCACGGGCCACACTACTTGTGGCTTTTTGACAATCCTCTCTATCATGTTTGTCATCTCCTTATCTTACAGTATATATGCATATTGATGATGTACTGCAAAAGATATCTTGGACTAATGAAACAAACAACCATACCCATTTTTGATTTGCTTGTTTGTCAAAATTTCAAGTCGATGATATTCATTTTTTGTTTGCTATTTGCTGGATCAGGTGGGAGGTGGATCAAATGTCGAAGATGAGATTCTTTGCCGCTTTTTCTTTCCAGAAAGACCAGGCGCTCTGATGAAGTTCTTGGATGCATTCAGTCCCCTTTGGAAAATTACCTTGTTCCATTACAGTGGACAGGTTTGCACATCTCAACGTTTAAGATCACCATGCTATTTCCTATTATATTGTCGTAATTTTAATCAATCTATAACATTTTTTTAACTAGGGTGAAACTGGTGCAAATGCTTTGGCGGGTTTCCAAGTCGCTACCTCTGAGATTGACAGGTTCAAGGGTGTGGCCGATACTTTAGGATATGATTATGCATTTGAGACGAACAATGAAACCTTACAACTGTTATTGCATTAGTAATTAGATGCAAGATGCTGTTATTAGACAATGATGTTAAGCTTATTGAGTGCCTATATACAAAGGCAAGTGTAGCTTGATGTTAAAAACCACCGTCTATGGTAATCTGTAAATAAATGCTTGATTTATGTTTTACATTGGCTAATTATGAAAACCATTATCTGATTATTGTATCCTAGTAATGTTACGTACGCACTGTGTTACCTGATGTTTGGAGCCAAACTATTTTTGAATCGATCCATTCGATCTACTTGTGACGGGTTTGAAATCGCCCGCAATGTTTGATAAAGAAACGAGATTAATTAGAAATCTCAGCAAAATCCACATTGTCTGATCGAGTTGCATGGTACCAACTAAAATTTTCAGCTAGATCATCAAACTTCCATGTACAAGATCAGAAAAGTTGGTGAAACGTAACTTTCTAATAAGAACCACAACCGTAATAGAATTCTAACAATGAAATTGGAGTTTGACAATGATTGTAGAACTGCTGCTATATATATAGAACTTAAACAAAAATAGAAAGAACATACAAAGAGCTAAAAACCCTAATTTCAGCTATTTATATGTATAATTGTACCTTGGATTAGGCTCTGAATCCTGTCGAGTGTCAATCTTGAATGACATGAAGTGACCATATTTTCTGCAATAGAAATGCTTAACAGCTAGCTCAAACAATACTTCATTAAGACACTCCATGAACCACCCTTATTATTTTATGCAAGTATTCATAACTGGGCGTAAATCCTGGACACAAAAGACTTCTTCTAAGTTCAACCACTTCAGTCCTAACTTTTTAGGTACCAACCTGTTTGTGGTACCTATATTTATCGATATAACAACAAATTTATTATCATTTTGATAAATGTAGTTATTATTTAGGTAATATTTATTTTATTAGAGGTAATTACTCAACTTAAAACAATTTACAAGTTTATATACAATTTGTTGTCATTTTAGTAACTTAGTACAATTATATGTAAATGTATAAAATAAATATAGTAATTTTGTTGTGAATGTTATAAATTTTGTTATGAATATTGTTAATTTTACTCATTTAACTACTTATTTTTGTTCAATTAATGATAAAGAGATGTATGATATACATCACAGTACCGTAGACAACCCCGTAACTTTTCTTCTCTTTTCTTTCCCTTTTCTTCTTTTGTGAAATGTACACCACTTCATTACTCCTCAACTCTTCATCATATATTTATATACTTCACCTCCGATCTATATTTATTTCACTTTTCTCCCTTTCTTCTTAACTTTCGAAACAAATAACAAAAGTGTCCAAATTATGGTTTGTTTGTGGTCTTTGTTACGTCCCTGCTTTCTTCTTCTTCTAATTGCAGTGCTCCATGGTGTGGTTGACGCCCAGCCTTTGGTTCCTGCAATGTTCATATTTGGAGACTCAGTTGTGGATGTTGGTAACAACAACAACCTCCTCACGTTAGTCAAATCCAATTTCCCTCCTTACGGAAGAGACTTTGTCAATCATAGTCCAACCGGCAGGTTCTGCAATGGAAAACTTGCTTCAGACTTCACTGGTACATATACATATAGCTATACTATCATCAGTACCTTGGATTTTCATTGCATCCGATGAACTAGCTAGGTCAAATTATAGTTAATCTTTCTCTAACAATTTACGTTCCTTAATCACACAGCTGAAAACCTCGGCTTTACTTCTTACCAACCAGCTTATCTTAGCCGAGAAGTCACCGGAAAAAACCTCTTGATTGGTGCCAACTTTGCTTCAGCTGGTTCTGGCTATTATGAAGCCACATCAAAGTTATTTGTAAACTCCTGCTTCCTACTTAAAGCTCTCTCTTAGACTCAAACAAAAAGATTCATATATCTAAAATCACTATATTGTACGTACTTGGGCTGTGTTTCAGGGTGCAATTTCACTGAGCCAGCAGGTGCAGTACTACCAGGAATATCAAACTAAGGTGGCAGGAATTGGAGCTAAAGTGAATGCTACATTGATCATATCGGGTGCGATATATCTTGTTAGTGCTGGGAGCAGTGATTTTGTACAAAACTACTACGTTAATCCTCTTCTTAACAAGGTCTATACGGCAGATCAGTTCTCTGACATTCTCATGCAATCATATGCAAACTTCATACAGGCAAGTTATCAAACATCTGTATAAGTTCACAGATACTTAACTATATAGATCAATCACCATGCACTACTTTCCGACTTCTAAGTAGATAATTTTCCCAAATTAACTAGGAATTGTTTCCAAATAAGTGTACATGATATTTAACATGAACCAACATTCTTGCTAGCTAAGAAAATTATTGATTACTATTACTACAGAATCTATATGCCTTGGGAGCACGGAGAATTGGAGTGACCACCCTGCCACCACTTGGATGTCTGCCGGCGGCCATCACACTATTCGGATTAGGCGACAATGAGTGCGTGGCTAAGCTTAATGTCAATGCAGTCTCATTTAACAACAAGCTAAATGCCACATCCCAGAACTTGCAAACTAGGCTGCCTGGACTCAAGGTGGTCGTCTTCGACATCTACCAGCCTCTCTACGATCTCGTCATGAAGCCAGCAGAGAATGGATTCGCTGAGACAAGGAGGGGTTGCTGTGGATCGGGGTTGCTGGAGACATCAATACTATGCAATGCCAAGTCCATTGGCACATGCGCCAATGCGTCTCAGTATGTGTTTTGGGACGGCTTTCATCCTTCGGAGGCCGCAAACAAGATTTTAGCTGATGATTTGCTGACTGCTGGTATCTCCCTCATCTTCTAAACCAAACACCAAATTTACAGTACCAAATTTATTTGGTGTTTGCAGTTTGCCATGTCTTGCTGCTGTTGGTGTGCTTTCTTTTCTTCTTTTATTCTCTATTCGTTTATTAATTTGTTCCGTTGTGTGTGTTTTTTATCCGATGAGAAGCTAAATTATATGTATTATTGTTTTTGTTAGAAAATTATATGTTTTACTGTTGATGTTGGTATGCGTGAATGTGTAAGAGTATTATAAACTTATTCTGAGCTCATGATCTTTACACATGTACTAAAAAAATGATTTGATCTCAATCAGAAAGGGTAATGAAAGTGAAAATGAAATGTGTACCCAACGGTCAGCCATAATTCACTCGTAAAAATAAAATCATTATTTTTATATAAAATTAATAGATGCACTTCATTTAAAATAAAAATCTACTGACGGAGTTAGACATAAGTCTGACTATATTCACAAAGCTACTACACGAGATCTTCACAATACGAGCTTTCTCATATCTTGACAATGTATGTTATTAAATTTTAATTGTCAAACAATCTTAAAATAAACGATATAAATTTTGAAGGTACGACTCGCTTCTCCTTGCAAACTCTCAAATGTATAATGACATCTTAATCGGCCTTGACATAATCTTAGAAGTTCATACATATATCCTTTAACATTTAATTGAAAATTATTCGATAGCCAATAATTAATTTCACATCTTCCAAAATATTTATCTCGAGAAAATCCAAAACATAACAAAAACTTCTCCGAAAATTTTCAACTACACTCCATTAAACTCCCTTCATTTTATAGTATTTAATTACATAAAAATGTGCCTCAAAAACAGTTGCTTCGCTGCCGGCTGGCTGTTGGCCAAATTCCAGCCATCATATATACTTAACAAAATTTGACAGAAACTTCCTCTCATCATTCTAAACTACAACAAAGTCCAATTTCAATCACAACCGTCCAATTTCATCTAACACAAAAAAAATCTCAATTTCAAAAACCTTAAAATTTCAAATCGAGATTTCTCCTTACCTGTAACGAATTGATTCAATTAAGGTTATTGGCAATCCTTGTATGGATTAAAAGACAACCTGTAAGCCTAAAACTATTAGGAGATTGGTCCTTCACAACAGAAGAACAAGTTGAAGAATAGAAAAACCAACTTGATCTCATGAACTCAGGTAAATCATGCTTATGCATATCATATGTTTTTCATAGAGGATAGCAGTCTTGCTTGCTATCCTAGGTCTGAGTTCTTGTGTTGTCTGAATTTCAAAGTTCTTATTTATCATATTCTAATAAGCTCTTTGCTGTTTTCAAATTGGTTTTGACAACTTAGTTTCTGTGAGTGCCTTGGCGTCAAATCAGTCTAAGGGTGATATCTTTTGTAATGTCACCCATGACCCAATTAATGGTTTGGTTCCTTTAGGCTCCAGCTGGTTTTTGTTGTTACATGAACCAATACAATCTCTGGTCCATAACTAGTTCAAATGAGTTGTCTTTCAGTCTTAATCCGATCTGAGTTTAAGTGTTTAACATCTTTTTCTCTTCATTTGAAAATAGGCTTGTTTTGACAAAACAACTTATGTCCTTCTTAGTGGTTGATGCTAACTTCATTGTGCTCTATTATTGTTCTATTGTCTTAGGCTTATGATTATTTATCCTCACTGTATTGAGACTTGTGTCTAAATGAGATTCTCATTCGCATTTCAAATTGACAACTAGAATACCTCAAATTAGTCTAAGGTTGAGATCTTTTATAATGTCAATCTATGACCTATGATTTAGAGTATCAAGGCTACAGTTGTGTCTGTGGTCCTATATAGCTTTGTTTGACATCAGTGAAAAGTGTTTTGTTTAACCATGTGGTCCTATATTTTGTGAAAAAGTTTGCAAAACCTTTTGTTCATTTCTTTTAAATCAAACATTGTTTTGTTTGTCTATTCTCTTGGTCATGGACACTACATATGTCATCTCCCCATCAAAATTTAGCCTAGATGAAAAGTCCAAAACCCCTTCCTTGCTTTGGCCTTTTGCTTACCCTCTTGTGGCATCTCTTTGGCTTGAGTTTCTCTCTAGTTAGGAGCACTCATTCAGTCTATATATACAAAGCAAGGCTTCCCTTACTCAGTGGTTGTCAAGATATAGTTTTTACATTTTCTTTGTTGGGTTTCTCCCTTTTGTTGGGTTTTGGTCTTTCTTTGCATTGTTCATTGTCTAAATAGTTCTCTTGTGATTATAAACTTTACAGCTGAGCAAAACCATTTTTCATAAACTCATAGGATTCTGCATACAATAAGATCAATTGGTAGTGCAGCAACGTCAGAAGTATTTAAAGGAGAAACAGCTGAGGTCCGAGGATAGCTGAGATCGGATGTATTCTGTTGAGGTAACTAGGTTCCGATAAATCAGTTTAGGATAACCAAGGAATTTGTTTTATTTATTTTTATATATCGCTACTCCTTTGAAAACTATTTTTTAATTAGTTTTGTTAATAACTCATTCACTTTACATATGTGGCTTTGAATGTGTGACATCAAAATTGTTAGTTAAACATCTTAACCAACTAAACCAAAACCCACCGACCAAGTTAAAATTGAGAACAAAATCAATATATCCTTGGTGAAGCTAGGCTAGTAGGCTGTATACAAATCAAAACATTCTTTCGTAGTAATGTTGTATACAGCCTGAGAAAAATTACAATAGTAAACAAGATACACTAAATGCTCCACATCCTAACATGATCGAAAAAAGTTTAAGATGAAGCAGCCAGAGTAGCCACCTCCATCCTAACTGTCCTAAAGTAAATCCACTTGCTCCCACCATCACAAGTATCATTATTCCAATCCCAACAAGGAACAATACTTTGTGAAATCTATGGAATTTTTCCTTCCAACAAAAGCACAAACTTCTCAAGTTAAATGAAGATGCACCTGAAGAGAATGACCAAAGACAAACCTTTCTTTACTAAAATAGCTAGTAAAAACTCGATGTGATTATATAGTGAAGGAAAAGGCAGATCAGCGGCCCCTATCCATATTGTAGACCAGTAAGGTAATAAGCATAAATATTAGGTTTTTCCTAAGCTTTAACGTGACTGGTTATAACTTATTCCTGATCAATAATCTAAACAAGTTGTTGTCTTATAATGTACTTACACCATCTAAACTACCACATAGGATTGAAAACTGAAAGAATTTTATCGAAAATCAAATGTCTATACAGTAGAAGAAGAATAAGAGAAGTAAAACATAAAATAAAATAAATTCCAAACCATAACATCCAACAGTCAAATTCAATAATTTCCATGGAAACTGTGTTTGGGTCAAAATAATATTTCTCAGCGAATGTATATAATTCGAGCCTATTGCCAATTCTTGAGGTCAAAGTATTTGCATATATTTATTTTTCCTTTTGAGATCATGCGTGACGTGATTTGCAAGATTATAAGGATCTGTTTCTTAATCATTTTGAGAGATTTCTTTCCTATTTGATTCTGGAAATCTGATTTGTCTTGATATGCAAGGAATAACAAAACATAGTCTTCTATATAAGGGGTCAATGGTAAACAGAAAGGACACACATCAACTTACAAAGAACCTTGCAAACAAGCTTTCCTCAGAGCACATTTACCAAAAGACTTCCACGATCTTTATTCTATCAAATCTTCATCACGAGCAATTCCCGCAGCAATCTCACCAAAGCCGCATTGCGAGCAAAAATCCACCTAAGTTCATAAAGCCTCATCACGAGCACAAGTCCGCCCAAAAATCATTGTTAGAGGATAAAACCTTTAGCAAATATCCTCGGTCAGAGAGTAATCTTTGGCGAATACACAGTCATGATATTGTTTGATTCTACTAAACTTTAACACCTAAGGAGGGGGTGCCACAGTAGACACGATTTTAATCCAATAAGAAGCTAACACGATCAAAAGACGTGACGACAACTCATTAAATCTAAAGTCGTATGCAATTTAGTAGGTAAATAAATTTTTTAAACTTGAGTGACACCATAAGAATTTCACAAAACATTGATCAGAGATTTTAAATTTCACGGAAGGTGGACAAATTAAAGGGCCAATTAAAAACATTAGCGACAAGTAAGTCGACAACAAGAAAAGAATAAAACAGGATTACTAATTTAGGAAGACAAATTTATAATTTCTGTTAAACACTCTGGAAAATAACTGTAATGATAGAGCATGACAAGTGAGTACGGCTTGGACGAAGCACTGAGTAGGAAATGAGACTTCACACACCTAGCTATCTCAAATAATCTCGTCATAATACATAGTACCAGCAAACAATCTGTTCTAGGGGTGAGCGTCGTCCTCACTTGCTCACATATAGTGCTAGCCTACCAAAACTAGGTTTGAAATCCATAAAACTATATATAGATATACATATAGATCTGAGCTCGGAATAAAACCATTTAGAAATCTTGGTACAAAAAAACCATCATTTTATATCTTTGGAGGAAAACTATGCAGTATGCTAAAACATGGGTTTGAGCACTCAAAGTACAAATACAACCTGCATGGCTTCTCAAATCTCTGTGACCAAACCCGTGTTTATTATTCAGCAAACTGGGGCCAACTATCTATTACATCCGAGAACGATAGGTAGTAAGAGTGTATATTTATAGCAAATGCCCAACAAATCACTCATATCAGGACGCCACACTTACGACCCGCTTAACTCTTAAGGAGACAGGCGTAAAAGGGGAAATATAAGCGGGCATTGCCCCTCCGAATGTTCGCGGTTATTGACAAAGTGAGATTCTTAAATTCTAGGTCTCATCACTCTCAGGTCACACATTGGAAATCAGGACAATAGTGTTTCTCAACATATCACATCATCATATAAGATCATTTGCATCTAGCCTCGAGTTTTCTTGGTCCAATCATAAATCATTTATCTCATAATATATTGAAAACTTTTCCGAGACATAGACCATGAGCTACAAAGATAATGCACTTTTATATAATAGGTAAAACCACTAACAAAAGGGTTTAACTCTCCCTACCTGAAATTGTTGTTCCTTATGTATGCTCCAAGCTCCCAAGTACCGCCTCAGATGCACTCTACGTAAACTAACTCGTCCGATGAATCACTGTAGAATATAGTAGCTTAACAACGAAGTAACAATAACAGACCATTTGACCTTAGCATTCCTGATTTGACTAGGAATGACCACATTGACCAACCAATTCCTTTTTATGACAATTTAACATTTTTAGCTTGCTTTTCTGATTATCGACTCTTTGCTTATTTGTTGGAAGTCCGGCTTAACCCTTAAATTTTGCTTAACCATTTTAATTTGACATTAGGTAGTCACATAATAATTCGTTGAATTACTATGGACACAAAACATGTCTCTTTGACCAATTCTTTAACCTTGAGTCGATACACCGATAATGTGAATCACTTAATTTAGTTAAAAGAGTCAACTTGTCACTTCTGGAATTCTAATTATCATCTTCTCATAATAATTCAACATTTAACCACTTCCCAACAAACTCAAATTCTTTAATAAACCAATTTTCCAAAAATGGAAACTTTCCCAAAATGAAACTTCATTTTTACAGGTTTTCTGTAATTACTCGTTATATGACTTAACAAAACTCTACGACTCCAAAGTTAAAGAGGGAAACCGACTTCTACCTCTTCGGCATTCTGCCAGAATTCTTCTACTGATTTGTCAGATTTCGGCGACTTACCGGAAAAATGACCATAGTCTCTCTGCTTGCTCCAAATCCTGAGTTCTCGACTTGCAAAGCAGGAAACATCCAATTCAACCACTGATTATCATCAAACAACAACACAGCAACCACGACTTCAAGAAAATCAATTCTTACCCCTTGTTTTCCCATATCAAAGTACAATTCATCAACCAAAGCTCCTCTTCGCTTCTGCCAATCCAAAACAGAAAAGTCCCCAGCTCCCACCTTAAGTGCCAACTCTCTCAGAACCACAACATAATTCCTCAGTCTCATCCCTGCCAAATGCACCAGAGCTCTGCCTCACTCCAGAGTAGCAACATAAGCGCTCCCATCCTCGAATTGGTCACCAGAAGAATGATGCGACACCAAGAAGTTGTTGTCGGTGGTGAAACTCGAGAAATCCAGAAAACACAGAAAGAGGGATAATCGAATTAGGGTTCGATTTGACATTGCAATGACATGTAAATGAAGAAGAAGACCAAAGAAGAAGAAAGCTATCATCCACGTGCCACCTCGTCACCTGAACTAGCTATAATCCGGCCAACATTGGAAATCCTATAACTTGTCTGATCTACTGCTACGGTGGTTGCCTAGTGGTTGGAATAGGTCGAGGTTGAGGAGATGAGCCGAATGGTGGTGGTCCGTCGTCCTGGAGCAGCCAGGCGGCGGTGGCTAGCCGGAGACGATGGCTGAGCTTCGGAGAGCTCGAGGAATGAGGAAGTCAAAGCTGACCCTCTATTTATACATAATTGGACAGACGAGATAAAGTCTGGGAAAAGATTAATGGTCCAGATTTAATGAAGGGTAAAAGTAAATCTGAAAAGGTAGAAACTATTTATCAGAATGGTAATTAATAATTACCAAAAACTTTAGAAATTCGTAGAAAATAAACCAAAAAATATTCTGAAGGTATCCTTGAACTTGTGTCGATGTGCACTTCGACATCGGCATCTAATATCACACATGTGACCATTTGGTAAAATCTCGATATTTCACCCTTGCACCTCAAATGTAAACTACTAAGTGAGGTCAATATCATTAGTAACTCGTTAAACTTGGTAAATATTATACGGCACGTTATATCAACCACACCGGTTTGAGAAAGAAGTGTCCACTGCACGTGGAGTGGAGAAAAATCATAGTAGCCGTATGTTAGATCTGAGAAAAAACCTGAGTGTCGGCTAGATTAGCGCTCATACATCAGTCGTTTAAAGCAGAAGTTAGAAGGCAAACAATCACAGAAAAGAAGTTTGCACCTAGCCCAAAGGTGCTGGTACGCCAAGAGCTGATTATTCGAATAAATTCTATTTTCACGCCGAACATTTGGCACACCTAGTAGGACATCACATTTCAGGATTACAGGTCAAAACAAGTACTAGAGATCATATTCGTCGTGCCTTAAACCAGAGCATTCGTGAATTGTTCCCTATAATTCAGTGAGGTGCAGAGGTTTAACTCTTAAAGAAACGATCTTGCGTTTTGGAAAAATGTCAAGAAGTGCATCATCTTGTGAAAGCGAAGCTCCCATGGCCACAGATTTGGTTCTGTCTATTAATGAGAAGCTACGGCTTCAACATGAGGATTTGGAGAGAAATATGCAGGTTATGACCGATGGTATATAGAGAGGTATGTTAGAGATAAGACATAGCATGTAGGAGAAAGCCAAGTCCCTAATGGAGAACTTTGTAGAGTTAAGGGACAAGTTTGAATCCTTCTAGGATACAACAGAGAAAGAGTTTGACAAACTCTACAAAGAGCTGGATCATGCGGTAGATATAGTGGACTAACGAATGGATATTCAGTTTTTGTTGTTAAGGGAAAATAGAGAAGACTTAGAATCGACAACGAATAAGAAGCCAAGAAAGTTGCGAATGCAAAAGGAAAACTAGAGGAGGGGCCAGAATATCAGGCGTTCTAGGATATTACATGTCCCTCTTCTACAAAGACCATTTCAATTAAAAATGCTGGACCTTACAAGCTGGTCAGGGTTGATACAAAGTATTGTCCAATACTTATGCAGCAAGGGGTAAACATTCATCAAAATGGGAATCATGTCCTACACAGAGGACCAAATCCGCAAACAGAACCTGTGAATTTAGCAGTAGACGTCTAGCCGTGCACTATGGCCCAGGTAATGCAGTTAATTCAAGACAATGCATGAATGATGTAGGAGCGACCAATAGTTAATTTTACTTATACCAATACATACCCTAATTGGGTAACAAACACAGAATGACCTACTAATTATAGGCAGATTCGCTTCACTACTTTCTCTGGTGAAGGGTTTGAGGATGCGACTACTCACATTTCACGCTTTTCAGAGTGAATGTGGTCCTTATAGAACTAATGAGGTATTCAAGCTACGAGTTTTCAAGTCTTCACTAGCAGGGTGAGCTCTAACTTGGTATACTAAGTTGGCCACAAAGTCAGTTCCTAATTGGCAGACTATGGAAACTATGTTTAGAACAACTTTTGGGACGGTAGACTTGTCTTCTCTAACTTCAATGTACTAACAACATATAGAGTCACCTATGGAATATTTGAAGAGGTTTAAAATTCAGCAGGCTAACTGCAAGACTCTAATCACTGATTAAGATGTCATTCTCATTACCATTAAGAGTTTGGAACGTATAAAGAGGGCCAAACATCATGATGTACACTTCGCCAGTATGACAGATTTGATGAACAAAGTAAGGAGTTATCAGAACTTTTTGAATGAACTAGACGAAGATGCAAATGCACTAAAGGGTCCACCTGCTTTTTATATTTCTGGAACTTTAAAGCCACGTTATGAACCAAACAAGAATAGAATGGTATCAACTATTTATTCTCATGTGGATTCATATTATGCTCCCTACTTTGCTGGTCAACAAGATTGTTACTGGAATGATGAAGAAGAAGATGTAGTTGCAGTAGAGTTGGCTGGGAAGCAGGTAGTGAAATCTTGGGCTTTGCGAATGTCCAAAGAACCAGTAAAGATATCGTCAACAGCACTCACTAAGCCAGAGTTTGACTCCTATACTTACAATGCCTAAAAAGCTCCTGAGATCTTGGAAGAACTGTTTGACCAATGAAGAGTTTATCATGACTTTGAAACTTGTCCTAAGCCTGAGCAGATTAAAGGGAAGAAATATTGCAGGTTTCATAATATATGGAAGCATACTACTGCATATTGCATAAAACTTAAAGATCAAACCAAGACATGGATAAACAAAAGCATGTTGGATGTGGGGGCTGAGAAGACAGCAGCATGGGTCAACATTGATCATTTTCCAACTGTGTCAATGATGGATATTAGTTCTTCAAGCCCAGTGGTCAAGAAGCATGTCAAGTCCATGTTCACGGAGTATACTTACAATGCAAGGATGGCGATACCAGTCTGGATACTTTGATAGGAGAAGGAGCAGTGAAGATTCTGTGGGTAGCAGTGCCTTCACAGATAGAAATTACAGGTAAACCTTATTGTAAATTCCATAATGTGTGTACCCATCACACCACTACTTGCGTATAGCTCAAGGATCAGATGCAGCAATGGATTGATGAAGTGAAGATTGTCATCAAGGATCAATCAAAGTTGGAAGTTGCAACAATCAGTGTTGCATTCAATATTAGTGATGGAACAAAGTTAACATTAGACTTATTAGAGAAGGAGGTCCGCAAATCCCAAATGGTAGTCAAAAGTGTGGAACCACCACTAGGAGCATCCGTAGTGGTGTTGTGTTCATGGTGTAAGATGGAGTGTGGGATTGCCATGTTATATGAAGAATTCGAAAGGACAGGAAGGGTAGCAGAAAAGTATCAGCCTATGATCCCTAAGAAGGTGAAGACTTAGAGGGAGATGGCGAGAAGTTTCAAAGCTTTGATTCTTTCAGGACACCAGAGGTGAATAAAATTTGGGAAGTTAGTGATGAAGGTAAGGCTTATGAAGGAATTTTAAATAAGCCTTATATACCACCATTCTTGAGAGCTTTCATTAAGGAAGATAAATGCTATGTCCGCAAAAAAAGGTAAGATTGTTGCAACGACAACTACACAAGCTAGGAATGTGAAAAAAAGATATGGTCAAGCAAAGCGAACTTTAGAAAAGCTGGAAAGAGGTGACATAATTCCTAAGCAGATAAGGCGAACACCAGAGTAGTTACAGAAAACTCTAGATAAGTTAATAGCCAGACCTTATGTGCCCATTCGCTTGGATGATAAACACCAGAAACTAGAGCCCCATCGACAAAGTGTCTTCACTAGGGTATCTAAAAAACAAAGTAGTACTGACCATAAGGTTAGAAGATCTGCATTTAGCAGGTAAGTGTTGAGTAGAAGGGCAAGATGGTTCTTTCACCTCTTAGAGATAACGAGAGTCTTGAAGTACCTCGAGGAAAAAGACATAGAATAAATAAGGCATATGATAGAGATGCCAAGGCGAAGGTTCGAATAGATACCAAAAGTGGTTTCCCAAAAGAAAAAATGAAAAAAGTAGCAGGCTCGCTCGTGAACCTAAACCTGAGGTTTATTTCAAACAGGAATCTGAGAGGTAACTTCCCAGCAAAGCCGTAGAACTTGTAGCGAACGTAACAGACCCTAAAGAGCTTGAAAAGGCTGGACTAGATTTTGAATTAGAACTTGAGGATCACGAAATGACTGTAGAAGAGGAAGAGGAACTTGAGATAGACTGCAACATGACCTACGTCCTGTCATCTAAATATGCATTGCCAAGGCCTATGTCATCTCATATTTTCCTAAATACAGATGGAGGATGAGGATATCGTTCCTACTACAGAGTTGATAGAAAAATTCAGCACAGAAATAAAGGAACTTCAAGTAACGGCACCAAAGCCGACAAACAAAGAGGCTGACTTCAAAATTTCATGATGTTTAATAGGCCTTCTACGTTGATATTTCGGCATCTTAAACTGTTATATGTAACAACAGAGATAGAAGGGATGAGAGTAAACATAATTTTGGTTGACAATGGTGCAGCTATTAGCATCATCACGGTACGAACAATGAAAGCACTCAAGGTCCTTAAGGAGAAAATCGTTAGCAATAGCATGAAGGTGAAGAGTTTTGCTTGGAATGTTACTAAAACCTCTACGGTTTTAATTCTTAAGATGAAGTTGGGGTCATCAGAATTATTTCAGTCTTTCTTCGTTACTGACCCATAGTGCATATTGCATACCTTTCTCCATGCATCAAGAGTTGTTGATGTTGAATCCAGCAACAGATCAAGCTGAGTTGGTTAAGGCATATGAGAGACCATATTATGTGGTTGCTTGTATGTTAGATGCTAACTATTTTTATGGAGATATGCACTCTCTTAGGCTGTTGATGTTGACAACAAAGGTAATTCGTTCGGGGTCACCTCTACAGAACTTACACGATGTAGTTTAGCTTAGGTCAAGGCTGATACTAATAGACTTGGCTTCATCGTAGACCCATTTAGTAGTAATTCATGGATGATGCACCTCACTCAAGATGAGGCACAAGCATATGTCTTCCTACATCAAAGACTAGCAATGTTTAGAGATGAACAAGAGGCTTTGAGTAACTTGGTAGTAGTAAAGTGCATTAATGACGACATTCTGAATGATAAAGAAAGTGAGGAGGAGATTATTCAACCAGCCCCTATAGTCTTGGATGATACTTCACCTAAAGTAAAAGATCTTGTGGACAAAATCAACCTGGGACCCAAGAGGAACCATTGAAGGTTGGTGTAAGTAAGTTTTGGAACCTGGGTTGAGACAACAATTGATTTAGTTCCTAAAAATTGTCTAAAAACAACCGAACTAGCCATGACATTATAACGATACCTTATTACAATGCTTAAAAGGGAGAAGACTAAGTCAAAACAGGGTAAGCGCATGACATCAAAAGTCAACAACATCCAATACGGGGGTTGATTCCTAAAAATCCGCAATCGTGAGATTGATATTTGTCCCTACATCCATATTCTTAGTACAATTGTCCTCTAGGACTCTTTGTACTTCTTGTATGCAACCACAACATGAGGAGGAGCACGACATTGATTTATCAAGTGGTTTAAAGACCCATACAGATGACATCGGCTCGCTCTACACTTACAGGCTTCACGTGTTTCAGAACCGGCTTGAGAGCACCACCCTTAGGGCCGTGTGCATCAACCTTTCTCTTCTAGCTAGACATTGGAAAGGCCTCGAGAGCCACGCTTCCTTTTTCGAGTGCCACGCTGTGAGCTTGTCTCACGAGTATAAGGTTCAAGACGATCTCATCTTTTAGGTTTAGGAACTTTCCCACTCTTTGTCCTATTATAGTTATTTTCTAAAACCTTAAGTGTCCTAACAGGTCTTACATTATTTTGATTCAAGAGCTTTTGATATTTTTCTTCTGTTAGTAGGTGAGTCATATGGGCATTGAACATCTTTGTCCAACCACTTTTATAATCGAGGTGCTACTGCTTCATTAGTACGCTTGTTGATTGAGGAAAAGTGAGCAATGTCTTCTCAATGAGATCATCATCAAACTTGTGTACTCCATAGAACTTAAGGCAAGCTCGCAAACCTAACACGTCCTTATGGTACTCCTCCACAATATTGTAACCCAACAGCTACAAGTTATCTCATTGCGCTTGCAACTCAGGTAAAAGAGCTACATGGATATTACTGAACTGATCCGCCAAAGCATCTAATAGCTCTTGTGGTTCATCAACGTCTTGATATTTCCACCTCAATGTGAGGTCAAGATGTCGATGCATAAACATCAAAGTCTCAGACTTAATCATCAGGGTAGACTGAGGTTCATCATCATTAAGAGGAACAATGACATTTGTATAGTCTTTGTCAATGAAAGTATGGTTGATATCCAACACCCACTAATGGTAATCGTTACCTTGGGCCTCTAAAATATGAAACTCCAAGAGAGAACTCTCTTTAAGGCTCTACATACAACAATTCAAGCAAGTAAGTTTTTCGAGAGGTGGTTTTTAATGGTCGCACACCTAACATTAAAGAGTAATGCAAAAGTGTGTGTGCTACCTACTCCTAAGTATAAGAGCTCAAGTTTTGGTATAGAGAAAAAGTAAAGTATTGTACCCCAGGGATTGGGGGAAACTCAACCCTTGCTTAGATTACCGCAAAACAAACCTAGAAAACACATGCAAATTTACCTTTTTACAAGTTAATGGTGTAGGTCCTTGGAAGCCAACACCACCAAATGATGATATTAACAATGGAAATAGTAAGATGGTTTGAGTTGGTTACTAAGTCTAAGTGCAAATAAGGTAACTAAACTAATAAAGAGTGCAAAAATAGATCAATGAGAAAAGTAGAGACCTAGACATAGCACCTAGCCATACTCATGAACAAATATGACCCGTAAATGATGCAAACATGATTCTGACACATTTCCCCCTAGCGCTTTGGTGAAGTTACCAAGAAACCAACTACTTATGCAATCTAACAAAGTTTTTGGAGCTAAGTTATATCACACAATCTTAGTCATACTTATGTCTCTTTAAAACACAAGTGAGTTATGTATCACAAACTCAACCATATTTTGGAGTGGTTAAACTTATGACACATGCATTAAGTCAAGAGTAAGAAATTCAAGCAACTTAGTATTTCCCGTAAGAAATACTAAGCCACTACCCTATGACTACTCATGCTCAGGGATACAAGAATTTGTCAATTTCAAGTTTCCAATTCATTAGTCCCTAAACATGCTTTCTATGTGACAAAACTAGCTAACACATTTAGTAAGCAATTAAGTATAGAAGCCTTAAGATTCAAACATGTATCTACATCAAATTAAAAAGAAAAATTACATTGCTGCACAAAAATTTGGCTAGAGCTTGCCTTAGCCTCAATTCCAATTATTTACTACTCATATTTATATAAACCCAACACATAATCTTGTAATACATCTATTATAAGAGAGTAAGAGTAAGGTGATGTGAAAAGTTACTACGGGTTTGGTACAAAACACCAAACCGTACCTCTAAGATACTCTACCCCAAAGAGATATAGAACAAGGTGAGAGAGTGCTTTCAAGTATGAGATTTATGGGCTCTAACAAGGGAAGAGCATCATGAACACCATACACATCCACACAATCTAATGAACAAGTTTATATTATATAATATGAGTGTGGTAAGAAAGATAAATGGTAAGAGAGTACTTTAAAGTATGGTATTAATAGGCTCTAGCAAGAGAAGAACTCCATAAACACCATATATATATCTATACAATCTAAGAAAAACAAACTAGTGTTAGTAGAGGGTGAAGTGGGTGTGGCTTTGGTGAAACCCCCAAGCTATCACACATATTTCTTACTCCAACTACAACTACAAACTTGCAAAATGAGAGAGAAGAGAAGCCATGTCAAGACCCACCCCGAGTTAAACCCCTTTAACCCGAAGTAAATCCTGCGGGAACCACCTCAAGGGAACTTCTTACCAAAACCTCCATGAAATGGACAACCCTTCTTACAAACCAACTAAGCCCTTCTAAGAACAAATTAAGATAACCCCTAACTCATGGGGCCAACCTGCTAACCTACGCTTCTCTAACCTATTCAACTATCTAAGTTGGGTTAGTCAGAGCAGTCTACATGGAAGATTATCGTAATGAATTTGCAAGCGGCAACGGATTAATCGACTATGCCCCGACTCTTGTACGCACGACCTCCGCTCAAGAACTCTGCATTTCTGCAACACTGGGCATTTGAAAACGAAGGGCCTAGGGAAGAACATTTAAAAACAATATTAGCGTGAGTGGACAAAAATAAAAGAATAAAAGATAAGTATTTTTTAATGCTCTTCCGTTGGTTTTCCAAAATCCACATGCACGCAACCAATAGACAATGATTAAATAAATCATTAAGAAAATCCCTTGGCTCATAACCATAATTAAATGTGTGGGGTATTAACCTCATCCACGAGAAAACCGACCCGCTCTACCACGAGAGGGTCTATTGACCAGCTCATCGGAGAGGGTCCCATGACCCGCTCTATTCGGGAGGGTCCAACCGACCAGCTACCACCGAAGAGGGTCCTGACCTGCTCTATCTGGAAGGTTCCTACTGACCAGCTACCACCGAAGAGGGTCAGACCAGCTACTATCCAGAGAGGGTACCAACTCCATCTGGAGAGGGTCCATGCTAGTATGCAATACATATATCCATATCCTTTAAAATCCTTTTAAAAACCTCGTGGGAAAATAAATCAAAAACCAAGTCAAATCTCCCATGACTTTACCCTAAATACATTGGATTTAAAACGTTTCCAAGAACCCAAAACCGGTACTCTGACTTTACTTTAAAATCCTTAAATTCAAGACCCAAGTTTTCCCTTTTTAAATTTCATCCCCCTCCATAACCCAAATGGTGATAACAATAAAATCGTACCCCGGTAAAATCTTTTAAAATCACGGGAAAGGTATGAACCTCTTCCCCGACTCATTTATCTTTAAAGAGTATTAAATCCCTATTTTTCCAAAATCACCATAAAACATAAAATGGAGGAAATCATGTATACAAGAGAAACTAATTAAAGTCTATGGCATGCATTATATTTAAAACTAAAGTCCACTCACAGTACTTATTACGACCTTCTTCTTGCTCGGAAAGCTCTTCGAGCGAAAACCTCGAACTAACCACGTAGTCGAGCCCGTTTCACGTTCGACCAGAGACTGTACAAATAAACCAATATATTAGTCTTTCCATCGTTGACTTGATCTTTTCCTAGTTTGACTAGGAAATCCTATTTGACCAAGAGTTGACCAAAATCCTTTCTTTTAACAACTTTTCAATCATTACGCTTAATTCCGAATATCGACTCGAAGTTTGGTTTCCGTTTACGCCACCTTAGCATAAGTATTTTTCTTTACTAAATCATTTGACGGTAGGTAACACATAGTAATTTGTGGAATTACTATGAACACCCAATCAACCACTTCACCAATTTACGGGTGATGAGTCGATATATCCTGTATGAAATTATCCGAAATATTTACAGCGCCCAACTCGGTTTCTGACTAAGATTCCTGAGTTGCCTTGAATCTCACTTAAAGATCCGGTTGTCTTAACTTAACCGGTTACTAAGATTGACCTTTCCCTTTTTACTTTTATCGGTCAATCTTCCATAAATGGAAACTTTCTAAAAAGGGAAAGTTTTCCAAAATGAAATGTTTTCTAAAATGGCAAGTGTTCTTTAGAATGGGAAGTTCTCCAAAATGGAAACTTCCTACTTACGTCCAATTTTTCGTAAATATCTCAATTACGATTCAATTGACACTTTTCGACTCAAGCATAATGAGGATTCGATTTCTACCTCTTCAGCATTCTGCCGGTTTTACTGCATCACCGGAACAGTCACCGGATCCCGGTAACTTGCCGGAATTTTGCCGGAGTTTTCCCGTACATTGGAATCACCAAGTTCTCGACAAAACACACATAACAACGTGTCAACACCAACCATCAAGCAGAAATAACAAAGCAGCAACATAGTAATCCTAGAACTAAAAGTTCACCTTTAAATTCGGTCCGAGGCAAGAACACAGTAGCCCCCTCGAATTCCAGAGTCGATTTGCAGGACCTCCAATTCAAGACCCAGCAGCTCCTCCTTACTCAAACTCGACACGTACCTCCTCTGCCTTGCTGCCAGACACCAGCAGAACCTCCACTGCCCCCAAGGCTTCGTCTCGGCTACCAAACGTCACTCTGTCTCGTGTAGAGCTGCAGCAACACTCCCAACGCTCACCTGATCCTGTCTCGGCCCCCAATCTCCAATTGCATGCCTTGTCGAAGCTCGAGGAGTCCACCAGAAGCCTAGGACTACGTCGTCGGAGGCTCGCCGAAGGGCTTGACCAAAACCCAGAAAAAAATAAAGAAAGAGGGATTTCTGAATTAGAGTACCAATCGAAGATTTGAGGGCATCAAATTGAAGAACAAGGAAGGAGGAAGAGAAACCTACCCTTCAAGGTCGCCGTCGCTGCCCGACCTGCCGTAAAACGGCGAACACAGTCGAGTTTCTCCTCGGTCGATCTCCGTCGACGATTGATGAATGTCGAATTGGGTGACTGAGAGGAGTATTTTGAAGGTGGTGCGCCAGTGTGGGGCGGCGGAGCGGTCGAGAACTCACCAGAGAAAACTGAGGCAGGGAGAGCGGAGAGGGAGCTCGGGTGTGTCCCGAGTTGGGGTTTGACGAAAGTCAACCCATCTCTGCTCAATTTAAACACAAATCTACGGCCTAGATCAAATCCCCAATTGATCTGACGGCCCAGATTTAAATAAGATAAAAAGTAAAAAGGTTAAATGGTAAAAACTATTTACCGGAATAGTAATTGGAAATTACCATAAACTTCAGAAATTCCTAGAAAATAGCCGGAAGCTCCGAAAAATATTCTGAAAATATCGGGAGACTCGTGTCGACATGTACTACAACATCGAGTCATTAAATGAGGAATTTGGAGAGTTTAGAAAAACTCAAAAATTAACTCGAGCGATAACTTATCAAATTACCGATCGCAATTAAAAGCCCTCGGTAACTCGTAAACCTCTGTGAAAAGGTAACTTTTAGGTATGGGGTGTTACAAGCCAACCCTATCAACATGGAAGATGAGAGTTTAAATAGGCTAGAGCACTACAAATGAAGGGTGGAGATGCAAAGTAATGGATGGTTGGATATGGTGATCAAATGTGTAGCACAAAATGTGAATCTAGTCTTTGGTTAATACCTAAACTACCCATATATATTTTATGTAGGGAGAAAAAAGAGGGGCAATCTAGGTATTTTATCAATAAGACGAGGGGACAATATCCACATCAATGAGATAAGAGAAAATATATCTAATTACATTATTATTCAAATTCAAATTTGAATTATTCATTGCCCTCCATACTCTTTTGACTTGTTGACCATCGATCATCTTTTCCGACCATCGCATTGCCGACCGTTAGAGCTCGACTTGCTTTGACCGGCATTGACTTTCGTTCACCAGTGTTGACCTGCAATTTCGTCTTTCAGTGAACTTTTCACATTTGCTCCATCGGCTCCGATTCTTCACTCCATGTCCGAAATATGTGCGCAAACGACATTTTTGGCACGTTTCAGCTTCTTTGCTTCTTTCCCTAGCATGAACAAAAAACACACTAAGTACTAAATAAGTAAAGACAATGATATAACAAAAGAATAAAATTAAGACAATAATTACTAGGAAAATAATGACCTATTAGTTTTGATGCTTAAAATATATGCTAATGTTGATCTAATACAACGTGAATTGGCTAAAGCAACCTTTTAATAACGAAATAATAAACCAACGTTGGATATCACAAAACACAGACCTAAGAACATAAATTTGTGCATGGTGCTTGGCAGCAGCGCACACCAGTGCGCAGCGCTAAGCAAGTAGTACACAATGCTCGGGAGCTAGTGTTCGGCAGCGTTCACAGTACTTGACACCATCCCCAGCACTTCACAGCTGGTGTTTGACGACGCTCGACAGATGGTGTTCGATAACGCTTGACAACTGGTGTTCAACAACGCTCGACAGCTGGTGTTCAACAGCTGGTGTTCGACAATGCTCGGCAGCTGCACTCTACAGAGCTCAGCAGCTAACAGCAGTCAGCCCTCGACAACTCTCGATAGCTGCACTTAACAGCTATAAACAATAGCACCTAACAACTCTCGACTGCTGGTGCTCGAAAGCGCTCGGTAGCATTTAACAACTATCAGCAGCGGTGCATAGCAACAATCAAGCAGCAGCAGTGGCACATGTGCCAGCGCTCGGCAGCAGCTCACAGCGACCAGCAACTAGGATTGTGGTGTTGGTATCCAGGTGCACATATGTTTTAGGGTTTTCGAAATAACCTTTAAATTCATTGAACCAAGCATTATATAGTGTAAAAGAAGGGAGGAAGAGACTTTATCCACCCTGAGGTTATTTGAACTTGAACAAGTTTTAGGATTTGAAGAAACATACCTTGTCAAATTGAAGCTTCACAAACATGAAGAATCTCGACACAAGACCAAGAGGAGCGGCAACAACTAACCTCAGCAGCTAGGTTATGCAGCGGCATCAGTGTTGTGCGGCGGTGGCAGTGGAGGTGTAGCAACAACAGAGGTGTGCGGCGACGACGACAAGGGAGGTGCAGCTGAGTTGGCAGCGGCGGCCAATGCAAGGAGAACCCCAAACGATTTGGGTTTTTTTTGTGGATGGCTGAACTTTTGGGTTAGAGCTCGTGTTTAAGACTAAGTAGAATGAAATTCTCTATTTTATTCATCAATTTACATAATATATATTAGGTCATATAAAAAAGTCCACATGGATATATGTTATTACATAAAACTCATACTCTATCCAATTATCCGATAATAGAAATAAATAAATAAATAAATAAATAACGAAAAAACGAACGCTAACCGTACCGAATATAAACATTAATTTTTAAAAGAAATTACCCAATCAAGATAATCTGAACAAATCCAGCTGTCGTTTGTTATACCCAACCCCGCCCAACTACACCAGACACGCTCTGGTCTTCTTCTTCACTGATCGCTCTCCCATGGCTCTCACCCCATGGCCCCACCTCCCTCTCCACTCTTCTTCCTCCTCTCACCTCTTCTTCTACTCCCAATCCCGCTCTTATCCGCTGCTCCGATTCTCCGCCGCGTTCTCACCGGCGAAGCTCTCGTCGGCCAGAGCCAGGTGCTTCAAGTCGGCGACCGACCAGGCCCGCTTCAGCGAGCCGGAAACTGTCTCCGATGAAGAAGCTGGAGATCGCGATAGCGTCAAGACCGCGAAAGGTGGATCGGTGACTGTTACGACATCGTTTTCCGGTGACTCTCTGTCTCTTGGGATTCGTGAGCCGGTGTATGAGGTCTGTTGCAATTCGTGGTATTGTGATTAATCCACGTAATTAGTGCACTGATGGAATGTGATTAGTTAATTGTTTACAGGTGGAAGAAGTCAAGGCTAATGGGACGATTTCCATAAGAAAAATTAACAGACGTCAGCTATTGAAGTCAAGTGGTGAGTGAAATTAACTCTCTGTAATTTTGTTTTATTTTAATTATGAGAAATTATGTGTGGGAGTTTGCTGATTGTATATTAATTTCTAGTGCATGATATTGCAAGTGTATAAGAAATCAACGTGCTTTCATTGATCATTGGCATTAATAAATAATTTGAAGTAGAATGAATGACTTTTTCTGTATTTTATTGAGTGTTTGATTATCAGGTCTTCGTCCACGTGATATTCGAAGTGTTGACCCTTCATTGTTTCTGACAAATTCGATGCCTTCCTTGCTGGTATGATAGTGTGTTTCATGCTAGTTCTTGTATCTCGCCATGCTGTTCTGTGTTATCTCACCTTCTGCTTTTATTTGAAATTTAGCCATGTGGATGTGAACATTTGCAACTATAGTATCGTTTCCTACTGTTTGGAAAACGGTTGTGCATAGATGATATTATAGGCGTAGCCAACATTTGTTGCCTTAAAACTTTGATATCTTACTTACAACCTTGTTTCTGTTCGCCTCCTAGGTCCGTGAGCATGCTATTCTATTGAATTTGGGCACATTACGTGCAATTGCAATGCAAGAGCGTGTCCTTATATTTGACCACAACCGGTGAGCTTTGGCTTTTGAGCAGTGAAGGTTAATTTGAGGACAAACGCGTTTCGCTTATGCAGTTCAAAGAAACTAACATTGGAAAGTTTGTTGCATGTGTAGTAAAGGAGGAAAAGCTTTCATCGAAGCACTACTGCCTCGTCTTAACCCCAAAAATATGAATGGAGGACCATCTATGCCATTTGAACTTGAGGTGAGTATCTTAATAACCTTTATATCTTCACTTAGTAAAGCAATTAGAACCATGTAGTTTCCTGATCTGATCGCTCTGCCTCTATCTCTCTCTCTCAAAAAGAGAAGTGGAAAGTAATTTGTATCTTATTGTTCATATTCATGATCCTGTATATACCCTTGCCATCTCATGTTATGTGTTTGACTTCTCATTCTAAAACATTCAGTCTCAGAGTGATTTAATATCTTTGCGATTCTTTCAGGTTGTTGAAGCAGCATTGCTCTCAAGAATACAGCGCTTGGAACGAAAATTAATGGATTTAGAACCACGTGTGAGTACGAGAACATAGTGAGTATTATTCAGTATACTATTTTGGCTAAAACATTCTTTCTTCTCTTTGTATAAACTTACATGTCAAATAACTATCTTTCGGTTCACAGATCTAAACATGTCATGTACAATTTAATATGGAATATACTTGTTATAGTATTGTGGAAAGATACTTTGGTGAAAAGTGCTTCAAGGAATTGTTTCCTCAGAATTGCCTTCAAATTAGGAAAGAGGAACGAAATAATTGATCAAACAATATAATACTTTTGTCTATACTTTGCCAAGAATAGATGCCTTTCCCTCTGAAAAATCACTGGTTCCAGTGGACATATGATTAACTACTTTGATCTGTTTAGGTTCAAAATATTCTAGCGGTTTTGCCCAACAAGTTAACTGCTGACATACTGGAGCAACTTCGTATCAGCAAGCAAACCTTGGTAACAGTTTTGAATTTAGTGGTATACCTGTTTTTAGTGGCATTGAAATCCCTAATCCTACACTCTCATTTTTTTCTTTTTACTAGGTTGAATTGGGTTCAAGGGCAGGGGCTCTTAGACAAATGTTGTTTGATCTTTTGGAGGACCCTGAAGAAATACGTCGTATATGTATTATGGGAAGGAACTGCACACTCAAGAAGGGAAACAATACTGTTGAATGTTCTGTTCCTTCAGAGAAGCATATTGCTGATGGTAAGTTGAAGTTGTAGTACTTATTTACCTTAGGATTGGTTAAATGGCACAATATAAGCAATCAATGAGTATTATATTTTATTTTGTTTAAATGCAGAAGAAGAGGAAGAAATTGAGATGCTTTTGGAAAATTATCTTCAAAGGTTAGTCCTTGCCATACACCATAACAAAAAGAAAAAGAAAAAGTGCCTGGCCGGTATGGTTATTCATCATGGAAGTTGACCTTGCTGCTTCTTGTGTTTGCAGATGTGAATCTTGCCATGGCCAGGCTGAAAGGCTTCTTGATTCTGCTAAAGAAATGGAAGATTCTATAGCTGTTAACTTGAGGTTTGAATGTTGTTCTGTTGTGTGTTGTCATGTTTTATAGTGAATCACTGAACAGAAAAAAAAGATGGTTAAATTCTGGTTTCAGATTTACTTTTCTCAGTCAACACCAATTTTAACTTCATTTATCAGTTCTCGGAGGCTTGAGGTTAGCAGAGTGGAATTACTCCTTCAGGTTGGGACCTTTTGTGTGGCACTGGGTGCTCTGGTGGCAGGTATGTTCTAAACCTGTTATTATGTATATATAGTACTTCAGTCACATGTTATACTTCTGCAAGTTTTTATACCAATGTGTATGCGGTTCTATACTTGCCTTCCACTCTTCATAGTCTGGCTCATCATCGTACCATCTGGGAACTTCCATGTGGTCTTCATCATACCCTTCAATTCTTCAACTCTTCGTAGTCTGGCTCATCATCGTACCATCTGGTCTTCAGATTAAGTAACTAAAAACGTTGGTTCTAAATATACTCTTAACATAAACTTTCTCTGTTGTATCTGTTTTTTGAACTTGCAAAGCAGCATTTGTGAATAACCAAATAGCTAGACTTTGGAGTCACAACGGATAAATGAATTCTAGAAGGGTAAAATATTGTAGTCCTTATACTTTGAAGTCGACATCTGTTTAGTCCTTGTAGTTTTATTTTAATCTAAACAGTCCTTAAAGTTACGATTTTTCATCCAAATAGTCATTTTTTATGTTTAATTAAGATATAAGTGCCCAATAAAGTAAATGTGAGATACCAAAATGGTTTATCCAAAATGATATTTTCAAAAACATATGGAATAATGTTTGCATTTTTTTGGATGGAAGGGCCACATAGATGAAAAATTATGACTTTAAGGACTATTCAGATTAAAACAAAACCACAAGGACTAAATAGATGTCGACTTCAAACCGTAAGGACTAAACAAATTTTAATTCATTCTAGAACATGCATATCAGACCTTGTATAAAAATTAGGGTTGATATCTTGAAGTAATCCAGTTTTGTTCACCACCAATTACGGTGCTATGTTTAGTCTTTTGTTTCCTTTCTAATTGCAGGTATATTTGGCATGAACTTGAGGTCCTATCTTGAAGAACATGTGGTATGTTACTTGCTGAAGCTAACTTGATGCAGTTCACTTACATTCTGATTAAGTTTATGAAGCTAATGCAGTTGTTCTTATTGATTGACTTGGTGCAGTCCGCATTTTGGTTCACCACAACTGGGATAATTGTTGGTGCTATTGTGGGATTCTATCTTATGTATTCATATCTCAAGACACGAAAAATATTGTAAATAGAAAGAGATTCAAATACAGGTAAGGTAAAACTTTTTGAATTTAGCTTTGCTGAATCTTTTGGTGGTATGATTGTACCTTATGAAACTTGGCGTGTTTGTCCTGATACTTCCAAGTAAAATCATAGGGATTTATGTACAAGTGTATAACTTTAATACTTAATAGCATCTCATCCATTTCAGGTAAATTCTGAGGTCAAGAACATTTATCAACAACATTGGGATGGTGTACCAAGTTCTTTGCACAGTATTATTTCGTCATTATATATGAACTTGTATGCTATATCTCCTACAAGATTGCAGCATGGCGGCCTGTCAAGACAAGCAAGTTAGTTAGACTTGGCCAATTTACGTAATTACCTATACACAATAAGCAGTAGAGGAGTTGTAGGAGTTATAGGAATTGTAGCCGATATATTTTGGCCACAATGAAAGCTGGATTGTCTTCTTAAAAGCAGTTAAGAAGTTGAACAAATTTCATTCTTGAAGTGATAAATTGCTCTCTAGTAGAGGCCTTTACAAAGCCAAACTTATGTGTACTTGGCTTGAGCTTTGACCCTGCTGTTATATATAGAAACTTTGGATTGAGCCTTTAGAGTTGAGACGAGTAATCTTTCTGTTTTTGTTTTTATCGTTTCATACTGTAATCCTATTTCAGGAAGAGAAGCTGCAGTTTGTTTCTTACTTTGTTTTAACCTGGTATCATTTTTCACTTGCACTCTAGGAAGTGTGTTTTCTTTTTTGAAAGGAAAAACGACAATCACTTTAATACGGTGGAACTAGCAAGTACAATGTTGAGCAATGTAGATGGTACGCCACAGCCACACCATCTGTAAATTATAATGCAAAGCATCCCTTGCAAGCTTGTGAGCTACAACGTTAGGGCAGTCACCACAAACATGGAGAACGTGGAGCCGGGCAAACAAGCAATTCCCACCATAATATCAACTACTAACCTTCCAATTTCAGCTGTCCTCTCCCTCCCCTACTGCTACTGCATTAACCAACTGCAAGCAGTCAGTCTCAACAATCACTGGTGCAAAACTATGCTCATCCACTGCCAGCATGCTGCCATAGCAAGAGCATGCTGCCGTAGCAGGAGTGCAGACAACCTTGCAACACGCTCCACCCGCTAGTTTACCTCTCCAATTACGCACTACCACACCTAGACCTCGGGTGGCCATCCTCAGGCCTTAAAAGTCAAGAAAGAATTCTGGACTTGATTGAATGATAAGAGCATATTATATTACGTTATTATTGTTTAACCATATATTTTTCTTTGTTATATTGTATTATTCTTAGATAATTTATTTGTTTTTATGTTTATTAGGTTGTCCGAAGCGAACAAGGAAAAGAAGGCTAAAAGAAAAACTTGCAAAGAATTCTAAGACATTTTGGATTCTTGATGGACTGAGGACTCCCTGACCCATGAAGCTCAATAAAAGATGGAGAAAATAGATGAAGACCAACCAAAAAATAGATTATGACTTGGAATTCGGCTTTAGAAGAAAAGGAGAAAAATATCCACAAGAAAAGAAATTGAGAAGAAAATAAAAGCTGAAAACAAAAGGAAAAAGAGGGCTTGAGACGTGAAAAAGAGAACTGGAGACGGGAAACAAAAAGGGAGAAATGCACGAAAAAAAGGGAGC
Organism: Comarum palustre; assembly: GCA_951800085.1. NCBI lineage: Eukaryota > Viridiplantae > Streptophyta > Magnoliopsida > Rosales > Rosaceae > Comarum > Comarum palustre. Next base: position 8,885,201 of record OX637582.1, on the reverse strand, counting down.
AGGCATCCGCAGAGAAACGAGGCCACGAAGCTATCGGAGAGGGAAATTGAACCCAGAAAATCGAACTCTGAATCCGAGATTGATTCCTCTCTTGTTCTTCATTTTTCACAATTCAGTTTCTTCTCAAACTCCATGAATTATTTCTATGTGTTCTCAGAGATTATGAGTAGCTAATTTTCCTTTAGTTGGAGGCTGCTTTCAAGCTCTAGAAATGATGTAACTATGATGTAGCATGAAATCAATGCCCCATAAAATCAATGCCCTAGACATGGTTTATTCTTTATTTCTCAAAGATTGCTAAGCCATTGTGTCGCTTGCTTCAAAAGAATGTAGCTTTTGAGTTCGATGAGGAGTGTATAGTGGAATTTAACAAATTGAAGGAGCTAATGCCCACTGCACCCATCATTCAACCACCGGATTGGAACATTCCATTTGAACTCATGTCTAATGCATCAGATTATGCCATAGCAGCCGTGTTAGGGTAGCGTGTTGGAAAGACTCCCCACATCATATACTATACATTTAGCACTCTCAATGATGCCCAATTGAATTACCCACAACAGAGAAATAATTTCTTGTTGTGGTTTTTGCTTTAGAAAAATTTTGTTCTTACTTAATTGGTACTAAACTTACTGTATTTACTGATCATGAAGCATTGAAGTACCTACTTACCAAGAAGGATGCAAAACTACGCTTGATTAGATGGATGTTCTTGCTCTAGGAATTTGATTGGACATCAAAGACAAGAAAGGAAGTGAAAATGTGGTTGGTGACCATTTAAGTAGGCTCGTTCATGGTTCAAAAGAGGAGGAAGATAACTGCCATTGAATGATAGTATTCCAGACGAGCAACTTTTCATGTTGATCATGAAGGTAAATTCAAGAAAAGTGCATCGGCAGAAAATTGAAATTCCTTGGTATGTTAATATTGTGAATTACAAGATTTCCAAGTCAATTCCGGATGACTTAACTCAAGCACATAATGATAAATTCATGAAACTTCCAAGAAATATGTGTGTGATGACTCTATCTATGGAAGTATTGTGCAGACCAATTGGTAAGATGATGTCCTAAAGATTCTGAATTTCATTCTATTCTTACATTTTGTCAATCATATGCATGTGGTGGACATTTTGGAGTAAAAAGAACACAAGGTTCTTGTGAGTGGATTATATTGGCACCTTGTTTAAAGATTCTCATATGTTTTGTAAGTCATGTGATCATTGTTAACGAACAGTTAACTTGAGCCCTAGCAATCAAGTGCCACAAACCCTCATTTTGAGTGTTGACCTATTTGACCTTTGGGGCATTGATTTCATGGGATCATTCCCATCATCTTTTGGTAATCTATACATTTTTCTCGTTGTTAATTATGTGTCTAAGTGGGTAGAGGTTAAAGCCACCCAGACTAATGATTCTAAAGTGGTTTCAGATTTTCTCAAGTCTCATATGTTTCAAGATTTGGAACACCAAGGGAAACAATCAGCGATGGAGGATCCCACTTTTGCAATCAGACATTTGAGGCTCTCCTTTGGAAGTACAACATCACTCATAAGGTGGCAACACCTTATCATCCCTAAACTAATGGTCAAGTAGACGTGTCTAACAGTGAAATCAAGAAGATATTGGAGAAGACTGTTGACCCTAGTAAGAAAGATTGGAGCTTAAGACTTGATGATGCTCTGTGGGCATATAGGACTGCTTACAAGACACCTATTGGAATCTCCTTTTCGGTTGGTGTATGGTAAGCCTTGTCATCTACCAGTGGAGCTTGAGCATCATGCATCGTGGGCAGTCAAGCAATTCAATATGGATATAGATGCAGTTGGTGTGCATAGGAAGCTTCAGTTGAATGAGTTGGAGGAAATCTGTAATGATGCTTATGAGAGATCTCAAGTTTACAAGGAGAAAACCAAGGTGTTCCATGATCAAATGATCTCTTGTAAAGATTTTTCTGTTGGACAAAAAGTTCTTCTCTTCAACTCTCATCTTAAACTTTTTCCTGGAAAATTACGCTCTAAATGGTTTTTGGTCTTTTTATTGTTGCTAATGTTTATTCTCATTGTGAAGTTGAGATCCAAAATTCGAGGACCAATGAAACATTTAAGGTTAATGGACATCAGTTAAAACCATACTATGAGACCTTTTTGGAGCATGAGGTGGAAGAAGTACATGATCACCATTTTTACCATCAGGCTGAGGATGTCAAACTAAATGATGCTTGGGAGGCAACCAAATGATGGAGAACTTTGACATGGCTTGCCACTTCTCGACCATCAGATTTGCTCTCTTTTACCTATCCCATTTAGTTTCTTTTTCATTGCTTTGCTTTGTGTTGATGTGTTTTGTATTTGTTTTTTTACTTTCATTTTAATTCTCTACATTTTATGTTGAGAATTTGTGCAACATTGAGGACAATGTTAAGAATAAGTGTGGAGGAGGGAACACTTTGTTCTTGTTGTGTTTTGTCCTTGTTTTGTTTTTATTTTGAAGTCAAATCGCTGTAATTTTTTGTAAAAGAAAGAAATAAAAAGAGTCTATCCTTTATGTTTCTTTTCTATCGAGTCTTAGGGGGTTCCTGCCAGCATCGATGATGAGAGTAATTTCTGAAATCATGGCTTAAGAGGATCGTGGAAGTTGACATAATTTCTGACTTTATTCTTCGGTTAATAAAGATTTATAAATGTCATATGTTCGTGTACGTAGTGGATGTGGCTTTGCTTACATGGTACATAGAACAACATGATTTGTTGAGTTTTGATTCATATTTGACCTTAAATGAGTATTTAGGCCTTGTCTTATTCTTTTGGAGTGTGGAACAGATATATATCATATTAATTTCTTGACGTGAGTTTTCATGATCTCTTTATTCTTTCATTCTTATTGACTATTTTTCATAGCTCCTTAACGGGCTCTAGAATACTAGAACTCACTCTCATGTCAGTTGAAACTTTATGACAATTATACTTAAACCTTTGAAGGGATAAAGGCACTAGGATCAACCACCAAAGCCAAATCAATGTGTGTCCTCTTGTGCACACAAGATGTGCAATCCCCTAGTTTAACCTTTTTAGGCCTACATTAAAACCTTTCTTTCATCAACCGTAAATTTCTTACCCACGAGCCTAGTATAGTTTTGTCCATACCCTACCGTAAGGAATTAGTAGAGCAAATATCAATAGAAATGCATTGTTGTTCAAGGTACTTTGGGATGCAAGTGTGGGGAGTACTACAGCTAAAATTTTGACTCAAGAAGGAAAAGAAGAACAATTTGATGCTATTATAAAAAAAATCAAAAAAGAACAAAACAGAAAGAAAAAAGAAGGAAAAGATAGTCACACATGAAGCTGTATTGTAGAAGTTTAGAATGAAGCAGAAGCCAAACAAGATGACATCTGGCCACAACAAAATTGATATTTTTGCTTGATATGTTTCGAGTTTGATTGTCTTGGAGAAATTCATCAAGTTCTTATATCATTACTTTAAAAGTAATGCATGACTAAATTTCATATGATCTTTGTGTTTCCCTCACCCTTGCTTGTTAAAACTTTAACCCTTGACCCCTTTACAACCATCATTAAAGACCTATTTGATCATTAGGGATGACAATTGATCAGTGTAGACTTGCACATGAGTTTGAGCATATGGTTTTGGCCTGTTTACGTAGATAGTCGGCATCATTCATGAGATCATACATGTGAAAAATAATTTCATAAAAAACGTTTGTTTCTTGATATATGTGAATTATTTGTTGTCTTATACTATCTGTCTCACATATCCTTTAAGTGTAACACACACTTGTGCTCACCTAGAAAATCAGAGAGAATAAAGAGTGTGAAAAATAATTTCATAAAAAGCATTTGTTTCTTGATATATGTGAGTTATTTGGTGTCTTATACTATCCCTTTCACATATCCTATAAGTGTAAACACACACTTGTGCTCACCCAGAAAATCGAAGAGGAGAAAGAGTGAATATCCTGTGAGCATGTGAATTGAAATTTGTTTGATCATGCATAGATTATATTCACTATGATAGCCCCCGTGTCCTATGTGTATATATGATGGTTACACGCTCTTATTAGCTTCAGAATCTGGTTGGTTTGAGTTTTGATTTCTGTGTTAGTCTTGATGCCATGTGAGTAAGGAGATTCTAAAATAAATTGCTGGAAGGACTAGCTGTCTTTTGAGTCTTTGGTTTAGTTAATTCCTTCTGTTTACTAGGGACTAGCAAAGTGTAAGTGTGAGAGAATTTGATAAGAACATTTTTATGCTACGTTATTATTGTTTAACTCTATACTTTTTTTGTTATATTGTGTTATTCTTAGATAATTTATTTGTTTTTGTGTTTATTATGTTGTTTGAAGCGAACTAGGAAAAGAAGGCTAAAAGCAATAAATTACGAGGAATTCTTAGACATTTTGGATTCTTGATAAACCGAGGACTCCTTGACCCATGAAGCTCAATAAAAGATGGAGAAAATAGATGAGAACTTGGAATTTGTCTTTAGAAGAAAAGGAGAATAATATCCACAAGAAAAGAAATTGAGAAGAAAATAAAAGATGAAAACAAAAGGAAAAAGAGGGCTTGAGACGTGAAAAAGAGGAGAAGGGGTTTGGCTAGTTGGAGACGGAAAATAAAAGGAGAGAAACACAAAAAAAGGGAGAACACAACAAAAGAGAAAGGAGGTAGCCAAGCGATTAGAGAGGGAAGCTGAACCCAGAAAATCGGGCTCTCAATCCGAGATTGATTATGCTCTTGTTCTTCATCTTTCACAATTTGGTTTCTTCTCAAACTCCATGAATTACTTCTGTGTGTTCTTAGAGATTATAAGTAGCTAATTTTCCTTTAGTTGGGGGTTGCTTTCAAGCCCTAGACATATGGTTTAACTATGATGTTGGTGTTTAATTGATTTGTTCCATCCGTTCGGATATTCATTGGTTTATTGTTTTCTCATTGATCAATTGTGTATGTTTATTGATGATGCATAACATTGGTATACATATTGGGTTGTAAAGCTTTGAATGTTTTGTATGATCATCATGTCTACTTGCATTCTAGAGTAGCAAGTGAATGATTTAAGCCTCATTCACATAAATCGATGTCTAGGTGGTCTAGGACAACATCGGTACCGATATTGTCTAGCCTTGTTCATAATATTTTAGTCCTTAAAGACTTCTAAGTAAGAGCTGTGCGAGAACATCAATTTAGCCTCCATTCTAGATGCTAAGTAAAGTAAAAAACATCATTATCTTAACATACCAAGCACGAATGATTCATAGATTGAGTTCAACACATTATTGGCTTAACTTGAGTAAGGATTTCCAAATGAATTGAGTATGTTAGTGAACACATCATAGGCGTTATCATTGCCTAGTGGTGAGAAGTAGTTTTTAGCTAGTTTTTGCTATTTGATTTCCAAAACCAAAACCCCCCAATTTTTAGTTTGCTGTTTTTGAACCTTATGTCTGTCATTTTTCTGATTTTTGTTACCATAGCAAAACTACATGGTTTTCCCCCAAATTTTTTGTCTAGTTTATCCAGATTAAATTTCATAATTTTTCGTTGAATCTAGCTATAGTTTTTAATTTCATCTTTGTTTAGTGTATGTACTGTGTTTCAATGTCTTTTTTTGCGATTGTTAAGTCACAATTCTTTGAGAGAGACACCTGCTTTAGCATTGAACAACTGAGCAAGGATACTGTCCTCACCAAACTCGGTTGTTGTTCTCCGATACTCCAAATCACCATTAGTAAAGCAAAACTATCACCTGTGAGCAAGAATAAACAACGAGCAAGCCAAACTAACATGATCCAAACCGAGCACCATTTGACAACACTGATGCCAAACCATGTTAACAACCAAGATCACCCACATCCCACAAAGCTACATCCCTGCTTATACGTTCCACTGACTCATCCTCATCATTACAAAAGATAACCTTTAGCAAGAAATACCCTCTAAGTCAAACCTATCAAGCGGGTTTCAGATGTCCAGAGTCCGAAATCCACTCTTCTAATTTCTTTAGATTACTATTTTAAAAAAAATCTTTTAAGGTTATTCAAGCCGAATATCCCTCCTTCCTTTTGGCATCTACATATTATATTCCTAAAAAAAATCATAAGTGATGCCAGTGACTAAGAAAAGCTAGGCTTACACGAGATGCGAAATGAGTACAGCTTTGTCAATCAAGAAAAAACCCTATCAAACTGGCAAAATGTACAATTAAACAAACCTGGCTAACAGAAAGTTTGATAAGTGAATCCTTATAAACAAGGTTAAACTGTAAATGAACAATGATTCTGTGTGTTGCAAAAATGAGCAGAAAAAAACAAAACAATGAACTGTGGAAAGTGAGAAAACTATAAGAAAACATGTGGCAAGAATATAACATAGTATAACACCTGAATCCACCAATTATATGTCTGTCGTCACGAATGCGGTACATGTTGGGAGTCCTTAACGAGTTTTGAAGATTCATCAATAGCTATATTCGCCATTCCAGCCACCATTGCTTCTTTCTCATCCACCACCCTCTTCTCCAAAATATTACCATTTCCAACCATAGAAGGCTCAAGTAGCCGTGGACCTGGACTGAGCCATGGATGGCTGAGGCACTGTGCAGCTGTTGGCCTCTTTTCAGGGACATAATCAAGTATGGGCAATAGGAAGTTAGTCATATCATTTGCATCTTGCTCGCTGAAATTGTACTTCTCCATTAGCACCTTATTAAGAGGCCAGAAACGCAATTGCTGGATATGTTTCAAATCCCCAGATCGGTTAAAGAAGTCTCGGGAATGGCGACCACCTAATGCAATCTGGACAAAAAAATCATAATGAATATTTAGCCATTATTATTGGCAAGTAGAAAATCTCAAATACTCTCTGGATCATCTGACTCTTCTCTAAAAAAACAAAATGCAGCACTGGTATTTCATATGAATATCATCGGCATCGTGCTCTAACCTTCTTTGGTATTTTTCCAAGAAGTTCCATCATCAATGCCAAGTGGTCCTGCAAAGTGATTTTAACGTCAATCCTATGGAACATGAATTATACAGGGTGGAAACAGGGAAAAGCAAGGCGTCAGATATGCACTTTTATACGCACGTTCAAAGTTCAAAGGACAATTTCAAATGGGTGTATGCCGACATTCTGAACAGTTTTTTGAAGAGAAGAGATGTCTCAGACAACAAGGATTTTAAATCTTCATAAACTGCAGTCTAAAATCAATCAGGAATGATTCCATGAAAAATATTGATTTAATATATAAAAACATTCAGAAACGGCTCAGCAGGAAAAACAAAAAGAAAAAAGAAGAGAAAGTTATAGATTCTATAATGGTGCTGCTGGATTTATCAAAACAAAACAAAGTAAGACGAAACTGCTAAAAGGAAATTATTCAAGAGAATGCACAAAAAGAGTGAATCACTTTAACAAGAGAATGTAGTTCTAATGGCGCCAGGTCCATTGATGGCCTAACATTAATAATGAAAGCTATCTAAGACGAACCAAACAAGGCAATTAATATTTGAAACAGCAATTCAGAACTACGTTAGGTGGTAAGCAGTTAAATCTAGTGGAGCAAAACCATGAGTTACGGAACAGTTCATCATAAGGTGTAGGTGTAGCCGTGTAGGTTTTGATATTCCCATGTGTTGATTGAATTAGGGGTTATTCAACTTGAAACCCAAAATTCCATGATCTGCACCCCTCTTCATCGTAAATAATTTCAGCAGCTAAATGAAGATTAATTTATCCTATCTTTCCCAACCTCTCCCCACACGAAGGATGACAGAAGTGTCCATTGGGCATCCAACCATCAACTTCCTTCCCTCCTCCCTCTCACCCACATTATAAGGTGGTGGAAAACAGGATATTGATGGTGGCTGCCAGGTTCACTAGGTATTTTTCCCCTGTCTCTACCCACTCACTCATTTATTCAGTTTCCTTGTATGATTCCGGAGCCGGGTAGCACCGCTACCACCCTAGCTTTATGCTCAAGTCATTACAAGTATAACTAAAATATGTGCAATTACATGAAAATACAACACAAGCAGATCAATTCAGGGTTTAAATACAATCACCATCAGAAGTAACTTAATTGTGTGAGTTATAGAGAATATGAACAAGGGAACACAGATAACGAGAGAATAACATGCATAGAGTTTACTATTGTGAAAACAAAAATTTTGGAGGCTGTCTAAATATATACATGTGTGCATGTGTATATGACCGGTATGAGGCAAAACTTCAGTATCCATGAAAATATGAAATTAGAACAATCAGGCAATGAAGTACTGCAGAAGGTCAAAAAAATCTTTAACAATTATAAAAGGGATGATCAACAAAACTGTAATTACCTCATCTTTGTCATATTTGTCACCACTGTGTGGATCAAAAAGAACATCACCAGTGGCTAGCTCAAAGCAAACACAAGCAAATGACCACATATCTGCTGGAGTAGAGTATTTATCTCCAAGAACAACTTCTGGGCATCTGTACTGCCTTGTCTGTATGTCACTTGTGAATTGCTTATATGTCCAACAAGCACTACCAAAATCAACCAATTTGCATTTGAGGTCTGCGGCTGCGATCAGCTTCTTCCTTGTTGAAGGGTCAGGTCTTTTCTTATCCTTATTCCCTTGGTGATTGTCTTTTACTTCTTCACCAGAAGTTGATTCATCCTTAACCACAGAATTCCTTAATTGTTCTTCCACAGCATTCCCATTTGATTTCACTTGGTTAATAGAATCATCTGGACCGACTGCAGAGGAGTCTGCCTCACAGTCCTCAGAGGTTTCCGTCCCTCCACAACCCTGAATTGTCTTCTTAGCCTTTTTCCGAATCTTCTTTTTCTGATTCTTGGTAAGATCCCCATTTGACTTGTTAACATCTTTCAAAACACCAGAAACATCTTTCAAAGCCCCAGAAACCGTTGCACTCTTATCTTTCCCAGTTGGAAGGACAAGAGGAACACCCGACTTCCTCGGATCTTTAGACGGATCAATCATGGACAAAAGCAACACATTCTCCGGCTTCAAATCAGTATGTATAATCGAAAGCTGACGATGCAAATAATCCAAACCCACCAATATATGAAACGCAATCTGTTTGACCATGTGCAACGGTGTCCCCCGGTAATCGCTATACTTAATAACAGTCAAAAGATTATCCCCAAGGTACTCGAAAACCATACAAACATGCTGCCCATTCGGACCTAAATGTATAAAATGGTCCAAAAGCTTCACAACAAATTTCTCATCAGCAGAGTCTCCCTCGGCAATCTGGTAGAGAATCTTAATCTCATCCATTGCCGCTTCGGTGTACATTTTAGCACTCTTCTGAATCTTCAAAGCCACATAATGCTACAAATAACATCAACAATTTCAAATTTTCCACCTAAAGTTACTCAAACAAAAACAAAACTAGTACAAAGAGCTACTATGATCAATTGGGAATTGGAGAGCTTACGGAGGAGAGAGTGTCCCAAGCGAGCCAGACGGTGGAGAAGTGGCCCCAGCCGAGCTTGGTCTGAACAACGTAGCGCCCATTTTTGAAAGAGTCGCCAATCTGGACGGGGTGGTAGCCTCCTTTCCTGTAATCGTCGGTGCCCTCGTCCTCCGACGAGTAGTCGCGATCGTCGGCCATTGAAGAGAGAGAGTGGGGAAACCCTAGTGAGGTTTTGGGGTTTCTGAACTGTTTGGGTTCTGTAAACAACTGCAATATTTAACTTGGAGTTGTCCCAAACAGAGGATTTAAGAATTATAATAGTACCGGGATAATTATGGAATAAAAATGTTGTTATGAGACATATAAAACTTAAGAGGTTAAAAAATTATTTATTAATGTCAAAGAAAAAGACATATGTAAATATATATATATATATATATATATATATGAGAGATAGAGTAAGGGATTGATACATACGATAAAAAGATAATTATGGAATAAAAAAGTTATAGCGGGACGTATAAAATTAAGAGGTCTAAAAGGGTTGAAACAGTTCAATATAAGAATTATAATAGTATGAAGCAAAAGCAATAAACTATACACACAAGATAAAGAATAATTATGGAATAGAGATTTCGTAGAGGAATGTATAAAAATTATGAGGTCTAAAAGATGATTAGCTAATATAAAAAAGAAATGAGATGTTGTAAAAATTTATATGAGAGCGGGAGGGAAGAAATGAGTAAAATATGAAAAAATAAATAAATATAAATCCACGCAAATCTTGTGTCTAGGGGGTCCGATTGTTTTCTTTACAATTTACACTAGACAATCCTGACAAATCCATAATTTAATAAGTTTTTAATAATTCGTGTGTTTACTGAATATCTTCAGGCTTTTATGGATTTAAAATCTTCATTTATAAATCCTAATTGAATACCCTCAAACTTTTTCAGATTTAAAATTTTCTTTAAAGAATCCTAATTAAATACCCTCAAACTCTTGAAATCCATAAAATCTTTAAAACACCATAAAAATCTAAATACAATACACACCTCTTAATATTTTTTTGAAGGAGGATTCGGCAAGGTTTTAAAAATACACCTCAAATCACTTAATAAGAGGGGTTCTAATGAAGACTATCTTGTTAAGGCTAGTTGAAGCTTTCAAATTAATCGTTTATTGCACTCACTTTTCAATCAATTTTTTACATCTCAACCGTTGACATTTTAGGTCTATATAAGAAGATCATTTTTACAAATTTTCAGCCAAAATGATGATCGTTAAGGTATCGAACTAAATTAAATTAATGGATGATCCAAATCTGTCAAACAAGATTTATTCAAGTTTATAATCAATAAATCACTTTTATGAATGCCTTAACGATTTTCAATTTGAATGAAAATTTGCAGAGATGATCTACTAATATGTATCTACAAGTTAGATGGTTAAGATTTGGATATAAAATTAAAAAGTGAGATAAGACGAAAAGTCATCAACTAATCTTTAACTTTGGGGTGCTTGAAAACAAACTCGAACTTTAACTTACTAAATTATTGAGCATGGCTAAATTCCTCAGTAACTCATGCAACCCGGTAATTTGGTAAAAATTTAGATACTGGGCGTTCCAATCACTCTCCCTTATAAAAATTTTGTTATCAAAATTTAAAGGTGTAATGGTTAAGGTCAACAATCATGGGTTAACTACCATCCACTTCTATTCTACCGATAAACTCTATGGCTTGACACTGCTAATCACATGTGGCATCATCGCAAATGAAACACATGAAAGAGAGAGGTCAATATTTATTTTAGAGTTCGATTTGACAGAATCGTTTCTACAGATTAACAACGGACTCAGAGCACGACTCATGAGCACCGACGCTTGGAGGAGCGTAGCTTAGAGCATACGTATGGAACGACATATTCTAGGTAAGGAGAGATAACCCTTCTATGTTTAGAGACCTTGAATGCTTATGTTCATTTTTTGATGTTCTCAAAAATGTCAAATCCTTCTTTCAAGGCCTGATATCGATGTACGCATTGATACGTGTTCACCGGTGTCCTCAAAATATTTTTTGGAGCATCGAGTCATTTTTCTACAAATTTTCAAAGTTTATAGAAAATTTTAAAGGAAAATTTTAACAACAATACATACATGAAGAATGAGCCACTAAGAATTAATGTCACTCAACTTTACAAAACATCACAATGGAACCTGGAGTTCAAAATCCGACTCAACGTATATATACCGTCAAATTGACCATTAGTATATTTCATTCCTTCAATTTATAAGAGCAAATTCGTCTCTTCATAATGATAATGAAAATAGAAAACAAAATATAAAAATAAAATAAATAAAATGGAGATTAGAGTGGGATGGTTGGCTTGCTGCTCAGATTCATTGTCATACGACTATGAGAAACTGTTGGAGCTCGGTTACGTAAGGATCAAGTCAGAATTTGTTAGATGTTTAGTTGGAATAAAACCCTGGTTTGAAGGGTTTGTTATGTTTTTTGAACTGTTCTTCCGTAGTTGTAGAACCACGCATAGATCGTGGACTAGTTCTTCTCCTTTCCTGCATGTAAAGGCTCTATAAAAGCCATCTTCAGTATTCAATAACATAAGCTTTTACAGCTATCTCTGATATCAAACACCAGTTCAAACAAACACTGGTATCAGAGCTCCACCACGGGGCCTGATTTACAAGGAGAGTCAGAAAAGATACTGAGAAACAGAGAGAGAGAGAGAGAGATGGCAGAAGGAAACAATTTCTTTAGCCTTCCCAAATTTGATGGAGATTACGATCACTTGTCAATGCTGATGGAAAATCTGCTACGATCGAAGGAATACTGGAGTCTCATCGAGACTGGTTATACTGAACCAGCTGATGGAGAAGAACTGACAGGTGCATTACGTAAGACCTTGGAGGATCAGAAGCTGAAGGACCTGAGGGCGAAGAACTACCTGTTCCAATCAATCAACAAATCCATTCTGAAAACCATCATTCAGAAAGATACATCCAAACAGCTATGGGACTCCATGAAAAGGAAGTATCAAGGGAGTGCTCGAGTCCAAAGGGCCCAACTTCAGACACTTCGAAGAGAGTTTGAGATCCTAGAGATGAAAGCTGGAGAGACAGTAAGTGAATATTTCTCAAGGGTAATGCTGGTGTCAAATGACATGAGGAATGCAGGCGAAGACATGCAAGACGTGAAGATAGTTGAGAAAATCCTTCGAACACTTACAGAAAGGTTCAACTACATTGTGTGTTCCATAGAGGAGTCAAAAGACATTGATAATCTTTCTGTGGATGAACTACAAAGCTCACTATTGGTCCACGAGCAGAAGTTCCGGAAGAGCAGTGTGGAAGAACAGGCGCTGAAAGTCACAGGAGATGGAAGATCTGATGCAAAGGAAGAAGATACGTTTGGTGGAAGAGGTAGAGGTCGTGCAGGCTTCCGAGGCAGAGGAAGAGGTCGAGGAAGAGCTCTTAACAAAGCTACGGTGGAGTGCTGGAGGTGTCATAAGTTAGGACATTTCCAATATGAATGTCCTAGCTATGCCAATTATGCTGATTATGCAGAGTTGGATGAAGATCAAGAAATGCTGCTCATGTCATACGTCAAGACACATGACCTGAAGAAAGAAGAGATCTGGTTTTTGGATTCAAGCTGCAGTAACCACATGAGTGGAGAAAGACAGTGGTTCATTGAGATGGATAACAACTTCAGACACTCCGTGAAGCTAGGAAACGATTCAAAATGGATGTCATGGGGAAAGGAAGTGTCAGAATACAAGTTAATGGTAGAATTCAAGTAATTACAGAAGTATTCTACATTCCTGAACTCAAAAATAATATGATCAGCATTGGACAACTTCAGGAGAAGGATCTGGCTGTTCTAATTCAAGGGAATGTCTGCAAGATCTATCATCCAATGAAGGGATTGATTATGTAGACAAACATGTCAGCAAACAGGATGTTTGTGTTAATTGCTACCATGCCTACAAATTCCCCAAAACTGTCCTGTTTTCAAGCTTCTTCAGAGGACTTGATTACGAATCTTTGTCATGCCAGGTTTGGTCATCTCAACATGAATTGGCTGCAAACCTTAACATATAGAAAGATGGTCAGAGGGTTACCAGTGCTGAAGGCTAGCTCCAAACTATGCACCAATTGTGTTGTGAGAAAGCAACATCGTGACTCCTTTCCTAAGAAGAGCTTGTAGAGAGCTAATCAACCATTGCAGCTTATACATTCGGATATATGTGGACCAATTACTCCAGAGTCAAACAGTCATAAAAGCTTTTGCAGTTCAAATGGAATTGGTAGGCAACTCACTGCACCTTATTCTTCACAACAGAATGGAGTTGCAGAAAGAAGAAACCGAACCCTAATGAACATGGTGCGATGTATGTTGAATACAAAGGAGATTCTTAAAGAATATTGGGCAGAGGCAGTAAATTAGGCAGTGCATGTACTTAACAGATGTCCTACTTCAGCTATTCAAGACAAAACACCTGAGGAGGCGTGGAGTGGAATCAAGCCTTCAGTAGAGCACTTTAAAGTGTTTGGATGCATAGGACATATCCACATACCAGATGCAAAAAGGAGGAAGCTTGATGACAAAAGTTTCAAAGGGGTATTCTTTGGTGTGAGTGAAGAATCCAAAGCCTTTCGAATGTATGATCCAGAGTCCAAAAGGATTGTTATAAGCCGAGACGTAGTCTTTCAAGAAGAAGAGAAATGGAGTTGGGAAAAAATGAGTAAAGAACCTCAGGATAATGTTCTAGCTTGGGAAGATGAAGGAAAAGAAAGGGAAGAAGTCACTAGAGGAGAAGAAGAAGAGAATGAAGGAAGAAATGTGTCAGGACTAGCTCAAGGGAGGAGAAGAAGACAACCAGTTTGGATGAAGGACTATGAGAGTGGAGATGGTCTTTCAGAAAAAGAAGATGAAGTACAACAAATGTCCTTGAAAATGCAACAACTTGCTATGTTTGCCTCAGATGAGCCTGCATCCTTTGAAGAAGCTGCTAAGAGTCTAACCTGGAAAGAAGCCATGGACATGGAGATTCAATCAATAGAAAAGAATGGTACTTGGGAGCTAACCGAGCTACCAAAAGGAGCAAAGAAAATAGGGGTCAAGTGGGTGTTCAAGACCAAACTAAATGAAAGGGGAGAGGTGGAGAAGCACAAAGCCAGACTTGTGGCAAAGGGATATTCACAGCAAGCTGGTATCGACTACACTGAGGTATTCGCTCCTGTGGCTCGATGGGATACAATCCGAGTAATACTTGCCCTTGCAGCTAGTAGAGGATGGAAAGTTTATCAACTTGATGTTAAAAGTGCATTTTTGCACGGTGACATCAAAGAGGAAGTGTTTGTGGAACAGCCACTGGGGTATGAAGTGAAGGGTGAAGAAAGTAAAGTGTACAGATTGAACAAAGCACTTTACGGGCTCAAACAAGCTCCACAAGCCTGGTTTAGCAGAATTGAATCCTACTTCATCAAGGAAGGGTTTGAGAGATGTCTTAGTGACTATACACTCTTCATTAAGAAAGATGGTTATGGAGGGATACTGGTGGTGAGTTTATATGTTGATGATCAGATGTTTGAAATGTTCAAAAGCACAATGAAAGCAGAGTTTGACATGTCTGATCTCGGTTGCATGAAATACTTCCTTGGCGTAGAAGTGATACAAAGCTCTGCTGGGATCTTTATAAGTCAACAGAAATATGCTAATGAAGTACTCAAGAGATTCGAAATGGAGCATTGCAATTATGTGAAAAATCCTATTGTTCCTGGAAGCAAACTTGAGAAAGATGAAGAGGGTACAAGGGTAGGTAGTCTTATGTACTTGACTGCAACAAGGCCGGATCTCATGTATGTAGTAAGCCTGGTGGCTCGATTCATGGAGGCACCTACCGTGTTGCATCAACAGGCAGTGAAGAGAATTTTCAGGTATCTGAAGGGAACAACTGAATTGGGAATATTTTACAAGAATGGAGGACAAGAAAACATGCTTGCCTATTCGGACAGTGATTGTGCTGGCGACCTTAATGATAGCAGAAGTACCTCAGGGTATGTTTTCAAGTTAAGCTCAGGAGCTGTGGCCTGGAGTTCTAAGAAACAGCCAGTGGTCTCACTATCCACTACTGAAGCAGAGTTCATTGCTGCTGCTTGTGCTTGTCAAAGTGTGTGGATGAAGCGTGTACTTGAAAAGCTTGGATTTGAACAAAGTGCATTATACTCTGTGACAATAATTCAACCATTAAACTCTCGAAGAATCCGGTTATGCACAGCAGGAGTAAGCATATAGATGTTCGTTATCACTTCCTTCGAGACTTAGCAAATGATGGAGTAGTAGAATTAGTGCATTGTGGATCAAAAGACCAGCTTGCAGATATTATGACAAAGCCATTAAAGCTGGAGTCGTTTCTGAAATTAAGAGAGCAGCTTGGGATGTGCAGTGCACAAGTAAACTATGCTGGAAGCAGTACAGTTTAAGGGAGGAATTGTTGGAGCTATCGGTTACGTAAGGATCAAGTCAGAGTTTGTTAGATGTTTAGTTGGAATAAAACTCTGGTTTGAAGGGTTTGTTATGTTTTTTGAACTGTTCTTCCGTAGTTGTAGAACCACGCACAGATCGTGGACTAGTTCTTCTCCTTTCCTGCATGTAAAGGCTCTATAAAAGCCATCTTCAGTATTCAATAACATAAGCTTTTACAGCTATCTCTGATATCAAACAACAGTTCAAACAAACAAAACAACATTAAGTTGTGCAATCTGTTTGTTTTTGTATGTTGGTTCATATAGATATGGAGAAATAAGGATGTTTTGATCCCAACTTTATTATGCCGGCAAATTCTGATATTGTTATTTGGAGTTATGCAGAAGAATGGACTAGTGCTCAATCTAAACCTTCCAGTAGCAATATGTGTCAGTTTTACTTATTGATCCTAGACTAGACCTCTAATGAACTGTTTGAAGTTGAATATTGATGGGACTAGGGTCACTACATCTGGAAAAATTGGAGCTGGTGGAATTTTAAGGGAGCGTGGTGGTAACTTGATTTTTGGATATCACATAAACTTGGGAATTGGTCAAATCCTTAATGTTGAGGCTTGGAGTTTACTTTTTGGTCACAAGTTGGTGGCCAAATATCATTGTACTAATCTGAAAGTTGAATCTGACTCTGCTGTCCTTGCATCCTCTTGGTTCAATTCTTGATGCCTGCTCTTCATTGATGTCAAAAATGCAGAACTGTAAACTCTCTCTCATTTTTAGGGAGTGTAACATGGTGGCAGATGCTCTAGCTAAAAATAGCATCACTCATGATCTTGGGTTGATCACCTTTGAGAACCCTCATGTTCACGCTACTCAAGCCTTTCTAGATGATCTTGCTGGTGTAGATAGAGCTAGGAGAACTGGAGCTTGTTCCAGTTCTTAGTTTCTGTTTCTTGTGTATTTGGCCATTTTAGGTCCCTCTTGTAATAAAAAAACAAAATGGAGATAAGGGCCAATCTCGTGGCTTTTTTGTTCCTCTACCACCAAAACCTTTGTCATCTTCTCTAAACACCAGCAAATTGAAAACCCATCACATATTGCTTCCAACTTTATCACTTGGTCTTTGGTTCAATAAATGGTCTGGTTCTTCTTCTCTGGGAGTTGGAGCAGTTTCTGAAAATGGGTCATTAGGCCTAATAGAGACTTGGAGAGAAGTACTGATTAGGATTTAGAAATGAATATAATTGAAACAGAGAAGCAGG
Organism: Comarum palustre; assembly: GCA_951800085.1. Taxonomy (NCBI): domain Eukaryota; kingdom Viridiplantae; phylum Streptophyta; class Magnoliopsida; order Rosales; family Rosaceae; genus Comarum; species Comarum palustre. The sequence goes on along the minus strand of OX637582.1, from coordinate 8,867,980 downwards.
CATGGTTGTATATGGAAACACCAATTGGAGTTGGGTTCTCTTATTCAGCTGGTATATCATCTTATGAGTATACAAATGATCATATCAGACTCGGGGACAATTTGATGTTCTTCCAAAAGTGGTTCTTCCACAAAAACATAAGCTTTTTTTTCTGGAGAAAGCCATGCTGGACATTATGCTCCCCAGCTTGCAGGATTCATGCTCCAATTCAGCAAGGAGTGCCATTTCAGTTAACGGAATTGCTTTGGTTAATCACGCCCTAGAATATGCTACTGCTTCAATTCAAGGACTAAGTTATTTTGGTCTTATGCATTGATATCTGATTCAAGTATTCAGCATAGAGAATGGATTTCCATGATCTCAAATTGTTCATCAATGAACCAAAGTTTTTTTAGGAGAATGAAGAACCAAAGTTGAATAGTCAAGCTATATATGGATTTCCTAATAATCTCAAACAGCACTCGAGGGGATTTGAAGGCATTGCGACCCAATTGTGGAGCCCCCCATGCAGGCGATGGATTTGAGCGGGGACCAAGATGCGGGGTCTGGCCTTCGTGCTCCCCATGGATTTGGCCTTCCTCCTCCTCCTCAAATACACAACTGTAATATGCATTAAAACTGTCTAGATTTGGAGACTGTTAAAATGATATTTGAATTTGTAAAGTTAACAAAGTAATATCTAAACTCTTAATTTGTTATCAATAAGATATATGCAAGGAATATTCTTTTAAGAATATTCTGTTATTATTAGAAAATTACCATTTTAACATTATTTTATATGTTCTACTGTTTTCTTTTAAAAACTTAACGGAGCATGGTGGGGCTAAATTTATGAATTTATTTATCTAACATATTGCAAATATAAATTCATCCTCTTACTCGAAGGTAAACAATTATTTTTCATCATCAATAACAAACTTAATAGCTACCTGACTTGATTTATTAGCTTATGCTAAAATTTCCCGCATAAAATTGCAAGACGAAAAAAGAAAACTAAAAAGATTGATAAAATATAGAGATAATATTCCTAGAAAACAAAAAATTACTGGGATATTATCCTCAGAGTTCAGCAAAGAATCAAACGAACTGAAGAACAAATTGAAGTTCTACAGGAAGTTTTTGATTACGATCAGACTCATCTGACCGTTTTGAGTCTCGGTTAGATTCGCCATAGCTGGTATTAGAGTCTGGTTGGCTCAAAAGCAGGTTATCAAGGCTTATGCCACAAAGTTGGCTTCTCTTGACTAACAAGAAAGAATCCAAACTAAAAAATTATCGGTCCTTCTATATTACAAAAGGTACTGATAAGTGGCAAAAGTGTTTTCATTCAAGATATATTCAGGAAAATCAATACTCGATAGAGTATATTTGTAGAGTATTAAACACGCTCTACGACGATCTTGTCTATCTCCAAAGAGAAGTAGGAGTCGAAGAACTTGATCCTTTCGGACCAAGCCTAATTGAATATTTAGATCATCTATCTAGGAACACGACCTCAGACAAGGTTGTAATACAACTTGAAAGATTTCATCTCAAGTTCAAGCAATTTGAAGAGTTGAGTTCAACACTTGGCAAGCTTGAAGCCAAACTTGATTATCTAAAAAAAACAATATCTATTGGATATTGAAAAGAAGCTAGTTCGCATTGAGCATCTCACCGACAACATTCGTCGGCAAGCAATTGAGCTAAAATCTTCTCAAGAATCGATGAAAAAGCTTTTAAAAACTCTGATTACCCGATTAGAATGAATCACAGAGTTGAACTAAAAGTAAAACAAAAAGATGATAAAGCTCTAAGCTTTTTCCTTCCTACAGAAATAGTGTATGATAATATCAAGGCAATAATTTATCAGCAGAATTACAAGATCGCTTATCTCCAAGAGATGAGTATTGGTCTCGAAAACCAATTCTAAGAGTTAAACAGCTGGATAGAAAGACTGCAAACAAGCATAGAAAGAATGAAAATACAAGAAGGAGAAGAGATCAATGAAGAACAACTAGCTCAAAACGTAGCTAGTAAAATAATCATACCCCCTTTACCAAAAGGAGAAAGTGATTTTAAGTTTAGTGAACTTAAACTCCTTACTTGGTCCTCGTCCAAATCTACATCTTCAACCAGAAAAGATGTGAAGATGTTGAGTAGAATACTCAGTAAAAGAAATACTATGCTTGTACAGTTGATCAACGCTCAAGAATTTGAGTAAATGAAATTGAATCTAGTATGCGAGAAACATCAGTTCCTAGATTCAAGCTTAATGAGATCTATAGAAGAGGATATTTCCTTATGGATTCTCACAGGTTCAAGATTCTTGAACTAACTGTTCCTGTCACAGGAGGAGAAACCGACATCAGGTTAATCACTCCAAAAGAAGTAAGTGAAACATCTCAGAATAAATATTTCTACATGCATATTGGAGCAATTCAAGTAGGAATAAAGCTTTTAGCCAGAGATGGTATAGACTGTTTAGTTCTATGTGTCTTACAAGATGATAGAATAACAGATTTTAAGAAAAGTTTGTTAGGAACAGTAGAAGCTTCTTTGTGCAACCAGGTTGCATATTTCAATGTTTTCCCAAAGTTTACCACACATCTCATAGATGTAGCACAATGTCTAAAATTGCAAATCAAGACAGATGGAATTTCCATGAAGAAAGGGATGATGGAGCTTGCGATAGATTATCGTATCTATTATAAACTGATGAGCTCCAATGTAACCCCAAACACCAGATTTCTCAATAGTCCCGGAATTACAAAATCAATCTTCACCAATCCAAGAAATCATACTGAACAGAAGCATATCACAAAATGGCATGAAGTAACATTCTCAAGAGAATGGAATTTGACACCTCCAGCTAGACAGGTAGAAAATATCAATGCTTCTATCTATGAAGATATGAGAGGAAAAATAAGCTTACAATTTTATATGCATTCATTCGCTAGCTATGAGGAAGCTAGTACCTCTGGAACCAAGCCAACTTCTTGTCTTAAAGAATCTTTCGAGGAAGAAGATGCTAAAATACTTATGATTATGCTAAAGTCAGAAGAACTGAAGAGCTTGTATGAATAAGCAGAAATCTGTGAATCTACGGAAGAGCTTGAAAAGATCATGGAAAAGATTTCTCAGGTCTAATTGAGAAAGAATAAAAGGAATATTCTTCCTTATTAAGCAGCTAAAGAAGAACCAAGGGAATCCTCCACGATGGAAACCGAAAATATTCCTCAAGGAAGCACTGTAGTTCAGAACATCACGAACTACCCCACTAAGATCATTTGAGAAAATAAAATTAAGCTTTCTATGGGACAAGCTCCTATAGGGAAACCAAGAGAACGAAATTCTCATAAGTACATCCCTACAGAACCCAAATGGAGATATTCAATATCTGATAGAGGAGTTTATCTTGATCTCGATAGGGTAAGAGACAAGAGAAAGACAATAGACAACTGGGTAGCTAGCTTAAGGCTAACTCGGCTTTGGTGTTGTCTAAATATGCCTACGAGGAAGCTCATGCATATTATGAGTCTGCCTCAACTGGCATAGTCCAGAAATGGTATCAGTTTTTCAAGTGAAGTTCTCAATGGCCTGACTGGGAAACCAAATTGGCTCAAACCAATAATCCTCTAGATTTCGCATGTCATATCTATGCACAATTTTGTAGAGATGTTACGTGGCATAGTGAGCAGTTTAAAGAGAGAGCTAAGACAAATATTCAAAAGTTGAGCATTTGCAACATGAGATACTTTGAAGAATACACTAATGAGTTCCAAAATTACTACTGTACCATTAAAGACCTAGATAATGAAGATCTGGTCAGAATCTATTACCGAAGTTACCAGAACCATGGAACGATGCAGTAGCACAATATTTGGAAGAAAATCTTTTGCCGTTTTTACGGTATGAGGAATTGCTGAAAGAGTCAGGGATCTCCTGAGAAAGCAATGCGTTGAAAACAGAAAATCGAAAACTGCAAAGAAGCAACTCAGAGGAGTGGAAAATATGTGTCCCAAGATATTGAGACACCAACGCAATGGGGATGTCACATAGAGAAAAATACAAGAAAAGGTTCTCCAGCAACAAACAGAGAAAAAAATTTGCTTCTAATAAGAAGTATAAATTCAGAATAAGCTCCTTCAAAAAGAGCTCTGCAGGGGAAAGATCTCCTCTATGAAGAGATTTTTTAAAATAAAAAGAACCAACTCTTCGAATTCCTTTCGATAAGTGAAGAAGTACAGATGTTGGCTTTGCAAAGCTGAAATACATTATGCAAACGAATGTCCTAAAAAGGACAAGAGATCTGCGAAGGTTCTAATTGAAGAATATGATGAAGCAATAGAATATGCAAACCTGAAGGGTTTTGAGATAGCCTATTCTGATAAAGAAAATGATTTAATATATTTTCTTGAGTTCCCATCAGAAAGTGAAATAGAAAACAGTTTAGAAAGTTCTGAAGAAGAAGAGGGCGGATCTCGTCTTATGTTTGTCTTAAAGGTCTTAAATTGGAAGGAAGAAACTACTGATATTATCAGTAACTTCCACCCCAATCCAAGAAGATTTACATGTGATTACTACAATTGCGATGATAGTAATTCAGTTCCCATATATTGTAAAAGTACATGTGAAACTTATCATCAAGAATGCTTTATTGCAGAATTACAAAGAAAAACCAAACACAATGAAGTTTATATCATGGTAGAACAAGAATATAAAGAGTTCTACGAAGATACGGAACAACCGGGACATAACTTGGAAGAAGATTTGAAGAGAATGAAGTTAGTGACTTCATTAAGTCAGAACAAGGAATTAAAGAGTCTTTTGATTCTATCAATGATTCTGCAAGAAGGCAAGAAGAAGACATTATCACACAACCTGTTATACAACAGGTTAAGCCTTTTGATCCCATCAACAAGCCCGATAAAAGAGAAATCAATCATTTCATTGAACTGCCTGACAAAAAGTGCAGAAAGTAAAGAACAAGTAAAGCAGGTCCAGACAAGTAGATTCAGCAATTGCATCACTATAGAATTGAAATTTCCCAGATATAGGAAATACCATCTACATGCCTTTGTAGATAGTGGATCAGTGTATACTCTTGTCAAAATATATGCCATACCTGAAGAATATTAGGAAAATGCTCCAAGATCAGTTACTGGAATAGCCATGGGAGAAAATGAAATAATCATGGATACTATAGCTCATGACATTAAAGTTTCCTTAGGCGGAGGGACTTTTGTCATAAAAATCATCTGACAATGTGAAAGTCAAGGAGCGGACGTGTTAATTGGAAATGCCTTACATCTTCAAAAAACGATAGTTCAGAATCTACAAATGATTGGTTTTGAAAAGAATAACAAATTCTTTTAGGAATCTCCTCTTAGCAACGCTGTAAGCGTTACAAGTCTGGGATTTACAGACCAATATCAGAGATCGTCAACGAAGAGTGGTGATTATAAGCCAGTTTTAGAACCAGTTCTGCTGCTGAAAGACCATTTGAAAAGTCACAGTGAAATATTGGTAAATGAAGGGATGAATTCAGAAGACTCTATAGAAGAGTATGAATCCCCTTTAGATGAGTCTAATTCATATTCATTAAAGCAAGAAAGCTCAGATGGAGAAGAATAATTTATCAGAGAGCATAACCTAAAGGTGTATGCTAAAAAAATCGAGCAGAAGAGAATGCCAACTATTACAGAAATAGAAAACTTGCTGAAACCAGTAATCAGTGAAGATCCTCAGTTGTACTTGGAAATAATCCAGTATACTGTCAGCTTAAAATGCATGATGCAAATACTATTTGTCATATTAAAGGAATCCCTCAATGCAGGGAATATGACTGAAAAGAGATGGAAACTCAAATTCAAGAGTTGCTTGAAAAGAAGCTGATCAGACCTTCCAATAGTCATCATCATGCTCTAGCCTTTTTGGTAAGAAATTATATAGAGAAAATAAGAGGAAAGGCTAGAATGGTAATTGACTACAGAGATGTAAACAAAAAGTCGGTCAAAGACATTTACCAGATAGCCCAGGTAAGAGTACTTATCAATCGATTCAAATGAGCCAACACTACCAGAACAACCACTTTAGCCGACGAAATTTTTTCGTCGGCTAACCTTAAATTTCGTCGGCTAAGAAGTCGTCGGGCAAAATCCGTCGACCAACACTATAGCCGACGAAATTACTGTTCATCGTCGGCTAAAGTCATTTATTTAGCCGACGAATAAATTTTTCGTCGCTTAATTTCTGGACTTTAGTCGACGAATTTTAGGGTATTTCGTCGGCTATAGTTATTATTATTATTTTTTTTTAATTTTAGCCGACGAATTTTATTAAATTTCGTCAGCTATAGCTATTATTTTTAAATATTTATTTATTTAACTTTAGCCGACGAATTTGTTATTATTTTTTTATGTAATTATTATTTTTTTAAAACTTTAGCCGACGAATTTTAGGGTAATTCGTCGGCTCGGCTATAGTTTTTTTTTTTTTTTCATATTTTTTTCTTTTTTAATTTATTGTATTTTTGATTAAAATTTTTACTTCTTTTTTGTTTTTACACCGAAAAAGGAGTAAGGAGGAGGAGGAGAGGAGGAGGAGAAGGTTAGGAGAGGGAGAGGAGGAGGAGAAGAGGAGAGGAAGGAGGAGGAGAATTTAGAGGAGGAGAAGAATTTAGAGAAGTAGGAGGAGGAGGGATTTGAAGGAGGAGGAGGAGGAGGAGGAGGAGAAGGTTAGGAGAGGGAGGAGGAGGAAGGAAGATGAAGAGGAAGAGGAGGAGGAGAAGGTTAGGAGAGGGAGGATGAAGAGGAGGAGGAGGAGGAGGAGGAGTGAAGATGAAGAGGAGGATGAGGAGGAGAAGGAGGAGAAGGTTAGGAGAGGGAGGATGAAGAGGAGGAGGAGGGAAGATGAAGAGGAGAAGGAGGGAAGATGAAAGATATAGAAAATTTTGAACTTTAGCCGACGAAATTTCGTCGGCTAAAGTTTAAAATTTTAGTCGAAAAATTTTAAAATTTTAAAAATCCCCGTCAAAAAAATTGAATTTTGAATTAACTTTAGCCGACGAAATTAGGTTAATTCGTCGGCTATAGTTATTTATTTATTTTATTTATTAATTTAACCTTAGCCGACGAAATACCCTAATTTCGTCGGCTATAGTTATTTATTTATTTTATTTATTAATTTAACCTTAGCCGACGAAATACCCTAATTTCGTCGGCTATAGTTATTTATTTTATTTAACTTTAGCCGACGAATTACCCTAATTTCGTCGGCTAAAACCCTAAACCCTATACGTAGAAGCTTCAAACGAAAAAAGTCATGAAATAAGATATGACCGGAATGGTGAAATAAGTCTATAGTTGAAAAATCATGTAATTCCGGTAAAGTCTCGGTACCGATAATTGCGGTTAACTCAATTTTTCATTCTTTCTCCCTAGAGGTAGCCCTATCTCCGGTATTTATTTTTCATAAAATTTTTATACCACTGGTTGCGTCTCATCAATTTGAAACTATTTTCAGTTGAAGGTCCGGCAAAATACGTAATTTAGACGGTCAAATGACCGTTTCCGTGCATTAAGGGGTTTGACTTACGTGATTGACCGTAAGAATCGAGCCCTTAACGTCGTCAGATTAAGTTAAATTTTTTCCTATATACATATTTCAACATAATGATCATATCAGACGGTCGGAATTTTGTTTCTCAACTTTGATCATCGGAATCACAACATGCGTACTAATGTTGTATAACTTGTTTACTAAGCTTTAAGTAAATGTTTCGTTTATAAAACAAACTGTACGTAGAAACTTCAAACGCAAAAAAGTCGTGAAATAAGATATGACCGGAATGGTGAAATACGCCTACGGTTGAAAAATCACGTAATTCCGGTAAAGTCTCGGTGCCGATAGTTGCAGTCAATACAATATAGAGGTTTGACTTACGAGATTGACCGTCTAGATGAAGTCCTTAAATTTATCAGATAAAGTTGAATTTTTTACCAGAGATATATTTCAATATATTGATGATATCTGACGGTCGTATTTTTGTTTGTGAATTTTGATAACCGGAATCACAACATGCCTACTATTTACCACTATTTATCTATATGGGGAGGCCTATCATGGAGGGGTAAATGTCTCAAAATTTTTAGATGGACAGTTGCGTCTCATTATGGTGAGTGTTTGTTGTGTTGAAGGTTCGGCCAAAATACTTCATATAGGTGTAGATATAGACATTTTCGTGTGTTAAGCGTTTAGAAAAACTTCATTTTGAAGCCTTAAACGAACTCGGATGATCAAAAAAGGTTGTATATCATGGCAATAGCCATGTGTTTTACTCGTACGGCCGTTCTGCTTCCAGATTGGTATTACAATAGTCAATCGGACACCGAAATATCCGTAGTGCAATTTTTTAACTAAAAGTTACTTTAGCCGACGAAATACCCTTATTTCGTCGGCTAAACTTTTCAAATTTCGTCGGCTAAAGTTCACATGCTATAGCCGACGAAAAAAATACTTTAGCCGACGAAAATTTGTTTTGTCGGCTAAAATTTAACTATAGCCGACGAAAAAATTAGTTTAGCCGACGAAATTTTTTTTCGTCGGCTAAAATTTCACTTTAGCCGACGAAATTTTAACTTAGCCGACGATAAAAAAATTCGTCGGCTAAAGTCCACTTTAGCCGACGAAAAAAAATTTCGTCGGCCTGTTTTTAGATATTTCGTCGGCTATAGTCTTTTTTCTGGTAGTGCAAGATCTTCTCTAAATTTGATGTAAAATTAGAATTTTGGCAAGTCAAGATACATCCAGACTCCATTCCTTTAACAACATTTAGAACATCTCAAGGACGCTATGAATGGCTTGTCATGTCATTTGGCCTCAAGCAGGCCCCGTCTGTTTTCTAAAGGAAAATGGATAATATTTTCAAACCTTACTCAGATTTTTGTATAGTTTATATAGATGACATTCTTGTCTTCTCACGAACTATGAACGAACATCTGAACCATCTTGAACAAGTATGGATGTTGATTGTCTAGAAGGGAATCATCATTGGACAAAAAAAATTCACCTCATAAAAGGAGAAATCCATTTCTTGGGCATTCATGTTAAAGATGGAGAGATTCGTCTCCAAGATGATATTGTCAAAAAAATCAGTCAGTTCCCAGATCATATTCCTGATGCAAAGTCCTTGCAAAGGTTTTTAGGAGTTGTCAACTTTGCGAGAGATTTTATTCCTCAAGTTAGTGGTCTTACTACTCTACTCTCTCTAAAGACTAGCTCCAAAAAGAAATGATCATTCACAGACAGTAATACTATCAGAAAAATCAAAAAGCTAACCAAGAACCTGCCTCCTTTACAGTTACCTGAAGAAGAAGATTCGATCATTTTGCAGACTGATGCAAATGATTATTACTTGGCAGGAGTTGTATGGGCTATTGCCCCAGATACAAACCATGAAAAGATTTGTAAATTTCTCTCGAGAAAGTTTAACATAGCAGAGTTAAACTATTCTACTAGGGACAAAAAATACATTGCTCTTATTAAGAGTATAAAGGGGGCTGAGGCCTTTTTAGGGAATAAATTTGTAGTTAGAACTGATAACAAAAGAGTAAAAAATTTAAAAAACTATAAATTAACTGATGCTGCAGATAGGGGAAGAGTGATGATATGACAAATGTTTTTATCTCAATATGAATATGACGTTGAAATGGTTACAGGTAACAAGAATTTTCTACCAGACGCCCTTACAAGAGAAATGACAATGTTTCAAAGAGATGAGAGATGCAACCCAAGAAACAGAAGACCAGAATCAAAGGAGAAAAATCTTTGGGAAAAATACATGGGTTGTGGTAAGACTGTAGGTCCTCTCCATGATGGACCAGGTTATCAATTCATCGTATCTTATGGAGCAGATGAAACAAGTCAAGCAACAGGTTATGACATGATAAATCCAGCTGATTGGCATAAAAGCCCAAAATTCTCCTTACAAGATGAAAATCAATCTGGAAAATCTGGTGAAGAAGAAAAGCTCACTCAGAAGTATTTGTTGTATCCAAAAGATACAACCTCAACTGACCGGTCTCAGGGTAAAAGACCAGCTAGCCCGTCTCAAACGACAGATTGTAAAGACATATCATGTCACACCCCGAATCTTTTGAAGTTAATAAAAGTTACCTTTTACAGAGATTCACGAGTTACCGAGGACTTTTACTTGCGATCGGTAATTCGATAAGTTATCGCTCGAGTTAATTTTCGAGTTTTTATAAGTACTCCAAATACCTAAATTGATGACTCGATGTTGTAGTACCTATCGACACGAGTCTCCCGGTATTTTCGGATTATTTTTCGGAGATTCCGTCTATTTCTTACGAATTTCCAAAGTCCTTGGTAATTTCTAAATTATTATTTTCTGATTTTAAAACCCCACATTCAATCGTGGCCTTTGATCTCAACTAGCATTTTAGACCATTGGATCTAACTATATACCAACCAATCTCTTCTCTTTCTCTCATTATTGTCGAGAGAAGAGAGAGAGAGGCAGAGAGATAGACCGAGAAGGTCTGATACAGTCCCGCCGTCCAGCCGCCGTCGCCGCCGCGTCAGCCCGCGCCTGGCCGTCGCGCCACCACTGTTGAGTTCGCCTCTGTCTCCTCTCTCCATCCATGGTCATCTTTTCCCCATCCACTCACTCTCCTCTCCAATTCGAAAGTCAACTCCTAGCCCTAAACCGGTCTCCTTGTCGGTTTTCCTTCCTCTCCGGCCGGCCATGGGTCTGGAAGTTCTGGTATCGTCGCCGTCGCCGTCGTTTATGGTGGTCTCTGTCCCTGCAGAGGAGGAAGGAGTGGAGATGGTGATGGGGTTGTGAAAATGAGAGCAGGCAGAGGGAAGAACAAAAGAGGAAGGAGCCGAGGAGGAGGCAGGGCTGCTGTGGAGCTTCAAAGTTCGAGTGTTGGACAAGGGGAGGCAGAGGAGGCACTGTGCTCAGGTCCGAGTTGGACGAGCAGTGGGTAAGGTTCAGTATTTTCCCGTGTTAATGGTTGAAGCTGCTGCTTGATTTGTTCTTGTGGCTGTGTTGTTGTTGGTGTGACTGAATTGCTGTTGTTTTTCCTACATATTGTCGTAACTTGGTGACTCGGAGGAAACGGGGAGGCTATGGCGAAATTCCGGCGAGTTACCGGAATCCGGCGAAGATTCCGGTGATACGGTAAAACCGGCTGAATGCCGAAGAGGTAGGAATCGAATTCCTGTTAAGCTTTGAGTCAAAAAGTGTCAGTTAATTCGTAATTGAGACATTTACGGAAAATTAGACATAAGTAGGAAGTTTCCATTTTGGGAAACTTCCCATTTTAAGGAAGACTTACCAATTTAGGAAACTTTCCATTTTGGGAAACTTTCCCTTTTTGGAAGGTTTCCATTTATGAGAAGATGTTAAATCGGGTTGAAAAGGTTAAAGAAAATGTAGAATTCAAGTTAAAGGTTGTGAAGTTAATTAGGGAAATTTGGGAATTATAATATGTTGACCACTCTAGTGGTTGAGGGAGATGTTGACTCCTCTTAACGGAATTGTCAAGTTAATCGTGGGAAGACAATCGGATAATTTAATTATCGACGTATTGACTCACAATAAGTAAAGAGATAAATACTTATGCTAAAGTGGCGTAAACGGAAACCAAACTTCGAGTCGATAATCGGAAATAAGTGTGATGTTGAAAAGCTGTTAAAAAGAAAGGAATTTGGTCAAACGTGGTCAAATAGGATTTCCTGGTCAAACTAGAAAAAGACCAAGTCAACGATGAAATGACTAATGTTTTGGGTTGTTTGTACAGTCTCTGGTTGAACGTGAGACGGTCTCGACTACGCGGTTAGTTCGAGGGTTTCGCTCGAGGAGCTTTCCGAGCGGGAAGGTCGCAATAGTACTGTGAGTGGACATATTATTTTAAATAAATGCATGCCTTAATTATCGATTTAATTGCATGGTTTTTATGATCGTTTTCGAGAATTGTATTTTCTCGGGTTCTTGGAGGTGTTATTTGGATAAAGTTTAGCGGGAACCTCGGTTAAAGGTTTTCTTGATTTTTATGCTTATACGTATTTACCATTATTCCTCCAATTTGCTATTTCTTTCTGAAAATGGTTAATAACGGGGATGGCCCGTCATTTGAATGGAATTGAACCCGAGATTTTGTTGGAGAGTGGATTTATGCATATATGACAAGGAGTTGTTTTAATTATTTGTTTGGGAAGAGAATTTGATTAATGTATTGTTATGAATATTCATTTTAAGGGTTGACCAATAAATATGCTAGCTAGAGTAGCGTGAGGGCGCTACTAGAGCTCTTAGCTCCGACCCTAGCCTGAGAGGTCAGGCAAACTACGTAGTGCACTATGAGGGTTGACCGTATCATTTTATTTAGAGCTCTTAGCTCCGACCCTGGTCTGAGTGGACAGACAAACCTGAGAGGTCAGGTTGATATTATAAGGGTTGACCGTTATCCTTTTATTTAGAGCTCTTAGCTCCGACCCTGGTCTGAGAGGACAGACAAGCCTGAGAGGTCAGGTTGATATTTCAAGGGTTGACCGTATTATTTTATATAGCTAGCATAGAGTAGCGTGAGGGCGCTACTAGAGCTCTTAGCTCCGACCCTAGTCTGAGAGGTCAGACTTAATATGTTTGAGAACATTTCTCTTCCCATAATCCTTGTTTATCTTATCTTGCAATTGTGGAATATCTGGTATTTGTGGGCATGCATAAATGATTTTTAAATTGATATATTTTTGGGAGAGCATTAAAAGAAATAGAGTTTTATATTTGATTTTTCGTCCACTCACTCTAACAGTTTTTAAATGTTTCTCTCCTGGGCCTTTCATTTTTAAATGCCCAGTGATGCAGGGTTCTTGAGAGGAGGTCGAGCGCGTACGAGAGTCGAGGCATAGTCGATCATTCCGTTGCTGCTTAAAATTCTTTGGGGTAATCATCTCTGTAGACTGCTCTGACTAACCCGGTTTAGTTAGTTTAGTAGGAAGGGTTGGCCATTTCAAGGGGGTTTCGGTAAGAAGTTCCCTTGAGGTGGTTCCCGCAGGATTTACTTCGGGTTAAAGGGGTTTAACCTGGGGTGGGTCCTGTCATATCAAGTCTTTTAATGGCTGCTGCTTTGCCTAAAAACAGAGTAGCCCCTTTTAGGGGAAACAAATCGCATGCGGTTACATGAAAGAAAACCGTTCATGGTCAGTCTTTGAAAATTTTTAAAGAACCAGTTTGAAGATACAACCTCAACTGGCCGGTCTCAGGGTAAAAGACCAGCTAGCCCGTCTCAAACGACTGATTGTAAAGACATATCAAGTTTGTTAATGGCTGCTGCTTTGCCTAAAAACAGAGTAGCCCCTTTTAGGGGAAACAAATCGCATGCGGTTACATGAAAGAAAACCGTTCATGGCCAGTCTTTGAAGATTTTTAAAGAACCAGTTTTCCAGACAAAAATGTTGTCAGCATTCAAGCAAAAAATTATCATAGACAATATTCTTTATGCATTCCATGAAGATCATCTGTTTGGAACACTTGAAACACTTATAGAAGAATTTCATGGAATCCATGCAAAAGAGAAGGAAAAGTCTAAAGTAGTATACCTAGAAAATCCAGAAAGTACTAAGATCCCTATGACAACAATGAAATGGTCTAAATGGTTCAAATTCCATGAGTATCTGATAAAAGAACAGACGCTTCCACCAACTTTTTATGTTGTTCCTGGCCCATATTATAGGAGATATCTGGTTAATGTCCAAACTGAACACCCTCAGAAACAAAAACTATGGTTAATGGAGAATGATTTTATTCATAATCTTTGGACAAAATCTAATGAATATTTAGAGGGATTCCCTGAATTGATAGTTCAAGCTGTCAAGAACATTATGGCAGACAGATGTATCTTGAGATTAAAGTTCATATCAACTCCAACGGAATGGATAATGCTGAAAGAACAAATGAACTATATCTCTCCTTATCATTATGTCAGGATAATTCAATGTCAGATTAAAGGAGCGAACATGATGAGCGAAAATGACAGTCCTAATCAGAGTATTCCATAGATGAAGACCATGAAAATCATATGTATCAAAAACATGGTTGTAGCACCCCAGGAGGGGAAACTACAGTGGCGACGATTTTAAGCCAATAAGAAGTCAACACGTCCGAAGGACGTGCCAACAACTTATTAACCTAAAGTCGTAGGCTTTTTAGTAAGTAAAATAAAATTAAACTTTAAAACTTGGAGTGGCACCACAAGAAATTCTTAAAACATTCATCAGAGTTTTTCTAATTTCGCGGAAGGTGGTCAAATTAAAGGGGCAATTAAAAACTTTAGCGACAACAATAAAAATATACAACAAGGTTAACAAATCGGGATGACACCTTTTCTGTTTATGTAAAATGCTCTAGTATATGACTCGAAGGGTAAAACTAGAAAAGTGAGTACATCTTGGACCAAACATCGAGTAGGACATGAGGCTCCACACACATAGCTCTCCCTATCTATCCCGTCACAGTACCTGCAAACAATCTGTTGTAGGGGTGAGCGTCGTCCTCGCGTGCTCACATATAGGCCCACCAATGATAGGTTTGAAAACCATAAAACCATATATATATATATATATACATATAGATTTGAGCTCTTGATAAAATCATTTAGAAAATCCTTGGCACACAAAAACATCATTTCATATCTTTCGGGAAAACAGTGCAGTATGCTAAAACAGGGGCCCAGAGCGCTCAATGAACAATACAGCCTGCAGGGCTTCACGAATCTCTTTGACTGAATCCCGGGTTTGTCTATACAGCAAACCGGGGCTAACTACCTATGCGTCTAAAGACGAATAGTAGCGAGAGTGTCCATTTACTGCTAATGCCCAACAAATCTCTCGTAACAGCACACCGCACTTACGTCTCGCTTGACTCTGTACGAGACGAGCATAAGTGAGATAATTAAAATAAACAGGGCATTGCCCCTCCGGAGGTTCACGGTCATCGACACCGTGGGAGTGTTATATACTAGGTCCCGTCACTCTCAGGTCACGTACCAGAAATCAGGACAACGGTGCTCAATATATCACATCATCATATAAAAATCATTTACGTCTAGCCTCGGGTTTTCTTGGCCCAATCATAAATCATTTATCATTTAATATAAATAAAACTTTCCCGAGACATGGACCATGAGCTTACACAAAATCATGCACTTTCTCATATATATACAAAACCACTACCAAAGAGGGTTTAGCTTCCCTACCTGGAATAGCTGTTCCTTACGTACGCTTTAGGCATCTAGAAACTGCCTCGGTGAACCTGGTCATGATATCGTGCACAATGCTAAACAAAGTGAAGTAGAGCACGTTTTAAAAAAATAAAAAATTGAGCTCAGCCAAGCAAGGAAGACTTGGAATCACTAAGAAAGATTGAGCAAGGGCCGGATTTGACAAGAATGGAAATGGGATGAAGAGGCGCAGCATAGTCTGGAGCTGTCTATACTAGCAGTGGTTGATAAGCTTGAAGCACGATCCTACACTCAGAGGTATGATTCTCCTTTGTCAATTCCAATTATTACTAACAAAATGTTATCATCTTTGGAACAGGGCCCTAAGTTAGAATTTAAAGATCTCCCCAAACACTTGAAGTATGCATATCTAGGAGAAGAGGACACTTTACCAGATATTGTGTCTTCATCGTTGAATGAGCAACAAGAGCACAAATGTTGAAAAGCACAATGTGTGAGAGTCATGGCAACAAAGGATGGCGCCATCAGAAAGAAAGAAGAAGTCTAGGCTGACAGACTATAATTTTCTGGGTTTACATTGAGGACAATGTAATTTTCTAAGTGTGGGGTAGAGGTTACATAGTAATGTATTTTGTTTTTTCAAATTTTTCAATTTTTTGTCGAAATTTTTACATTTTTTCGTAATTTTCTAAAAAAAAATTATTTTTGTTTCGAAATTTAATTTACTTTTTGTTTTTGTTTTTAAAATGTTTCATTTGTTTTCGAGTCTTAGGATATACCCTTAAAAGTCTATGATGATTTTATCTTTTAAATGCATAATTGACGGGTTAACATTTATCTTAAGAAATTGCAAGTTTCATGGATTTTGTGAAGTGGTATGAACACTTGAGATTTTTGAAGAAAAAGTATGCATGTTTTGATAATTTGTTTCCATAAAAACCTATGTGAGAATTTGAGCCTAAATACTTTCTTTTTGAGTGATAAATGCCATATCTTTCGAAATTTCACTATCTTTTAAAACCTCATTATTCTTTGCATATTCAATGACTATGTGCTATAGCTTTTAATGGACTCTAGAATTTACTAGAACTTGCTTATGTGATTTTCGAAGCTTTATAATCATAAATTGTCTTGATTTTGAATATGATTGAATTTAATTTCATTAGGATCACCACCACAGCCAAATTAAGTCTGTGCCTATTTTGTGCCCGTCGTGGGACTCCTTAGTAAACCCCTTTGAGCCTACATTAAGCTTTTTCTTTCATCACCCTTAAACAGAATTCCTCAGCTTAGAATAGTTAATCCTTAACCTTGTTATCAAGACTTGGCCAAACATTTTCGATGGAGCTGTGATGTGATGCCAAAGAACAAGTGTGGGGTATCGTTGAAGTGTGGGATTAAGCACCAATGTTTTGTATTGTATATGTGCCAAGCAATGTATATATATCTGAAAAAGAAAACAAAATTTTCCAAAAAAAAAAGAAAAAAAAAGAAAATCAGAGAAAGAAAGGAAATTTCTGATCAAAAGTAAAAGACATGAAATTCTATGGTGTTTTGTAAATTGTGGACTTGGAGTTTGTAATAATTTGAAGGTCTAGAATTATCTATGTGACTTTTGTTCATGTTCATGAAATTTGGAGAAGTGAAGAGTGACGTATGGGTCCAACATGATGGAATTTGACCCATGGAGTGGAAACATAAGGGGAAGCGAAATTTGCTAAGTCTTGGTGATTTCTTATAGCATCACTTATTCCAAAAATTCCTACCTTATGAAACCAAGCCCCATTACAACCATATTATTGAGATTAATTCATGATTCTTAAGATAGCTAAATTTGATTTGTAGAGAATTTCTCATGAGTTAAGCATATGGTTTTGGTCCATTACTGCACTTAGTTGTTATATGAGGTTTTTCCATGAAAAATGTTATTCTCAAAGAGCTTTTATTTGTTGAGATATGCAAGTTATTTGTTATTTTATCATCTTTTCTCTTGCATATACTATTGAGTGAATACCATTTTCTAGTGAAAAGAAGAAGAGAGTAAACCCTTGTGAGGAGGATCGAATTGCCAAACATGTTATACTAAGTTTCGAATTTCTTGCTTGATCATGCTATGACACATGTTTATGAACCTTTGCAATTGAGCTTTCACTTGAATGTTTGAACTTGAAAGTTATGCATGATAAAGATCCTAAGACAATCTATTTAAAGGTATTAGAAGTTTTGTTTCATTTTTAGTTTTAGAGTCAGTTTGCTAAGGGACTAGCAAAGGGTAAGTGTGGGGTAGTTTGATAAGTGCGTTTTACGCCATGTTTTTAATGTGTTTTTACCCTCATTTATACTTGGTTTATTCCTTAGTAATGTCGCTTTTACTAATTTTGAGTCAAAAGGGTTTTTCTGTAGAGCAATGGCTAAAATTGCATTTATACAGAAAATTGTGCTTAAGTGTTGAAAATTCGATTTGGAACAAAGACTTGGTTATTTTCTTATGGTTCGTTATATTGTTACATTGTCATTTTTGATGAATTTGGTTTAATGTGTAGATGACATGTATATGGACATATTATATCAAGAATAATGAAGATTGGACTCATAGAGGACAACAAAAGAAGCCACGGAAAAGAAGAAACTCCGAAACATTGCATTTTGATCCGAGCAGAAAGTTCCAGAAACCCTACATCAACTTTGGAATTTCATATCTGGAGAACTAGGAGGAATTTGAGGACGAGCTATACACCGTTGGAAAGCTGTGCGTGTCTAGTTTTCAGATCAGCTGGAATCATATCAATTGGAGTTCATATGAGGGAGTTATGATCAAAACAATGGATGGAGGTCAAGCTGCAAAACTGGGCAGTTTCTGCCAAAGTCTGTCCTTGCCGAGTTCTTGCATGGATTTTCGCGGCCTAGAGAACCCAAGAACTTGTGTATGAGGCCTACATGGATCCAATAACATGTAGATGAGTCTAAGAAATCAGAAATCCAAGGTCCAAATAGGATTCCTTGTCCAAAGATGAAAGGAGAAAACCAAGTCCAAAAAGGAGACCAAGTTCAACAAGGAGTATCTTTCCTTGCCGATTTCCCTAGGGTTTTCCCTTAGTTTTCTCTATAAATAGGCCATGAATAGATCAGTTTTAGGGGTCTTTCAATTGCTCAAAAACATAGTATAGCCAAACTCTACCCAAAAACCCTCACACAGCCGAAACACAAAGCTGCCGCCGAACACCCCTTGGAGCTGCATCAATCATCCATTGCTGCCAACCATCCTTGCCTTAGCCGAACCTTTTAGGTAGGATTTGGTATGGATTTCTCCATGTCTTTGTGTATTTTTACTGTGTTTATTGTTCTTCATAAATATTATTTCTGGATTTTTGGTTTTATACAATATCAGATGTTGTTAAGTTTTTCTTTGTGATCTTTTTAATAACATATGAGTTGTGTAACGATTTAGATTGCATGTTAAGGCTTATGATTTAGATTAGGTTGTCTATGTTTGTGTGTTTAGTAGTTGTCGAATTGATTTATTGCTTACCTGATCACGTAATTGAACCTGAAGATGGTCTAGAGCTCAGATGTTTCTAAGGGAGGAGTTTAATATGCCGTAGTAATCTAGGGTTAAGTTCACCGTGTCGGGTTCTCAATTCTATTGCTGCATAGGGTTGCTAGGGTAAGTGATTTACATGCTAATAGGATGAGTGACGTCATGCCTAGGATCATGTCTCCAACGACTCGTGAACGGTAAGTGTATTTTGTGTTAATGTGATGCGTGTCGTAAGCATTAAACAGGATGACACATAAACTTAGGATGATGCGTGTCGTAAGTTCTAAGTTACATGAGAAGTCATAAAAAGTTGGAATTATTTTGCCTCTATGATAACATAAACATAATAACTTAATCTTGCATAAAACTTATGTGTTTTCTAATCGGTGTTTGCTATAATTCGTGCTTGAGTAATGATAGACCGACCTTGTAAATAATCTTGTTTTTTATTTTTTTTATGTTTCGAACAAAACCTTAACTCCCATATATTTCGATGTAAATATGTTTATATGTATGAATCCTACTAACATCTTCATTTTGCAGAAAAGTAATCATTCTCTAATGTCCCCGGCTAGAACGATACCCTACTTACTAATACTACACGATAGGGTTTTAAATTGCAGGTCAACTTTTGGCACGTCATATCTCTAACATGTATGTCATTGATACTAAAAGAAGAGTCTGTGTATGCATTTCCAACAAAATTGAATTTACAACTCTATCCCTAACAGGTATGTCATTGATGCTAAAAGAAAAGTCTGTGTACTATATTGTGCACTTTATAAGTTCAGGTACTTTATTCACAGTCCTCCAAAAGTTCAGACATTATTGATGTTAAAAACTCAATACACAATAAATCACAAGTTAACGAATATCTAACATTAGTCTCAAATGGTGATATCTGGACTGCGTGTGAGGACGCGTCACCGTACTATTCAGGTGACGAGTAATGATTAATAACAGCTGACACTGTCATATGTTTGTTACATATTTAAGATGTAACGGATTTAGCTGTTTAGTCGGTTGAAGTGCAGCAGAAGTGCGTTATTTAAACATATGTGTCTACAATTGTTACGAAGTGTGACAACACATTGCAGTACCTTGTTGATAGCATGATTGAATAGTGAATATGTTGGCTGTGGCGGCAGATTGGTGCTATTCATTTTGATGATAGTAACCGATCTGCAAATAACTTATGCCATTAAGGAATTACCCTCTTGCTCTATTTTAAAAGTTATAAAGAGCAATATGCTCCGGGATGGGATCTATGCTTCGTTAATAATTAGTAGAAAACTTGATTTCGTGCTTATAATTTTGGGTTATTTAGGGTAATGAGATGTATATTACACATTCATTTATTATTAATTAAACAAAAATAAGTAGTTAAATGAGTAAAATTTAAAACATTTACAACAAAATTACTACATTTATTTTATACATTTGTGTATAATTGTACCAAGTAACTACAATGACAACAAGTTGTATATAAACTTGAAAATTGTCTTAAGTTGAGTAATTACCTCTAATAGAACAAATATTACCTAAATAATAACTACATTTACTAAAATGACAACAAATTTGTTGTTATATCAGTAAATGTAGGTATCACAAACACGTATATACCTTAGAAAATTTCATTATCTTGTGTATATGTATTTATTTATCTTGTGCTTGTGCTTGAATGATTATACAGGTGATGACCGATCAATGTAGATGTTTTATTTGATTAGGATTCATATACTATTATTTGAGTTTTGTGGTTCATTGTTCATTAAATATTTTGATTTATTAGTCCAAATTTACTAGGTTATTTTGGGTCCGGGTGTTACATGTTAATTTCTCAATTTTTTTCTAACTTGCAATTTCTCATATTTCCCGTAAATGACAATTTCTCATATTCTGATATCTGGCAATTTCTCAACTTCTCCTATATGGCAATTTCTCAAGTTTTTATATTGTGCAATTTCTTAATTTATCATTTTCTCATAACTAACAATTTCTCAATTTATCATATCCTGTAATTTCTCCATTTCTCAATTTTTCATAATGACAATCGGAGCATGTTCTAATATAGCACGCGTAAGTGGACGAATCAATTATAGAATAAACACAAGGTCATTCCCTCTATGGATTAATTAAAATAACTAATTAATACCTCTTCAATTGAAAAATAGAGTGTGATTTGAAAAGTCCATACCTCTTCAATTGTTTTAAAAGCACCTCACTGAAAACCCTAGAGCGTTGTCACCTAGCCTTCTGGTTCATAGTCAGACGGACTTATACGGGTCGTGGACCACTGCAGGGGTTCCCTATCATAGGCGCAATTAGGAAAGGATGGTTGGGTAGTCACCTTCAACCTTGAGAGATCGGGTCCGATCCAGGTTCCTGGAGTTGTGGGTGATCAAGAGGGAGACTGATCGGTGGGGTGCTGGTGGTTGGTAGTGGGATCTAGGGTTGCTAGAGCAGATGATCACAACGACTTTGTCCCAAGCAACAACAAGGGATCTGGAAGAATATGAGCAATGGAAGGATCTACGAACTGTTGGACGACACGGATCCATATGGGATCACATTGGTTTAACTGTACCTCCATTGATGTCAACCGATTTGAATTTTTGGTTTCTCTATTCAGGTCTGTGGCGATACTATTGCAGACCCGACAACGACGGGATTGGCTCTTTTTCCGATCGGTGAGGTTGTTGGAATATGCACTATGCTTATGGGCTTGGGCCCTTTTTGGTGGCCATATGATCCCTCTTTGGTATTTTGGTTTATTTGTTTGGTTTATTAACTAGTTAGTAGTTTTTGGCTTATTTGGTAGAGATGATTGGGCTCTATCTTGGTGCTTGCACGCAACGTGTCGTGTCTGCTATAATGAGGTGGCGAGTTCTTTGTTTTGTCAAATGGTCGCAACCTCCAAGTGGCAGGATGAGATTTAGTGTCACTGAAAGTATTTTCCAGTAACAACGTAGTGGGAAAGTTGATAGACATAGTAATTCATGGCTCTGTATGAGCTTCATCTTTTTGGTATGTAGCTAATGATGCACTCATTGTTAAATGGTGTTTGATAGAATGCATGGTATGTATTCCTGATATTATTTCGAGATATTGTTACATTATGAGGTTTAGCTTAATGTCTTTTTTTCTTGTATTAATCTTCAGTTTCATTAATGATTATGGTGTGAGGTGTGCTAGTTTAACACCTATTCGGAAAAAAAATAACTAAACAAACAAATCTCAGACATGTAAGGCAGCCCAATTTGAGTTTAATAGGATTAAACTTTGAGATCAAATCAGATTGGATTGGTTATTAAGTGGCATGAGGGAGAATAAGTCGATCAATTAGGAGAAGGCAAAAGGCCCGCCTTTGACAAAAGTAAAATGTGAAATAATTGTACATGGGGTCTGCTAAAGCTCACAAATACGTGGACTAAATATGCTATTTCCAAAAAGATTGTGCCACTTATTGAAAGATTTGGTTTTCTTTGGGGATGATGGATAGTGGCCATTGAGTCCTGTTCCTCTTGCTACTTCTCTCTTTTGCCGACCTAAAATAAGAATATCCCTACAATGTTCTCTAGGAATCTCAATTCCATGAATGCCATACATACTTCCATTATAATTTTTAAGAATATCAAAAAATCAAAATCTAATTATCTTTTTTTATCTGTAAACCATAGAATTTGGAAGAACATGAGTATAGAACTAGGATGACATTGCCACTATTGCAAGTTTTTTTCATTTGCAGTCTTGAGTTTTCACACCTTAGCCAATTGAATGCTTCACTTTCAGGGAGACCGTATGTTTCGCTCTTTCTTTAAATCACGAAAAAGTCTTCACATGAATAGATTGTCATCCACCACAAGTATTTGAAGTTATGAATTTTTAGGATAAAAGATTGGAGAGGAATTAGAAATAAACAATAATTTTCTAATTAACATATGTTAGTAATATTTAAACTCATTATCTTAAAATTATTAATTAACACGTAATCAATCAATTCACGGTTCACCCATACATTACCTGTGTCATTATCATCTCATACGAGAAAAAGACAACAAAATGCTATAAGAATCATCATCTCATACGAGACAACAAAATGCTATAAGAATCATGTAAAATTGTAAATACTTAAATTCCTTAACTCATAACTCCACACACATTTCCACCTTGCTGTAGCAGATCTACTCGTCTTGTCTATCATTTATGAGTAATGAGATGTCGACAGGACAAATGAGAAAGAAATCAAGAAGAGAGAGAGAACATGTTGACAAAGTACATAGAATTATTTGTTTAGTTCTCTCACCAAACAGGGAAGGAAAACGCAACGCAGTCAAAAAATTCGTTCGCACTTGCAATTTGCAAAGCAAAAGAACAGAAAAAGTACAAGCAAAAACCAAATGGCCAAAACAAGAGAAGTAGGTAACGTAATCCATTTCCCCAGTTTTTGAAAAAACATCTCTTTCTCTCTTCTCCTCGTTCCCACGCTTAACTGAATCTTCTGTTTTCTGTTTCTTGCAACCCAATTCAAACCAAACCTTTAGCGTTTGATTGAACCAAACTCAACAAGCTTCACAGTTTGGTCTGTTTCTAAATTATTGTTCTTTTTCTTGTCGGTGGTGGGAAAGATATGGGCTTTCCGGCGGCAATTATGATCGCCGGTGCAATTCTGATGTCGGCAGCGGTGGTGCTATGTAGCACCTTCCCGTCGACGCTGGTGTTGGAGAGGGCTTTTCCGGTGGACCACCGAGTGCCGCTGAGTCAACTCAGAGCGCGTGATAGAGTTAGACATGGCCGAATGCTGCAGAGCTCAAGCAGCATCGCTGATTTTCCTGTGGAGGGAACTTTTGATCCGTTCCGAGTTGGGTAGTTCTCTCTCACCTTTTCTCATTTGGGTTTGTTGGATACTTGGATTCAATGTGTTTCTTGCTTTGTTTGATATGATTGGATTCTCGATTGGTTTCTGGGATTTGTTTCCTTTCTTGGACTTGGTTGCTCTGTTTTGTTATGTGTGTTTCTTTCCTTATTGGTTTCAGTTCATTAATTTCTGGTTTTGTCTTTTGACGATGGTTTTTGTTGAGTAATGTTTCAGTTTGTTAACCTCTTAACTTTTGGAGGCTGACTCTGTTTTGTTGCAATTTGTAGGCTTTATTATACCAAATTGCAATTGGGATCTCCTGCTAGAGACTATTATGTACAGATTGATACTGGAAGTGATGTTCTTTGGGTCAGTTGTGGTTCCTGCAACGGTTGCCCCGAAACAAGTGGACTCCCGGTACACTCACAGTTCATTGTTCGTTTTGTTGTTTTGATTTTTTAAGACTATGAGAACTTTTTTCAAAGTAGTTTCTTGTATTTCATACAGATTCAGCTCAATTCCTTTGATCCTGGAAGCTCATCAACGTCACAGTTCATTTCTTGTACTGATAAAAGATGCAGTATTGGGGCCCAATCCTCAGATTCTGATTGTTCCACTCAGAATAACCAGTGTTCATACACATTTCAGTATGGAGACGGCAGTGGGACATCAGGCTATTATGTTTCGGACTTGTTGCATCTTCAGACCATTCTCGAGGGTTCTATGACCCAAAATTCTTCTGCTTCCATTGTCTTTGGGTGAGTTATCACAAGTTTTCCATAGTAGAATAATCGGTGCGTCTCTTGTACACACTTTTTGAGTCTTGGAAGTCATTCTCTTAGATGGTATAAACAGGTGTAGCACCTTGCAGACTGGAGACTTGACAAAGTCTGATAGAGCAGTTGATGGGATCTTTGGGTTTGGCCAACAGGGTATGTCTGTCATCTCTCAATTGGCTTCACAAGGAGTTGCGTCTAATGTATTCTCCCACTGCTTGAGAGGAGATACTAGTGGTGGAGGTATTTTAGTTATCGGCGAGATTGTGGAACCAAATATAGTCTATAGTCCACTTGTTCCATCACAGTACGTTGCATTCTTTTATAATTACAATGCACATCTTAAATTGTTACAATGCACATCTGAAAGTTCATACAATACTAAACTGCTATCATTTTGACTAATCATTTGGGCTCAATATATCAGGCCTCATTACAATTTGAATCTTCAGAGCATTTCTGTCAATGGACAAGCACTACAAATTGATCCAACAGTGTTTGCAACAACCAGCAATCGAGGAACAATAGTTGATTCTGGTACAACTTTGGCATACCTTGCAGCAGAAGCTTATGATCCTTTTATTAATGCTGTAAGTCTTAGTTGAGCAATTTGCTAGTCTTAAGTTGACTATTTTGGACGTCATTCTGTTTCTTGTATTCCTAGTAATTTAATTCCCATCTTTTCTGGTTTTGGAATAGAGTGTGGAATTGTACTACTATGTGCTCAACCCCAGTTTGAAAAGATCAGAACTAAATTCTTTTTTCTTGTCTTGCAGATTACCACTACTGTTTCACAATCTGTGCGCCCTGTTGTTTCCAATGGAAACCAGTGTTATTTAATCACCTCTAGGTTCGCCTTTTTGATTCATCATCTCCAATTTTTCTTCACTGGTTTTCTCTTTCGTTATGAATTCACTCTGACTTGTATGTTATCCATTCAGTATCAATGATATATTTCCTCAAGTGGCTTTGAACTTTGCTGGTGGTGCATCTATGATTTTGAGACCTCAGGACTACCTAATCCAGCAGAGTTCTGTTGTGAGTTTTTTCTCTAATTCTCTTTCTATTGTCATGAATCAGTCCTTAGAATGATACTCCAATGTACAGACATCCTTCTGCATGTTCACATTCTTCTCCATTATTTGTTGGTCTCCATTTGTAAGCACTGGTTTTTGTTTGAAAGTGGAACTGATATCTCCAAGATATAAAAATAAACTGTCACTGCATAGCCTGTCCTCTTTGTATCACCTTAAGCAGAATTGCAGTTTGATCTCTCTTTTTTTCGAAACTATGCTGATTTGTGTAAATTTTGAGCACAGGGTGGTGTTGCAAGGTGGTGCATTGGTTTGCAGAAAATTCAAGGTTCGGGAATAACGATTTTAGGAGGTACAACACAAAACTAGAAATTTTTCATTGTCTGAGTTATTTTTGGGGGTTCTATAGGTGCATCTTCCATAATCACGAATTTTTAGAGGTGTAAATGCTTCCATAATCTCACAGGTTTTAGCTTTATTTGAACAGTTTATTTGAAAGTTTTTCAAGTTCACTTTCAGTAGACACAGTTATGTGAGAGCTTGTTCTTCATAAATTCTTTGAATCTACAACAGCACCAGATTTGGTGCAAGTTAAACTACAGATTTTTAATTTTATAAGCTTCTTTATTCCTTGCTTCTGTGGCTCCTCAACATTCCTCAGCATGCATGTATGCTTATATGCTTTAACCATCTGCTTTTGGCTCTTTGTTTATTTATAGTTAGATGATGTATTTATCTAGCACACCCTTAATAATGTAATCTTCCTTTTGCCAGACCTTGTCTTAAAAGACAGAATCTTTGTTTATGACTTGGGTGGTCAACGAATTGGATGGGCTAACTATGACTGTAAGTATAATAATTCTCATTCCTACCTAAAGTATATTTATGCAATTATCTATTTCTATTTGGTATCTCACTCCCCAAGTTACTTTGAGTTTATGCAACAATAGACTCTGATCCCTTTTTATCATCTTCATTTTTCTAGGTTCATTGTCAGTTAATGTCACTGCTACTAGTAGAACCGGAAAAAGTGAATATGTAAATGCAGGACAACTAAGCGACAGTAGTTCTCTACATAATACAGGTCCTTACCAGCTTATACCTGTTATGCTGATCTTATACATGCTAGGAAACTTCCTGTTTTTATAGCATTTCATTCAAATCATCTGTGGGGCTACAGGCTACCATTCTTTCTCCTTTTGTATATTTTGTTCTCTTGCTGGTTTATATTTGTAGCTACCAGCAAGACCATAATCCCTTTTGGCTGTTTAGTGTGCAATAGGTTTCGTGGTTTTCATTGTCAGTAGTTTTTTTTCCTTTCCCCATTGTCCATGTAGAGTTTACACATTACTGTTCCACAAGTTGTAAATTACATTAACATGTAATTTGTTCGAGCAATATATATATATTAGTCTATACAAAGCTTCTGTGGTGTGCAACAGTGATGCCTGTGTGAGTTTGCATGCGTGTACATACCTATCCTATCCGATTCATTTTGGCTTTTGGAAATTTCAACCCGGATCATATATGCTGCATAAAATGGATTGCAAAAGAGAAGTCATCCAAAAGAAAATCCCTTAGTCCAGAAAAGAGTACACATGTAAAATCTCTCCCCATAGGAGTTCTGTAAATTATACCTACATAATGAATCATTATTGATCCAGCATTCCGCAATAAAACAGCACTTTCACATTTTCTTTGATCTCTGGAAGGGCTCGGAGAGCTTGTGCGCCCGCACCAGTTACAGAACCTCCATCCGATGCGTCAATGACATGCTCGAAAAGCTACCAAATGAGCATAGTATGCAGGAGGCACTGCATATAAAAACAAAACATCAAAAAACAGCCAACTCCAATATTCTGGTGCAAGCGAAAAAAGATTAGTACCAAGACACCGATCGAGTGCACCTTGCATACCTGAAAAGTAACTTGCAAACTATCGGCTGTGAATTTGTTTTCATCAAACAACACATGGACGGCTTGTTCAAATTTGTTCCTTACATGCGCAAGAGAATCACATCAAGGTTCAAATTAATCCACTACACAAACTGTGCATTCTTAACAGCGTGTAGGCAACAGATAAAACCACAATCTTGTAAGTAGACACGACACAGGTACCTGGATTCCCGCATGACTACTGAGATAGAAGTCAAATTTAGTAGGATGGCAAATCTCAGTGTCAACAACAGTACCTAAACACAATTACACTGAAACAGTTAAACACTTGGAACCAGAAATCACATTTATTTCTATTAAAAAAAAAGAAATCACATTTATTTGGCAACAGTGGAGAATGAAAACTTGAACCTGGTTGAATGTTCCCACTCCTGTCCATCTGACTACGATTGTTATGATCAGCAGGGAAAAGGCCAGTCTGATGCCTTTTCTGGACCACCACAAACGTTACTGTTGCCATATATCCTTCCTCCAAAAGAGGCACAAGCCTGTTAAAAGAGAAAAAAAAGAAGCAGAAAACATTATCACGAGGATATAAATTGAAACATGCTCTATTCATAAATCATGAAAACTGTTGCCAAATTTCTGGTACATACCTTTCTTATTGCATCCATCTCATATAGCAAAATCTGGCTGAATTGAGCCTCGCTCACGCCGTCTCTCAGGTAACCACAGAACACATCAGTTATTATGTCACT
Source organism: Comarum palustre (assembly GCA_951800085.1). Taxonomy (NCBI): domain Eukaryota; kingdom Viridiplantae; phylum Streptophyta; class Magnoliopsida; order Rosales; family Rosaceae; genus Comarum; species Comarum palustre. The sequence continues at coordinate 8,839,873 of OX637582.1, read as the reverse complement.
GCGATTTGATCGACAAAAGAGAAAATACCAACAGTTACCTGTAGAATATAATTCTCCAGGGCTTTAATCTCTTTTGTTTGTAGAATGCAATAAGAAGTTCCATAAACAAGTAGAACAAAAAAGGAATAAGAATGATGGTTGTTAAAGGAAAAGTAGAATCATAGTTACATATTAAGACTCCTAACCTTATCATTCCTCCATGAACCAAACCCTTCTCAGATTTGCTTGATTTATAAAGATCTTTAATGATTTCATCACGGTGAGGTTGTGCAGAAACAATTGCAACACTGAGACACAATGCCTAGTTCTGTTTTACAGGTTCGTTTAATCTTCCCTGCAATCAAATTAGCACGATTACATTTTAAGCTACATTTTACGCATTACAACATAGTTCTGAGTCATGTTGTGATACTCACCATAAGATGAATCACTAAAATCAGGCAAAAGGACAATTAATAACTGAAGTTGTCTTCCCTTCTGAGCAGACATTTTGTGAAATCCCGAAGTACCTTCTCAATTTGTCCAGGATGAGATGACTGTAATGGAAGTAACGGTTGGAAGAAAAATTCATAGAAAGATTCACCATAAAGAGAATCAGGTCAATTTAAACAATTGAACGTAAAATGACAGATTGAGTAGTCAGTATAAGATCAGAGCATCATACCATCCCCTTACTGGCCTCAAGAAATGGAAAAGTAATATCTTGGGATAGTGTGGAGAAATTGACAAATTCCCAAACTTGCAATTTACCACCATTGACCATTTTCTACAATTAAATTAAACAAAATCAGTAATACAATTTTCATTTAAACCGCACTCTCATAAATCAAAATTACTGAGTGAGATCACTGTCGTGGTATTTGAGCTGAAGAAACCAAGTAATCACTAAGTGCAAGAAAAAATAACATAATAAAAGAAAATTGTAGATCCTTAATTACCAATGGAGATGGTAAAACTCGTGCTTTGACCAGTGCCATTTCGTCTCTCACTTGTAATCCAAATTCCCTCATAAGAAGTTCTTTATCATCTCTGTTGTTCGTTTTCTTCCTAATCATTTGTCCGCAGATGTATAAGTATGAGCAGATAGAAGACCGAAATATTACAAATAAAAACTAGCAAACAATGATGGTATACCCCTCAGTTATACCATTTTCTCTGGCCTGAGGACGATGACAAGTTGCTCTTAGTATGTTGGTGACTTCTTTTTGATTTACTTTCTTTGTGTATCTCTGTCCAGCAACAATTTGCAAAGCTGCAGAAATATAAAATGATAACCACCAGCTTTAGTTAGAAGAGATCGAAGCACAACAGATTAACAATTTGTAAAGTCGAGAGAAACAGTACCTCCATAGGCAAGTAAGTAGGTTTTGAATCATTGCCAGCTTGAATGGCATGCCAAGCTACATATTTGAGATCAATCGTGTACTTCTTACGATAATATTGAACAACTGATACATTCTCATCTTCACGCGTAAACCTAAGATACAAAATCGAATGTTAATGTATCAAAAACACATTTACCTAGATATAAACAGGTGGAAAGCTTCCATTGATTTTGTAAGTTCTCTTAACTTCTTCATTTCTGAATTGGTCCAGTCCCTTGAAGTAATCTCTACTTTGATCCGCTTCAATGATCTCTTCACCTGTGCATAATTATTTAAAATGACAGCAACAGATTCACAGGGATAAACCACAAGTATACATACACATGCATAAGTGAAGACTGTCTGAAAGAAAAATAATAAGTGACTAGACAAAAGTAAACTCAGAATATTAAGCAGAAAGTGGAGATTAGGAAAATCATATAATGGATCTAACTGATACGTTTGTCATAGAAAAAAGAAAATTCAAATTTTGGAGAACCTTCAAGACAGATTAACCATGCAAAACTTACGATCAGAAATTTAACATACCTTCATACAATAATCATGTAGTTAAAAAGTTTGGCATGAAACTCAGTCACCATAATGGGTTCGAAAAAAGATCTGGCTGACACATCGCAATACTAATTTTAATCAGAGTTGGAGCAAAGGACTTGGTTTAATGTCATAGAAAATAAGGTAAAAGAAAATTACCGATATTAAGAGTCCTAGCTGGGTGGGCCGTAGACTTTGGTAAAACCCTTTCCAGAATTTCAAACCTTCACCGAGACTGCCTTTCGGTCCAAAGCTCAGAGGAGAAAAATGACCTTCCAACAACAGTGTACGTGCAATAGAAAACAGTCAAAACACAAATGAAACAACATAAAAAGGAACGAAACCAAGTCTATTACATATGGAGTAGCTCTAAGAGCAACATGAAGAACTTGTATTGCGTCTTGAGGCGTTTCAACATTCTGGCTGCGCAAGAACTGTTGTAGTCGATAAAGGTCTGGCTTATTGACCCAAGAGAGAGCCACCTTAAACTCTCGATCCATTCTGTGACATTAAAAAAACAAGTACACAAAATTTAAACAGACTTTAGAACACAACAAGAACAATATAAAAGTAATGACTCATATTAACTACCTTCCTCGAAGTTGATGACCCTGCATCATTTGGAAGTAACTTGACAACAAGCTCTCTGGAAGAAAAGGGCAATGGCCGTGCGGTATAGAGACTCAAGTAATCAGAGACATGGAAATTGGAGATGGTTGCAAATGAGGTAAACCCATCACTTTTGCACGTGTCTCTAACTTAGTTCGCTAAGAATGTGCCAAAGCTATCTCTAAACTATCACTTGTGATTCAGATTTTGGTGAGTCTTTGGCTTTTCTTTTCGTCTTTTAGTTTCAAATGGAATTAGAACCCAGTTCTTCGTCTTCAGTCAAAACGGAGTGGGGAGTCGAGTTTGGGTGGAGAATTGAAGATGAGGACTGTGATTTTGGGGGAGAACTGGAGACGATTTTACGACACATTTTCCCTCAAGGGTTTAAGAATATTGTCTTTACGGCCTTCTCTAGTGAAACCAAAAAAGACGCGGCGACACACATGACCCGATTCAAGGTCTAGCGTGGGTAATAAGAGAACAATGATATCCTGAAATTGAAGCTCTTCGAAACGTCCCTATCTGGAGCAGCTTTCAATTTGTATTCAATCGAACAAGAAGTGGTACGTACTATTGAACAATGGAGATGAAGCTCTCCGTAGTTGATTGGCCAACAATGGAGAGGTTATTTCGAGAGACCTATGATACCATTGAACCAAAATTAGACCTAGATTCACTTACCCAGATGCGCCAACAGTGCATGGAGTCTGGCGTAGCTTTCCTGCAGTGCTTTAAGATTCAACAGGAAAAGTGTGACTACTTTCTACCAACCATCAAGCTGGCTATTAGTGAAGTGATGAAGAAGTCCAGCAGTTTTGTCGATGAAGGAGTCCAGCAGTTTGTCCGAGTCTTCAGCATTTCTGGTTTCTGTTGAAGACATCCTAGTATGCAGGGTTTATTTGTTTTTGAATGTTTCTTGTTTAGCCGTTTGTGGCTTAAGTTTGTTAGCTTGTTTTCAGCTTTTCAGTTGCAAGTTGTAGGCTATATATAGCCAATGATCACTCATTCAATAAACATCAGTTTTCTGCATTTCAATTTGCAAGTGTTTGAGTTCATTTATCTCTAAACCCTTTCAAATTGGTATCAGAGCCCCACTGGGCCTGATCGGAGAACTAAGCCGCAGCTTAGATCAGAAAAGAGAGAAGAAAGAAACACGAAAGATGAGTGAAGAGAAACTGTCTGCAAAGATTCCTCACTTTGATGGACTTCATTATGATCATTGGAGCGAGCTGATGGAGAATCTCCTACGTGCAAAAGGTTTGTGGAGCTTGCTTGAAAATGGTTTTGACGAACCACCACAGGGAACAATGTTAACAGATATGCAACAAGAGCAGTTGCAGAATGCAAGGATGAAGGATCACAAGGTGAAACACTATCTTTTCAGAGCTATTGATCGAGTAGTTTTCGAACAAGTCTTGGATAGACGCACATCCAAAATTGTGTGGGATTCTTTGAAAAGAAAATTTGGAGGGAACGATCGTGTAAAGAAACATCTTCTTAACACTCTCAGGAGAGACTTTGAAGTGTTATCCATGAAAGAAAGTGAGACGATCATGGAATACTTTGCAAGGGTGATGGTGGTTGCAAACCAGATGAGAAGCAACGGAGATACAATGGTTGATGCACAGATTGTCCAAAAAGTTCTTCGAACTCTAACAGAAAAATTCACCTATGTGGTTGTATCTATAGAGGAGTCGAAGGACACAGATTTAATGACAGTCGATGAACTCCAAAGCACTCTGATGATCCATGAGCAAAAATTCAAGAAATATGAGAGAGAAGATGGTGATCAAGCTCTCAAAGTAGAAAGCAGCAGAGGAAGGGGTAGAGGAGCCTATCGTGGTAGAGGAAGAGGGCGTCAGTTTTTCTCAAAATCCACAGTGGAGTGCTATAAATGCCATAATTTAGGGCATTTTCAATACGAAGGTCCTAAATGGAACAAACAAGCCAACTATGCAGAGCTTGAAGAAGAAGAAGAAGAAGAACTACTCTTAATGGCATACGAGGAAGAAAATGACTGCAAACGAAGTGATATTTGGTTCTTGGACTCAGGCTGCTCAAATCACATGTGTGGTGATAAAGGTATGTTTTTGAATATGGTTGATGGCGGGAAACATTCTGTGAAGTGTGGAAACAATTCAAGAATGGATGTAGCTGGAAAAGGAAATGTCAAACTGGTATTTAATGGTATTAGCTTTCATGTTCAAGATGTTTACTATGTTCCAGAGCTTCGAAACAATCTGTTGAGTGTAGGACAATTGCAAGAAAAAGGGCTGGCCATTCTCATACATAATGGTGTATGCAATATCTATCATCCCAGGAGAGGTCTGGTGGTACACACAACCATGAATGCAAATCGGATGTTTATCCTTCTGAATGAGAAACCAAACTCAGCCTTCAATGGTCAAGAATGTTTATATACCACATCTGATCTCACTTATCTCTGGCATCAGAGATATGGACATTTGAGCTACAAGGGACTGAAGACTTTGCAGTCCAAGAATATGGTACGAGGACTACCACATTTGGATAATTCCAGTATCATCTGCACCAATTGCTACACAGGTAAACAACATCGTAATGCCATTCCAAAGAAGAGCAAGTGGCGTGCAAGCAAAGTGCTGGAACTAGTGCATGCAGACATATGTGGTCCAATAGAACCAATTTCAAATAGTGGGAAAAGGTATGTCCTATGTTTCATTGATGATTTCAGTCGAAAAGCTTGGTCCTATTTGTTATCTAAAAAGTCAGAAGCATTGGAATGTTTCAAATTGTTCAAGAAAATGGTGGAGAAAGAAGCAGAAGTGTCCATCAAGTGTTTTCGGACAGATAGGGGAGGAGAGTTCACTTCATTACAGTTTCAAGCTTTCTGTGATGAGGAAGGAATTAAAAGGCAACTCACCACAGCCTACACACCACAACAAAACGGAGTTGCAGAACGTAAGAACAGGACAGTAATGAACATGGTACGATGCATGCTTACTGCTAAGAGGATTCCCAAATCATTTTGGCCTGAAGCTGTGAAATGGACCTTTTATGTTTTGAATCGTTGTCCCACCTTGGCAGTAAAGAACATCACCCCACAAGAGGCTTGGAGTGGAATAAAACCCTCAGTTGATCATTTTCGAATTTGGGGCAGCATTGCTCATGTGCACATTCCAGAAGCAAAAAGAGGGAAACTTGATGATAAAAGTTTCCCTTGCATTTTGTTAGGTCTCAGTGAAGAATCAAAGGGATATAGGTTGTTTGATCCAAAAAAATAAGAGAGTTGTGGTGAGTAAAGATGTTGCTTTTGAGGAGGATAAGATGTGGGAGTGGGATTCTAACTATAAGGATCAAATAGAAGCTGAATTACTATGGGGAGATGATGACATCAGTGATGATAGTGAGGACGAGGAGCACAGAGATGAGCATGAAGGGGCAGATATGGAGTTTGATAATGAAGGAAATGAAGGAGATAGTGGAGTTAGGAATGAAGAAAGAATTCCTAGTAGTGCTAGGAATGTAGCAGCAGACAACAGTAGAACAATTGAAGTAAGGGAAAGGAGGACACCTGCCTGGATGGGAGACTATGTAAGTGGAGAAGGATTGAGTGATGAAGAGCATGATGGACCTACTGCTTATATGGTGATTGGTGTTGTTGAAGATCCAGTGTTGTTTGAAGATGCTGTAAGGGAGAAAAAATGGAGGGAAGCCATGGATAATGAGATTCTGTCCATTGAAAAGAATAACACCTGGACTCTAACGAGTTTACCTAGTGGAGCTAGGAAAATTGGAGTCAAATGGATTTACAAAACTAAACGAGATGAACTTGGGAGGGTAATCAAATACAAAGCTCGATTGGTAGCGAAGGGATACACACAAAAAGAAGGGGTTGATTATTCAGAAGTATTTGCACCAGTAGCAAGGCTGGACACAGTAAGGACCATCATAGCTGTTGCAGCTCACAAGGGTTGGAAAATCTATCAACTTGATGTCAAGTCTGCTTTCTTGAATGGAGAACTCAGTGAAGAAGTGTATGTGGATCAACCGAAGGGATACGAGCAGAAAGGAAAGGAGCATATGGTCCTCAAACTACACAAAGCACTGTATGGATTAAAACAAGCTCCCAGAGCTTGGTTCAGTCGCATTGAAGCTTACTTCGTCAAAGAAGGATTTGAAAGATGCATAACTGAGCAAACTCTATTCACAAAGGAAAGCAGTGAAGGACATATTATCATTGTGAGTGTTTATGTAGATGATTTGATCTTTACTGGTGATAGTACAAATTTACTGCTTGAGTTTAAGAGGTCGATGATGAAAGAATTTGATATGACTGACATGGGAAACATGAGTTATTTTCTGGGGATTGAAGTGATACAGATGAAAGAAGGAATTTTTATTCATCAAAGGAGATATGCTGTGGAAATACTGAACAGATTTGGAATGTTAGAAAGCAAAATGGTTGGTACTCCAATTGTTCCAGGAACAAAGTTAGGAAAAGACAGACTTGGCTGTACAGTTGATGCAACACATTTCAAGCAGCTTGTAGGCAGTCTGTTCTACTTGACTTCCACTAGACCAGATTTGATGTTTATTACAAGCTTACTGAGTAGATTCATGGCTGGTCCAACAGAGCTACACTTACAAGCAGCCAAGAGAGCTCTGCGATATTTGAAGGGCACCACAGATTTTGGAATTCTCTACAAGCATGCAGTTGGTGGAAATTTCATGGGTTTCACAGACAGTGACTATGCTGGAAATGTTGAAGACAGTAAAAGTACAAGTGGCTATGTGTTTATGCTCAGTTCAGGAGCAATTTCTTGGAGCTCAAAGAAGCAGCCCATAGTTACATTGTCAACCACAGAAGCAGAATATGTCGCAGCTGCAACCAGTGCTTGTCAAGCTGTTTGGTTGAAAGGCATTTTGAAGCAGCTCAAACATGAGGTCGAGAAATGCACTAACATTATGTGTGACAACACCTCAGCTATCAAGCTCTCTAAAAATCCAGTTTTGTATGGACGAAGCAGGCACATTAGGGTAAAGTTTCATTTTATCAGAGAGTTAGCTAAAGAAGGAACCATAGCCTTGCTGCATTGTGGTAGCACTGATCAAGTTGCAGACATTATGACCAAACCACTTAAATCCGATGTTTTTGTCAAATTCAGAGAAATGATGGGAATGTGCAGAGTCAGTGAGGTAAGCTAAAACAAGTTTCATTGTGTTTAGCTTAAGGGAGAGAATGAAGTGATGAAGAAGTCCAGCAGTTTTGTCGATGAAGGAGTCCAGCAGTTTGTCCGAGTCTTCAGCATTTCTGGTTTCTGTTGAAGACATCCTAGTATGCAGGGTTTATTTGTTTTTGAATGTTTCTTGTTTAGCCGTTTGTGGCTTAAGTTTGTTAGCTTGTTTTCAGCTTTTCAGTTGCAAGTTGTAGGCTATATATAGCCAATGATCACTCATTCAATAAACATCAGTTTTCTGCATTTCAATTTGCAAGTGTTTGAGTTCATTTATCTCTAAACCCTTTCAATTAGGAGTCTTGATCATCGCCAACGGATGAAGCACCATGGGGAGTGCTTTACGTACATGGGAGACTTGATCAACATAGATGACAGCTATGAGATGATCCTGAATGAAATAGACGAAAAGAATAACGTCTCCAAAGGCACATACGTCCCATGAAAAAGTCAGAAAATAGAGGCCTTAGCCTTGTAGGGCCCTGCATAAGACCCTTACTAGCAAGGATATGACAAATCGCCAATCGACCAGGAGCAAGGTGGCGACAGAGTAATTGAGCTCATTGCAAACTTGCCACACATAAACTGAAGAACTTGAAGGTGGTTCATGAACCAATAATGGTCAAGTCCTTTACGTTTACTAAACCTAAGCATGAAACATATACCTACGACGCCAAGAATGTCAATTGGTCCTCAATGACCTTGTTAAGGCCAAATATGTTCGGCTTGACCATAGGGTCCTAACCAAGGAAGGGCTGAAAGCCAGGAGGTATATATTGCACCTTTCATGACGTCTATAACCATGATACCAAGGACTGTGTCAAGCTTCGGGACCAAATTCAAACTTAGTTGAACTCCGACGAACTGAAACTAAAATCCCTGAATGGCGTTGCTTCACCAGTACACGTGGACCCATTTTCGAACACTTTTGGTATGGTGGAAGTAAATTGGAGCAGTTCTAAGGAGTCCGACTCACGTCGGGCCCCAAAGAGGGGAAGCTCAAAAGCAGGGGCAGCCACTCTCAGACCCGTAAATACCCGTATAACATCGACCTTGCACACTAGGTACTTGACGACCTAATAGCTGACAGATTGGTGACGGTCGATTTTTTCCTGCCTTACATTGAATACAATAAGGGACGCCAGCATTGTAAACACATGACCTACGACTGCCAACAACTTAAGGATCAGGTCTAGGATTGGCTAGACGTGGGCTATCTACGCTTTGAATACAAGGATGGTTTCATGGTCGCCATGACGGACATCGCATGGCCTCAAGTTGGTCGTCGAAGGATTACCCTAGATCTCTCCCTTATCGATGGGTTCCATAAAAACCCCGATCGCGATCCTAGACGTCCATCAAATGACTACGTCTTAAGAGGAAGTCAAAAACCTTAACCTTGAACGCTTCTCTCTTTCCAGGACTCATCGGCGATGATTTTTCTGGCCAACATTGTGTTTTCTGTCCAGAGGTTCATTCGGGCCAGAAAACTCGTCGCCAGCGAGTCCTGGAAGGAAGGAATCAATCTTGGGAGGCTATACAGTTGTCCGGGAGGGAGAGAAATCTTTGCCAGCGTGAAACGGCAGAGAAACGGCAGACGTCCGCACTTTAGTCGGATTGCGGACGTCCGCTCTCCCGTCGCGGTCTCGTATCGAAAATTGGTGAGATGGGACGGGATAAAGTTTTAAAATGGCGGTACAGTACCATATCATCCCGATAATTTAAAAACATGATGGGATCGGGATGAGATCGGACGAGACGGGACCATCCCGAAAGTATAAGATATGTACTTATATCCGATCATAACTATTCATTTGTTAGGGTTTATGATCTTACAATGAACTAAAACTTACTCAATAGGATTCCTAAAACCTAAATGTAAACTCAAACACACTCACAAACTCGACGTCTGGCTTTTACTCTTACCTACATTATTTAATACTATATAAACACTCACAATTGTTCGTAATTGTCCCTCTAAATTTGAATTTCTACAATTGTTAGTAGCTAGAGGGAAAACAATATCAATAAGAAGATTATGTAGTGTTCAGAAATTTAGATCATGATTTTCTGGTGGCTTTGGGTGATTTTGTTGGGCGTTAATATTTATATTGTTAGGTTAGTTCATCAGACTCTTAACACTTCTTTCAATATTTCCATGGAGTTTTGGAGATCAAGGTAGAAAATTATAATCATTAATCTCCATAACCAAATATAGAATTTAGTATCAATGTATCTATTTTTCTATCTTTTTTTTCTTTTTCTATTGTGGTGGATCCTGATCCCGTCCTGAACCCGTACCGGTACCAAACAGGATCGTCCAGTAAGAGATAAATTTCTTAAAATGTAATCTCGTCATGTCCCGTCCTGAAAATATATTATCTAGAATCTCATCCCACCTCGTCTCATGTCCGGTCCTAATTTACAAACAGTTGAATTCCTTCTTTCTTTACATAATATAATATACAAAATGAAAAGTACACAATTTTATGGGAAGCTAGCTGTGAAAAAAATCAGACCAACAATCTTGTTCTTGACGTTAGTCAGAATAAGGTGTCACATTTTTTTCATTTGATTTGTCTTCGAATAATGTTTCAGTGAGACCATGTAATCCATCTTGTTATTGTCTTAGTTCAAATCAATGAAATCATCTTTTGATTTTGACAATTTATACAAAGAAAATGAATATGTAGCACTAGACCTGTCATTCGGTCAGTTCGAATAGGTAATGAGTGTTGCTTCAAAACTAAAACTTTCAGTAATGAAATATGACTACCAGACACCAATAAAAATTTTCGGTATAAGATAAATTTTACCAAATTCGGTATTACCAAACTTTTCAGCACATATTTTCATAATATAATGAAACAATAGAAGATTTTTTTAAAAAAAAATCTAGTTATTGAAACCACAACGTGCTTACTAATGTGGTATAACTATATGCAAGCATACATCTTCGTGAACTAACCGTAGAGAGAAAACAAAGTTTTTGAAAATATTGTGAAATATGTGATCAGTATGGTGAAATACAACTATGATAAAAAAATCACATTTTTGTTGTAACGTTTGGGTTTTGATTAAAGCAGTCAACCTCATTTATTCTTATGATTTCCTATAGAGAGCTATATTGTCGAGATATAATCTTTTCAATATTTTTACACGGGGCATTATTTATCATTCATATGAGAGGGTGTGAGCAGAAAAATATATCCAAATAAGACATAAAAGACTAAATAATAGCGTTTTCGTGTAATAAGTGACATTGTATTAAGGTTGAGCGTGTTGATCAAGATCTAAACGTTGTCGAAAATAGGTGAAATTTATTTCATTAGTCGTATTTAATTATACTAAACAATTCAAACGGACGAATTTTAATTTTGTATATTTTAGTCATAGAGACCACAATGTGTCTACTAATGTGGTATAACTTGTTTAAGTACGTTATGTCCAACTGTAGATCTTTATGAACCAATTATATAGAGGAAACCCAAAGTAAGAACCGGAGAGCATTAGCTGGCGATTGGCGTTGCAAGACAACCGCCGAGGAACTTGAACAGAGTCCTCATTCACATTGACGTACCAAATGTAGATAGAGCCACAGACTCGACCGTGGCATGTTTAAAGAAAAAGACTCATCAAAGAGGTTCTGGTCTAACAAAGTTAAAGTCGTTTTCTGTTCTTCAAAATTGATACCAATTACTAGACTTGAATAGCGTAATTAGCTGATATTTTTATGATTGACGCAACAGAGATATATATGAATGATAGATTGACTGGAATTCACCAATCGATTGTGACCCGAATCCACAAGGTCGATCTCGAATCCATGAGAGGTTCTTGAATCCACGAGGTTTTGAGAAAAACTCAAAGGTTTTGTTTTTATAAAAGATAAGATTACGAAATACATCAACTAAGGCTCCTTATATAGGAGTGAAACCCTAGGGCTACTAACAACAAAGCCTAAAGCTCATGGGCTACAAAGAAAATAAAGTCCAAAACAAACTAATAAAAATAAATTCAAAAATAATTAAATTCTTTTGGGAGCCCAACAAACTTGGATGTCCGAAAATAATTTGTTACGATCAAACTGTTCTCCAGTCTTTATTTTCCATCGGAAAGTGACCCCCTTCGTTCTGCATCAGTCTCTTCCATCACAAAAGAACTCAACCTTGAGTTCATCTTGAATAAAGAACAAGAATAAGATGACAACAAACCACATAATAAATTAGTCTATTGAACTTGTAGTTAATTGACATGATATTCGGCAAACTCTAGAGGCACAACCATGAATCTAACGCTAAATATAAGTTTTTCATATACATCTTGAGAGAAGTCTACTTGATTTCCAAAATTATCTTCTTAAATGACCTTTAGTTCTGGTTCTAAAAGATTAATTTAAAGCGAGATGTCTTTTTGAATGACCCTTGATTCTGGGTCTAGAAGATTCATTTGAGACGAGACTTCTTCAATATTGACAACCGATTCAATATGAGCAAATTCTTCTTGAACCTCTTCAAGGATAATGTCGAGTGGAGTTTCTTCTCGGCTCCTAGAAATATTGCAACCTTGAATGACAATCTGAGGCTGCAAAGTTTCTTATGTTGACAACTCATGGACAATTTCTTGCGGTGTTGCTTCCTTTAAAGATTTTTCTGAAATTGCTTCCGTTGGAATACTAATCTCAACATGACTAGAAACTTTTGTGGACTTATCCTTCTGCTCATCCACCTTTGAAGGGTATTTCCTAATCGAAAAATCTCTAGGTATAAATTTATCTCTAAGGAGACCTTTCATCTTCCTCCATGTTTTAACATGCTCCTTACCTTGCATCTTTCTAGCTCTTTGCAATTCATCCCAATAAACAGCAGCTGTACTTTTGAGATGAGAAACAACTTTCTTTACCTGTTTGTGATCTGGAATCTTCATGCTTTGAATAAAGTTATCAACTTTAACTTGCCATTCAATAAAATCTTCCACGGGCATGTGACCAGAAAAATAAGGAATACTCACCATGGTTTTGAAATTCTGATTAGCATCCTTACTCAACCTATCTGATTCTATTCCTCCACTCTTTTACAGTTATTGTTGATATTGTTGAGGTCACGCAACAACTCTTGAATTTCTCTCATCTGTTCAACCATCTCAGCTAGACGTTCATTCTAAGCATTCATCTCTGCTCGTGTAACAAGAACTTGATCACCCATGCATGCTAGTGATAATCACCAGGAAACTTCTTTTTTCCTCTTCTTCTTCTTCTTCTTCTTCTTCTTGTTTTGGGTCGAGTTAGATCGGAACAGCTACGGGTCAGGTCAGGTTGATGGCTTGGATCGGGTCGGATCATTGGTTACCAGGTCGGGTTAGTAGTTACTGGGCCGAGTAGGTTCGGGTTACTAGGTCGGGTCTGCTGCAAAAAAAACCAGTTTTCTAGGTTTCGAATTCTTCACATTTCTCTTGGTTGCTTCGTCGAGATGGGGTTCTGCTAGGCGGAGATGAGGTAGGGCTGGAGATGGCGGCGACGATGAGGCTTGTGGCGATGACGAGATGGAGAGGTCAAGCCTCGACAGGCTCAGCAGGGGCTGTGATGCGGCGACGCCTGCCTGGGTGCAAAGTGTCGGCGTGGAGGCTTGGCTGGAGCGGCGTCTAGCTGGGCTTGGCTGAGTTTCACCGGGTGGGGGCAGTGAAGCAAATTGACGACGGCAGCTTCTCTCTCGATCGAATCTGTGTATTTTTTTCTCTGTGCAAATCGAAGTTCACTTTTTTATATCAAATTGATAAATCACTCACCAAAAATCCATCAGAGGCTTTGATTACTAATTGACGCAACGAAGATATATATGAAGAAATAGATTAATTAGAATTCACCAATCGATTTTGACCCGAATCCACAAGGTCGATCTTAAATTCACGAGAGGTTCTCAAATCCACAAGGTTTTGAGAAAAACTCAAAAGTTTTGCTTTTAAAAAAATTAAAATTACGAAATATGAAACCCTAGGGCTACTCTAACAACAAAGCCTAAAGTCCATAGATTACCAAGAAAATAAAGTCCAAAACAAACTAATTAAAATAAAACAAAACAAATTAATAAAAATAAATTCAAAAATAATTAAATCAACCTTTTAGAATCCTAACGAACTTGGATGTCCGAAAATAATTTGTCACGATCAAACGGTTCTCAAATCTTTATTCTGTCGAAAAATGACCTCACTTCGTTCTGCATCAATAATCATCGAATAAGCAAGAAACGAAATCAAAAAATCATTCTGGTGCATACATTAATAAACAGAACGACCTCTACTGTACGTAGTTCCATATCCCGTATCCTTAATTTACGTGGGAGAAAGAATGAAAATCGGTTCCGTAACATATTTGATTAAAAAAAATTAGCCGGTGTCCATTCAGCAAAATGCTCAAAGTAAGAGCGATGAGATGGGAGAAATTACAAGACCACAGAGATGGAGTGAATGCTTCACATGCAATGTCGATTCAGACAAGGAAAAGGCTGGTAAATAGCATAGCCAGAGTTGAGAGAAGAAAGCACACAGCAGTCTTGGGCTGCCCATTTGGCGGTGGTGTAGATCCACCAGCTGGCCCAGGAGCTAAGGCTGCTTCTACGGATGGCAAAGGCGGCTCAAGCACATCACTCTCTGTCAGGTATGGATTTGGAGCCTCAGCAGGTGGCATGTAGACAGTAGAAATAACTTGTATCAGACTGCCTGGCTGAACAGGCCTCATGTAAGGAGGTGTCTCTTTATAACTTAAACAGCGGTTTCCTGCAACAATTAAGCACCAAAATGTGAGTCAGTTACCGGTCTGCATCCATTATTCCTACCCAGAAAAATAAAAAGGAATTGTATAATGCACTTGCTTTTGTATCGAGCAGCTGTTTTGGGGAAGTCTGTAATAACACCATCAATAGCGGGGCCAGTAACAAATGAATTGATCTCCACGGATGGATCTGAGAAGAAGTCCCATGCTTGAGATACGAACTCATTGCTGAAGAGTTCAACATAAATTGGTATTTTAAAATTCTGAAACTTTGTTACAACATCAGTTACTCCAGTGACGAATGCCTGATTTTCTGGAAAGACAGAGGCCTTTTTGATGACCACAGCATTGGCAAACTTCTTGATGTCCTCAACAGTTTTGTCAGGGGCACCACCAATTTCCTCTTCAATCTTGTAGACAAGTATATACTTGGTTTTCTCCTTAAATTTCATCAGAACAGAACTATTAGTGGACTGAATCATGACATTTAGGGCTGCCTGATTGCCAAAACCAGCTTTGTGTAACTCAGAAATAACTGCATCTGTTACACTTAGCCCCTTCTTCTCAACAAGATATGCAGCATACTGAAAAGTAAACAGTACAAAATGGCATCATTAGTGATGTAGTAGAGGTAAGTTTTTAATCAGGCTGTTAATAAACAACAACAAAAACATTATATTTGAGCACTGTGAGATGCAAAACATTTAGTATCAGCCATTGGCTTAAAACAAATGACTCCCATTTGCAACCCAACACGATCCCCAAGTCCATTTTTCATGTTGCAAGGTACGATGCGTAGGAAGGAGGAAAAGAGAAAAGATTAACACGGTAATGGCAGACATGGAAAAAGTTTATCTGGCTCACAATTTGGAGACAGTCCAAGAAGCTTTTTAACAATGAACACATCAGACATAAACCAGGCAGTGCAACTTTGAAAAAGATATTCTCACCTCTATGCCGATTAAGACACCAGTTAGAGAACTTGAATTTTTCGCCAAGGTCAAAAATTCAGATAGTTGCAAGTAAGTGCCAGTACTTTTAAACCTTGGATTCCTGTACAAGCTGAAATCTCTCTGTGGGCTTGATATAGTTGCTACAGTTAAGATAATAAAAAAATCAATACAAAGTTATCAATAACCGGAGCAGAAAAGAGTTCTTTTTTATTCTATTGGAGGTACATTGCTTGAATATGCAATTACTTGCTCACATAACTAGTAAGAGCAACATAAATGTCATCTGTGTATGTAATATTATATAAATTTTGAACACTACATGGCATACAAGTTGTCAAGTACGTTCTTTCTCGCAGGGCCATAAGATGTCAATCAAGTATTATGTTTGAAATAAAAGAAGCAGTACATACGCTGAAGATATACAAGTGTACTAATTACCTCTACCTGTGTAAACTATAGCAGAAAGAAACACTAAAAGTTCTAATCAAATTTTCTGTTTCTACTCCAAAGAAATAAAGTGGCACACGATTTTATCTCCAGATTTCAGACATAACGGTTTATAAGCCTTATGAAGAGAAGTATATAAAAGCACGAGATTCAATTTCAACATACGTTGTAGTGTTTTGATCTGATCCCATGTCAGACTAAAGGTATATATTCCACTGCCAACCTTAATTTCCGGAACAACCATTGTGTAATTGTTAAAAGGTGATTGAGCAACTGTAGTGCTATCAATAAGATTTATAGAGCTCAAGCAAAATGGTATCCCATCCTTGGATATTTGGACATTACAATCAAGTACGTCTACACCATCTCCAATTGCATGCATATATGCCAAGTCAGTACAGCCAGGGTAGTCTCCACTTGCACCATCTTTCGAGATAACCAAAGGTGTGGCTGCAGAACGAGAAAGATGAGAGGAATTCATTAGAAATAATGCAAGAATTTCACTTGTGAGTTAAAGAATACAGACAAGCAACCTCATTCAACACAAAAAGATCCAAATTTTAAACATAAGCACCAAAAAACAATGACATTACCTGGTGCTGAAGCATTCTTTTCTGGGTGAGCATAACAATCTGAACAAATCAAGAGAAATTTTCATCACTAAACTAGAAATTAATGCTTATTCAGAGATTAATACTCAATTGTAATAAGCAGCAAAATTCAAACACATCAGTCTGGTCTGCATATGTTTCCGTCTGATGTATTAAAATGAAACCTAGTAGAAAATTTTTGCTCATACTGGAAGCTTTGTTGATATGTCAAACATATATAATATATATATGCGTCAAAAATCCTAATTCTTTCAAGAATAAACAGATGAAATAGGAAATACTAAAATTTACAGAAATAAAAAAGTATTTATCCCAGTACAATTGAAAGAAATAATTACCTATGGCTGCTGACGGAGTTAAGGGAAAGTCAGACAGCACACCATCAACACTGAAATTGCCGTTGTCGAAGAGTGACAGGTACTCAGGAACTGGATCGTAACTGTAATTGAAGGGGAATGGCACGTCATTATACAAACCTGATGCAAATATTGTCAGCCCTGCTTTATGAGCATCTGAGACAATGGAAGTGTGAGGTTCTAAATAATTGTCCACAGTGACAGGCCATATGTAAGTTTTCGGAACTATAATTCCTGAGGCAAATGTCTTGATAAATGTGAGATTCTTCACTAGAGAACCATAAGTCTGGTTTGTTGAAGGCTCAATCTCAGCTTCATCAAGAAACTTAAAGATCAACTTTGTTGTGGTTGGACTAACACGTGCTTTGATACTGTTCAGAAAATCGACCTCTGGTGATGAGATGAAGTTGACAACGACTTTTTTGGATACAGAAAGCACATAATTTCTCATACTCAAGTTGTGTTGCGAGAAGAATATATTGTTCTACAAAGACATCAAAAAAGTAGGTTGCGTCAGATAATAGTTGACCAAAATAGTTTACAAATCTAAGAAATGTATTAAAGGAAAAAATGCACAAGTTTTAATACAAGAAAACTTATAGTCCACTGGTTACCTCAATATTCAACCATAAGCCTGGTGGTCTGAATTGCATAGCCACATCTTCTACAGTAAGAATTGGGTACATATTGCCATCAAACTTGTTCGTTCGAGTATACACTCCCTGAGTAACTGTTTGAGTAAAAAAAATCTGTCAGCAACTGAACTATGATACACCTAGAAGTGGAGCAGTTATGGAAATTAACTAAGAATACTCCATAGTAAACCGAAAGCATGACCAAAGAATTTTATTGTAGCAACCAGATAATGTGCCAATTTCATAAGCTATGCATGAATGTCAATGCGATAGCAAAAATCTGTTCAGACGACTGAACTAGAGTCATTCAAAAACTATGCCAACAGAAAGTGAAAGAAAATATCTCCATAAAAATCAATTGCGTCACACGAAACAAGATTTGTTGAGCAACGAGCAAACTTCAATTTAATGTTCTAAAATCTTTTTCAAAGACCATGCCAACATTGCAGATGCCAAAATTGCAGGGTTGAGTTGCCAGGGAAAGAAAAGATTCAGAGGAACATAGCCAGCTAATTTTGCTTTGAAAAAAAACGACACCAGCTTACAGCATCTGCTTGGATGGATACACAATTAGGTTGAGAAAAACAATTAGTGTCCTTGAAAATAGGCCGTCCCTCATGATGATATGAAAGCACATCAAAAAATTAATAAAATTCATAAATGAAAACAAGCACTTCTTTTAAATTCAACAAACACACTTCCTATCCAATTAGTTCAAATAAATTGTCCATGTGAAACAGTTTCAGTCAACTTCACTCACCAAAAATATTTGCAAGGTCCTTGAGAGTATAGTCAATGCTAAACCACCCTTTAGTGGGAACTCCATCAACCAGGTAAGTCTTTTCCTTCTTTGCAAAAACTTGATCAACATTCGAATTGTTATTCAGCAGCAGTTCTGGAAAGCATATTCCAGCTGCATCCTTTGTAAGTTGGACATCACAATACAATACCACATCTGTTACACTAGTGATCAAAGCCAAATTGTACGCTGCAGAACTGAAACCAGGAAAGAGCCCTGAAAATCCCCCTCGTGCTACGACCAAAGGCCGATCTCCTGCAAACCAACACAACCATGTAAGCTACAAATAAACACATCTGAAGAAAAAAAAATGTCCTACGATGCAAAAATTGAACTAAAGCAGTGATGCCCAAAATTGGGGACGACAACAAATTCCAAATACATATATCTTCATTTCCATCCTACTGCAAACTTTCAAGAAATGGCTGTATCTGTAATTTTACAATAAAAACGTTTTGTGAAAATTAAATTAATAGAAAAAATCAACTGTAGAAGATCCTACACTGAAGTAATTAGTATCGATTTCAGTCTGTGAATTAAAATTAGTCGAAAAAAAGCAACTTGTTTAGGTCTGTGTTTTCCTCTCCTTTTGAGTAATGACTAATTTGCAAGCTATATTAGTCTCCTATGAAAAATTTAGTATACGATTCTAGCCTAAAGTAGTGAATAAATTGCTTTAAACATGCATAGTCCCAATTAAACAAACTCCTCCTATTTTTTCTCAGCTCCTTAATTTGGAAACCAATCGAAACAAAACCGTCAACAATAAATTGAACTCAGAAATTTTCCACTTCAAGTCTCCTCCATTTTGTTCGCAATGAAGAAAAATCAAACTCAGCACTCATCAAAAATTAATTAATCCAACAAAAATATAAACCAAGTCACTGAGTCTGTGAAGCTCAAAGAGAGAAAACAAATGAGATCATAGATTGTTTACCAGTGAGAGTTTGCCATGGACTAGATCCCTGAGCAGAGACGAGAGCTAGTGAGTAGAGAAGAGCAGCGAATACGGCGAGGGGAGCGCGTGAGTTCCACATTGCCGGAGAAGTTGCCTCGCCGGCCGGTCAGGATCGCGACGGCGTCGTTTGGAGTGGTATCGGAAATTGTGAGAGATTTTGGTGAGCAGAGAAGAGAGAGAAAGAAATGAGCTCTGGAGTATTTGTTATATTTATAATCTGAGAATATTTAACTAATTAGAGTGTTTGGAAGACTGAGTTGAACTGGAATCGTGTTAAACATGAACAAAAACAATCAAACCAATCAATATCCAAGGCGTACATGCAATATTTATACCCTTCTAACTTCCTTCATGTTTTAAAGATGGAATCCTGTGAGAACAGACAACCATTTTCCCATTCGTTTAGAAAAACTGCTTTCGTTTCTTATTCTTTGTTTCTATTTTGATTTACTGTTCTATCTTTTATGTAATAAATTACTGAGTTTTAGAAATAAAATAAATAAAGGTAATAGCAGAAATGTTGGATAATTAAGCTGAACTCACTTAGAGATTATAATTTAAGTCAAGGTCTTAAAATCGAAATTTTCGGTAAAATTTTGTTGAAAATATCATTTTTTGGCCTCTGAAATATCTTTTACATTCCAAGCATTTTTCGTCTGAAATTTTTAAAATTTCTCAGATATTTTTTGAAAATTTTCATTTTTTTTATTTTTTACCCAAAATTTTCTAATCCTCAAGTTAAAATTCAAATAATTACTTTAATTCCTTATTTTTTGTCAAAAATTTTATAATCCACCATATACCAAATTAAGTTGATTTTTTACGACGAAAATCTGGCAATGTCTTATCTAATATATTTCATGTTTTATGAGGTGCAATATTCAAATGATAACTCATGATCACAGTTTGAAGCACAATTGTCACGACCCGAATTTTAGGATAACCAAACATCCTAAAACTCGAGACAAAATAACCTTACCAACAAGCTATAACTCAATAAAGTCGTGTTCCAAGGAACTTACTACCAAATCAACAACCGCTACAAGCAAAGTGTCAACCACCGACGAGTAAGCTCCTAAGCCTCCACTCTACAAATCACGGATATTCCCAAACGTGCAAGATCAACCATACACCATAGATTGGTGCACCAGGTTGTAAACAAACAAACCCGGTAAGCTTTTCAAATCGTATGAGTAAATATAAAGACAATCATGAACTAGTACCCTAAAGATACGAAAGCTCCCGAAATAAGAAGATTTAATAAAAAAATAAAGATTAAATAAAACAAGCATTCATTGATATAAAATAATTATAACGATAAAATTATACATTTCCTACATAAAAAGATTAATTCAGGAAAATGCACAGAAAAATCATAATCAAAACATGGAAATTCTGACAATTAAAGGTAGTTCCGGAATTACACAAAACCACAAAAAATCTAGGCATAACAGAGAAAACAAAATTAAATAATAATAAAAACAAACACGCTCCACCTGAGCCAAACGTCACACTAGAAAAATATGTGTGTATACCACTAAGGAGGATATAACTTACCAAACTATAATAGATCTCTTCGCCACTAAAAAGGATCTAGACTGCAACACTGGAATAGATCCCTTCGCCACTCAGGAAACAATAGATTGTTTCACCACACATGAAACAATAGATCCATTCGCCACACGGGAGGATCTAGATGCTACACATGTAAGCATATGAGTCAATCTCCCACAACTAAAACACGCAGTTCACCACTAGAACACGATTCCTCTGACTGATCACGAGGCACAACTACTCACTCAACCTTAGATACCGCAAAAGTTTAAATACATATTTTCGATTCATCTAACTTCTCACCTGGCACATATGTCGTGAGTCAACATCATCAACTCCACTAGTCCAACTTTAGCTCCATCTGACATCTAGAAATCATTGGAGCGTCTACGTCAATATAAAATGACCAACACACATATCCTTCTCATCTTAATATTTCATAGCAATACTTCATTCTCAGTAATGACGTAATCTCAAACCGTCATCACGTCTTTTATGGTTCATAGTCGCAAAACTGTTTAAAATCGTTTTATAAATGAAAATCATTTTTAACTTACCAATGGACAGTACTCGATCAAGTCCATTTATTTTTAAATCAAAACTTGGTTTCCAAGAAAAGCAATTTATAATTTTACGACAATGAACCATAAAAGAAAATAATGGTTCCTCCGTGAACCAGGTGAGATATGCTCACTGCATGTAAATCAACTAACTATATCGCTCCATAATATATTAACGATATATTATACTCAAGCACACACACACACACACATATATATATATACATACGCATATTCTCCTGGAATATTCTCACCAAACATTTCATCCGCATCCAAAAAATATAATTATGCCAATTAATTATATAATACCAAAACAGAACATTAGTGAGATTTACTCATCTCAAAATCTTATTGCGTCTTCTATCTCCCCACGGTAAGTCCCTAAATACTTGGTCGAACAATAAACACCTACAATTATATAATCGACCTTAGTTTCCATACGAAAGTAATAATGACTTAATCCAATCCTCCAAAATTATCAACCACAATTTAAACGAACTCATTCAGTCTTCATCTACACTAAAACACCCTATGAATTTACCTCTGTAAAAACTGACGGTAAATCCGCTTCGACAAAACCCTACACGCTCATCCGATAACCAAAATCGACATGTTATATATTTACGTGTTCGTATTGACAAGCACATGGTACTAGGACAACCTATTGCCCCAGAAGATGTCAGATGCGCCGCCAAAGTCGACAATGTCTAAACTCGGTATCAATGTCAATGAGTTGTCTAAAAGTCGTCTTATGATCCAAGGTTTCAACCAAGGAGAACAAAGAGCAATAGGAATGATTCGGCTAGATATGGCTATCAGCGAATTGAAGTCAAACACTTTGTTCCATGTGATTGACGCAATGACTTCGTACAACCTATTGTTGGGGCGACCATGGATTCACGAAAATGGAGTTGTGCCTTCGACGCTACATCAATGCTTCAAATTTTATCGCGGAGGTGTGAAAATGGTGGTAGGTGATTCAAAGCCATTCACTGAAGCACGGTCATACTTCACCGATGTTAAGTTCTACGCAGATGAGGAGTCGGTAGTAGAAGTCCTTCCGGTTGAAGTATCCTCTACATGAAAAGCCACGGAAGTAAAGAAGGAATTTGACACACAAAGCAAGATGAATGAAGAATCGCATAAGTCTACATCTGAAGTTATAGTATCAACTACAAAAGAGAAATCCAATCTGGTTGCCCCAGTTCTTCGCTATGTGCCATAGTCAAAACGCAAAAAAGGAGAATGCCCATTTGCAGGAGCAAAGAAACAAGAAAGCCCTCAGAGATTAGGAGAAGAGGACATAATATTGTGGAAGGAAGCGTCGATACTACCCTTGACGAAATTTAATGACTAAACTCCTACCAAACAACCATTGAAGGGGTTTGTCAAACTGGTTCAAGGGAAGGTAGAATATGAGACTTTACCCGAGAAAAGGACAAATGAAGAGTTTGACCCCAATGCTTACAAGTTGTTAGCCAAGGATGGGTTCGATTTCAGTTCGTCAAGCGGAGGAGGTGACCAAGTTGTCGGCGAGAAAGCACATGAGCTTAATGAATCTCAAAAGAGATTAAGAGAGCAAAGAAGTGTTTTTGATTTGGCTACAGCATGTCATGGTTTTGTCTCAAGTAAGCCAATCAAGATCTCGAGTAGAAGATAAGCTACTCAAGCAAGCACACATTATATCGGTGTTAAGGAAATAGAAGATGAAGATCCACAAGCTCAATCTACATCTCGCACTTCACCATTCGATCGCATTTGCCCAAGTTCCCGAAGTATAATCTCTGAATCAATAGACATGGTTTCGGTGTTTAAACATGTTGATAGACCAACAAGTCGGGGCTCAGTCTTCAATTGCCTTGGCGTCTAACCTACTCGAACTTCTGTGTTTCAAAGGTTGTCGTCGTGTAGTGAAGAAAGCAAACAAGTAAAGTCAGCTTCTCGAAAATCTGCATTCGAAAGGATCCAACCGCCTAAAGAACAATAGAGGGGCAAAAGAAAAGAAAATGATGGACAAGTTGAAAGAAAAGAAATACGAAGTCTCATTCCCTCACGCATGAAAAGGCGATGTGTGTTGGAGGTGAATTTGACTGACTAACTCAAGGTGAAACAACACACCATCATATGCACTGGTCAAAACAAAGGAGATGATGCTACTAATGATGATGAAAGTGACATTGTTGAATCTGTCTATCATATCACGATAGCAGAAGCTGACGATTATGAATGCTCTGATGACAAAGTAAAAGAAGCTCCTCCAGAACTTGAGGATGGGGTGAAGTTTGCAGTTGATGAACTCAAGGAGCTCAATTTGGAAACAGAAGATAACCCAAAACCAATATTTGTGAGTGTGTCATTAAGTCCCAAGAAGAGAATGAATACTATGACCTTTTGCTAGAGTACAAGGATGTCTTTGATTAGTCATACAAAGAAATGCCAAGTCTTGACCCAAAAGTAATAGTTCACCGATTAGCTGTTAAATCCAATGCTCGACCTATCAAGCAAGCACAACGACACTTTCAGACAGGGCTGCAAACATAAATTGAAGCGGAAGTGGACAAATTGATCGCCGCAGGATTTATTAGAGAGATGCAATATCCTAAATAGATCACAAATATTGTCCCAGTAGAGAATAAGAATAAGAAAATCTGTATTTGCGTAGATTTTCGTGACTTGAATAACGCATGCCCAAAATATGTCTTTCCTCTGTCTAACATTGAACTCATGGTGGATGCAACCACGGGCAACGAAGCTCTATCCTTCATAGATGGAATGTCCGGCTATAACCAAATAAGTATGGCATTAGAGGACGAAGAGTTAACTGCATTTCACACACCTAAAAGCATTTTCTGTTATAAAGTCATGACATTTGGACGAAAGAATGTTGGCGCAACATACCAACTTGTTATGCAAAGGAACTTCGGAGAAATGCTTCACATATATGTCGAATGTTATGTTGACGATCTGGTTATCAAATCGAAGAGAAGGCATGATCACTTACAAGACATGTGAAGAGTGTTCGATAGGCTACGCTAGTACCAACTCAAAATGAATCCTTTGAAGTGCGTTTTTGGTGTGAGTTCCGGAAAGTTCCTCGGATTCATTGTGAAACATCGGGGGATTAAAGTTGATCAATCAAGGATTAAGGCCATTCAAGAAATGTCAGAGCCGAGCAACTTGCGCGAGTTGAAAAAGCTACAAGGAAAGCTTGCCTTCATTAGGAGATTCATTTCAAACCTAACGGGTCGATGCCAACCTTTTAGTCGATTGATGAAGAAGGATATGCCTTTCGTATGGGATGAAGCATGCCATAACGCCTTCGAAGGTATAAAGAAGTACTTGGCTAATCCTCTAGTGTTGCGTGCTCCCATCCCTTGAAAACCCCTTATCCTCTACATAACAGCTCAAGAGAGATCAATCGGAGCACTTCTAGCTCAAGAAAATGATGAGAAGAAAGAAAAGACGTTGTTCTACTTGAGTCGCACTCTAACGGGAGCGAAGCTAAATTACCCTCCAATAGAGAAGACATGTCTCGCCCTCATTTTCGCAATCCAAAAGTTGAGGCATTATATGCAAGCTTACACAATACACTTGGTAGCATGAGCTGACAAGTTAAGTTTGTCATGTCAAAACCAGTTTTGACCTGACGAATGGCCAAATGGTCCTTAATCCTAAACAAATATGACATTGTCTATGTTCTTGCCAAGGTAGTTAAAGGGCAAGCCTTAGCTGATTTCCTAGCTGATCACCAAATTCCAGCAGATTGGGAAATTTCGGATGACTTACATGATAAAGAAGTTTTCCTTGCAGAGGTCCTCACTGCTTGGAAGATGTTCTTCGACGGTTCCTCAAGGGTTGATGGAGTAGGAGTTGGTGTTATCTTCGTCATTCCACAAAGTCAAATATTTTCTTATGCCTTCACTCTTGGTGAATTGTGCTCCAACAACGTCGAAGAATACCAAGCTTTGATCATGGGATTACAAATGGCATATGAAATGAGGATCGCAAGTCTGGAAGTATATGGAGATTCAAAGCTAGTCATCGATCAATTGCTGACTAACTATGAGGTCAAGAAAGAGGATTTAGTCCCTACTTCCATCTTGCTACACAACTTTTGGAAGGTTAGGAGACAGTCGTGCTAGCGCATGTCCTAAGGAAAGAGAATCAAATGGCAGACGCATTGGATAATCTAGCGGTAACCTTGGCATTGTCAAATATTGAGATAGCAAACCTACCTATTTGTCAAAGATGGGTTGTACTAACTGTAAGCGCGTCATTGCATGAAAGTTCCAATGTAGTATTTGTCTATATCATTGATGTTGAAGATTGGAGGCATCCTTTGATTGACTATCTCGAACACAATAGACTTTCCGATAATCTAAAAGTGCGGTCGAATATCAAGCGAAGAGCCCCATGTTTCTTTTATTACAAGGATACTCTCTACCGACGATCATTCGATGGGTTACTCCTTCGATGCTTGAGAAAAGAATAAGCCGTTAGGGCCATGAAAGAAGTTCATTCAAGTGTTTGTGGAGCTCACCAATATGGTCCTAAGTTGCACTTCCAAGTGTGGCAGATTAGTTATTATTAGCCCACAATGGTCGAAGACCACTTAAAGATGTCAACCTTGTCAATTCCACGAGAACTTCATCCATCAACCTCCCGAGCCTTGCATCCTACAATTGCCTCGCACCCGTTTGATGTCTAGGGGATTGACATTATGGGACCTACAACTCTGAAATCCTTCGCCGGTCATGTGTACTTCCTGGCGGCCACAGATTCTTTCTTAAAATGGTCAGAGACAATAACACTTAAAGAGATAAAGAAAAAGATAGTCGTGGACTTTATCAAGACTTACATCATTCAACATTATGGTGTGCCACGTTGAAGCCAAGTACTTCTCTAATAGTGCAATGCAAAAACTTAGTAAGAAGTATCACTTCAAGCTACACTATTATTCGATATACAATGCTCCAGAAAATGGCTTGACAGAGACATTCAATAAGACGCTTTGTAACATTTTGAAGAAGACAGTCGGCAAGTCACAAAGAGATTGACATGAGAAAATGGGTGAAGCATTGTGGGCATATAGAACGACATATCGAACTGCCACAGACGCTACACCTTAATCTCTGGTGTATGGCGTCGAAGTTGTCCTACCACTAGAAAAGGAAATTCCATCATTGAGGATCGCGTTACAAGAAGGCCTCACAAATGAAGAAAACATTAAGCTACGACTTCAAAAGCTGGAAGCTCTAGATGAGAAGAGGCTTGATGCATAACAACAGTTAGAGTGCTACCAAGCTCGAATGTCGCGTTCTTTCAACAAAGATGTCCGACCTCGATTCTTCCAAGTTGGTGAACTAGTCCTTGCCGTGCGCAAACCTATCATCATGACGCACAAGACTGGTCCGAAGTTCAAATCAAAGTGGGATGGGTCTTATGTCGTCAATGAGGTCTACACCAATGGTGCCTACAAGATTGTGGCTCAAGACGATTTGTGAATTGGTCTGATCAATGGCAAGTTCAAGAAGAAGTACTACGCATGAAGCAAGTGAACAACGCTCCTAGCCTGCACGAGCATAAACTGCACAAGGCAACCAAAAAACGTTCATATGTTGAGGTGAAAACCTAAAAGGGCAGTTCAACATAAAAAAAATCATCACCATCATCCTCCCATAAACCCTTGAACTACGTGATGACTTCCTTCCTTCCTTGGAAGGGTACGTATGCAGCTTGAAAATAACATTCTTGAGTTCAGTCACATCAAAATAAAAATAAGGGTTTGTTTACCAATAAGGTAGAACAAAATCATTATTTCAAGAAATGTTGTTCTTGTCAAAATAGACTTATTACAAGCCCATTGTATGATAAGTTCTAATTATCAAAGTTGACTTATTATAATCACTTAAAAGAGAACAAAAAAAGAGAAGAGGAAAGAAAACATAAACTACTAGTGATCAGTCTTTCACATCTAAGTTAGACCCTTGAATCTATTACGCTGCTCTTCAAAGACTCCTTTTAACCTCTTGGTCTCTTCAAACTCCTTAGCAGTCAACACCGGAGTCTCCTTGATTTGGGCCCTCTCCTTCTCTAAATCAGTGATTTTCTTGTCATGAAGTAGAAGACTCGTGTCTAGTAAAGCTATTGTCTCCTCTAACACCTGTAGCTCTTTCTTCAGGCTCTCCAAAGATTCAATTGCAACTTGACGTTGATCACGGTCAGCTTCGCGGAATGCGATGGACTTGGCAAGTTCAGATTCTGTGAGTGTCAAGCGTTGATCACATGTACGTGGAGTTGTCTTCTGCAAGTATGCAAGTCTTGCGGCGTTGTATTGAGTAGCGCTAGTCATTATGTTCTCCATCCTGCCTCTTACTAATGCGGGATCAACCCCATAATATTAAAGTGCAAATACCAGGTCATAAAGCTATTTCCTCTTGGATAAAATGGTCGCCATCAAGTGCTTTGTTATCATGTCTTCAATTTGCTCACAAACTTGAGTGGCAGCTTGCAGGTGGATATTGTGAAGCCTTTGGTTTGTGTCCATGACATTAACTCCACCGATGGTGGCTTCAGAAAATGTCATCTTTGTTCATGAACTTCGGAGGATCTTTCTTGCAATCAAAGCTACACATAAAATTCATAAGTTAGAAACAGATGACATAGAGGAAGTAAGAGAAGTATAGGTTCAAAAGTACCTTTATGATCAGCTTGTGGCGGTTCATCTCTCTCCTTCACTGCATACTACATCATATGGGACGGAACAGACTTGAAGCCTTTCGGTGGCAAAAGCAAGAATTTCATCTGACAAGCTTCATCCTCGAAAAGTGGATGGTCTCTCAGCTAAAGAGGAAAAAGAGTTCAAATCGTACATAAATGTGCACATAACATCAAGAGTAACAAAGACAGTAATGTACCTCAACATAATGCGGCGTCGGCTGCAGAGGATCTGGAACCTCACCAAATAAATTATCAGAATCAAGAGCAAAGTCATCATTAGGGTTAAAATAAGTGGAGCCAAATTCAGGTTTATGCCTTCGGAGTTTAAAGTGCACATCTCAAGAGGTGCTGCAACTGTCACTAGACCACTTTGCTTGGATGTTGACTATTGGAGGATTTTGAACAAGGCGATGATCAAATGAATCTTCATGACCTTCTATAACTCAGGGCGACTCATTAGGCGGGCTTCTACTTGGGGGCAACGACCGGGAAGAAGGCACATCATGAGGAACTACTTTTTAACGAGATGGTGTGGTATAGGTGACGTCCTTGTGTTCCCTTGCTTTCATGGGCTTGTGTTGCATTCTCTTCTTCGCCGTAGTTTCCTTTGGCGCGGTGTGATTAACGTTCTTCTCCTTCGCCATTTTCTCCTTTGACACGGTACGGATGATGTTTTTGTCTTCTTTTGCTCTCATAGGCTTATATTGTGCCTCCCACTTCGTCGTAACCTCTTTCGACTTAGTGTGGGTGGTGAGCTTATCTTCCTTCACTTTCATGGGCTCATGTTATGCCTTCCCCATTGTTGTAGTCTCCACTGGCATGGAACGGTATACCTTAGCCCACCATTCAACCTAGTCACGGGTCACCATATGCTCCGTGATAGTGTTCTCAAGCTGTAAAGTCGACGTACTTCTTGTCCTGCACCTTGTGAAGCTTTCCTAAAGCCAATACATCAAGGGTAATGCGTCCACACGACCGTCATTGTTCGTCTTAAGGCTAGTTAGAATGTCTTGAACATAACTAAACTGTCGATTGAACAGGTGGGGACTATAAGGTTGGACGACTCATTGTCTATCTTGCTTGAGAGAGAGGAATCCTGATCGAAGGCAAACAAGATACGTATAGTCTGTATGTGTAATGTCCCCATTATCATAGATTACCTTACGCTCTGAAGGGGTCTTGGCTAACATGTTCATCTGCACATTGCCGCCATGCGGTTAATAAGGAACGAGCTTATGTATCGTCGAAGTGCTTTACTGAAAATGCCCCTAAAAATGAACCATGCCAGGAGCAAATTCATCACGAAGAGGAGTGAAGAAATGGGTGTCAAAATAGGTCGCCACCTTGCATACACGTAGTGAAAAGGCAACGTGGGTGAGCGATTCTCAAGGTCTTTGGATACAGAAATTTCGTTCAAGCCTTGGTAAATGGTGGCCAACACATGTACTGCCAGAAAAAATGAGTGTCCCTAAGACATCTGACTAGCGGCACAGAAAACACCAGGACGGATCAAACCTGTGTCATCCATAGGAAAGACAAATAAGCACAACTAGCAAGCGTAAAAAGCAGCCAGGTAGGTGGTCTCTATATTCGCATCGTCGACCGCTAAGTCATGAAACAACATAAAGTCTTTTCAGTTCATTCCTGAACCTCAGAAATTTCACTCGATGGATTGAATGTATGCTGAGGAGCATCGTTTCGGCCATTTTGGGAGGTGGCTTCTAGTACCTCTGGATTCCTTTATACCAATACATGATCCATGATGCAATCTTCACCTTCTGCCCTTTACTGTCTTTGTGAAGCTTGTGATAGGCAAGTAATAAGTGACAACAAATTACAGGAATGACCGACCCACCATTTGGAACGTTGCTGAAAACTCCTCAACCGATGGAACCACCTCATCATAAAATTGCCCGATAACAGGTAAACCTCCGAGCCGTTCCAAGTCTCGAAGGGAGATAGACATTTTGCCACGAGATGTATGGAGAGTATTAATGCTCGGGCACCAATACTCGTAGAAGGCCCGCACCACAGGCGCAATACGGTCATAGCTAAAAAGCGACGCAAAGACTGCCCGATAGAAATTGGTTTTACGGATGAACGCTTCGTGTCGTCCCCAGATGTCTTCTAACCATTCCCAATAATAGTCTGTGTGGAAGAAAGCTCCATTGGCACAAAACCCACTCCATCGCATGGATCCTTTGGACACACGGTTGCTGAGAAGCACAAATGGTGTCTGGGGGAATGTTGGTCATGATGAGCAGACTTTAACATCCATACGTCTGCGCTTCGCTTCTTGTTAGTTAGTGGAAAGCTAGCCAGTCAACGGGATTGTTGAAAAGTCCACAGCGGAATGTGACCTGAATTGTCACAAGGGGGAGTCTCGATGGCATCCAGCCCAATCAATGAAGGGTAGGTGTAAAAGGTGGTACCTTCGCTTTGAATGCCCTCGGCGTCTTCAAGGATGGTGACAGTGTCATTCTTGAAACTCTTGAAAACTATCATATGAAACAGTGCACGTTTACGCGAAGCCTAAAGGAGTGGTCTGTCCCACGGTCAAGATGTGGAAGGAACCAAACGGTTAGAGGATCATGTTCTTCAAATCGCTTCAAATGTACTCGAAGCCTAAACACTTTAAGTGGTATGTCTCACAGTCAAGATGTGGAAGGAACCTAGCGGTTAAGGGATCACGTTCATTCAATCGCCTCCAATGTGCGCAATGCCTAAACACGATGAGTGGTTTTTCCCACGATCATGACCTGGAAGGAACCTAGTGGTTAGGGGATCACGTTCTTCAACTCTCACTTAAATTTTGAAAAAAAAATGTCAATACTTTTGAAAAGAAAATTCTAAATAAAAAGATTGTAAAAAATGGTGTCACTACTTTCAAAAAAAAGGTTTCATTGGTGTTGCTACTTGCTCCCCACGTGAATGTCATCATTCACATTCACAATTGTTATCTTGGTCTAGAGGGTGTATGAAATCATCATGAATGTCAGAATATGGTCATGTACTTTATGTCCCTCACTGTTAACCAAGTCAACCAAATTTCTACAAGGAGGTAAGTCAACTAAATTCTCAATTAGTAACAAATCAACTGAATCCTCGAACTAGCAAAAAAATGGGTCAGTCAAAATCAAGGTGCTCTGTTGCTAAATCCAGACAAAAGCCTCTCATACTTGACTTAATTCACAAAAAAGGAGAAAACTCACACTCTAATCAATAAGAGACAGCACTGCACCTTGTCATTGTCTCTGCTATTGTCGATGCTCTAATCAAGAGCTCTGTGACCTGCACTACAAATAAGTTAAGTAAGGAGGGGAGTCAGTAATCCAGCTAGTCGAATGGGTAGTCTGAACAAAACAAAGTGAATATAGAAGGAACATAATGGGATCTGACACCGAGATAGCTACAGCTGAAGGCTTTGGGATGAAGAATGCTCAAGCTGAGAACCCTAATTTATATTGGGATAGTAGGGTTTGTTGCACAACTAACTTCCTAATTGTGACTAGAAAATTAGGGAGGGAATGAGAGATTTCCCGCCACATGGTGCCAAATTATTTGGTGACTAAAGTCATTAATTGGAGAATTATTGCAAATAATCAATCAATCAAAGAGGAAATATATCAAAAGTTTATTTTCATTCATGATTGGAGCCTTAAAGTCCTACCGAATCAAGTCAAATATTTTAAGGATCCTTACAAATTTAAGGAAGCTCCACAAGTTAGGGTATCCTGCAAATTTAAGGAATTCCTACGAATATAGAGAATCCTAGAAAATTTAGGAGTCCCTACAAACTCAGGAATTCTAAAAAATTTAAATTCCAACCCAAATTCGTCCATATCAAAAGCATGAACTTCAAGCTGCATCTTCAACACGTGATGGCGGCATGACTATGACGCACCTTGAAGTGAGGGCATTTGTAGACACATAAAAATTAGACGAAAATAAAATCGTTAAATATTCAAACCACATGTGGGCCTGATAAATCGTATACGTGGCACGTGAGTCAGCAAAGTAAAAAAGACTCCAGAAGTACACGTGGTGACGTATGATTAGTCGGTCAGCAATAGATTTGTCGAATTCTGACTAAACCAAGTATTAAAAATCATTCTGACAATCGATCAATTATCAATCAAATTAAATTGATTGTCATAATTAAAATCAGATCAATCATGCTTTAACGAGAATAATTAAATCAATTAATTAAATATGATTTGATTTAATTATAATAAATATCAATCAATCAAAATTGATTGATTTAATCAATATCGATAAGGAATGAAATTCATTAGGCGTCTTCATTACATGCTATATACGGAGGAGTGTCGACAATATAAATGCCTCTTCTAATATCAAGAGGATGACTTCGGACTATAGAGAAAAATTACTCCCGAGAGCTCAGAAGTCTCAAAACACTTTCGAAGAACAACCAAGCTCCTAAATAGCCTGTTTTTCATCAAACCCAAAGCCAAATCCAAATACCCGTCACGTGATTAATTCTCGTGACCCCCCTTTTTATCTCAAGAACAAGTGACTTGTCACCCTTGAGTCAAATCCATATTCGGAGATAGAATCAGAGGAGTTCACAAAGATTTCTCACCCGTAAATTCATCAATAAAATTCTATTATTTTGTACACGTATTGTTCTGTTATTTGCGCAGATAAATTTCGTGTTTACAATTATATTATAAAGCCAAGCCTCTTTTGGTGTCATTAGATTCATAAATTTTTAAACTTCTGAAAATACCCTTACTAGATACTGAAACTACCAAAAAATAGAAAGAAGTAATATACACAAGGGTTAATAAGATAAATGACTAAAAAATAGATAAACAATATAAATTAAATAAAAAATAAAATTATGGAGATAATAACGTGGGTAGTAAAAAGAGAGTGAGATAGTGGGAGTCCAAATGAAAACGGATTTTTGACACTGCATATTTGCACGGGTAAAGGCTAGTTATTAATAAAGGCAGAGGATTCTAGGAATGGTTAAATATTTGAAGTACCTAAAATACCGTGAATTAATTAAAATTTAAAAACTTAAGACTTTGAGTAACCATGAGTAAAATAGTAATTGATACTCAACCTGAGAATCAGATTCATTTTTTTATAGAAAAAAAGTGGCAATGGAAATTGAAATCAGAGAAACTTCAAAATATAATTAAATAAAGAGAATATTCAAATATTAATTATAAAAAATATATAAAATTATAAAAACTAAAAAAATAAATTAACACGCACATTGTGCAGGTCAACACGCTAGTCCAACTAATACGGATATATCAAAACGTATTGCATCAAAATTTTCATCTAAAGTTAAAAATTATACACTGATTCACTGCTTGACAGGCTATTCTTATTAATATTACTAGCCTTCGAGCACGCGCTGTGCGTTTTTGTCAGACAAATTTATTGTTATGTAATTTTTGATAGTTCGACCAATATTATGTAACAACTCTTTGAAAACTCAAATAAAAATAAACGTATTTAATTGAGATAGAGTTAGCCCTAATATTGGTTATCAAGCTGAAATGTCTTTTTGCTAATTCGGTTAATATTGTACAACTCTCTGCAATCCAAATAAAATAGTGCAATCCCTAAACCTTAAATCAGAACTTCTAACCCTAAACCCCTAAACCCTAAATTCATAACCCTTAAACCTTAAATTCAATGTGTTTGAGATTTGGTCATATATTTGTTATTATGCATAAACCTTAAATCCGAACTCCTAAATCTTTAACCCTTAAACTCTAAATCCAAATCTGTTTGAGATTTGGCATATATTTGTTAATATATATGTCTTTGAAACCTATTAGATTTAATCACAAATTAAATTGAGGGGTAAAACTGAATTTATATATAAAGGGAAAAACTGAAGGCCAAACCGAAAGAAAGAAAAAAACTGAAGCTAAATTAACAACAACAAAAAATTACAGGTACTGTTCATGTGAACAGGGCATACCGCCATCCGACCGAAAGAAAAGAAAAAAAACTTAAGCTAGATCGATTCACACAAAAAAGTTGTTAGACACTGTTCACATGATCAGTAACCCCCCCGCTCTGCTTAATATATAGAGATAAAGATGATTAAGAAGAAGACTAATCACCTCCACGCGAGTGCAAAAGTGCGTTTTTTGTCAATTTGATAATTATTGTATAATTTTTTTTATTAATTTACGGTTTTCATAAATAGCTCTCTAAAATTTAAATTTCATGTTAAAAGAAAAACTGAACAATAATCAACAACCAAAATCTCTAAAATTGTAAATATATATGAAACACTCATTCATATGTCATAAGTTGATCAAACAATAAAAAAATAGAAACATGAGCACATGACTTTGTTTTTAGATATGAAAGGTGATCATATAAACTGGATCAAAAGAGAACTAATTGTGAAAGTTTATTGTAACACCCCGTCCCGAAAATTTACCTTTTTACCGGGATTAGGCGGGTTACAGAGGGTTGTAACCACACTGTTAGTCTTCCCTGAAACTACTATTCGAGTTTAATATCAAAATATTCTCGATTCTGGGGGAAGATAGAATTAATGTCTGGGGTGGTAGATTATGTTAATACGAGTCCTCCGGTATGTCTGGAATATTTTTCGGAGCTACGAGCTGTTTATTATGAATTTATTCAATTTACGGAAGTAATAAATGTTATTTATTTTATCGTAATAAGATGACTTTGCGATAAGTCGAGAATTTGGAGAAGCTCCTTTGGGAAAGTTGTAGATGACGTTAATACGAACTCGTGGGTATGTCCTATGAATTAATCGGAGTTCGTATACGAAAGTTATTTGGGATAATGTGTTGTTACCGTGTGGTAAATAGTAAATGAGAAAATATCTACTTACTGTTTATGATAACTTTTTTTATAATTCAATCTGGGCGGTTGATTTTTTTTGTAAATCAAATCTGGCTCGTCTCAGGCGAATCTTCGCCGTCTCCAGCCACCAGACGTCGAACCACCACCATCACCACACCTCTCTCTCTCCTCTGTCTACAAAAACCCTATAGCCTCAGTAGGGGAGATCGTATTTGGAGCTACTGTGTCGACACAGTGAGCAGTGACGGAGCTCGAATTGCTCCTCCGTCGACCAGTCGTTTCTCGGCCTTCCATCATGGCCAGAGTTTCGTCTTGGCATCCTCGATCGCCCATTAATCTTGGATTTTGATGAGCAGATGTAGAAAAAGAGAAAGAGGAGAGATTATTGTTCCCTGATCGAGTTTTATCGGGTTTCCGATCTGCCCACGACAACAGGCAAGTTTTTGAGTTCTCTGGTGAGCTTCTGGTCTCGATTTGTTGTTAAAATTGTTGATGTTGTTTGTGGTTGTTGATTTGGGAGAGTATATGGCAGGAAATAGAAGAAAATCTAGCCGACAGGCCGATCGGTGTAGTCTAGGGTAAAAAGAGGTAAATTCCTGGGTTTTTATCGAGGTAGATCTGATATTTTACCATTTACCGTGGGTGTGAAAAGTCTGGACTACCCCTGACTATTTTGTGTAATTATAGGGATGCCATTAAGGCTGAAATCTCATAAATTCCCCTGGTTGTTTAGCATATTTACAGGGCTGCCATTAAGATTGAAATCTCAAAAATGCCCTTGGCAGATTTATATATTTACAAGACTGCCACTAAGGCCAAAAAGATAATACTGTCCTCAACAGTTTTAGATAATTACAAGGGGCCCTTGAGGGTGAAATTCCAAGAATACCCCTGGCAGTTTAGCATATTTACCAAACTGCCATTAGGGTCGAATTGACTATACTGCCCTTAATAGTTTAAGATAATTACAAGGGTACCCTCCAGATTGATATTACAGTTAAGCCCCTAGAGGATTTGTTATTTACATGGATGCATTTATGTATGAATGTTGTATATAATTGTGGTGGAATGTTCGGGATAATCCTGATAGATAGTGGGTCGGTGATTAGCTCAGCGGAGAGGTTAAACCTCGGATTTGAATTTAGCTTATGCTATCCTTATTTATAAATCGACCGTTATGTAGTAAAGATGGATTTTCCCGGTTAGGACGTTAATGAAAATAAGAGCTACGTGTGGCTTGATCCCTGAGGACAGAGTACGTAGGCAGTCTGACCGAAATTCGGGTGCAGTCACAATTAATATTAGAATCCCTAGGTCCTCTAAAGTATTTAGTTTGAGATCCAAATTCAGAAATCGGGATAACCTTCGGTTGTGAGGTCTATTCCGGTATCGTTTGGATTGTTGTAAATGGGTTGGGAAAAAGGATTATCCTTTCTTAAGGGGGATTACGAGTTAATCTCTTTTAGGATGAGTCTCGCACGTCCTAACCCGGGTTTAGGAAGGTAAACTTGGACCGGGGCGTGACATTTACATTTTCAACATCAATTGTTTTGTGTGGATGAAGTTACAATATCAGCTCCCTAAACCTGAAACCCTAATCTATGTAATTTAAATTTCAATGAAAACCACATAATAATCAGAATAAGAAAAATTACGTAATAATTGATTTAGATAGTAATATAAAATGATGTTTAACCTGAAATCTAAATTTCGTCTCGAAAAAAAAAACTGAAGAATAATCAATAACGAAAATTTGTAAAATATATATATAATAAAAAAAATATTTACAATATCAAAATTAAATACATCACCCGAAAAAATTTATTTTACTAAAAATAAGAAAAACTGAATGACAGTAAAACATAAAGGCAAAAAAGTCAATTCACCTGGTTAGACTGTAAAAAATTCAAAAACATAGGGGCAAAAAGGGGAGGCTAATGTTTACATGAACAATAATCCCCCTTTGCTTTATATATAAAGATAACTTTTATATAAGTTTAGTTGATATTGTGGAGATTGTTAATCAAGTTAAGATAAATCTATTTGGGGTCGTTTAAGACTCGTTAGTAAAAGAAGAAAAACAAATTAAGGTTGAGCTTAATTTTAAGCTTGATTGGACATATAACTTAGTTTTACTTTGAAATTCAGTATTTTAGCTCAAAAAAAGATGGATACAGCTCACAGACCACATTTGTAAATTTTTCTAAATAATATCAAATTAAGAATAAACCACACAACTCATCAAATAATATCAATCAAAATTAAGAAGAAAGAACCTTCCTCAAAAAGGTCAAGAAGTTAGTGCAATGGTGAATGAAAATCGACGGTGGAGATGAGGAAATTTAATCGAAAAGTGGTGCAAAAATGAAAATCTGCACCAAAACCATTGGTGCAGATAGTACCACTTTTTGATCGAATTTCCTCATCTCCACCGTCTAGTATCTAGATAATATTGTGTAGATCATCCCTGTAAAATTTCAACAAATTTGGTGATCGTTAAGGCCCTCAAAATCAGAAAACAAATGGACGAACTGAATTCTGTCTACATGAACCGTTCATGTTTATAACAGAAAAACGCAATTTTGAGGACCTTAACGATCACCAAATTGGCTGAAATTTTACAGAGATGATCTACACAATATTGGCTAAATTCTAGACGGTGGAGATGAGGAAATTCAATCGAAAAGTGGTGTAAAATGAAAATCCGCACCAAACCTTTGTTGCAGACGTTTGTAGTGAAGAAGCCCTGTATATATATACAGTCCATCTATGTTAATGACGTCCTTACCATAAATTCAGTGCAGATTTCCTTAATTTAACCCATTTTTCGATCAAATTTTCTCATCTTAACCATTTAGAATTTAGATATATATATGTATAGATCATCTCTGCAAAATTTCAGCTGATTTGGTAATCTTTAAGGCCTTGAAAACGTATCTATTCAACATGAACCGTTCGTGTTCTTCTCTGTAAATCAGTTTTGAATATCTTAACGATCACCAAATTAACTGAAACTTTGCAGAGATGATCAACTCATATATATCTAGAAACTGAGTGGTTAAGATGAGAAAATATGATCTAAAAATTGATCAATTCAAGAAATCCTTACCAAACTCAAGGTAGGGACATACTTACCTAAGAAAAACTATATATATAGAGTAATTCACAATATTTTCAGGAAAAATCAAACCATTTCAATTCGATTTACAGCCATTTCAATTAGATTTAGAACTAGCTCACTACAACGAAGTGAACCAACTTGGTGAGATCATGTATATATGTGATGTGTTGAACTTTTTACACTGATACATCAAACGGTATGGTCATCCATTGCTTATACATTCTAGTATACCAAGTTAGTTGGTATCCATTCTAGTGTGTTTACAAAAAGTGATGGTGAACGTGAACAAGGTATGAAACCAAAAACAATTACAAGCTAATGAGCGGGAACTTTTGACTGAACCAAGTCCGATTCACAAACTACGTTCCAAGATTTGTACTTTCTCGTTATGGTATGTCCAGTGATTGTCCACACGGTGATAGTTTCTAAGCAAAGATATAGAAGACGCTTCTGATCTGTGTGTTTTGACCAGAGCTTTAAAAGAAGCCGAATTCTAAATACTCCAGTCCTCATTGATCGGGATACCGGGTAATCCATGGCTTCAAGCAGACGCTTTCTATGGCTTTCATCGCCGTGGTTGTCAATGCTTTGGAAAGCATGCACTTTGCAAGGCAATGAAGTTCTGTTCACATTGATAATACGTATCAAATTCGCACCTATAAATTCAAGGACCATTACGTGTTGGTTAAAATTGATGTCTCTTGTTAATTGTTATGTTGAACCAGCAAGTATTTGACGAAACCAGAGTACTGCACAAGATTTGACAGAAAATGACAGGAGTTAATTTCATGCCTTCTTTAACTATAACTACAAATAATGCCAATTGTCGATCAACCAGATTCTACAAAGTTAGTTGGTATCCATTTCCAAAAAAAATCATCAAAGCACATAAGCACCAGATTCTACCATTTACAAACACTGAAGATACATTTCAACTCTCAGTGAGGAAAAAAGATGAAAAGAAAAACATGTACACATCAACTCAAACAAACGTGCAATTGCATGTGCACTATAACCCTCATGACCACAATCCTCAAAGATCGCCAAAAAAATATCTATGAAAAAGCCGCTTTACATAATAAATTGAGCACAACACAGAACCGATAGGAAGGGTGTCTTTCAAGCTCACAAAACTGAACCTAAAACGATAAATGAGCGTGCACATATAACACTAAGCTCCACTAGCAGTAGTACATAAGATACAACGCATGCGAGAGCCACCCGTTTGGGGACCATCATCACCATCATCATCCACATCACTATCATCATACCCATAATCTGTATCCGTCTCCTGGGAAGTGATGCCACTCCCATTAATTCCACTAGAGTAGGCGGAATCCATAAGACAATTCATGTGATAAGCATGACAGCAAAAGAAAACAATGACGTTAACACTTTGTATAGAAAACGGATCAAAACAGATGCAACACCGTGCACCGCCCTTAGGTTTTGATTTAACCTCCATACTTCTCACACCAGATGATTTCTCAATTACTTGAGAAGTCCTACCATCATTTCTTTTCGCTCGTGCCTCGTCTTCTTCATTGCTCAAGTAAATTCCATGTTTCGCCTCATTGTAGTATTTGACCAAGAGGTTCACAATATCAGCCTGTTACCCAATTACACAATCAGAAATTTCACAAAGCGCTCTATCCAAATGCAAGACAAAATTTACAAGGAATGGTACCTTAAGAATGTCATTACACCCATGTCTTAGAGATGTTTCAGTCCTGTAATTGGTGACAATTTTGACTAACGTATCCCTGAGCCTGCAGAGGTCCTTACAAAGGTTAACGAATGTTTCTACTCAAAGGATACTTGCTCCACGTTCTAAATTTATACTTTAGAATCATCAAACTTTTGTTTATGTAGCAGTAGGCTCACAAGTTCGAACCTAGTTATTGATATAATTGCATACATCTATACTTGATTTGTACATGACCACGTCAATTTGCACATATTCATATTGAACCTTCGCTACATCTAGACATTAAAAAAAGTTACTTGCCACCACAGATAGTTTTACAATATCGATAACACTACTCAAGTACGCATACATTATCTATGATTATTTAAACTATAATCATCTAGGTGGTCTGGTAATTTCTTTTTAGCTTTGTTAGGTTTTACTTTTCCCAAAATTTCATTTCACGTGGATTTCTTGCCCATTGCTTTCTATCCTCTCTTTAACAAAACAAATATCTGCTAAGATTTTTTTTTTCTAAAAAACAAAGTAAAAGGAGGGAGTATAACTGTATAAGAAAGTAAATCTAAAGTGAACAGTACTTTTATAAATCAAACTAACCGAGGAATCTCCAGTCCATTGGGAACCATATTCACAATATACAAAGGATCAAGATTTCCAACAGTGTGCTCCAATAGCACGCCGACCTGTCAATTAGTAGAAGAAATTTGGAGCATCATGTTAGGAGTTGCAGATATGTACCACCATGTGCACAAACTACAAACAAAACCGCAGGCTAGCTAACATAAATACCATCTCAGGTTTATGAAGACACTGCTGAATTAATTCCTCCCACAGTTCATCATCATGTTGCATATTCACAAACTCTACAGCCTGTAAACAAATTACAGTTGAGTAATCATCAACAAAATCAAATAAACAGGTAAGAAATAACTGAGGAATCTGTTATGTTTAATGCAGAATTTCCAATAAACAAGAGGTACCTCTTCAATGTCGCCTAGTTTATTAATGATTATAGCAAGAGCTTGTTTTGCATTTCCCATTCTTCCCAGAATGAAAACTTGCTCCTTTACAAGATCCCTTCTGGTGCAAATTTCATGTGCCTGAGATTGATTTCTGAAAGTCAATATATGACAGACATGTAAAGTCCATCATAATTGCTCATTCATGTAACTGTTCAAACCTTCTCAAGTGTGTAATGCTGACTACTACGAAGAAAAGGAAGCAGCATCTTTGAATCATAGTCTGCATAAAGCTCTACCTACCACAGTAAAACAGAACAGCAGAAGTGTTATATTATATGCATCTTTGAAAACATGTAGATTGAAGTCCATTGAACAGCACAACTATTACAGTAGCCAAACAAGAGAACCTGAAAAGTACGAAAAGATACTTTGAATCAAAGAAAAAGAATTTTTATTTGTTAGAGGAAACAGAAATGAAACGGATCAGATTTAAGGAACACTCTTGCCATCTTTTGCACACAAGGTTCTGTAAGGAAACAGACTAGGAACCCTTTAGAGTGCCTAATACTTTTTCATTCAGCAACAACAAAAATATGCAATAATATTCGGATATAATCCTGGAACTTGAATTTTTTTGGCTGAAATAGGAAGATATGTGAGGGCAATGTCATTATGCCAGCTAAGTTCCACCCAACAAATGATTCGTAAATATAAGCATGGGGGCAGGGGAATTACTGGATCAAAGAAGTGAACAAAACTAAACAAAACATGCAGGAGGCTATGTTGAACACACCCGAGAGTTGCAAAAAGACACTTATCAACAGATACGGGGCCTTGAGAAACATATCGAACCGATATGCAGAACAATTTAAATACCTCGTACAAAAACTATGACAGAATATGCATTATAAATAAAGTATGTGGCTTCATCAAAGAAATTACTGCACTAAGCACTCGGACAATAAAAACAAGTCAGGCCTTCCAAAATACCTGCATATCATGGAAATCTTTTCCAGCATGAGGGTTTACTTCAAACAGTGAATGCAAATATAGATGCAAGTAATATCTGGAATCACACTTATCACTCGCATTCAAAAGTTGATTGACAACTTCAGATGGAGTAATTAAGTCCTTATTTTGAATCAATAAAGGAACAGCTTGCTTGCAATCCAGCATCATCAGTGGAACGACCTGCCAAAGCCAGACAAATAAGCAACCACACAAGAAATCAGATTGAGCAAACAAGGCCTGAAATGAAATAGCCCAAATATAGACTGTTAGGTCTATTCTAGATTGAGCAAATATAGACCTGAATAAGACTATTCTCTTATTCAGGATCTACTTTACAAATATATTTTATTTATTAATGTCAGAACTTATAAGATGATTATAAAGATGAAAGTCAATACAGACACTAGAACAAAAAAACATATCAACATCCAAATAGATATAATGTATATAACTTGTGATCATGTTATAATACCTTCTCCCGAATCGAATCATACAGATTGTGTTTTTCGATGAAGGCAAATACATTTGGGTTCATAAGCTGAAGGCATAACAAAGGAAGTACTCAGATATCAAGGATAATACGTAACAACTTCTGATTGAGTTTGCAAATAAAGTTGTATGTGCATCAAGAACACTTTTTTTTGTTTTCCTTTTTCAGAATGTGCATCAAGAACACTTACATCAGCATATAGTGAAAAGGCTTTCTCATATTGCCCATCAATGACATACAACTCTGCTAGTGCCTGAAATAGGGAATAGGTGTTCAGTAATCATAACTGTCATTTTATCAAGCTATTTCATACTAACAATATCTCACTGACCTCCTTAAGAGCATCTGTCATGGAGGATGTGTTGAGCTGAGGTTCTATAGCAGAGATTACAGGTAATGCAGAATAAATCACAGATGGCCAAGATCTGACAGTTGACAAGAGCTCCTTATGAAAAGAGGGGTTTGTAGCAATAGCTACAAGAGCAACCTTTACACACCAA
This sequence comes from Comarum palustre, assembly GCA_951800085.1. Lineage (NCBI taxonomy): Eukaryota > Viridiplantae > Streptophyta > Magnoliopsida > Rosales > Rosaceae > Comarum > Comarum palustre. Next base: position 8,797,144 of record OX637582.1, on the reverse strand, counting down.
AAGAAGATAGCATGATCTTCCAGTTAGTATATGAATAGTAGTAAGATTAAAAAATTAGCAATTGAAAAAATATTTCCTCACAAACCTCATATGCAGTATCACGTAATCTTGGGTTTTCTGTGGGTATATATGGCACAAGTACTGGAAGTTGACGCAGATGAGCAAAGTGGAAAACCCATCTGTAAAGTGCAGTCTACTCTAAGATTTCGATAATAGTATGACAGATTTGCCAATTACACCTAAAAGTAGGATATACAGAATAGATATATTACCTTTCCCAGGCAGAAGGTGATCCTCGCAACAATTTGGGACACAAAGATGCCACTTCGGCATATTTTCTTTCCACAATCAAATGATCAAGGTATCTAGAACCAACCTAGAGGTAGCAAACATAAATTGACCAAAACAAAGTTAAGGTTTGATATAATCAAAATGTATCACAACGGTATCAGGCCAATACAACTACCAGAATTAAACCACATATATGAAAGTTTTAGATGAAAAGTGGCATATGCTTACATAAATTAAAAACAAGAACTACAAAGTGTTGAGGAATAAAATACCCACTAGAAGGCACAAAAACATAGCACACAACCACATGCTTTCTTTAATAAAATGTGAAAAATGAGAAAATTGACAGCAGATTACCTCATCAAGAAGTTCACTTCGTCCCTGGCCAGCTTCAACTGCAGCCAAAGCTTTTTCATGTGCACCATGTTGAAGAAGCCACGCAATATGATCTTCAGCATCTCTGGAAATAATGTACGCATCCATTTCATCATCAAGTTTGCATGATCCAAATGAACATATATTTAACTTTATAAATATTCTATTAACTTATAATACTCGTCTTAAATGCACTCCACCATGGTAGCCTCGGAAATCATATTCAACTATTCTCAAAAGCATAAATCAACACAAACCCTCAAAAGATTTACAATCATAGTCATCCAACTAAGCTTAAATCATGTCCGGCATCAAGTGTCAACACAAGGAAAACATTCCATGATTAAAAAGTATTAACAAATTATGCAATTGTAAATCTAAAAGGGTGATAATATAGTACTAGAAAAGAGTTTAGTACTGACGTAAAAAATCAAATGGAGATTTTATTCATGGTTTGGTATTGTAAGTTCCTTTTTCATATCAAATGAGTGGCCATGCGTTCTGTTCATCTTCACACCCGAGCTAATTTCCTCATAGGATGTGTTGATTTCTCACTTCCATAACTACAGCCTGGAAACTCTTGTTTGGAAGGACAAGAATGTAAATAAAAGGGTGCTTTGAGTGGGTTGGTCAGATACAGGTGAGCCTAAAAGAAGAGAGGGCTCAACTAGCAGTTGATATTTGATTATTTGTAGTAGTTAAATTTTCTTAAAGCTGTCTAAATGGTGTCTATTGCAAGGTTCACATTTGATGTATGAAAGAGGCTAGCCCCCCATCCTGACTTAAGGAACTCTATCCTGATTCTGGCTACATAACTGGAGACGTGATGGTTTTTACCTCCTTGCTGATTTCTCATCACTGCAATTTCCCCTTGGTCATGGAACTCCACAGGGGCAGCAATTGCAACTAAAAAGAATCCAATCTCTTTTCCACAAGTAATTATATGTTTGGATATTTATTCTGTACTTGGTACAGTCCTTTTAAGAAAGTACTAACAGAAAATAGAAAAGAAGAAGAAATGAATAAAAAGCTTCTTTTCATTACTATGTTCAATATTTCAGATCTCAAGAACCAAAGGTTCAGGTACACCATTCACCAGAAGTACTTCAGTTGCTCATACATTATTATTAAAGGCACGCTACAAATAAATGACAGAACTGACCTGGGTTTTGCTATGACCACATCCTTTGGTGATACAATATAGTACAGTGGTTCATCACCTTCAGCCCACTGACCACCAGCATGGCTGCTACCTAGATTCACACTAAAAGGGTTTCACAACTATATAGATGTAAATTATTCTGCTGTAAGTAGACACTAAAACTTGATAATAAGCATGTAACCTGAGAAAGGAGCATGAGCAAGTGAATAGTCCTTTGCCTTGTAATGCTCAAAGCCATGTACAGGTAGGGCATCTGTTGAAAGTTCATCATTATTCCATGTAACAATACGTACTTCTGGTCTCTGTGCATTTCCCTGCTACAAATAGCTTAAATGAGTTAAAAGCAATATCGGTTACGGTCCAGTTAGATGCAAAGTGGAGAACTTTAATTTTCTACTATAGTTAACTAGATTTAGATCCCTTGTAACACATGTTGAGTAAACCACAGCTTTGTCGAAGAGCTTTTCTGCCCCTTAACTGTAGTTGTCTCTCCCATTGGCTACTTGTTAATTCCAATCGTCCTTACCTCTCATGCATTGAAACCTCGTCAAATCTTTTATGGCAATCTCCTTAACTGTAGTTGTCTCTCCCATTGGCTACTTGTTAATTCCAATCGTCCTTACCTCTCATGCATTGAAACCTCGTCAAATCTTTTATGGCAATATCGGTTACGATCCAGTTAGATGCAAAGTGGAGAACTTTAATTTTCTACTATAGTTAACTAGATTTAGATCCCTTGTAACACATGTTGAGTAAACCACAGCTTTGTCAAAGAGCTTTTCTGCCCCTTAACTGTAGTTGTCTCTCCCATTGGCTACTTGTTAATTCCAATCGTCCTTACCTCTCATGCATTGAAACCTCGTCAAATCTTTTATGGCAATCTCCATTAAGGAGTTGATCTGACTATGAATACACAAATTGATGTTCAGGGTAAATGTCATGTGCAAGTCTTAATGGTAGTCAGTGACCAAAACGAAACACTGTCCAAATGCCATGGGACAATGGTATAGCTTTAAACACATTATATCACCAAATTGTCTTGCCAATAATTAATAGTTGCTCGGTACTATACTCAAAATTGATACAAGTCTTGTTCTTAAATTTTTACATTTTCCAAAAGCATTCTTCATTTTATCAAATATCGCCCATATTATAAGCTACTTATATAAGCAGGTCTGTATAAAAGATAATACGCACACATTAACATGAAAACAATATGTAAATGATAAAACAATCCTTGATCCTGAACACTTTATTTGAAAATGTAGAAGCTTCTAACTTTCTTTAAAATTCAAATATGTAAAGCACTGTTTATGAAAAATAAGATGCAATTTGGTAAAGGACCAACAAAATGCAGGAATCACATGATGCTTGACTATATTAAAGTGCAAAAGTTTCAAAAAGACAAAATTCTGCCCTCTACACCAATAGTCACCATACATACTTCAGCTACAACACCTTCTCAAGAAACAAAACTTTAATAACAGCGAGGGTAGAAATTTCCCAAAAAAGATGCAAATTCATGAATGCAAAGAACAGAAGTTTATTGTACAGCATGGGATGAAAAAAGTACCTGACGTGATGGAACAGAACAACGAAATTCCTTCTCCCCATCTTCTTCACCAGGGATATAAGCTAGAACAACCAAAGAATTACCAAACGGGGCAATTCCCGAAATAAAATAGCTTGTACAAAAGGATGCCACAATATCCACCTGGTTCATGCTGGACACTGGGAAAGGCCTATATGAACCATTGGCTGCTCTAGCCTGATTTTTTATTGATGTGATTTTGATTGATGTTCCCCAAGCAATAACCAACAGTGTGTCATCCTGAAAGTGATGAAAAACAGTGAGAAATGCATGAAAGTAAACAAAATTTATTGGCAGGAATGAGAAAAAGATGAACCATTTATGCATACTAAGAAATAAAGATTAGGTGGTGGTTATCTGATTCATATCTTAAATACTAAGATTTTATCATTATGAAGACAAAGGGATGGAGCAGGAATTTTATATATCTAGCAGATACAAAAATATATAACTTCATTCTAGTCTATAGTTTCTAAGAGTTGGCTTTGATCGCCTTCCTTGGGTTCTAGAGCTTAAATACCTGTAGTATTTGTGATCCCCTTATGGGTACCCCCAAATCTTCACCTCAATCCTATTCAATCCACAATAATCCTTTTTTTAAAATAACAAGACGCTATTGCTATGCGAACAAGACACTACATGCAGTGAACCAGAGGTCCAACAAATGAAAATAAAATGGAAAGTTTAAACTGAGAGAAGCTTGAAACAGATCTTCCAATCACCATCATAGCCAACAAGAGAGGTCCCTGAAATCAGAAGCAATTGATGCCCAAAGTAAAGTCCAAAAATCTACTCTGTCAATCAAACTAGTTCATCACTAGCCTTGTAGTTTAGAATTTTCTAATCTCATTCCAGCCAAACGATCCAAATAACAGCAAGTACCAAGAAACCCACAAAAGTTTGGCTTTGTTCCACTTCAAAAAGTTTTATGTTTTATAGTTCAAACAAAGGACAAGAAACCCGTAACAGCTGCAGCAGAGACAACAAACCAGAACAAAAACAGACAAGAAAGACATGATTTGTTGAATACATATTAGCTGCACTCCAACTAAAAGATTGCAACAGATGAACTGATGTCTAACTCTGAAGAAATTGCAGCCCACAAAGAAGCCCAGACCCAGATTGTCTACACATGTATCCTATAAAAAAAATTGGGTTCACTTCACCATCTCCCACATAGACGTCCCCATCCTAATACATGATCATTTTTACCCCGAATCATAGACATCTACCACTACATTCCGCAGAATTTAAAGCTCCCTGAACCCCCACCCCCCCATGGTTAAGTAGGACAGTTTACTATGCACCAGGTAAATAATTTATTACAAGTGTGGACACACCTACTAATAGCATGATACACTTTTACTAACCTGCCAAACTAAGTGAGGCAGCAAAAGTTCAGGACGTGGGCTGCCACGTGGTCTTTCTATGAATGTTATCCGCTGATCATTTGCAGTATCATATACTTTCACACCTGCATCATTAGCCCAAGCAATGAGACTTGATCTCCACTTCACCGCATGTATTGGACCCTCACCTGAATGCAAAACCTAGACAGACATTCGTCTTCAGATATTAGAAGGCATACTCGAAAGTTTTTCAAAAACATGTTAGAACAAGTGAAGTACACACTTGATCTTTAAACCCTAGCCATCTTTTTGTATTCAAGTATAAGTGGCCTGCGAGCCCACCAGCTACAAATCTTCTGGATGATTTTCTTGCATATTCTGGATCTAGAGCAATAGCCTTCATAGGGCGATGATACTCAAACTTCATTTTCTCATCTGTAAAAAGGCTGTTTATTACAACAGACCCATCATCTGAACAGCTTCCTATATATTCGCCTTCTATGTCAAAGCTCAGATCGTTCACAGCAGCAGTATGAGCAGAAAATTCCTTAACCTGTAAAGAAACCAATCAGGTAAACACATCGCCTTCCATACATATCAGGAGTATTTCTAATATTGTCCAGAACCTCCACACATGACAACATCACTCAAGAAACTAAAAAATGCTCAATATGCTTGATAAATCCCTGCTGTCAAACAGTGGTAGAGGAAAAACATCAATAAATCTTATATTAAGTGATCTTTCTGTAAGCTATACAAACTTCCAATTGTAAGTAAAGTTGATATACAATCATTACTTGATTTCATGATACAGAAAGAGGAGAAATTTTTAATTTGTAATTTTTTATAGCGATGCAACAGAATTCAAGATATCAAATACATGAACATTCCAAGATTTGATGGCAATTAATCCCTTTGTTGCTTGAACATTAAAGATTCCCTGAAATCATGGCATTAAATACTATATTTCTTTCCAGTTTTAAAAAAGAAAAAAGTTTTATTGATCACAAAGAATGACACCAATAAACTATAAAGTGAGTGGTCCGCAAACGAAATAAAGAAAACCAGCAGAAACCAGAAATCTACACCTAGAATCTTAGATTAAGCAGAAAACAATACATAACTCTGTGCTTAGACTACGGCTGGCCTCCAGTGGAGCACACTAATGCTAGGGTCTGAACACTACAGAGGCTGACAAAGCTGCCAAAAAAAAATCATTCGAATCCAAAGCTCCTCCAAAGTACACACACCTCTATAATCTTCAAAAATTATTCTATAGCTCACTAGTCCTAAAGCCCAGAAAAATTAGCCTTCTTCATTTTCCAAAGCCGAAATTCCTTGCATTTGATAGAGCAAGACTCCATGATAGGCTCTCCCAACTCAAACCAGCCACTTCATACAACCTCCCACAAGAAATAAGCAACTCACACGCCTAAAGAAACAATACACTCTCTCTCGGGAATTTACACATGACGTACAAATGTGGATAAAAGCAGGAACTCATGCTTTGTTGTAGCAAGAAACCATCACCCATCAAAATTTCCATATAAACTTGCAGGCAAGAAGCTGCAGCTGCATTTTCTGGAAATGAGAACCCAAAAAGCTACCAAGTGCACTCTATGCCGATATAAAAGTTTGGATTTTTCCCAAGCAAATTAGCAAAAGCTTTTGACTTTAAAGGTTTTCATGTACAATTAAACTAAACTAAGTCAATATTAAACTACAATTAAGCTAATTACAACTCATTTCAAACAAAAGTAGAGTAAAGTTCCCAGTGAAAATTCAAAATTACTAGCAAAAACCAGATCCACCTCAAATTCAAACTAAACCTAACTTTGAATGCAACAACTCTACTGCATAAAATCAAACCGAATTGAATCCAAGCTCAATCGTTCACTGACCTGATTGCCGAGGAAGTCAAGAATATGAATGGTCCCACCGTGCGTCCCGAGCGCGATCATCCGCTCGGCGACGGCGATACACGAAGCGACGTCGTTCGCTAGCAGCGTCGGAATGCTGCCTCCCATTCTCTGGTACTTGAGCCTCGGCTCCTCCTCCTCCTCCTCTTCTTCTACTTCTTCATCCTCTTCCTCCTCCTCCTCCTCCTCGTCGCGCTCATCGTCACCTTCCACGCCGTTGTCTGGCGGAATCGGAGCCATTGTTATGAAGGTCTTCAGCTTCGTCGCTCAGGCGAAATAGAGAATGATTGAGTTTTGGGAAAGAGAGAGAAAGAAGGATCTGTTTTTTTCTTCAACTAAATGAAGCGAGCGGTTTGTTCGACATGAATTATTCATGTGCAACAGGTAGTGACGAAGAACAATAGCTGGTTCGATCAAAGTAATTGTACGATCTCAATCTTAACCATTTAATTGTTAAATTAACTAAAAAATATTATTTATATAAAAAATCTTTGTAAAAAATAATTATTTACTCAATTAAATACATCGAACAAAATGATTTTTTATATAGATGATCTTTATTGATTAATTCAGTTATTAAACGGTTAAAATTACGATTGATATTGTACACATAACCTAAATAGAAGATCGAAAGAAATACTTTCGTCCGATCTAGATATGTGAGGAATACGAAATGTGTGACAACCCCTAGAGGATGTTTACTTTTCTACTTTTCATGTTTCTACACATTAAATCATGTTATAATGAACCATTATTTAACACTAGCGAGAGCCCGGAGCGTTGCTGTCTGATTCGTTGTTGATAACAATCGTAAAAAATACATTACATTTACAGATGCATTGTTGATGAAACCTAAGATGATATCATAATTCATTACATGAAGAAATGGAAGAACAATCAAATAGTACTTAAAAATGATTTTCAATAAGTCGACCATTGTGAAATTTATGTAAACAACACCAAGTGAATTATTGTCTGAATTCAATATTAGTCCCAAAAAGTTTATTTTACCACTCTATCAAGTCTTCTCACAACTTGAAATTCTCACTTACCTGTAAGAGAGATAAAAATGATTGAATCAATACATTGTCTAGTTGTTTCATAAATAAGGGTTAGAGGTCTCCCCCATAAAATCACCATGGCATAATAATATTTATCTGAACCTATAAACTTTGTGCATACCTTTGGCTTCCCTGTTCAACCTCCACCTTAGCCTTCAGATTTGCATATTCAAGAATCCAGTAATTGTATCAAAACTATTTCAGGTAATTTGTCATTTAAATTAGGTTTTCCAAAGATCACTTATGAATTCATTTAACATTAACAGCTTGCTGTCATCAACACATTCAATACCAACGGCCATCAACAAAAAACCAAAAAAAAATTGCAAATATACAAACCAGTAGTGCATTTTTGATCCTTCAACTCAGTTATACCAATCCTCATCAATTACTGTTCAAACTACACCCACATTCACACATCATATAGAAAACAGAGCTCAGTTTGGTTTCAGGATTGAGACTCAATTAGCTAAATAAACCAATGCGGATTACTGATTAAGATTGGATATACAGATGAAATCATTGTGGAAATCACTGAGTGAAAATTGTACCTTCAAAGTTCATCTAATTTCTCCTGTTTGTCAATTAAAACAACAAGCTCACTGGCTCTGCAGCCAAATCAAAACAATGGAAAAGATGATTAGTCTGCCCTGCAAAAGTACTCAATCATATTGTGATTGCCTTGTTCTTTTCAAGTCTTTCTTATTTCTCCAAAAAACTCATATAAGAACATGAAATTCCCAAACACATAGTTGTAGATGCATAAAGGAAAAGTTAGCACAAAAACTTGCCTCTACATGAACATCATCTTGAAAGATTTGTAGAACATGAGGAAAGTAATCAATTGTTTCTGTGTAAGAGGAAAAAAGCAACATGATGCTTTTTCACCGAATTGATAAGCACAGCAAGGAGACTCATATGACAACATTTGCCAAAACTGAACTAAAAACAGTAAAGAGTGAAAACCTGACTCAGAATTCTGCAGAGCTTGGTCACCAAACTAGAGGCAATTCCATGTTCTTCCTAGCTCTTTCCCACTTCTGCACGCAAGTGCGTGCAATTGTGAGGGTCCAAAATCGAATTGAAAATGAAAAAGAAAAAAACAATAAATACATTTATGAGTGAATAAGTATTCAAAAGCAAAACCAATAATTACTAAAGAAATTTTGTACTGAGGATCAAGAAATGTCCTAAATGCATCGTTCACATTTCTAGGGGTGAGATTCCCTATGAAAAAAATAAAAATGGATTAATAAATGTACATTAAAATTAAATAGTTCACTGACAAATTCACTTTGTTTTTGGAGTCCATAACCAAAGTATGTGATGCTACTTCCTCACCTTACAAAAACCACAAAATTATATAAATAAATAACTATTATTATTATATAAATAAATGAAGTATGTTGTGGAGGGATTAAACCTTATTCTCAGGCTAAATTGGTTGCAAACTGCTCTTCATTCAAGTTTTGTGGGCTACAGAGTAACATGGCTATTCGTAGCAGCCCTTGAAGTCATTAGAAGAGGGTAAAGGAACTTTTACAGGTAAACCAAGTGTTCACTTCAAATGATCAATTTATTTCAATGGTCCGAGTTGAGGAATGAACATCTAAATAATGAAGGGAATGAACCCTATACCACTTCCTCTATATCTATTCAGCTTTGTCGTAATACTGATAAAACAAAACTCTAAATATTTATAGACACTACATGCATATGTATCAATCTAGAAACTCTTCTCAAAAGTATTTCATGTACTCATTGATTTTGAACCTTTTCATACCTTTTGTACATTAAAGCTGAATAAAGTTTTTGCTCCAAATTGTGAAGGTCTGATACTTGTGGAACATGCATAGATCGCTATGGTTTCAAATTAAACAATAATTAAACAATAGAAGAGGGTCTAAAAGATGGTTGTTCCTATTCCTTTGGTCAGATTAAAACCAATTAGCCAGCGCAAGGAAGAGGTGATACCTTTTGTTAGCCTTGATGAAACTCTCCCCTCTAAGAAATCGATACAAAATCTAAAAATGCCAAGAAGAATCAACCAGTAACAGAAAACAAAAACAAACTGAAAAACCCAATTAGCTGAAGAAGATGCGAGAAGATCAGTAGCCAATGTTCTAAAACTCGGCCTAGTCAGCCGAGTACTCGGCGAGTACTCTCTAGTCGGCGTCCTTCCGAGTCGATTTTAAGAAAATCGGAGTACAAAGTCGGCCGGAAGAAAATCGGCCGAGTAGTCGGTCTAACTCGGAAAAAATCGGCCCAACTCGGAAAAAATCGGCTCAACTCGGAAAAAATCGGTCAAACTCGATAAAAAATTGGTCCAACTCGGAAAAAATCTGCATAACTCGGAAAAAATTGGCTAACTAGGAAAAAATCGGCCAAACTCGGCATTTTATTAACTATTTTTATTATTTTGGACATTATAATACCTTTTAAAAAATCATATTTAATTATATGTTTTAAAAATAAAAATAAATCCAAAAATTAAAAACTCAATACTCCCTGACTACTCTCCCGACTACTCCTCTACTCGCTAGTCCTCGTCCGGCCGACCAACTAGCGACTAGAAACTTTTAAAACCTTGTCAGTAGCCGAGCGAGTTTCGAAAGAGCGCAAAAACAGATGTAAGAGACGAAATCCAGAGCCGAGCCTAAAACTGTGCTTAAGAACAGGAGTTTGTGAACAGCGTTTGTAAACAAATGTTTTTCCATTGAGACTGATAGGAAATCCCGTGGAGAAACCATTATCATCACGGAAAGAGGCAAATCAAAGAGGTTTCAGGTTGGAATCGGAATGGGTTGTGCTGCATTGTTTATCGATCAGTTAAGAAAGGCAAAAACTGCGGGGGAACAAAGTTTTGTCAAGTCTTCAGAGGTAACAACTATAATTTCTGGGTGGAGATTTACAGAAATAAAAGTGAAACTTTCATGAAACTTTATCGGGGTTAAAGATATGAAGTCATCCAATCAATCATTTTACCGAAAGAGGAAAGAAGTGAAGGATGAAATCATATGGAGGAGAACTTAAACAATTTTTTGTATGGGAAAAACAAGGAGGGTACGAAGCAAGTTGTGGAGAAAACGGTGCATCAAAAACAGAGGGATCAATCTCCAAAGGCTCAGCTAGAAAGCAAGTGCAGCTTGATGAAACAATGAGGCATGGAGGAGCCGAATTTGGAGAATTCCAAATTATCCTAGGGCTGTACTGTGATTTGCGAAAGGTAGGCGGTCTTTCAGTCTTGGAAGAACATTCAAAGAGGTTTTTCAAGTTGGATGGGAAGGGAGGTGATGTTTTATCCTTACCAAAACAATAAAGCTTTCTTTGTATATAAAAATTGCGAGGAGACAGATCAGATTGTTAGTATGGAAAGGTTTCATCGCTAGGGCAACCAGAGGTCGGTCTCTTTGATTGGGGACAAGGTTTGAAAAACAACCTGAAGAATGTGGTGAGCTATGGAGGCTGGGTTTCAGTAAGGGGGCTTCTGCTGCATTGGTGGTCGCATAAACATTTCAAGCAGATAGCTGATGTTTGTGGTGGCTTGCTTGAAGTAGATAACATGACAGGTGGTTTCAAGCATTTGTTCGAAGCTCGAATTAGAGTTAAAGGGAATGAGAATGGTTTCCTGGCAGAGCTGGTGAAGCTAAGTGAAGGTAACCAATCTCACAATGTTCATATCCAGTCAATTTTGTGGGCAATTCAACCTGCTAAGGTAAGAAAGAGAAAGGAATTACAACTCCACCTTTGCACAAAGATGCTGAGAGAGATGGCCGGAAGTTGTAATATTGAGAAAGAAGGTGGCTGGAGCCACAAGCAATCAAGTGATGGAAGTTTTCTGGTGAGTCTTAGGTTGCCGGATTCAGAAGACCTTACTCCTCTTCTGTCACTTCACCGTTTCCGTGCATCTAACTCAGCATGCAATCAACCACCTACTAACAACATTAACAATTTAACTAACCATCTTGAAAGTCGAAGCAACTACAAATAACTCACTCCCAACCAGTTCTTAAACGGTTAGACCATTTAATTGACGTTTTGCACAAAAACTTCTAACCAAACGTCCTTAATCTCCGTTCTCAATATATGGAACTCTCACAATACATTCTTGAAATATAAGAATGTGTCATTTTGACCACACACAGCTGCACAAAAAATAATTATGTCTTACCAGCATGTGCTACCCAGATTTAAATTTACCACTTCCCTACCAAAGAGGGTACATGTGCTCATGTGGGGTATACCCATGTACATCTTCAGCAGTCGAAACAGTGTCGTTTGCACAACGACCGGTTCCTACACCACAATAATACAAAATCAATCAAGACTCGTATCCCTCTCTCCGGTACCCCAAGCACTCTTGGTCCATGACCCGGTGGCTTGTTGCCACTTCCATCATTTCCATAAATTTTCAAACCATAAACCTTTAGCTACAAAACAAAACGCTCACTCGATCTGTAAACCGAATTCTAACACAGCCAACCTGGAGGCCCCTCCACAGGTGTAATAATTAAAATACTTTGACCACAAGTGGATAACTCACCTTATTGTTGACATGAGCCCCAAGATCTGGTGACACGATTTAATTTCTGCCTTCACGATAAATGGCCTAATGACCATTGTCACCAACAATTCAAATCACGCTTGGACTCACTAATAATTCAAATCTTTCTAGCACCCCAATCATGGGTGGCTGAAGCGTTAAGAATCCACTCGTAGCTAATAGCAGCAATGCATCTAGGGTAGCCCCAACTATTAGTCTTAGTGGTTGTCCCATAAACATCAAGTGACCGAACCAACCTTCACTTCCTTAACTTTCTCTATTAGCGTCACATCATGAACTCGTCACCAGAAACAAGTCCATTGATCACAAAATGACAACAATCAATTTCCTTGAGTCATTCTACTTTAACACATTCGCCAGTTTCTCTGGAACCACACTAAAGACGAACATTAGTAAAGCCTTTATAAGCATCAAAGCTTAATGTTCATCTTCTCCAAATAATCGCGCTAAGAGACTTCAACTCCTTTTTCCATCGCAGGATGTAACTTCTTACGACTCTTCACTTCTAAGAGTCCCTTAACTCGAACACCAAGGTCTCGCCTTAGGTTTCTACACATCCCTGCCAATAAACATAATAGCCTTCCAGGCATGAATCAAATGTTTCACCACCGAGCACTCACACAAAATGGTCAAACAACGTTATACAGCGTGAGTTTCCAGCTCGATCCCCAACTCAAATCTCAAATACTCATTGGGGAACTCATAAAAATAAATACGTAACGAGCTTACCTTGTTCCTTACAGGAACTCTCTGTGAGGTCGGCGTACTGAGGCATAGTCTTGAAGATTCAAATGTTTATAGAACCACTCGGTCCATAAATCAACCAAGAAGTACTACTCATATCCTTGATAAACACTAAGCGTCCAAAGCATAACTGTCGATGGATCCGTTGAGGTCGGACCATCACTCTATAGACGCTAAGTGCTACCAAGTACATGAGGTAGTAACAGGAAACGATAACCTAATGCTCTAATACCAACTGTCAAGACCCACCCCGAGTTAAACCCCTTTAACCCGAAATAAATCCTGCGGGGACCACCTTAAGGGAACTTCTTACCGAAACCCCTTTGAAATGGACAACTCTTTCTACATACCAACTCAGCACTTCCATGAGTATTTAAAAACAATCCCTAACTCATGAAGTCATCCAGCTCCCTAACCTATTTAACTAGCTAAGCTGGGTTAGACAGAGCAGTCTACATGAAAGTTTACCCTAATGAATTTACAAGCAGTAACGGATTGATCGACTATGCCTCAACTCTTGTACGTGCGCGACCTCCGCTCAAGAACCCTGCACCACTGGGCATTTGAAAATGAAGGGCCCAGGGAAGAGACATTTAAAAACAATACGTTAGCGTGAGTGGACAAAATAAAAGAATAAAAGACAAACATCTTTTACTGCTCTTCCATTAGTTTTCTAAAAATTCGCATGCACGCAACCAATAGACAATGATTAAATAAATCATTAAAGTAAATCCTTTGGCTCAAATCCATAATTAAATGTGTGGGGTATTAACCTCATCCACGAGAAAACCGACCCGCTCTACCACGAGAGGGTCTATTGACCAGCTCATCGGAGAGGGTCCCATGGCCCGCTCTATTCGGGAGGGTCCAATCGACCAGCTACCACCGAAGAAAGTCCTGACCTGCTCTATCCGGGAGGGTCATACTGACCAGCTACCACCGAAGAGGGTCAGACTAGCTACTATCCAGAGAGGGTCCATGCTAGCATGCAATACATATATCCATATCCTTTTAAAAACCTCGTGGGAAAAATAATCCGAAAACCAAGTCAAAACTCCCATGACTTTACCCCAAATACATTGGATTTAAAACATTTCCAGGAACCCAAAACCGGTTCTCTGACTTTACTTTAAAATCCTTAAATCCAAGAGCCAAGTTTCCCTTTTTAAATTTCATCCCTCTCCATAATCCCAAAACAGTGATAACAATAAAATCAAATCCCGGGAAAAATCCTTTAAAATCACGGGAAAGGTATGAATCTCTTTCCCGACTCACTTATCTTTTAAAAAGTATAAAATTCTCTTTTTCCCAAAATCACCGTAAAACTTAAAATAGAGGAAATCACATGTAAAGGAAAAACTAATTAAACTCTATGGCATGCATTAAATTTAAAATAAAAGTCCACTCACTGGACTTATCGCGACCTTCTTCCTGCTCAGAAAGCTCCTCGAGCGAAAACCTCGAACTAACCACGTAGTCGAGCCCGTCTCACGTGCGACCAGAGACTGTACAAATAAACCAATATATTAGTCTTTACATCGTTGACTTGATCTTTTCCTAGTTTGACTAGGAAATCCTCTTTGACCAAGAGTTGACCAAAATCCTTTCTTTAAACAACTTTTCAATCATTACGCTTAAATCCGATTATCGACTCGAAGTTTGGTTCCCGTTTACGCCACCTTAGCACAAGTATTCTTCTTTACTAAATCATTTGACGGTAGATAACACATAGTAATTTGTGGAATTACTATGGACACCCAATCAACCACTTCACCAATTTACGGGTTCTGAGTCGATATATCCGGTATGAAATTATCCGAATTAATTACAGCGCCCAACTCGGTTTCTGACTAAGATTCTTGAGTTGCCTAGAATCTCACTTAGAGATCCGGTTGTCTTAACTTAACCGGTTACTAAGATTGACCTTTCCCTTTTTACTTTTATCGGTCAATCTTCCATAAATGGAAACAATCCAAAAAAGGAAAGTTTCCCAAAATGGAAAGTTTCCTAAAATGGTAAGTGTTCTTTAGAATGGGAAGTTTCCCAAAATGGAAACTTCCTACTTACGTCCAATTTTCCCTTAATTAACCTAATTACGATTCAACTGACATTTTTCGACTCAAAGCTTAATGGGGATTCGATTTCTACCTCTTCGGCTTTCTGCCGGATTCACTGCATTCCCGGAGCAGTCACCGGATTCCGGTAACTTTGCCGGAATTTTCGGCTGGATTCCGGTCAACGTGCCAGAATTTCGCCATAACCTCCTTGTTTTTTTCGATTCACCAAGTTATCAACCACATGTAAGAAAACAACACAATTTCATCAACTACAACACCCAGATCAACAACACAGTAGAACACGAAACAAAAAGTCCAGAACTTACGCATCCAAAGGCTCGCTCGCCAGGTTTCCATCACAAGCAGAGCTCCTGCCTCGACCTGCGCACCACCAGGTGCTCCCCCCAAACCCCTTCTCGGACACCAGCGACACAAAGTCCCTGTTCCAACCTAGACCCAAAACAACGCCCTCCAACACTCCTCCACAACTTCTAAAAGCTTCACCTCGACTTCACTGGAGTTCCAAGAAGCTTGCCGGAGTTCGTGAAGGCCGTCGGAGGCGAAAACCCAAAATCCAGAAAAAAAAAAACACAGAAAACAGTAAAGAAGGGTTTTCGATTAAAGCTTCAAATCAAGAATTAGGTTCAAGGAAATGAAGGAGAGGAGAGGAGAAACAAGAAAATCACCTCTAATAGTCGAATAGTCGCCTGAGTCGCCGGAAAACGGCGAACACAGCCGAGCTCCTCCTCGGCTGATCTCCGTCGTCGATTGACGAATCACGGATTGAGTGACTAGGCTTTGTAGAGGAGAGTGAGAAGAGTATTTTGAGAGTGAGAAGAGAAATCAGGAGGGAGAGAGTTGACCGGGGGATGAGAGTTTTGACCGAGTCAAAACTCTCTCCCTATTTATAGGGAATTGGATGGTCCACATTCATTCTGGAATCGATCCAACGGCCCAGATTCAAAGAATGTGAAAAGCAAAAGGTAAATGGTAAAACTCTTTTTACCGGATTGATAATTAAATGTCACACCCCGATTCTAGAATTATTTTACGGTTGGTTACTTTGGTCTTTTACCATTTAAAGTGACCGTTTAACCGTATAATGATCGTGAAGTTGACTTTTCGTTAAGTCAAGAATTTGGGGAAACTTCCTTCATGAAAGTTGTAGAGGGCGTCGTTACGAGTCCGTGGACACGTAGCACGCTTAAATCGGAGATCGTATGAGGAAGTTATGGTCAAAAAACAAAAGTTACTATTTGGGTGAAAAGCCTATATATAGTGAGTTACTGGGGTAATTCGGTGAAAGGGTAAAAATCGAAAAAGTTACTGTTCACTTCGATTTTTCCTCCGAAACCCGACAGATTTTCCGCCGGATTTCATCACCGGATTTCTCCTCCGTCCGGCGGAGTTAGGGCGCGTGCTAGGTACCGAATTGAAGCCTGCAGCGCCACCTTCAAGTTGGTGGTGGCCATCGGAGCTGGGTCGCCGCCGTTTGAGAGAAATCACGGCGAGAAGGGGGGACCTGTGCACTGTTCATTGACACCGGATTTCTCCCTCCTCCGGCCACCTCCCGGTGAGTTCTTTATATGGTTTTGATGGGTTTGAGGTGTACATTAAGCCCCTAGAATTTGGTAGCTAGATTTGAAGTGTGTAGGAAGAATTATGGATTTGAAGTTTGGGTTGACTTTTGGATTCGGGTTGTGTATTTCTTGTCGATTGACCTAGTTAGAGGCCGAATTGGCCTTCGAGTTGAACTAGAAAGTTGTCCCAAATGAGGAGACGAAGCTACTGGTAAAATTTGGTGGCGATCCGAGGTCGCCTGAATTTTTGCCAGAATTTCTGCCGGCGGCCGCCGGTGGCGGCGGAGCTGGCGGCGGTGCCGCCACTTTTTGGGCAGTTTTTCATGTCCATTAATTAGTACATATTGTGAGGAGTCTATGGTTAAAATTTGGTAATTTTTGGAGGTGTTTTGGTTAGGTTTTGGAATTGTTCTAGGTTAGTATTATTGGCGGATAATTAAATATTATTCCGACCATCGATTATTGCCGGTTAAAGTTTAAGGATTATTTTAAGGACTCCTAAGGTATTGGTGAAATGGTTGAATGGGTGTCCATAGTAATTCAACGAATTAATACGTGACACCCTAACGTCAAGTTAAGTGATAAAGGAAAGTTCGGAAGCTGAGTCGGGCTTCCGGTAAATTGAGTTAAGAGTCGATAACCGGGAAAGAAAGTCAAAAAGGTTAAAGTGCTTTAAGAAAGGAACTTGGTCAACATGTGGTCAAATAGGATTCCTGGTCAAACTAGGAAAAGACCAAGTCGACTGTGAAATGACTAATATAATGATTTGTTGTAGAGTCCCTGGTTGCACGTGAGACGGGCTCGACTACGTGTTAGTTCGAGGGTTTCGCTCGAGGAGCTTTCCGAGCAGGAAGAAGGTCGCAAAGAGTACTGTGAGTGGACTTTGTTTTAAATTAAATTGCATGCTTTATACTTGATTGGTTTCTCCTGCATATATATAATTTCCTCTATTTGTATGATTTACGGTGATTTGGGAAAAAGGGGATTTAAGGATTTTAAAGGCAAACAAACCGGGAAAGAGGTTCATACCCATCCCGTGATTTTAAAGGATTTTTCCCGGGGTATGGTTTTTTTGTTTATCACCGTTTTGGGAATATGGAGGGGGATGTTTTTAAAGGAGAAATGTGGCTCACGGATTTTAAATGGGGTTTTCGATTTATTGTTTCCACGAGGTTTTACGAGGTATTACAGGTTTTACAGGTTTTCAAGGGATTTTGAAAAAGGGAAAAAGGGAAAAAGGGAAAAAGGGAAAAGGATATAAGGATTGTTTGCTAGCATGGACCCTCTCCAGTTAGAGCGGGTACCATCTTCTGGGTAGAGCAGGTCAGGGACCTTCTCCGGTTGAGCTGGTCAATAGACCCTCTCGGATAGAGCAGGTCGGGGACCCTCTTCGGTGGTAGCTGGTCATTAGACCCTCCCGAATAGAGCAGGTCGGGTTTTCTCGTGGATGAGGTTAACACCCCACATAATTGTTTATATTTCGAGCCAATGCATTGTTTATGTTTTATCTGCATGCGGATTTTCCTTAGAAAAAGTAGAAGGAGAACATTAGAGGAATAGAGCTTTTAAGTTTTATTTTTGTCCACTCACCCTGACAATTTTTCAATGTTTCTCCCCTGGGCCCTTCGTTTTCAAATGCCCAGTGGTGCAGGGTTCTCGAGCGGAGGTCGTGCGCGTACAAGAGTCGAGGCATAGTCGATCAATCCGTTGCCGTTGAAATTCTTTAGGGTAATCATCTTAGTAGACTGCTCTGACTAACCCAGTATAGCTAATTAAGTAGGTTAGGGAGCAGGATGCCTTCATGAGTTAAGGTTTGTGGTAGATACTCATGGAAGTGCTGAGTTGGATTTTAGGAAGGGTTGGCCATTTCAAGGGGGTTTCGGTAAGAAGTTCCCTTGGGGTGGTCCCCGCAGGATTTACTTCGAGTTAAAGGGATTTAACTCGGGGTGGGTCCTGACATTAAAAGTTACCGAAAACTTCCAAAATTCGTAGAAAATAAACCGAAGCTCCGAAAAATATTTTAAAAATACCGAGAGACTCGTGTCGACACGTACTACAACATCGAGTAATTAAATGTGGAATTTGGAGAACTTTTAAAAACTCGAAAATTAACTCGAGCGATAACTTATCAAATTACCGGTCGCAATTAAGAGCCCTCGGTAACTCGTAAACCTCTGTGAAAAAGTAACTTTTAGGTACGGGGTGTTACAGCTTCCACTCCATTGGTGGTCGCATAAACATTTCAAGCAGATAGCTGATGTTTGCGGTGGCTTGCTTGAAGTAGATAACATGACAGGTGGTTTCAAGCATTTGTTCGAAGCTCGAATTAGAGTTAAAGGGAATGAGAATGGTTTCCTGGCAGAGCTGGTGAAGCTAAGTGAGGGTAACCAATCTCACAATGTTCATATCCAGTCAATTTTGTGGGCAATTCAACCTGCTAAGGTAAGAAAGAGAAAGGAATTACAATTCCACCTTTGCACAAAGATAATGAGAGAGATGGCTGGAAGTTGTAATATTGAGAAAGAAGGTGGCTGAAGCCACAAGCAATCAAGTGATGGAAGTTTTCTGGTGAGTCTTAGGTTGCCAGAAGCTGATTCATCTAAAGTTGTTGTGACACGTGGCAATCCTCATATTAGTGAAAGACAAAAGGTCTCTGATGGTCATTATGAGAATTCTTTGGAAGCTGCAAATAAATCTTGGGAGAGAAAGGAGTTGTCATTGGGAGGGGAGAGGGTTAAAATAGAGGATATCAATCAATTGAGCATGCATGGAGCTTTAATTACTAGTGGAGTTGAGTCTTTGAATAGCATTAACGAGGATTATTGAGGATCGGGCAAGTTGACCCAACAATTTTGTTGGGCACAGAGTCAGATTTAAATAAGCAGCTTCAAGGAGAATTTAATTTAGTGGGATGTCAGAAGACTTTTATCTTTGGAAAGAGAGGTACATTAAAAAGTTTTAGTGAAGAGAAAGGAAAGTAAGAAAGGAAGCTGGGCAGAAGGTACAGCGAAGGTGATGTGAGGAAAGGTGGTGTTTGTTCATGAGAGTTGGACGGATCTCCAAGCTTGAACTCCAAATTCCCTTTAGGGCCCCGATAAGTCTCAAGAGAAGCATTTAAGCACTTGAAGCCTGAAGATTTTGGAGGCAGAAGTTCTTTACTGATTGAACATCCATGAAAAGTGAAAAGAGCTCGACGTACTTTAGTCCTAAGAGGAGAAGCTGAAGATGAAATTGAAGAGGGTGAAATTGTAGTAGGTACTTCAGTCCTAACAGGAGAAGTTGAAGATGAAATTGAAGAATGTGAAATTGTAGTAGGTGAATGTGAAGTTGAACAGGAAGAAGAGCAACTACGTCTTGAATTGGAGACCGGGGAAATAAAGGAACTTTTGAAGAAGAGCTAGAAAAGGAAGAAAGACTCTGCACTTCTGGCATAGAAGAAGTAGAAAGTACGTTCGAAAAGGACGGGGATGAAAATTCTATTATAGATATTGCTTTGGATGACTCTCATATCAGATAGCTCAGAAGACAATTGTTGTGAAGTAGAATTCTCCTTTCATGAAGGAATGCAAGACAGGGACCCGTTGGAGGATGTGGGGTTCAGTTTAGAGGATTTTATGGAAGGACAAAATGTTAACAATCTAAAAGTAATACAAGGAATCGTGGAAGACGGGAAAGATCTATTTCCTATACAAGAGTCAAATATAGCTGGAGCATATGCATCTGGGAGAAAATGGAGATATTATGCGAGGGAAGGAAGACCAAATTTTGACCAAGCAATCTACAAGAGGAAAGGCCATGTTCTACTAGTGGGAGCTTACACCAAACTCACAAGAGCCTTTCAGGCCTACAAACAATAGGCAAACTCAGGAAATTCTTAGATTCATTAAAGTTGAAGGTGTATGCATGAAGAAAACATAAGAATAAGAATACTCTTGATGCAAGAGTTAGGAATGACTTGACGAACTTGCATTTGTTTGACAATGTCGAGATAAGAGAACACAAGAATTTTAAATGAAGATTCTTAGTTGGAATGTAAGAGGGTTGGAAAGTAAGAAGAAAAGAGGGTGATTAAAAATTTGTTGATGGAAAGCGGAGCTGATATTGTAATCTTACAAGAAACAAAAAAGGGAGAAATAGATTGAAGACTAGTTGGAAGCATTTGGGGAGCACGGTACAAAGAATGGGTACCAATTTCATCTTGGGGCAGATCTGGTGGTGTGATGATTGTCTGGAACACAAAATGTGTCTCGGTCTTAGAATCAGTTATTGGGGTTTATTCTGTATCAATTAAGATTGCTGGAGTGGATGGGTTGGATTGGTGGCTTTTAGAGTTTATAGACCAAACAAATATAGAAGAAGACAATTTTGGGAGGAATTAGCAGGGCTGTTTGGGTTGTGTTAAAGCAGGTGATGCATAGGAGGGGACTTCAATGTAGTCTGATTCCCTTCTGAAAAGTCAAGTGAGGGGAGATTCACCCGTAACATGCAGGGTTTTAATGATTTCATTCGGGAGACAAACCTTTATGATCCAAGCCTTTAAAGAGCAGAGTTCACGTGGTCTAATTTAAGGGAGAATGCGATCTGGTGCAAACTTGACATGTTTTTGTATTCCACGGATTGGAAATTTGAAGCTTTGATAGATGAGGAGATCATCTATTTTTACAAGAACCTTTACATGAGTCAAGAGAAAATAAATTTCGGAATTGAAGGCCTCCATTGGAATCCAATAAGTGCAGAACAGGAAAGTTGCCTGGAGAGACCGTTCGAAGAGGAAGAAATTAAAAGAGCAGTGTTTCAGTGTGATAGAGATAAATCCCCAGGTCCAAACAGGTTTTCTTTTGCAGCTTTTCAACAATATTGGGAAGTTATTAAGAGAGAGGTATTAGATGTTATGACAGAATTTCACTCAAATGGAAATGAGACCTACATATCCCTTATCACAAAGAAAGCAAATTCTTTGAAAGTGGTGGATTACAAATCTATCAGTGTGATAACAAGCTTGTACAAGGTTATCAAAGGTGTTAGCTTTTCTTAGAGATTGAGTGAGGTGTTAAATGAGACAATCTTCTATGTTCAGGGTGCGTTTATAAAAGGGAGACGGATTCTAGATGGAGTCTTGATGGCTAATGAAGTTGTTGACAAGACAGGAAGAAAAAGAGAGAGGGGTTGGTCTACAAGATTGACTTTGAGAAAACATATGATCATGTAGAGTGGAATTTCTTAGATTATGTCATGGAAAACAAATGTTTTGGAGAGAGATGGAAGAAATGGGTGGGGGCTGCCTGTGGTTGGCAAACTTCTCAATTCTGATTAATTGGAGGCCAAGAGGGGAATTCAGCACTTCTCGGGATTTAAGACAAGGAGACCCCTTATCACCTTTTCTCTTTACTTTAGTGGTGGATGTGTTGAATGGACTTTTACAGAGAGCAAGTTGTTGGGAAGGAAGAGGTTGAAATTACCTATTTGCAATTTGCGGATAAGATGGGCGAGAGTTATTATACTTATTGTTAGCGACGATGAGATTGGCGGGACTTATCATATGTACTGCTAGCGTCGATGTGATTGGCAGGATGTTTTCATATTTAGTGCTAGGGCTGATTAGATTGGCGGGTTTCATATTTTAGTTATTGCATATAAGATTGATGTGATATTCATATTTTTTTATTAGAGCCAAAGGATTAGAGCTGGTAGGGATTATTAGTAGCTTTGGGAGTGCTCTGACCCTAGCATAAGTAGGTTCGTGGTTATGATGATGTTTTAAGGAGATTTATTTTTATGTGTTATGTGTAGTTTATGAAATTAATGAACTTACGTGTAGTAAGTGTGATAACTTGACACTCCTATTATATATATATATATATATAAATGGGTGGGTGGTTATGGTGTGATGAGCGTCAAGCTCCAAGGGTGGGTTTGATTGGACGGGGTTATAGTTTCTGCTGTGAATTTATGATCTTATGAAATTTTATGTGCAGCAGAAAATTGTGCTGTAAAGGACATATGACTGGGCTTTTTAATTATGGATATATATATTGGGAAATACTCTTGTGAGTTTCTTTGCATATCAGGGCTGCCCACTTTAAGAGGAAGTTCTGTCAAAATTTGGGTACAATTTCCTTTAGAGGCGGTCCCTGCATGACCCTCTTGTAGTTAGTGTAAACACTGAGTCAGGTCCCGTCAATTTAGTAAGGAGCCGGACTTGTTGATAAAAATGGTTGTCTGGTAAGCGCTTATTATACTAGAAACCGATAGTTCAAAATATTTGGTTTTAGTTTTTCAATAATTTCCTTGTCTAACTGGATCAAATTTTGTTATTTGATTCTAATTTTACTGTACGACTTTTTTTTTACTCTTGACAACACGAGATTGCATGGGCTAATGATATAGGAGCAAGTGATTAGCCTATGTAATTAAACTAGAAGTTAAAAAACTGCACAGACTGCAGTAGGGATAGATACACTATCCTCCGTACTTAGAGGTAGGAACAAACACCGCGAATAACTCCATCCTGACCGATGTTTAGGCGTTTAGCACTCTCACCCTACATCAAAATTTTCCCCAGCGGTTTATGCATTTGATATTGTTTGCTTTTGAACTTATGCTCTACTTTCTTTGTGGACAATGTGTGTGTTAAAATGTTGATTAATATTTATTGACTTGATTCTGTTTAGTTGAGAACTTGTGAAGTTGAAATGTAATATTGTAACTATTGATTTGATGTTATGATGTTGGATGTTGAAACTTGAATGATTGATTTGAATGTTGAAAAATGTTGATTTGAATATTGAAACAGAGGTGGACCATTTAGGTTATTGGATCACAATTTAAACTTGGTACAAACCCACTACCAACCTTACCAATTAAGTCGGTTGTGAGAGTTCTTTTCGAATTAAGCATAACTAGACTAAGATTAACACAATAATATGATTAATGGGGATCTTGTATGTGATTCAAACAATGAATAAGGGTTATAACATGAAGCATGGTGTGAGAACTGAAAAGCACCGTAGTGAGTGAGAATTGGATTGGGCTAGGGATTTGGTTTATGGAAAAAGATGGGAGTTCAAGAACATGGATTAAGAAGATGGCTGGGAAGGCTTGCGGTTGTAAGAACAGAAATTGGAGAATGGATAAGGCATGAGAGCTTAAGTGTTTAGAGAGATTTGAGACCTGTTGCTTGATCGGATGAAGGCCTGAGAGCATGATGGATTTTTCTGTGTTGTTCCCTGATGATCTTCTCTTCTCCAAGCTCATCCTTTTATAGAGCATGATCGATGAGTTTTATAATGGGTCGAGGTGTTTGAGCTTCTAGGTCAAAGAAATTCCATCAAACATGTGAATCTAGCCTTAAAACTTGAGAAAGAGAAGCTTGCATCAGAAGATGAAAGAGACGTCTCGTGACGGGGATGATTACAGGGACGAAAATATGGAAAAGAGATTGATGAGAAAAGATTGGGAGAAGTGAGCTCGAGGTTTGAGATACAAGAATATGTTTCTTAACTGGTCTTAAAGCTCCTATAATAGAGAGAAGACAAAGCTAGAGGTTTGGACATATAGGTGCTGCAGGGAAAAGGAATCTGGGCAATTGACTGATGCGGGGAGAAAACTGGTTTTTCAGAATAAAAGAGAGGATTGAGGTTTTTTTTCTAGGGAAGAAAGTCTTGGGCTTTTGAAAGGAGATATGATGGGCCTCGGGTTTTAGAAGTAGTTTTGGGTTTAGTAGGGTGAGTAGTCCAATTTCTCTTGCTTTTCACCAATTCGTCATCAACTCAAGTCATTAGGCTTGAATTTTGGGCCCAAGACCGAAATTTTCAACCACGTTGAATCGATAGGCGAGCGTTATGTGCCTCTGTAACCTTCCACACCACATCCAATTCTACAACCCCACAAATACATGGATGCAGTTTGGGTCCACATCAATGGACATGTATGCTTGACATATTAAAATCTAGAATTTAGCCTAAGATTATAATAGTTTGCATGAATTATATCGTGTAGGTGAAATGCGTGATTTTTTAGGTATCAACATCTGTATATTGACTTCGACGGTTGATATTGATACAAAATTTTGCCTACTAATTAGAAGTTGATTGGTATATAATATTGCCAAGAAAAGTCGTTATTCCTACTAAATCCAGCCTTACTAAATAGATATAAGCAAAATACACATTAATTTCGATATATTTATTTCTCTATTTTTGATTTTCTACCATTAAAACATGAGACATGAAACTTTGGAACATGAAAATGTACACTTTTTGACATATCTTGATGGTAACATTTGTTTTTTGATACGATCTTTATGACAACATCTACCTTGGGTAACCCAAACAAAATTAGGTAACAACTCCTAACAGCATCTCTTGCAGTATTGATAAATTAAAAATTTGTCAATTTTTAAATGAATCTATTGCTCCAGCAGAATACTTAAAAAGTTGACAAATTTAGAAATTAATAATGAAAATTGATAAATCAATCAATTTTGGAGAGATAATTGATACTTAAAACTTAGCTAATGTAAATGTTTAGTCATGCTGCCTTGGTGCAAAAAACTTAAATATTATTATTGGCCATCTAAAAATAGATAGAGTTAACGATACATTTATGTAGATGATGTTCTAAGAGCATCTCCAGCAGCTTCCATATTTTCTTGATTTTGTCAAATTTGGAGAATATCGAGTATTTTTTAGGTCCAACAGCTTTTCCATCTCATTCTCTAAAATGAGGATACAGAAGAAACATGAGCATTGCTTTCCTAAATTTTTAGCAAATCTTTCATTCATCAAAATTTAATTTTTTACAGGCTTCAACAAATTTTTATAAAAATAAAATATTTTATTAATTATTTTATTGTTATAATAAAATATACAATATATTTTGATTATAATTAATTATAATATAATATACTTTATTGTTTTAATAAATGTTGAATATGTAAAATGAAGAACCATACAAAGCTGCTGTAGATGATGCTCTAACTTCACACCTAAACCCAAATTTAACCACAAAAAATTTCCTACAATCAGTCTCCTCACTCCTCCGATCCCAAAACCAAAAAGCGAGAGGCCACTTCAATTTCAGATCCGACGACTGAAGGCGCACTCCGTTCCTCAAATGGGAGGCTCGGATTGAAATGCAGCCGAATCTGACCCCCTTCGGGAATCCGTTTTTGTTGAACGGCGATTTGAGCGGCGACGGCTTCCAGACTCCTCCGGCGAGCGTCTTGTTCTTGGTCCCGTTTCTGTTGTTCCAAGGAGGAAGCGGAATGGATTTGTCCATGGTCGCCGAGAAGATTCTCAGCTCCGTCAGGTCTGCTAGATCACTTGGTCTTCTTCCTCCCGCTTCTGATCGTCCGGAGGTGAGTTTGGCTTGAGGTTTTGCTTATAATGCAGGTCTTTACTACTCGATTTTCGACATGTCGAGTTTTGGTTAGTTTTGATTGTTTAGAGCTGCAAAATTTAGCTGGAGTTATGTGAATAGATTGTTTAGCTTGATGAGGTTTGCTCTGAAGTGCCTGGATTAGTTTAAGTGCTTAGTTCTTGTTTCATGTTAATCAAGCTGTTGTTCAAGTTAAGTTAGTAAGCTTCGAAGACCAATGCTTCTTATTCTGCCATAGATTGCTGCGAAGGGAACCAATTGCACTGTATAAAATGCAGCTTGGCTTGGTTGTATCATTTACTGTATGTCTTGGACGGATTGATTTTCATTGGCAGAAAAAAAGATGTGATGTGTTGATACATGTATCGGTTGTATTTGTGAGCAGGTTCCGGCGCGAGTGGCAGCAGCTGCAGTTGTTGCACGCGCTATTGCGGGACTGCCTCCGCATCAAAGATATGGTCTCTCTTCAAGTTCTGAAGAATTGAGCTCAATTTACGCGAGCAGACAGCAGCATGGTGAAGAAGTGGAGGAGATAGAGGAAGAATTCTCTGAAGAGGTGCTACTTATATCACTACCATATTATATTGACCAAATTCTGAACTACTTGTCTAAAAATATTTGGTAACTACCTACGTGCAGGATTTTGATCCAGTTAGACACATATTGGAGCGTATTCCTTCTGAAGGAAGTGAGCTGGCTTATTTTGAGAGAGAGGTATTTTCCAGTTATATTTTACATTTTTTTCCCTCAGTACAGTACACATGTTATTCTTTTTTTATCTCTAGGAGTTCATTCTCCTGGAAGTTAAATGTGTGTCATATGTTCCCTTGCACAAATTTGATGTGTTGATAGCATAAGGTCTAGAAGTTTCTCCAAATCTTTTTAGTGGCTTTTTGAGATTGTATTTGTCTTGAATCAATCATTCGGTAGTATGTATGGCCACACATTATATAATGTGATGTAGTCATGTAGGAGATACATTTTCCATCTATCAGAGTTACTTGTCTACATCTGGAAAAAGCAACTCTTTGGTGATTTGTAATCTGGGAGATAAAGATTGAACAAAGTACTGCATTTGGGACAAAATGCCCATTGAAGTTACAATGTTCTTGTCGATGTCTCAAGATAGTTTTAAACAATACAGTATTAAAAGAGTTAAACTACAGAAGCATTTGAATTAGTAAAGAACACCACCGAATGTTTCTGAATTATGAGGAAATCAATCCCCTTAAAGATGCCCAAAGTCAAACCCTTTCCTAAAAAAGCTCCAGCTCCTCCCACTTGACCTTCTCAAATATCCTCTTCTATCTTTTCATTTGAATGATAGCTCAAGTCTGTTTTTCTCTCCCTTTAAAAGAGATGTATCTTTCACACAGCAAGAGCATGGACCCCTATGTAAGTTTAGACCCCCTAAAAACCTGTTTCTACATAGATAATGATGAGGACAGACAAACATCAGGTCTTCTCTGGTGGACCATGTCCCAGGATAAACCTTCATGAGCAGCATTTTGTTGTATTTTTTGGCTCATTGATACAATCTGGAGAGTTAGAGGATTCAACAGGTAAATCCAAGTATAGAATGGAAAGGGGACAGCGTTGTAGCTTTTCTATAAGTTCTAGGAAAGTTAGTCTTTCAAGATTCTATTAGGATTTGTAAGACTTATGTCTATTAGGTTTAGGAATCCTAAACCATGTTGTATTAGCAGCTCCTATTCAATATAAATAGGAGCTGCAGGGGGTTTTCTAAGGTGAGGACAGATTACACAGAAAACCGGGAGCCAAGGGTGATAGAGAGATCTAGCAGGGAGTTGGGGATTAGCATAGGGATTTCAATAAGTACTTGTAATCAAGTTGTTATTCTCCATAGTGCTAGTGATCTCTCAAGAGAGATCACGTAAGTGGACGTTAGCCAGGTTTAGGCTGAACCACTATAAAAATTGGTGTGTGCTGTGTTCTGTTCTCCAAGTTCATCTATCCTATAACTTTGCTTAAATCGTATAAAGTACCAGTAAAGACCAGAAGAGATTCTAGCGCGCTAAACCACAATAAGTGGTATCAGAGCTTCAGCACTGGTACTTTGCGATGGAAGGCAGCAAAGACATAATCGAAGCAGAAGATGTGAGATCGTTTATTGAGCCTTTAAGAGGCAAAGAAAACTTCACGCTTTGGCGGAGGAAGATGAAGAGTGTCATGATTCTACAAGATCTGTACGAGGCTGTTCTCGGGTTAGAGAATAAGGCAGTTGGTATGGGTTTGGCAGAAGATGGACAAGAAGGCAAGGAGTACAATAGAGTTGCATCTTGCAGATCATGTACTGGGTCGTGTAGTGGTGATGGAGGTGACAACATGAGCAGCAAAGAGACCTTGGATTATTTTGAGAAGGTTTATGCTGGTAAATGTCATATTGGTGAGAATATGGGCAGCAGCAAGACATTGGACAATGTCAAGGAGGCTAACACAGTCAATGTTAAGGAGGCTGACGCGGATAAACCTTTCTTAAAGGAGGAACTCTTTAGTCTTCGGATGGAAGAAAAT
Organism: Comarum palustre; assembly: GCA_951800085.1. Classification (NCBI taxonomy): domain Eukaryota; kingdom Viridiplantae; phylum Streptophyta; class Magnoliopsida; order Rosales; family Rosaceae; genus Comarum; species Comarum palustre. Next base: position 8,768,538 of record OX637582.1, on the reverse strand, counting down.
GGGGATCTACAGGAACATCTGAATAAGTTTCAGAGTTGTGTTGCCAATTTATCGAAGGTGGATGTGAGATTTGAAGATGAGGACAAAGCAGTTATGCTGGTAACATCTTTACCAACTTCATACGAGCTGTTTATCACCACATTCGTTTCGGGTAAGGATTTTCTCAAGTACGATGAGATTACCGAAGCTATTCAATCTTACACTAAGATGAGTAGTGAGACCGAGAGTTCTCAAGGAGGCCTTTATGACAAGGGCAATGAGGCAGGTCAGTTGACGAGTAAGGAGGATAAATCTGGCAGCAAGGGTACAACAAAATCCAAGAAGAAGAACAAAGAAGGTTGTTTCAGATGCGGTATTGCATACCACTTGAAAAGAAACTATAAAGAAGGGAGGATGGAAGCAAGGGTGACGGCAAGAAGTTCAAGCACAGCCAGCATAGTCATCAAAGATGAAGATGATTGTGAACTTGTGGTAACGTCCAGCTCCAACGCTTCCAGAGATTGGATTTTGGGTACCGGTTGTACATTCCACATGTGTGCAATCCGAGAATGGTTTGACACATTGAAGGAGAGTAGCTGCGAAGAAGTTTTCAAGGGAGATGACTCACTGTGTAGGATCCTAGGTATTGGATCAGTAAAAATCAGAATGCATGATGGAGTTGTTAGAAAGCTGGAGAATGTCAGATATATTCCTAAGTTAAGGAAGAACTTGATATCTTTGGGTACTTTGGACATGGCCGGATATAGGTGTAGCTCTAAAGAAGGAAGCCTGAGAGTTATCAAGGGATCACTTGTGATGAAAGGCGACATTCAACCTAACGTGTACAAGCTTCAAGGGACTACCATAATTGTTGGAGTTGCAAAATCTGCTGAAGTAAATGACAAGACTGAGCACTGGCAGCAAGGCCAAAGGTGCATGAGTCAAATAGGGATGCAGGAACTCTACAGGGAAAGCAAGACAGGTGTCAATGTTTTCTGCATGGATGGTAGTCATGGGAAGCAGAAGGTGACATTCAAGTTTGTAGACTGTGAGAAGAACAACAAAAGATTGTTGGATTATATTCACTCAGAAGTATGGAGTGCAACACTAGTAAGGTGTACGGGAGGCTTCCAGTACTTTGTTACTTTTCTAGGTGATTTTTCGAGAAAGATTTGAGCCTGCTTTATGAAGGAGAAATCTGAGGTTCTCTTCAAGGTCAAGGAAGGGAAAAACAAAGTAGGAAATATAAGAGGAAGAAAAATCAAGTATTTAAGAAGTAACGGTGGCAGTGAATATAGAATGAACAAGTTCTTGCAGTTTTACAAGGTTGGAATGACAAGATGCATCATGGTGAAGGATAATCTCCACGAAGACAGGGCTGCTAGAAGGATGAAGAAAACTCTATTTGAGAGAAAGGCATGCGGCTGCATGCAGGATTACCAGACACGTTTTGGGAAGGAGTTAACCATGCATGTTATTTGGTTAATCGGTCACCATCAAAGGTCTTAACCTTCAAGTGTGCAGATGAGGTATGGTCTGGAGAACCAGCTGGCTATTTTAACTTGAGGATGTTTGGTAGTAGTGCATATGCTCATATTTCGAGCAAAGAGCATACCAAACTCAAGGCAAATTTTCTGGTTATTGATAAAGGAGGTGAGGGCTGCAAGTTGAGTAATATTGTCAGCAAGGAAAGGGTTCTAAGTAGATATGTCATCAATGATGAGAAGACCAAGCCGTTTAATGAAGTAAAGACAAGTGAGGTGAAGACGAAGACTGATGTTGATGTTGTAGATGAAGCAACAGTAGTTCCTCTAACCAAAGTGATCATGAAAGAGACTCCTGCTCAGGTGGAGCAAATTGAGCAGGTGGAGCATGATAAAGGGGTTATGGAGGAAGAAGTCTTAGAGCGGCAACAGTCACTAATACTAGCTCAGGTGGAGCAATTAGCACTGCGAACTTACGACTCAGTTTGTCAGTCACTTGAGCAGGAGTTCCAGAGAAGCATAGCATTGGACAAGTATGCTATGAGTTTCAGTCCACGAGATCCAACCACGTATCAGGAAGCTATAGCAAGATATGTACGGGAAAGTTGGATGGGAGCTATGTTAGAACAAAAGAAGTCCATACAGAAGGACTTGGTTTAGGAGTCGATTCCTAAGCCCAAAGATAGACATCAGGTTGGCTGTAAATGAGTTTCTAGGAAAAGGGAAGGAATGCATGATAAGGAAGCCATGAGATTCAAGGCTCGGGTATTGGCTAAGAAGTATACGCATAAAGAAAGGGTTTAGTATGATCAGATCTCACCAGCGGAGAGATGCGTTTATCATCATGTGTTCAAGTATAGTATGGTTTTACTATCAAGTGATGTGTTAACTATAGGTCAAGATGTGTCTAGAATTCCAAAGTTGGAGACACAACTAAGGGAATTTGCACAACAGATCCTAGAAGTTGCACAACAGATCCTAGAAGTGAAGATAAGGAGGGACAGAGAAGCGGGAAAGTTATGGTTATTGACTAAACCCGTGTCTACTCCAGCAGTAACACACTTTCAGTTTAGTGTGCATGGATCATCTACAATTAAGTTGGATGAGATGATGATGCAAGTGTCATATGCAAGAGCAGTGGGATGTCTTATGGCTAGAATCTGCACAAGACCAGGTTCAGCTCAAGCATTGAGTTTTGTGTCAAAGTACATGATGAATCCGGGTGGACGACACTGGCAAGCAGCGGCGTGGATTCTATATTACTTGAGAGACATTAAGGAGCATGGATTTCTGTTTGAAAGACAACAAGAACAAGCATGCATTGTTGGTCATGAGAGTTCAGATTTAGCAGGAGACTTAGACAATGGAAGATATGCAACAAGTAATGGATTTATTTGTGCTGAAGGTTCAGGAAGTTATAGAGCAACTATAGAATCAGCTGAGATATTGTCTACCACTGAAGAAGACTGCATGGCACTAACAGAAGCTTCCGCTGTGGTGAAGAATGGTGTCATCATTTTGACAAGGAATCAAGTGTTTCAAGGAATGAAGCATGTTGATGTTTGTGGTCATTGCAGTGAAGATTGAATCAGCTCAGGGAAGATAACAACGGAAGAAGAAACACATTCGAGGGAGAATGTTTCAGATTGTTTGACCAGGACCATTGCCATGGAGAAGTTCAGACATTGCTTGGACTTGCTCAGTGTCACAGCTTGCTGAGTTGTGGTGGAGCAGCTCCTCACTTGAGGTGCGTTAAGGCAAGAAGAGTTGCCAATGTGAAGGTTCTTGGAGGTTTGTTTAGGGTTACTTCAAGAAGATTCAAGATATCCTGAAGGGAGCAACAATCATTTGGTATCAATTCACCAAGGTTAAGATTGTTGTGTTTTTTGGCTCATTGATACAATCTGGAGAGTTAGGATTCAGCAGGTAAATCCAAGTATAGAATGGAAAGGGGACATCGTTGTAGCTTTTCTATAAGTTCTAGGAAAGTTAGTCTTTCAAGATTCTATTAGGATTTGTAATAGACTTATGTCTATTAGGTTTAGGAATCCTAAACCATGTTGTATTAGCAGCTCCTATTCAATATAAATAGGAGCTGCAGGGGGTTTTCTAAGGTGAGGACAGATTACACAGAAAACCGGGAGCCAAGGGTGATAGAGAGATCTAGCAGGAAGTTGGGGATTAGCATAGGGATTTCAATAAGTACTTGTAATCAAGTTGTTATTCTTCATAGTGCTAGTGATCTCTCAAGAGAGATTATGTAAGTGGACGTAAGCCAGGTTTTGGCTAAACCACTATAAAAATTGGTGTGTGCTGTGTACTGTTCTCCAAGTTCATCTATCCTATAACTTTGCTTAAATTGTATAAAGTACCAGTAAAGACCAGAAGAGATTCTAGGGTGCTAAACCACAATACATTCCAAGCTTGTTGTTAGTGTTTTTTTGATAGAGCCAAGGTAGCACTCCTAGTTTTATCGTAGGAAGGACTAGCCTTGTCCCTATTACTGAGGAGGGAGTGCTGGAAAGCAAGTTATTATAGGCCATGAGCTGGGTAACAAGTTTTTTTTAGTGTACAAAGTTTCTGCTGTATGGTTTGGTGGCTGAGGGACGGGTTAGATATTACTAGTTATTATGAACAGGGTGCTTTCGTGAAGGTTAGACCGACTTGGACTTCATACCTCTAGGTTAAATGCAAATTCAGAGGATCAGAGGGAAGTTTGGTGTGACTGTAGGGTATTAAGGAAGATGCCATTGCTGCTCCCTACTCTTGTGGATGTGTTAAGCATGATCCTTTTTGGTAGAGGGAAGCATGTTTCGGATTGATTGAAGGTTTACCTTTTTGGCAGGAGGTTGAAATCACTTTGTGCTATTGAAGTTGGCAGTATTTTCTGCGAAGGGTGGTCTATGTCAGAACTTGGCTCACCTAACTTTAGTGAGTTTTTTTTGCTGTCAGGGTTGAATATCAATGCGATTTGTTCGTTGGTAGGCACAAACAGAGGTCTGTGGTAGTGTTAAAGTGGTGAAATTTGTAGATGGGTTTTGGTGTATAATTCAAGCAGTCCTCTCACTTATTTTTTCTCTCCTTTATTCTTAATTCCAGTGGCTAAAAGGTTTGATTTTGATTAAATTTTCGTTTGAGTGGGAGTTGGAAAGAGCATTGATCAGCTAGTTCTATGGGATTTGGTTACCCAAATCAGGGAGAAGCAGGGTCGGTAATTCTTTTATTGCAAAATGGCCTTAGAATTTTCCATTGGATAGGGAGCTGTTTGTGGATTGCTGCAATCAGAAGAAAATATGGCTACCTTGAAAATGGCTCGATGGACATGTTCTTTGAGGATTTGTAGAAGCCTTTCGGAGACTGAAATTTTGGGAAGACTTCTGGGTCAGCAACCATCAATCGAGCCAGTCTCTTCCTTGACATTTCACATGTTCTGGATTCCATCACTGAATAATAGAAAGTTTAGCTATATACCACACTTTTCCTGTGAGCTGGGAATTTGGTTTTGGAAAACTTGAATGATGAAGAGGGAGTTTTCTTCCCTGTGGTGGTGTAAGAAAGAGTGAAGTTGGAAGACTCTAATGTTAATCGCAGGTCATCGTCCACAAAAATGTTATGGCCACAGATCATATGTAATTTCTTAAAAGTTAATGTCTGTGTTGATGCTTGTTACAAGATTAGTCGAAGTGCATTGATCATGTCTATTGTATTGAAGGCTGTTCTTGATTGGCATGATGATTTATATATTTCTTGTTACCTGGTTCTCTCTCTCTCTCTCTCTCGACCCTTGATCTAAATTTCTTTTTCAGGCAGCTCTTAAATTAGCACAACTTGATAGAGTATCAGAAGATTTATCCCGAAATGTTATGGAACATCATGAAGTAATGGGTAAGTGTCAATTAGAATCTCCTGACGTGTACTGCAATGTACTGCAATCTGCAATGTTATTGAAGTGGCATATAAGGAAGTGCTAATGTGCTATCCTATGTGATATTCTGGACATCATACTATTGTAACTACTGTAGATTTGTATCATTTGTGCCATATAGTCGACTTAAATTCTGTTTTGAACTCAACACTGCTTTGGAAAGTTAGGGCCTGTCCAGTAACATTTTTGCAAACAATTTTCGTATTTTTTTTGAAAATATGAATGAAACAAATGAGACCGTAACTTATTAATTGTGGAAATTTATACTGTAGTTTATTGCGAAAAATATTTTCCGTATTTTCTAAACTGGGAGAATTAAAAAGTGAAAATGTTAAACCGATGTTTTCAGTTTTTCTTTGAAAAAGTTGAAAATATTTTATTTTTTTATTTTCCAAGCATTGAGAAATGTCTCACCGAACCCATATTCATTTTCTAAAATGAAAATACAAGAATAAAAACGTTACCGAACGCCACCTTATCTTGTTTTGGAAATGCCATAACATTTTGACAAAATATTTGCTTGTGTTTGATATATCATAACATTTGATAAGATAATCTGCTTCTAATTGAAATATCATAACATTTCTAGCCAAAACTTGCATGAGTTTTTGAGTGTTCAGTATTCCTGGCCGAGAGGGCTGGGCTCACCAATAGTTTATTGCCGAACTTTTATCTACAAAATATAATTTTGAATAGAATGTTGATACTTACTTTTGGCCAGTGAAGGGGATGCATTTGGTCAGGGAATTGGAGAAAGACTTGAAAGTTGCAAATGTCATTTGCATGGTAAGCACTTGCAGGATGTAACTCCATTTACATGGTTGATCTGGCTCTGATAGTTCAAAATCATATGTGCAGAATGGAAGACGGCATCTTACTTCGTCGATAAATGAGGTTTCTAGGGATCTGATAGTAAATTCCAATTCCAAGAAGAAACGTGCTCTTCTGGTATTCCCTTAATGACAATCTTTATGCAGCTTTGGTTTTCTGGATTTTCTTCCTGAGATAAGACAGATATTTTCAAAGATTTTCCCTGTCAGTTTGCTCATTATAGGTAGCAATGTAGCATGTCATAAGCTTAATCTTGCTGATATAATTGTAATATCATTATTACACGCAGGACATGATTCCTGTTTTGACTGAGCTTCGTCATGCATTAGAAATGCAATCCGAACTTGAGTCTCTTGTTGAGGAAGGAAATTACTGCAGGGTGGGTTTATATATTTGTTCTAGCTTCAGGTTCTAATGCAATATGAGCCCGGACCCGCTGATGTCTTTTCATGTTTAAGTGTTTAACACTATCTTCGTCCTAGTTTTGCAACTCTTACAACTAGTTTCTTAGAGTGTGATCATGTTTACAGGCCTTTCAAGTATTGTCTGAGTATCTGCAGCTATTAGATAGTTTCTCAGAACTATCTGCAGTACAAGAGATGAGCCGTGGAGTTGAGGCAAGTATTAACTACTTTTGTAGGAACTTCTGTGGTTAAACTATTGGGATTAGTGGACCCACACGGCCACAAACTTTATATCTGTTGACTTTCATCTTTGAATGTGGGGTGCAGGTTTGGCTGGGACAAACTCTTCAGAAGCTTGATTCCTTGTTGTTAGGTGTGTGCCAGAAATTCAAAGAGGAGGGCTATATAACTGTAAGTAGGTTCGGATCATTAATTCCTTACAAATGATGCATAATTTTTTTATTATTTCTTTGTGGTTGACATTGCATGCAACTACGCATATCATGAATTGTATTGTCCACTCAGATTTGCATTCAACACCTGAATTGATGCAGTCAGTAGTTAGTATGGAGAAACTTAATTTTCTCGTAGGGCTCAGAGTCTTGTTAAATGTTCTGTTTTATTGTCTTTATCTTTTTACCTGTCATTTTTGTCGTGTCTTGGGTAGTTGTAGCTAGAGGGTTCTGGAGTCTTCATACATTTATTATGGGTAGTTGGGCAGATAGGAGCCTTGGTTATTTAAGGGGGTTGTAGCTTCTGTAATTGGCAGTTCTGAAAATTCAAAAAACATCAACTTATTCAAAAGACCTTGGTCTTTCTAGCTCTTAGGGTTTTTCACTGATACAACCCCTTAGCTATTCCTAGTTACTTCCAGTCCTAGATCCTGCTAAGGGCCTGCATCAGCTGGTATCAGAGCACATGGCTGGGCGAGGGCGCGGTAGGCAGCCAACCTCCGAGATTGAGCAACTCAGGAGACAAGTTGAGTTTCTAACGCAAAGGTTAACTGAGTTGGAGGCTTCAAGGTGTGCTGAAGGAAGTGACGACTCAGATGAAAGCTCTGAGAACCCGTTTCATGGTCGTGCTTCGCGTTGGGAGCCACCTATTCGGGATGATAGAAGATGGGAGATAAACTTCAAGCTGGAGATACCAGAATTTCATGGTAGCTTACAAGCTGAAGAGTTTATTGACTGGCTGAACACTATGGAGAGGATATTCGATCTCAAGGACGTGCCAGATGACAAGAAAGTCAAGTTGGTGGCGGTCAAGTTAATGGGACATGCCTCTGCTTGGTGGGAGCAGCTGAAGATGAAACGTGAAAGGCGAGGAAAGGAGAAGATCCGGAGCTGGGAGAAAATGAAGAAACAGCTTAGGGAGAATTTCCTTCCATTCAACTATGTTCGTACTCTCTATCAGCGTTTACAAAACATGAGAGGAGAGAGAACAGTGGATGAATACACTGAGGAGTTCTATAGGTTGGTGGCCAGAAATGATCTAAATGAGGATGAAGAACAGCTGGTTGCAAGGTATATTGGAGGTCTGTGAGAAAGCTTGCAGGATGCTCTTAATCTCCATACCTTTTGGTCTATATCTGAAGCCCATCAGCGAGCCGTGATCATTGAGAAACGCCTGAACAAGTCTAGTGCTCGTCCTTATAGAGCTGTTTGCTAACTCAGCAAGCAATCAAGCAGCACTTGGTGGTCAGGGTTCTGCAAAGGCTGGTCAATCAGGGGCTCAAAGTTCATCTACAGCTGTTGGAAATCGCTCCAATATTTCTGGTCCAGCAAAGCAAGGGCAGGGTACTGGATACAAGGCTCGTTGTTTCAAGAGTGGAGATCCAAGTCAAGTCCTCTGACTGCAGACGAGCGTCGAGTAGCCGTTTGGATAAAAACAAGCAGCTCATGATTGAAGGAGAGGAAATCCATGATAACATCGGGGATCCCATCTTTGATGAAGAAATAGAGGAGGAATGTAGTGAAGACCTGGTATATGGCGACATGGGTGAAGCTTTAGTTATTCGTAAGAGTTTATTGATGCCTAAAGAAGTAGAGGAGAATTGGTTGCGGCGAAATATATTTTATACCACATGCACCATCGGAGGCAAGGTTTGTAAATTGATAATTGATGGAGGTAGCTGCGAGAATGTTGTTTCAACTGAAGTAGTAAAGAAGCTCCAATTAAAGCAAGAGAAGCATCCAAAGCCTTATAAACTCTCATGGTTCAAGAAGGGTAATAGGTAATCGTTGATACTCGCTGCCTTATATCATTTTCCATTGGAAATAAGTATGTGGATGAGGTTTGGTGTGATGTAGTCACGATGGATGCTTGTCACATACTTCTGGGAAGACCATGGCAGTATGATAGAGGTGCTATTCATGACGGTAGGAAGAACACCTACACTTTTTGGAAGGATAAGGTGAAGATAGTATTAGCACCAATGAAGGATGATGGCCCTCCAAAACCAAAGACAGCTCCAAAGAGGGACAATTTCCTTTCAGTCTCCAACTTCCTCCAAGAAGTTGGAGAAACTGGAGTATGCTTTGCACTGATTACAAAGGAAAGAAGCCCTAATCCACCTATTCCAGCAGAAGTAAAGCCACTAATCAAAGAGTTTGCAGATGTGTTACTAGAAGATCTTCCACCAGGGCTGTCGCCATTGAGGGACATCCAACACCAGATTGATCTTATACCTGGTGCTAGCCTTCCAAATAAAGCAGCCTATAGAATGAGTCCAAAAGAGCATGAGGAGTTGCAAAGTCAAGTGGCTGAAGCAATGAAGAAAGGCTTGATCAGAGAAGGTTTAAGCTCTTGTGCAGTGCCGGCTTTATTGACTCCCAAGAAGGATGGAACATGGCGGATGTGCATGGATTGTAGGGCAATCAACCAGATCACTGTCCGGTATCGATACCCAATTCCTTGCCTTGATGATATGCTAGATCATCTGGGCGATTCTAAAGTGTTCTCCAAGATAGATTTGCGCAGCGGCTACCATCAGATTCGCATCCGTCCTGGAGATGAGTGGAAAATTCAAAACCCGCGAAGGGCTGTATGAATGGTTGGTGATATATGCGGTTTATGAATCAGGTCTTAAAACCTCTCATTGGAAGATGTGTTGTGGTTTACTTTGATGATATCCTTGTCTATAGCCCATCCCACAGTGCTCACAAACAACACTTGAGGGAAGTGAATACTTCGGAAGGAACGGCTGTTTGCTAACCTAAAGAAGTGCTTGTTCATGACTGAGGAAGTTACTTTTCTCGGTTATGTGGTGTCTAGTGAAGGGATTTCCATGGATCCATCAAAGGTAAAAGCCATACTTGACTGGCCTGTACCTCAAAATATACACGAAGTATGGAGTTTCCATGGCCTAGCTTCATTTTATAGACGATTCATTCCTAATTTCAGCAGCTTGGTTGCCCCTATTACTGATTGTTTGAAGACAAATCAGAAATTCTGTTGGACACTGGCAGCAACAGAAAGTTTTGAGCTTTTAAAGAAGAAAATATGTGAAGCGCCAGTCCTTGCTCTACCAAATTTCGAAAAGGTATTCCAGGTGGATTGTGATGCTTCCAGAGTGGGAATTGGAGCTGTGCTAAGCCAAGAAGGAAAACCAAATGCTTTCTTCAGTGAGAAGCTCACTGGTGCCAAGCTTCGGTGGAGTACCTATGATATCGAATTCTATGCAGCAGTGAGGGCCATAGGGCATTGGAGTGAATACTTAGCTCATAGAGAGTTCATTCTCTACTCTGATCATGAGGCCTTGAAATTCATTAAGGGGCAATCAAAATTGACAAGAAAGCACGCAAGTTGGGTGAGCTTCCTGGAACAATTCAATTACTCAATTAAGCACAAGGCGGGAGTTCAAAATAAGGTGGCTGATGCTCTGAGCCGAAAAGCTTCTCTGTTGTTTACTGTTCGTGTTAAGGTGAAGGGGTTTGAAGCATTCAAAGGCCAGTACAAGGAAGATCCTTATATGGCACCAATTTTGGAGCATACATTAGCTGGTCAGCAGACTGAGTTTAATATATTTGATGGGTACCTTTTTAGGGGTGATCAGTTATGCATTCCTGAAGGCTCTTTAAGAGAAAAAATTGTCAAAGAACTTCATCAAGAAGGCCATTTCGGTCGAGACAAGACATTATCTCTAATTAGTTAAACTTACTGGTGGCCGAAGTTGAAGCGTGATGCCACAAGGCATGTGGAGCGTTGTCATGCGTGTCAAAGAAGTAAGGGGGTTTTGACAAATGCTAGATTATACACTCCACTTCCTACTCCTAGATCTGCATGGACAGATGTGAGCATGGATTTTGTTCTTGGCCTTCCTAGAACTCAAAGGAGAGCAGACTCGGTCATGGTGCTGGTGGACAGATTCTCAAAGATGGCTCATTTTGTTCCTTGTCGAAAAACCATGGTTGCAACCAATGTAGCTAATCTGTTCTTTAAGGAGGTGGTTCGCTTGCATGGCTTACCAAACACCATCACTTCAGACCGTGATCCGAAGTTTATCAGCCACTTTTGGAGAACCCTATGGAGGATCATCAAAACTAAATTGTGTTTCAGCAGTGCTTACCATCCTCAAACTGATGGTCAAACAGAAGTTATCAATCGGAGTTTGGGTAATATGCTTCGATGTTTAGCTGGTGATAAGCCTAAGGCTTGGGACTTGGTGCTACCCCACGTTGAGTTCGCCTTCAACAAATCGGAAAATAGAACCACAAAATGCAGTCCTTTCCAAGTAGTGTATGGGCAGAATCCAAATAGTGTTCTAGATTTGACCCCTCTTCCAAATCCAAGCAAGGTGAGCAAGAAGGCAGAAGAGATGGCTGATTACATAAAGTCCATCCATGATGAAGTGAGGAAGCAGATTGAAGAGAACAACCTAAAGTATAAGGCTGCAGCTGATCAACATTGAAGGAGGGTTGTGTTTGAAGAGGGTGATGAGGTCTGGGCAATTTTGACAAAGGACAGGTATCCAACTGGTCCCTGCAAAATTCTCAAGAAGATAAACGATAATGCTTATCAACTACAACTTCCGAGCCATGTAAAGACTTAAGATGTCTTCAATGTCAAGCACCTTAGTTCGTACAAACTCGAGGACGAGTTTTCTGCAACTGGGGGAGAATGATGCAGTCAGTAGTTAGTATGGAGAAACTTAATTTTCTCTTAGGGCCCAGAGTCTTGTTAAATGTTCTGTTTTATTGTCTTTATCTTTTTACCTGTCATTATTCTTGTGTCTTGGGTAGTTGTAGCTAGAGGGTTCTGGAGTCTTCATACATTTATTATGGGTAGTTGGGCAAATAGGAGCCTTGGTTATTTAAGGGGGTTGTAGCTTCTGTAATTGGCAGTTCTGAAAATTCAAAAAAATCAACTGATTCAAAAGACCTTGGTCTTTCTAGCTCTTAGGGTTCACTGATACAACCCTTTAGCTATTCCTAGTTACTTCCAGTCCTAGATTATAAATACAATCAGTACTATACTAGCTCTTAGGGATTTACTCAAATCAGATGCCTATACTTATGATTTTTTTTGGGTGTCATGTGTGCCATTTTGTCCAAGTGATCTTTTCTTTGTGCACCATCTGAGCTGTGAGCGGAGAAACAAATGATATTCCTTTGATTAAATCAGTGCTGAAACCCGATTGTTGTGAATTGTTGTAACGTTGCTTTCTTGTCAACCAAAATGGACCATATGCTTTTCAGTTCTACAAGCAGCTCCTAACAATCAGTAAGTACGATAAATGTATAATTTGGCCTCATGGCATATTGAAAGTTTAGATTTCTATTCAAAATCGTTTACACATAAAAAACCAGTAAACTTAATTATCACTAAAACTTTTAAAACGCTGATGGTATGTGCCCTTGGCGGTACTGTGGCCACTATATCGCATGGATCAGCATACAAGAAAGAAAACTTTGCAACATTATCTTCTCTGATCCATCAATCCGATTCTTTCAGTTTGTGCTAACTTTATATTGACTTTATGTGATATTCATATGATCAATAGGTGGTCGATGCTTATGCTCTAATTGGGGACACTTCTGGTCTTGCTGAGAAGATACAAAGTTTCTTTATGCAGGAAGTTCTCTCAGAAACCCATTCTATATTGAAGACCATTGTGCAAGAGGTATTGTGATTTAGTTGTGCAACAATGCATGTACAGATGTGTGTTTGGCTCGTTGATACAATTTAACGGTTAGGATTCAGCAGGCAAATATAAGTTAGAAAAGGAAAGAAATTTTTTTCTATAAGTTTTAGGAAAGTAATCTTTTTAAGATTCTACAAAGATTTGTCTGCTAGGGTTAGGAATCATAAGATATTATTGTATGAGCAGCCCCTATAAAAAGGGAGCTGGGAATTCTCTATGAGAGAGAAACCTAAAGAGTCAAGAGTGATCGAGAGATAAGACCTAGACAGGGAAGGGAGAGGGTTCTACAACAAGATCTTGTAAACCTATTTCTTCATAGTGTTCTGGTGAATCTCTCAAGAGAGATCATTAAGTGGGTGTAAGCTATTTATAGCTGAACCACTAAAATTCTGCTGTGCTCTGTTTGTGTTTTCTGTTTTATCTTTGCTGTTTTTTGTTAAGAGTATCTGTAGGGATCTAAAGGGCGCTTACCACTATAAGTGGTACATCTTGATACTTTGCGATGGTGAACGAAAAATGGAGGGTCGAAGCAGGAGATGTGAAAGCGTCCACCAAACCCTTTGATGGCAAGTCTGATTTCATGCTTTGGCAGAGGAAGATGAAGATCGTCTTGATTCAGCAAGAGACTTATGAGGCTATAGGAACAAAGCCTATAGAGATGTCTGAAGCAGACTGGACGAACAAGATAGCAAAGAGTTGCATCTTGCTGATAATGTCTTGCCTTGTGTTGGAGAAAAGATGACTGCAAAGGAAGCCTGGGACAAGCTTGAAAGTGTCTACCGGGGTAAAAGCATCGGCAACAAGCTACTCTTGAAGGAACAACTCTTTGTCCTCAAGATGGAGGAAGGAGATGATCTTAATGATCATATATGCAAGTTCCAGAATTGCATAGCAAACTTGGAGAAGGTTGGAGCAAAGATGGATGACGAAGACACGGTTGTAATGGTTCTGCATTTGCTGCCACCATCATTTAAGCACTTTTAAACCACCATGATATTCACAGAGTCGATCTCATTCTCTAAGGTGAGAACCTGAAATCTTACATCAGATTGGAGAGAGAAGTCAGTTCTCAAGCACGGGAATCTATGTCTCAAGGAGAGAGGAAGGTCAAGGAATAGAGGTGGTGGATTTCAAGAAAGGGGCAGGTCAAAATCCAAGGGGAAAGGCAAAGAGAAGAAGGATGGTTGCTTCATATGTGGTTTCACTCGACCACTGGAAAAGAAGTGGAAGGAGAAGAAGGCGCAGATGTCAGGAGAAAGCTCCCTGTCAGCCAACATCGTCATTAGAAACAATGATGAGGATGGAGAACTCGCAATCTCAACTAGCTCCGGCGCGCCTAGGCATTGGACTTTGGACACAGCGTTTCATATGTGTGCGCACAGAGATTGGTTCGCCACATATAAGGAGAGGAACACGGGATCAGTTTTGATAAGGAATGATTCACCAAGCAGAATTATGAGAATTGGATCAGGATGCATGATGGCGTTGTCAGACGCTGGGAGACGTTAGGCATATCCGAGGAGCAGAAATTTGATTTCTCTAAGTACTTTGGATTGAGCTGGATTTTGGCATAAAGGTTAAATTGGAGTGCTCAAGGTAGGAAAAGGGCAACTGGTCTACATGAGGGGTGTGGGCAACTGGTCTACATGAGGGGTGTGATACAACTAGATAACATGAATAAACAAACAGGAGTACAAGGTGGAACAGCAGTTTGTATAGAAGAAGACAAGACTGCTCTAGCATGAGAGGCTTGGGCATTTGAGTCAAAGAGCGTTACAAGAATTATACAATAAAGACGGTGTGATCTGTGGCGCTCTAGAATTCTGCAAGTATTGCACACTTGGGAAGCAGACCAGGGTGTCATTCACTGTAAGCAGCAGGGGTGAGAACAAATCCAAAGGAGTGTTGGACTATGTTCATTCAGATGTCTGGACCTGCACCAACATCAAAGGGTGGAGCCAGATATTTCGTGTCGTTCATAGATGATTTGTCAAGGAAAGTTTGGGTTTTCTTTATGAAGACTAAAGATGAGGTTTTCACCAAGTTCAAGGAATGGAAAGTTGAAGTAGAAAATCAGACAGGCAGAAAAATCAAGTGTATGAGGAGCGACAATGGAGGTGAATATAGAAGCAAGCAGTTCTAGCAGCTGTGCAAGGATTAAGGCATCATAAGGCTTTTTACTGTTAAGAAGACTCCCCAACAAAACGGTGTTGCAGAGAGGATGAACATAACTCTCATGGTGAGAGAAAGGAGCATGAGACTTCATGCAGGGTTGCCAGAAGAGTTTTGGGCAGAAGCGGCGAATCATGCATGTTATTTGATTAACCGTTCACCTTCTAGGGCTATTGATTTCAAGTGTGCAGAGGAGGCATGGACAGGAAAACGGGTTGATTATTCCAACTTAAGGGTGTTTGGTTGCAGTGCTTATGCTCGTTGATACAATCTAACGGTTAGGATTCAGCAGGCAAATATAAGTCAGAAAAGGAAAGAAGTTTTTTTATAAGTTCTAGGAAAGTAATCTTTTTAAGATTCTGCAAAGATTTGTTTGCTAGGGTAGGAATCATAAGATATTATTGAATCAGCAGCCCCTATAAAAAGGGAGATGAGAATTCTCTATGAGAGACAGAAAACCTAGAGAATCAAGAGTGATAGAGAGATAAGACCTAGACACGGCAAGGAGAGGGTTCTGCAACAAGATCTTGTAAACCTATTTCTTCATAATGTTCTGGTGAATCTCTCAAGAGAGATCACTAAGTTGACGTAAGCTATTTATAGCTGAACCACTATAAAATTCTAGTGTGCTCTGTGTGTGTTTTCTGTTTTATCTTTGCTGTTTTTCGTTCGAGTATTTGTAGGGATCTAAAGGGTGTCATTGCGAATTTTTCTGTTCAAAATATCTTAGAAATTTCTAGTTTTAGTTGTATATATCTTTTTGAGATTTTAGCTGTGTAGTTAGTTTATGGTTGTTTCTTGGGTTTAGGAGAGATCACTGTTTCCCTTTGAAGTTATATATATCTTTTTGGGATATTAGTTGTGCAGTTAGTTTTATGGTTGTTTCTTTGGCATAGGGAGAGATTTTTCTGTTCTCGATACAAGTTCTGTTTCTGATTGGAAAAAAATACGATGAACCTTTCTTTTACTTAAATGATTGTTTCCCTTTGCAGGATCAGGAAGTTCAAATGCAAAATAATCGGTATGTTTTATATATCCACTAGTGCATGTGTTCGTAACAGCATCTTGACTTGTATGCTTGCTAATGCCTTCTTATTTGATGACAGACTTACCTACAGTGATCTATGCCTTCAGATACCTGAACCTAAGTTTAGACAGTGTTTGTTAAATACACTAGCTGTTCTTTTCAAATTGATGTGCTCATATTATGAAATCATGGCCTTTCAACTGGATGATAAGGTAAACTTTGTATCATGCCTTTGCTTACTCATACTCTTGTCCTATATAAACTGTTGTCATTTATGTAATATCATGCTTTCATTATTATTTCTTACAGTATTTGTCATTTTTATGCTGAATTGCCACCCTAAATTAGCAGCCCTTAAATGTTCACTTTTTCATATTTTCTTTCATGGAATGAGATGTCCTCTGCATTAGTTTACCTTGGGAAACTGTAAGATCCAAAAATTTGGACTCATTTATTTTCATTTCTCACGTCTCTCTACCATGGATGAATTTTATGGCCATCTTCATGGTAACTTCATATCCTCTGGACATTTAATCAAGTCTTAGTTTCTTAGATAACAAATGGAAAAAGAATGAAGGCTTTGGACAAGTGATAAGCAATCCGAAAGCTGCTGTCTTAGACTTTATAATGGTGTAATTTTTTTTATGATATATTAGGGCATTATGGAGTTATTCTGTGACACCATTTCATGTGAATGGCCAAGATAATTGGTGTCTGCCTGTTTAGTGAAAGCGGATTGCTAGTATTTAGTAATTTTACTTGCTGATTGGTAAAATCACCCCATCACTTTTAAGTCTCTTTTTTTGTCCATAATTAGTTAAAAGGTGCTTCCAGTGATCAAACTTCTTGCTATTTTAGTATGTGTGGACACATGACATTTATATGCATACTTGCAGATACACACCCATAGAAAAACAATGCAGATACACACCCATAGAAAAACAATCAATTGTGTTTTCTGCATATATAACAACTGGCCGGTCTTGTAGGATTCGGCTGAAAAAACTTCAAGCATTGTGCCAAAGGAAAGTGACATCTCTCATATTCCGGGAGGGGTTCAGAACATTTCAACGTCTTTCTCTTCTGTAAAAGTTAACGGCTCTCCCTCAGAATTTGCAGATGAAACACCATGTACATCTTCTATAGAGGAATCTCATACCAACTCTTTCACCACGCCTATGGGAAATACGACTTCTGTCTGTACAACATCTTATGATTTAGTAGACGAGCCTAGGATGGATGACACTGCAGCGTCAACAAGTGGGTCTCCTTGGTATCAACTACGGAAAGATGCCACTGCATTTGTTTCTCAAACCCTTCAAAGAGGACGCAAAAATCTCTGGCATCTCACAACTACTCGTGTATCAGTCTTACTTTCTTCTGCTTCTGTATCTTGCGGCAGCATTCACCAATTCTTGAAAAATTATGAAGATCTGAGCTTGTTCATCTTGGCTGGGGAAGCATTTTGCGGAATTGAAGCAGTTGACTTTAGGCAGAAGTTGAAGGCAGTTTGTGAAAGTTACTTTTTAGCATTTCATCGGCAGAATATTCATGCAAGTTTGCTTCATTTTTTAAATGTTTTATTATTTACTTTAGTGATATGACTTGTCATGTTATGTCCTGTAAATCATTATGTCAACTGTTGACATTAATGTATGTTTGTCAACGGTTGAATATAAGTTTGCTTCATTTTAAAATGTTTTATATTTACTTAGGTGATATGACATGTCATGTTATGTCCTCTAAATCGTTATGTCAACTGTTGACATTATGTATGTTTTTGTTTTCAATTGCCATTTAGTATTGATAGAAGGATGCTTAATGGTAAATTGGTAATATTGTTTTTTTAATATATATATTTTTTTTATACTTGTATGATTGGTACTACAATATAGTGACACTTTGTAAATATGTTATACCCAATGTTGAGTTGAGTTTGCAAATCAGCATATAACATTAGCTTATGTTATGTTGAGCATACAGTAGCTGTAGAATGTGTCCCCCTGCTTCATTTTATCATGCAGCTTCCCCATTTATTTGGTACGGATGTTGATATGATTTTATTCAAAACTCTAGCATATTCTTTGTACAGCACAGCCAGATTCACTAATGGGCAAAATTAAATGATTGATTTTGCTTTAATTTTATTCAGGCGCTCAAAATGGTCTTAGAAAAAGAACTTTGGTTAGTCTTGCCACCTGATACAGTACAAGATATTACCTTTCCTGGGCTTGTTGGTGATGGATCACCTTTAATTGCTCCATCTGATAGTAAGTCCATGGTACTATCTGAGAAGTCTGCAAGATTGGCTGATACTGGTGTCAAGAAGACTGGGTTTTCTATTTGGCTAAAAAATGGAAACCCTTTTGCATTAAAACTTCCACACTCATCCAAAGAAGGTCTGAAAGGGAATGGTACAGCTTCTGGTGAATTTGATGGAAATTTGAGTGAAAGTGAGAAGATCCCTACACGGAAAAGTGATGCAAATCATTCGAATGGTGCTAATTCAGTTTTAGAAGACGAAAATGAGGACCTTCTTGCAGACTTCATTGATGAGGATAGTCAACTCCCCAGTCGAATTTCAAAACCCAAACACCCGAGAAACCGATCTTCTCACTTGAGTGCTGGAGAGCTTATAGCCCAGACAGGATCATCTATTTGCCTTCTTAGGTAAAATGCTAGCAAGTTTTTCTTTTCCCAGTGATAAAATTCTTATAGTATGGATCCTTATAGTACATATAATATGCATACCATTTTCTTCTTTCCATGTCAGGTCAATGGATAAATATACCAGGCTAATGCAGAAATTAGAAATAGTGAATGTGGAGTTCTTCAAGGTACGTATTACCATGGCCACCTTGACTATATCTGTATTCTTATGAGTATTGTTAAAGGCATATGATGATTCTAGTCTTCCTGATTTAGTATATTGCTGCAGGGGATATGCCAGTTGTTCGAGGTATTCTTTCATTTTGTATACGAAACATTTGCTCGCCAAAACTCCAATTCAGGTGGAAAAGGCTCATTTGACCCCATTAATTGTAAGTGATCCCCAATGTATCTTGTTATGGATTATTATATATATAGGATTTTGCTCAGGTGCGGATGTTCGCACCAATGATTTTGGTGCGGATTTCCATTTTGTACTCACTTTTCGATCGAATTCCTCATCTCCATAGTCTAGAATCTAGATCATATTGTATCGATCATCTCTGCAAAATTTCAGCCAATTTGGTAATCGTTAAGACCCTCAAAATCGAAAAACAAATGGACAGACTAAAATCTGTCAAACCGGAACCGTTCGTGTTTATAATAGAAAAACTCAATTTTGAGGGCCTTAAAGATCAATAAATTGGCTGAAATTTTGCAGACGGTGGAGATGAGGAAATTCGATAGAAAAGTGGTGCAAAAATGGAAGTGCGCACCAAAACAATTGGTGCGGACATCTGCAGTGGAGACGGCCTATATATATATATTTTCAGACAAAGAGTGTATTCTTTTTTCTTTATTCTTTTGTTCTCTACTATTTTTTATTTTATAGTTTGATTGCTCTTCTCTGCTCAATCATTACGACCTGTATTTTGCTAAAGCATTAAGATGTCTAGATTTCAGCTATTTTCACAAACTAATGCACACTTGAAAATCTATGATAATATTCTGCACAGATCGCCTGAAGACAGCATTGTCCAGAATACAACAAAATTGTGACCAATGGATGAAGCCCTTGTCATCTTCCCCCACATCTTTCAGTTCACCATTTACGCACGCTAATATCACACCAATGAGTCCTTCCAGTACAAATTTTGGTAGCACACCTGGAACATCTTTCAGTCTCAAGGTATTATCAATATCTAATGTTCTCTCATTCATCTGTTAGTTGTAGGAAACTTTTATTCCTTGTCTCCATATTCTCTGGATTTATTTGCCTCAACCTTAAGTTTGTTACAATCCCTGAGATCAAAATCTTGCATTCCACCGTGTCACTGTAGATTTGTTATATAATTAGATTTGAAAGCTGCAGTGAGTTGATGAAGTGATGTATTCTTTGTTGTGTTTTTTTTGGCTCGTTGATATGATTTGGAAGATAGGATTCAGCAGGTGAATCTAAGTCCAGAAAGGAAAGATTTATAATAAGTTCTAGGAAAGTAACCTTTCTAGAATCTGTTACGATTTGCCTACTAGGTTTAGGAGTCCTAAACCTAATTGTATCAGCAGCCCCTATTCAGTATAAATAGGAGGAGCTGCATGGGGTTTGTAGGGTGAAGACATATAACACAGAAAACCGGGAGCCAAGGGTGACAGAGAGATCTAGTAGGGAGTTGGGGATTAGCATAGGGATTTCAATAAGTACTTGTAATCAAGTTGTTATTCTCCATAGTGCTAGTGATCTCTCAAGAGAGATCACGTAAGTGGACGTAAGCCACGATTTTGGCTGAACCACTATAAAAATTGGTGTGCTGTGTTCTGTTCATCTATCCTATAGCTTTGCTTAAATCGTATAAAGTACTAGTAAAGACCAAAAGAGATCCTAGGGTGCTAAACCACAATATTCTTGATGGTCATGCTCTCTGTGCCTCGTAGAGCATTTTTCTTTGAAAGTGGACTTGTTGTTTGCCATCTTTTTTTTGGTTACAAGCGAAGCCTAAAAGGCCTAAACCGAAAAAAGAAGCAAAAACTACCTACTAGAACAGGAAACTAGTTGTTCGCCATCTTCTGTTGCTGTCTTTGTTTATTAAATTTCAGAGTTCTTCTCTCCAAAAGAAATAATTTGCTGTCTAGCGTTTTATTGGTTTTATAATATTGTTGCCAATTGACCTGGTCTACAAAACATGACATGAGTTGCCAATTTGCATTTAGGGCTTAGTATTTACATTCACAAAAAACAATTGCAAAATTTTTCAATTCACTTTTTCTGGAAAACAATGCTAGTTTACCATGGTCTGTGGAACTTGGTTGTATTGTGTATCAATCAGAATCAAGCAAATTGTTCGGTCGGACTCTTCTTTTCTATTTTATTTTTAATGAAAAGAATTCAGTTATCCCTTAGTTGCTTATTTGGAAGGTATGACATAACTTTCCTATTTTTTCCCAATGTTCTAAATCCTTAGTAAGGACTGCCATATCAATCTAATTCTGCCTTAACCTATGCGGCACCCTTATATTGCAGGAAAGATGTGGTGCTGCTGATACTATCTCTCTTGTTTCTCGAATATTGCATAGATCCAAGGTTCATCTTCAGAGAATGCTTTTTCAAAAAAATTCTGCTGCTGTTGAGGATTTCTATGTGAATTTGGTAGGTTCATTTGTTATCGTCTGCAGGAGTTTCTCATAATCTGTTGGTAGCTTGGTAATTGCAGAACGATGATATGATATGGTTTTGGTTTAATTTTCGGGAGTTGATGATTTAATGAGGATCTGACTAAAAATATACTTGTTTGTGGATTGAGTACACATTAAACACCGATTCTCATAAATGAGTATATGTGGAGTTGTTTTTTATATTGAAAATGTGACGTAGATACTTCCCAATACAAAAGACCAAAGATTTATATACGAAAGCATATAGGACTCTTCCTCAGTACTGCTGATATGGTCATTCAAAGCACTTAAAATAGGATATAAAGTTTATGGAAAAATGGTGGTTCAGTTCATTGCTGCGTAATCGGTTGACAGAAGAATTTGAAAGTTTTATTTTCACTTCACTTAAAAGTTTGTTAATGTATCTTATACTGTTTCTATATTGCTGCTATCTCTTTCTTTTTCTTTTGTACTAGTTTCATTTTTTCCTGAAGTTTCTGTATATCATCTGTAAGAATCATGCATGTTTCCATTGATTATATATATATATAGGACCCTTCCACTAAGGGGTCCCTTTTTTTCATATACGAGGGATTGGAGATTACATCAATTTTTTGATCACATATCAACATCTCCCAACATCTCTACCGTTCAATACTTAGATGTATATATGTAGATCATCTCTGTAAAATTTCATCTAATTTGGTGATTGTGTAGGCTTCGAACTAACTGAAATCAATTGACGGATCAATTCTGCCGAACGTTCATGCTTTAACTTTTAATTCACAGTTTTGAGCACCTTAACGATTACCAATTTGGATGAAATTTTGCCGAAGTGATCTAATCATATAGAACTACATATTGAACTGTGAAGATGTGATTTTGTGATCAAAAAGTTGGTGTAAACTCCGATCCCTCATATATGTCAAAAAAAGGATTCCTCATTGGAAGGGGGTTGTATGTATGTATGTTCTAGAAAGAACCTCCCATAAGTCGGACTCAGATGATTATGATTTGTTTTCTTTTTCTTATTTTTGACTAGGTGGATGCTGTACCAGATCTTATAGAGCATATTCATAGGACGACTGCAAGACTGCTCCTCCATATTAACGGGTAAGACCAGAAAATATATATTGCTGGGTTGGATTGTATTATTGCACAAATAGTTAGTCTTTTATGGAAGTAATTGGAAATTTGTTCTCGCATCACAGGTTCTTGTTTTGGCTGGTCTTTAGTCTATGATTTATAGTGGTCAATGCCCTAGGATATTTTCTGGTCTTTTACTAGTACCTTATGACTTAAGCAAAGTAGAAAGATAAAACTTGAAAACAGAAACACATCACACCAATTTTATAGTGGTTCAGCCAAAACTTTGGCTTACATCCACTTATGTGATCTCTCTTGAGCGATCACTAGCACTATGGAGAATAACAACTTGATTACATGTACTTGTTGAAATCCTTATGCTAATCTCCAACTCTGCTAGATCTCTCTATCATACCTTGTCCCTTGGTTTTCAGTGGTTTCTGCCTTCACCTTAGAAAACCCCCTACAGCTCCTATTTATATTGAATTGGGGCTGCTGATACAACTTAGTTTAGGAATTCTAAACCTAATAGACATAAGTCTTACAAATCCTAATAGAATCTAGAAAGACCAACTTTCCTAGAACTTAGAAAAGCTACAGCGCTGTCCTCTTTCCATTCTAAACTTGGATTTGCCTACTGAATCCTAACTTTGGCCAAAGTAACAATATCTGGCTAAAGTACCTTGCATATTTACTCACTTCTGGTCTTTACTGGTACTTTATACGATTTAAGCAAAACTATATGATAGATGAACTTCGAAAACAGAACACATCACACAAATTTTTATAGTGGTTCAGCCAAAACCTGGCTTACGTCCACTTATGTGATCTCTCTTGAGAGATCACTAGCACTATGAAGAATAACAACTTGACTACAAGTACTTATTGAAATCCCTATGCTAATCCCCAACTCCCTGCTAGATCTCTCTATCACCCTTGGCTCCCGGTTTTCTGTGTAATCTGTCCTCACCTTAGAAATCCCCTGGCAGCTCCTATTTATACTTAATAGGAGCTGCTAATACAACATGATTTATGATTCCTAAACCTAATAGACGCAAGTCTATTACAAATCCTAATAGAATCTTGAAGGACTAACTTTCCTAGAACTTATAGAAAAGCTACAGCGCTGCCCCCTTTCCATTCTATACTTGGATTTACCTGCTGAATCCTAACTCTCCAGGTTGTATCAATGAGCCAAAAAACACAACACTAAATGTGTGCAACTACCTTATATATTTAATCCCACTTCGAAAGTGTGCAAGTGAGACTTATTTGTCTCTACACATTCTGGGCTGGTCTATGTGATAT
This sequence comes from Comarum palustre, assembly GCA_951800085.1. Classification (NCBI taxonomy): domain Eukaryota; kingdom Viridiplantae; phylum Streptophyta; class Magnoliopsida; order Rosales; family Rosaceae; genus Comarum; species Comarum palustre. The sequence goes on along the minus strand of OX637582.1, from coordinate 8,744,882 downwards.
TCTACTTAATCTTTTGCCCAACACTTATTGCAGGTATGTTGATCGGATTGCCAATGCAAAATGGGAAGTGAAAGAACTTGGACTAGAACATAATGGGTAAAACTTTCAACATTATTCTTTGTTTTTCTGAACGTGTCCCTATGCTTTTTTGTAACATTGGGATTTTTCATTTATGCATATATTTCCATATTCCATTTTGGGTGAGCATAAAAAATGATCTATTTGTTTCTTAAACTAGGATGGTATGCTTAGAAATGGTGGTCTGACCTGTAAATATTTGAGCACCAAATTGCAATTGATTATGCTTGTGAGTTGTGACTTTTCTGGATCAGCTTGTCTGTTTCTGAAGGGCTGCTGCCACAGATACCCATATTGTAGTTTAGGCGCCCTAGGATCTCTTCCGGTCTTTACTGGTACTTTATACGATTTAAGCAAAGCTATAGGATATATGAACTTGAAGAACAAAACACAGCACACACCAATTTTTATAGTGGTTCAGCCAAAATCCTGGCTTACGTCCACTTACGTGATCTCTCTTGAGAGATCACTAGCACTATGGAGAATAACAACTTGATTACAAGTACTTATTGAAATCCCTATGCTAATCCCCAACTCCATGCTAGATCTCTCTATCACTCTTGGCTCCCGGTTTTCTGTGCTATCTGTCTTCGCCTTAGAAACCCCCCTGCAGCTCCTATTTATACTGAATAGGGGCTGATACAATTAGGTTTAGGACTCCTAAACCTACTAGGTAAATCCTAATAGAATCTTGAAAGATTACTTTCCTAGAACTTATAGAAAATCGTTTCCTTTCTGGATTTGGATTCACCTATTGAATCCTAACTTCCAAATCATATCTGTTGAGATATCTATCCCACATCGGGAAAATGGGGCCTTGCCTATGGGCTTATAAGGGTTTGGGCTACTCTCTCCATTGCCAATTGGTTTTGGAGTTTAACCCCAGACTACTTTATCATGGTATCAGAGCGGGTGGGCCCACGTGTGTTAGCGTTACCGGCCACACGCACTCCACGTCATCCCTAATGTTGTCCACGTGTTAGGCTTGAGGTCGCCACACGTGCGGGGGCGTGTTGAGATATCTATCCCACATCGGAAAAATGGGGCCTTGCCTATGGGCTTATAAGGGTTTGGGTTACTCTCTACATTACCAATTGGTTTTGGAGTTGAACCCAGACTACTTTATCAATATCAACGAGCCAAAAACACAACCCTAGTCTCATAAAAGTTTTCGCCAATTATAATTTGTCTTATTGACTAGTTTTAGGTTTGAATACACTATTAATTTTTCTTTGCCATATTGGCCTTGTCATATGTTGCAATATTTGAAACATGGTTATATTCTGCTTAAATCTAGGCCGTCAGTGTTTATTCTCATGTACATATGGCAGGTGTAAAGTCTTCTGACATGAGTTGTTGCATTAATAGGTATGTTGATTTGTTGTTGGGAGAATTTAAGCACTACAAAACAAGGCTTGCTCATGGGGGACTCCGGAAGGAGGTAATAAATCAGTAATTTTTTTTTCAAGCACTATCACAACCACTCATTGAAATTGTTCCTTGGCCTACCTCTGTTAGTCGTATTATATATATATCAATACATGCCGTTCGTAGTGTATTCTTTGTTTGGTATCTATTTCTGGGGGTGAGGTTGGGTTTGGTGGTGTAGGGTAGTGATGAGGAAATGGGGTTTGTGGTTGATGAGATGAGTCATACATGGTGATATACCCATAGCTGTAGTTTATTATGTAGAGATATCTAAATTTTGGTGGTGGGGGAGAGATGAGGAACGGGGTTTAGATGTTGAGGGGGATGCCTCTTATGATGACTGATACTCCGCAAGTAGTGTGAAGTGTGGAATATGATTCTGTAGTTATTGTGTTATGCTAAGCAGTTCTCTTTAGAGTTCCATTCTTCATGGGAAAGAAGATATAATTCAAGTTTACTGTAGATATATGCAAATTTCTCTCAAGGGTAGGGAGGGGTGAGTGATGGGATTTAGAGGATTGATGGGTTGACTCTTGTGATATCCGTTGTGCTGCCAGAAATAGTAGTGTGAATTTTGATTATATTGTTATTCTGTTTCTCCATCAAGAGTTTCATTTTTCCCAAGTAAAGAGGTAAAGGTTCTGTTTGACATTGTGAGTCTTACATTCTGTATAATGTTTTTTGCTTATGACATGATGGGGCTACCATATCTAAATGTTTTGTATCTCATGCAATCACTAGTTGAGGCTTTGATTAGGAGATGTAATGTAGGTATATTTTAAAATTAAAAATGTGGACTAAATCTCAGTTATGATTTCTGTACTTTAGGTTCAAGATCTCCTCTTAGAATATGGACTGGAAATTGTTGCCAATACTCTTGTAGAAGGTCTATCACGTGTCAAGAGGTGTTCTGATGAAGGGCGGGCTCTCATGTCATTGGATCTTCAGGTTCCTTTTAACATTTGACAGGAGTATTCCACCTCAGTTTTCCCTCATTAAATGACCTCCCCCATTTGCAACTTATTATAATATGGGACTCCTTATTTGTTTCAGGTTTTCATCAATGGGCTACAACATATTGTCTCCATGAATGTTAAGCCTCAGTTGCAAATAGTTGAGGGCTTTATTAAGGTAAACTTCTAGCGTAGTGTGTAATTAATAAGGCTGTTAATGTTGGTAATGGAGATGACAAATAAGTTGGTCAGAGTAGGAAATTTGCTCACTTGTTTGACAGGAATTAAATGAATTGTTCTACAAACACTTGGGAAACAAAAATCTTGAGCTCCAACATGTTGTATACTAACTGTTATCATCTACTCTTGATCAGGCATACTATCTTCCTGAAACTGAATATGTGCACTGGGCACGAGCACACCCTGTAAGAATCTTCATATTTTCCAGCATGTTTTGGAGACTAATTATCCTACAATGCTAAATATGCAATGTACACTCCTTTGCAGGAGTACACAAAAAATCAAATCGTTGGGTTGGTCAATCTGGTTGCCTCTATGAAAGGTTGGAAGAGAAAAACCAGGTTGGAAGTACTAGAAAAGATTGAATGAACATTTAAGTTCAAACAACTCTGATTGGTTTCGATCATATAGAACCTCACATGTTGATCTTTTATATATGAAATGTATATCTGTTCCTGTTTTGATATTTCTGTACTGCTGTAAAGGTTGATCCAGGTTGTATATCTTGCCATCCCTAAGTTTGTAATATACAGTCACCCCTGGTAGGAAACATTCAATGTAATTTTGGATCACAACAGGCTTGTGATGATATATCTGTGGAAGAAACTATTGGAATCGTTATACTTTTCATTTAGTATCTGTTAGCCAGTTCTTTCAAAGTCTAAAGTCATCCACGTAGTTGTGTGTATCACTTCCAAAATGCGAAAAAAATAATTCTCTATATATCTATGGCCTCCGGGAGGCATCCGCCAACCTGAAGTGGGATGGTCGTTGGGTCAGAACTGTATGATGATCATCTTTTAACACCCTTCTCCCTAATAGAGGGTAGTTTTTGTTAGACAGTAAATCCTAGTATGTTTGAGATTTATATATTCTATGATTAAGAAGGATTTTGTACATTGATTAGGTTTAAGTCGTTTTCTTTTCTTGTAGAATTATAAGTGGTCTATATATACCTCGAGATTGTTCAATATATCAGAAAATTCTTAAACACTTATGTTTTGATTAACTTGGCATTAGAGCCTAAGTTGATCTTGATAATCCTGGATATCTTACCCTGTTTTTTCCGTTGCGAATCTGTTCTGACTTATTCGATTTAGTTTGTTTTGTTTGACACGTTGAAAGAAGCTCTTGACCCGTCGAATTTTGTTGAACTTGTTCAGTTCCTCTGTTGATTCTGTCATCCAATCTTTTGAACTTGTTTGCAATGGATTTTGCAATTCTTGGAGATCAACCAGAAGTCAACTGTGAACAGCTGATGGCTCTTCAGAATGAGAGCTCATGCTTTTGGACTGAAACTGGATGACACATACTATCCAGTATGACGAAGACTAATGAAGATATATCTTGGAGGTGTGAGTAAGTGGGAATGTCACTGGTACTTTCCAACGACCTGAAGAGGCTGGAAAGACACAAGTTATGTGGGATGTTGCAAATTCTACCACGGTGATGCTTCTTCTGAAATCCATGACAAGACCAATCATGCTTTTGTTCTCTGGGTATACTTCGCCAAAGGCAATATGGGATGCAGTTGCAACCACATATTATGATAAAAGTGATTTTGTAAGAGTTCATGAATTGACATGTCAAGTCTTCGTAACTACTCAAAATAGTAAACCTCTTGCCAAATATTATACAAGCTTGAAGGTTATCTAGCAAGAATTAGATAAAAGGGATCCTAACCCTATAGTGTGTGATTTAGGTATTGCTACACACATGTCTCAAGATAAGATGCGAGTCCATATCTTCTTGAATGTGTTGGATTCAAAATTTGCTACTGCTAAGGGATAGCTACTACGACAAACCACACTACCAAATCTGAAACAAGTTTATACTTATGTTTGTAAAGATGAGTAAAATCAGTCTCGTGCAAATGAGTTGCACACCGAAGTGTCCAGTCTCATTGTCTAATCTAAGCCTCAATATGGTTGGAATCCCAAGAACCAAAATATGAGTAAGGTGCAGTACCAGGAATGAGAGGCTTGTGATGGGTAGCTATTATCTTCGCCAGGATCTTATAAGAGAAGTTGCAAAGAGCAATGGGTCGGAAGTGCACTGGATACGATGGGGAGGTGACTTTTGGGATTAGGGCAATATGGCTTTGGTTTAAGCTATGATAATGTTGGCAGATTCTTGGTGATGAGAAGCTGACCTGTGAACCACTTATTGGACCGTTTCCCAATGATGCTGGTAGAATGCCCATGAGAAGCCGTCTGGGTCTGGAAGAGAGATAGGAGCCTGGAGCATTTGATCATGTCCTTGTGATCGACGAAGTCGAGAACTTCTTCCCATTGTTGAGGACCAGTAGACGTGAAGAGATTCTTAAAATACGACAGAAAGGTACTGGCAATTTCTTTCTCATCGTGCAGCCACACATCCGCTTCATTCTTTAATCTGAAAATTTTATTAAAATGTCGACGTTGGAGAGTAATTTGGTGAAATAACTTGGGAGTTTTTGTCTCCCAATTTAAGCCAACTAATTCTTGATCGTTGTTGCCAATACATTTCATCTCTCCTCCGTAAAGTTGAAATGCTCTCTCTGACCTGAGGTAACACGTCCACATTCTCTCAATCATAGAGCCTCAAGATCCTGAATAAGAGATTTAACCTGATCATGGGAAGTGGGAAAAGCAGTTTTACTCCAATTCTTGAAAGCTAGGCGAGAATGACCAAGATTGGTGATCCAATAATGCATTTGAGAAGAGAAGTCTTCATACCTCCACACTTCCTTAATTAAGGGGATACAATCAGCATGTTCATTCCAATATTGCTCAAACCGGAACAACGGTTTCCTAAGAGTTCTGAGGATTGAGTGTCTACAAGAATTGGTGTATGATCCGAACCAATCTTGGGGAGATGGAAAACATGTGCTCGAGTTTGCAGTGTACAGCATTCTACATTGGCCATGGCTCTGTCTAGTCTCTCCTTAATGTACACTCTCTTATTCCTCATTGCGAACCATGTGAACTCAGGACCTTGAAAATTGAGATCCCTGAGAAGAGCATTTGTGATGAATTCTTGGAAGAGTTTGATTCTCCATATATCTGGAGGAGCTCCTCCCCATTTTTCATAAGACCACATGATTTCAAGCTCCTCCCCATTTTTCATAAGACCACATGATTTCATTGAAATCACCAACACACAGCCAAGGAATGAAACAAGAATACATCGAATGCCCACAAGGCTTCTTTTCTTTTTCATGGGGGTTTCCATACATGAAAGTAATATGACATACAAAGTCTTCCTTTAAAGAAAAGATACAACCGTGTCGATGTAATTTGAGGAAAAATCGACTACCGAAATTGAAACTGAGGAATCCAGCTAGATCACCTCCAGTACGAACAGGGTCTATTAAGGAAAGTATTAAGGAGAGCAATCCCAAGTAATTAGGGATTCCTAGAATAGATTGGTTACCATGTTTATCCTTAGAATACTGGATCAAAATAGAACAAACTCTATATATAAGAGGTGAAATACGCATGAATGAAATCAAGAAGTCTTTTCTTCATCTTATAATTTTCTTTATGGTATCGGAGCGTACGATCTTGAGAACATAACTTTTCTACAGAATTACCATACCTCATGGCTGGCGATGATGAGCAGAAAGTCATTGAGCACAAGAAAGGCTCATCTGCTGCAGCAGCACCATGGGAGAATCCTAATCATCCACTCTATATGCATCATTCCGATCAACCTGGCATGATTCTTGTGCCCCAAGCATTGACGGAAGACAACTACATTGATTGGTCCGATTCAATGGCCATGGCACTCACAGTCAAGAACAAACATGGTTTTATTGATGGAACCATAACCAGATCACTCTTCAACGTTGCAGAACAAGGGCAGTGGGATCGCTGCAACATTCTCGTCAAGACCTGGCTGTTTAGCAGCATGTCAAAGGAGATCAAACGAAGTCTCGCTCATTGCAAGACTGCACATGACATATGGGAAGAGCTAAAGGAAAAGTTTTCCCACACCAACACTGTCGAATTGTTCAACATAGAGAATGACATCCACAAGTGTGAACAAGGAACAGGTACGGTCACCACATATCACACAAATCTCACAGGTTTGTGGGATGCAAGAGACGTGGCTTGTGCACTAACTCCTTGCACATGTGAAGCTGCAAACACGTACAAGACCTACATGGAAACGCAGAAGACAATAAAGTTTCTGATGGGATTGAATGAAGGATATGCGTCTCTCCGGAGCATTATTATAAGCATGGATCCTCTACCAAACTTGAACAAGGTATATGCAGTAGCCCTACGCCATGAAAAGCAAGCAGCAGCCTCGAGTGAGAAGGTTGCTATCACAACAGAGGCTTCGGCATTTGCAGTCAAGAAGTTTGCCAGACCTTCAACAGAGAAGGAACTCCACTGTGAAACGTGTGGCATGAATAACCACATCACAAGGAATTGCAGGGCACATCTCAAGTGCACCTACTGCAATGGCAAGGGTCATACCTACAACTATTGCCGGAAAAGAAAAGCTGACCTGGAGAGAGCACAAGAAGCAAGCAAGGTGAATCTTGCAACCCTACCAATGGAGAACGATGATGGTTTTCCTCTGACAAAAAAAGAGTGTCAACAGATGATTGGGATGATGAGCAAAATAAAGTCTGTTGCTAAGAAACAAACTGATGAACCTCAAATGCTTGAGATGCTACAAACGACTCAGCCATTTGCTAATCTTGTTGGTAAAGTTCTCAACTATCAAGACTTCTCAGGTAAAGCAAATGCTATTTCAAAGGGTAGTATTGATGCTATATGGATTTTGGATAGTGGTGCCAGTGACCATATTGTTTGCAATCCGAAATTCCTTACTTCACTTAAACAAGTTCATCATCGTTTGGTGAAACTGCAGGATGGGAAAATGAGCAAAGTAACACATGTTGGGACAGTAGTATTCACTAAGAGTCTAATCCTTCGCAATGTTCTATGTGTTCCGTTGTTTTATCTCAACCTGATCTCCATTAGCAAACTAGTGTTTGATTCATTTCATGTAACCATCTTTCTAAAACAAGTTTGCTTTATACAGGACCTTCGATCGGGAAAGACGATTGGGACGGGAACTGAATGCAAGGGACTCTACTGCCTCAATCTGCCAGGGAAAGGAACATGCAATATGGTCAGTACCAAAACACCAAACCTATGGCATCAAAGGCTCGGACATCCATCTAGTAAAATCTTAGCTATGTTTCCCTTTCTGCACAATAAAAGTTCAGATACAAGCAACTGTTCAATTTGCCCTCTAGCCAAACTCACTAGGAAACCATTTCCATTAAGTACTTCTTCCAGCAATTCTTGTTTCGAGTTGATTCATGTAGACATATGGGGAGGATACCATGTCCCAGCTATTTCTGGAGCACAATTTTCTTAACCATTGTTGATGATTATTCAAGGAGTACTTGGGCTTATCTTATGCAACACAAGTCAGAGGCTCGACCCCTACTTGTTCATTTTGTCAATCTCGTTGAAAACCAATTTTGCAAGAGGGTGAAAATTGTTAGAAGTGATAATGGTCCAGAGTTCAAACACCCACAATTTTATTCTTCCAGAGGTATTGAACATCAGACAAGCTGCATCAACACACCACAGCAAAATGGCGTTGTTGAACGTAAACACAGACATCTCCTCAACATCGCTAGAGCCTTATTATTTCAAGCACATTTGCCTAAACAGTTTTGGGGGGATGCCATTCTCACAGCCGCTTACTTAATCAACCGAACACCAACGCCACTACTACAAGGGAAAACACCATTTGAAATTCTATTTCAAAGGCCACCAAACTACAACCATCTTAGGGTTTTTGGTTCTCGTTGCTTTGTTTCCACACATCCCCTCCGACCTAGCAAGTTTGATCCCAGATCCGTCGAATGTATTTTCCTTGGTTATCCACATGGTCAAAAGGGTTACAAGGTCTATAGTTTGAAGGAAGAGAAGGTCCTAGTTTCAAGGGATGTTTTCTTCTTTGAGAATGAATTCCCTTATCAGACTGATGTTAGTCCGATCACTCGCGCAACGGATCTTCCTCCAGCGAGCGAAATTACTCTCGCGAGCGACATCTCTCCGGCGACCGAAACTACCCCCGCGAGCGACATTACTCCCGCGAGCGAAATTACTCCCGCGAGCGAAATTACTCCCGCGAGCGAAACTACCCCCGCAATCGACAGTCGCGCGAGTGAGACTGTTCCCACCACCACTTCCGCTGATCTAAACCAAATACCTGACACAACATCTCTTCCCTCCTCTCAAACAGAAACACAACCTACCATTACCACTTCACCTCCACCACCAGACACTGTGCCACCTCGTCGCTCCACCCGACCAACCAAGACCCTAACCATATTGCAGGACTTTCACATTGAGGCAGCCCTCCCTTCTAGGCCTGTTCCGTCGTCTTCGTCGAACGAGGTAATTCCTTCAGGCACTCCTCATTCTATCTCTCATGTATTATCGTATGATAGACTCTCTCCAAGGCATAAAGCTTTTACTGTCAAAATAACTCTCGACAAGGAGCCTCAGTCTTTTTCTCAGGCAATACACGAACCAAAGTGGAGAGAAGCCATGCACAAAGAGATTGAAGCTTTACAGGCCAACAATACATGGAGCTTAGTGCCGTTACCCCTGCATAAGAAGCCAATTGGTTGCAAGTGGGTTTACAAGATCAAGCATAATCCGGATGGAACTGTGGAAAGATATAAAGCTCGATTAGTTGCAAAAGGATACAGTCAAGTTGAAGGAGTTGATTACAGAGAGACTTTCGCACCTGTGGCCAAGCTAACAACTGTACGCGTTCTTCTTGGTCTCGCTTCCATTCAGAGTTGGCATCTTCATCAATTGGACGTCAATAATGCTTTCCTCAATGGTGACTTGTTTGAGGACGTCTACATGCAATTGCCACCGGGTTTCGGACGAAAGGGGGAGACTAGAGTATGTAAGTTGCACAAGTCCCTGTACGGGCTCAAGCAAGCTTCGAGGCAGTGGTTTTTGAAGCTTTCTCAAGCTCTCAAGAGTGCCGGTTTCAAACAAAGCTGGTCAGATTACTCATTATTCGTCCGAAATACACATGGAAAATTCACAGCATTACTTGTCTACGTTGATGATGTGATACTAGCAGGTAACAGCTTACAAGACATAGAAGATACTAAAAGCTTCCTTGCGAAACACTTTTAGTTGAAGGACATGGGAAAGCTCAAATACTTTCTTGGAATAGAGGTGGCAAGATCCAAGCAAGGAATTGTATTGTGTCAACGAAAGTATGCACTAGAAATTCTGAAAGATGCTGGTTTCTTAGGTGCCAAGCCTTCTCGGTTTCCTGTGGAACAAAGTTTGATACTTACACAAGGAGATGGAGCAAAACTGCAAGATGCTTCACAATATCGAAGACTAGTTGGAAGACTTATATACCTCACAATTACAAGGCCTGATCTTGTCTATGCAGTGCACATTTTGAGCCAATTCATGGACAAACCTCGACAGCCACATCTAGATGCAGCATACTAGGTTCTCAAATATCTTAAGCAAGCGCCTGGACAAGGAATTCTCTTGCCTTCTACAGGCCAGTTGGAATTAAAGGCGTATTGCGACGCTGATTGGGCTCGTTGCAGGGATACAAGAAGAAGCATTACTGGTTATTGCATCTTTCTTGGGAATGCACCTATTTCATGGAAGACGAAGAAGCAAGGGACAGTGTCTAGCTCAAGTGCTGAAGCTGAGTATAGGTCCATGGCCACGACATGTCGAGAAATAACTTGGCTTCGCAATATTCTGAAGGATTTGAACGTAAGCCAACCACATGCAGTAAAGCTCTTCTGTGACAATCAGGCTGCTATTCATATAGCGTCAAATCCCGTCTTCCACGAGCGCACGAAACACATAGAAATTGACTGCCACGTTGTACGTGAGAAGGTAGAAAGAGGACTGATCGAAACTCTTCATGTTCGAACAGAAAAACAACCTGCAGACTTGTTCACCAAGCCATTGAGTTACAAGCAGTTCACTGTACTGTTAGACAAGTTGAATGTAATTAATATACACTCCAACTTGAGGGGGAGTATTAAGGAAAGTATTAAGGAGAGCAATCCCAAGTAATTAGGGATTCCTAGAATAGATTGGTTACCATGTTTATCCCTAGAATACTGGATCAGAATAGAACAAACTCTATATATAAGAGGTGTAATACGCATGAATGAAATCAAAAAGTCTTTTCTTCATCTTATAATTCTCTTTAGGGTCGAATGTGAAAAAGTCATGGAGCTTAAGCTTCTTTTTCTATTTGCTTATCTGCTCTTCGAGCTGTCTCGTTTCCATCAAAAACAGGATCTGGGGAGATTGATTTTTACAATCTGGGAAGCGCTGGACTAGTCAGGGGGATCCAAATCCCTGAAAACTCCATGAAATTAGCCTCATAGATAATCCGTGGATAGTGTATATTTTTACTACATTCCTCTTAAAGGTTTTCAAAGCATTTTCAGAAACATAAAAAAAGATTACATCAAACCTAAATTGAGTCTAAACTCTAAACTGACAAAGAAGACCTACTGGACCAATACAAAGAAAGACCTACTGGACCAAGATCATATATTACAACTGAAGGAGTCCAGATTTTTCAAGTTTGAAAATAAAAAGATCTTAATGCAGAATTAGTTTAATTGGTTGGAATTGAACTACCTTAAGCGTCAACATATGCATTCAGAGACCCTTTGAAAACAGGTCACCTAGGTTTAAAGTAGGGCTGGCTCTGTAAACTAAACCAATGTTATACTTCAGTACGATTAGGTCCGGTTTTCTACTTTTTCAAATATATACCAAACCGCAAACCAAACCACACCTATAGTTCTGTCTGGTTCAGTTTTTTCCGTTTTTTTATAATTTAGATAATTTTTCTTCTCATGATCATTATAGTGAAAAATGGCTATGGTTCACAAAATTGTGAATTTGATTAAAACCTACTAAATAAGTTATACAACTTTAGTAGACACATTGTGATTCCGATGACTAAAATTCACAAAGAAAAATTTGACCGTCTGATATGATCATTATGACGAAAGATGTCTATGGTAAAAAATTCAACTGGATCCAACAACTTTAAGGGCTAGATCGAAACTGTCAACCCTAATACATTGGCACGTATCATATGAAAACTCTCATATCTACCTCTATATGACGTACTTTGATCGAACCTTCCACACAAAAAACTGTTGCATAGATGAGACACAACTGCCCATATAAAAATTTTAAGACATTTACCTCTCGACGATAGGTTTCCTCATAGAGAATAATAATTGTAAATATAGTTGACCGCTACTATCGACACTGAAACGTTATCTGAATTAAATGATTTTTGAACCATAGTTGTAATTCACCATTCTGATCACATCTTATTTCACGAGATTTTTTTTTTATAATTTTGCTTCTATGTAGAGTTGGTTCACAAAGTTGTGCATTTGCTTAAAACCTAATAAACAAGATATACAACATTAGTAGACACATTGTGATTCCGATGACTAAATTTCACAAATGAAAATTCGACCATCTGATATGATCTTTATGACGAAAAATTTTTATGATAAAAAATTCAACTGGATCCGACAACGTTAAGAGCTCGATCGAAATGGTGAACCCTTATCCATCGTCACGTATCACACAAAAACTCTCATATATACCTTTATATGACGTAGTTTGGTCGAATCTTCCACACAAAAAAACTGTCACGTAGATGAGATGCAACCGCCCATATAAAAATTTTAAGACATTTATCTCTCGATGATAGGGCTGCCCATAGGGAATAATATTGGTAAATATGATTGACTGCTACTATCGGCACTGAGACGTTATCCAAATTACGTGATTTTTGAACCATAACCATATTTCACAATTCCGATCACATCTTTTGTGACGAGATTCTTGATAATTTTGCTTCATATGTAGAATTTGTTTTTAGTTGCGTAAATGTTTATTTAGAAAATGAGTATTTAAGAGACGAAAATGAGCATAAGTTTTAGGTGAAATGATAATTTGTTTTTTGTTTGTTTTAAGAGATGAAAATTGTTTGTCGTCTAATTCCTTTATTCTAGTAGTAAAACCAATTTGTAAAAATGAAATAAAAGAATCAAAACACTTCCATAGTTAAAAACCAATATTTTATCATTATTTTTAATAAATATAACGATTTTCCGGTTCGGTTCGGTTTCTACAAGACCTAAACCTCAAACTAAACCAGAAAGATCCGGTCTGGTCTAGTTTTTTCTTCCGATACGGTTTTTTCCGGTTTGTGGTTTAAACGGTTTCAATTTTGTTTTTGATTCGGTTTTTTCCGTTTTCGATCTCACATGGCCACCCCTAGTTTTAAAACACGTGGTTGACCTTACACAACACATAATGCAAATTTAGTACCTGCTGAATCAAAATGACTGCTGCGTTATATAACTCAAGGCATTTTATGTAGTTAGCTTTTCCAATGATTCAATACAGTAATGTTCGCATTTAACAATATTCTTTCCAAAACCCAACTTTCCCTCTATGTTGCAGCTATATGGAATCGATTGACATTATCCGAGGAAACCAAATGCAGAATCTTTGGACTTGTCGCCTTAAGAGCATGAGGATTCTTTTGGCCTACCATCAGTATCCTCTCACAATATTCTATCCAAGACTAGTACGAGGCAACGTTCAAGTAATTTGAGACATGAGATAGTAGATGGATCACAAGATATTAGAAAACCTGAAATAGTATTCGGTTTAGCATACCTTGACTACAATACTAGGGCTTTGACTTTTGGTGTACTTGTCCTCTTATGTTCACTACTAGAATTAAACACTTATGTGACGAATTTTTTTTTCGTCGCATAAGTTAGCACTTATGCGACGAAATCGATTACGTCGCATCAGTTTGAACTCATGCAACGAAAAAAAAATTTGGCGCATAGGTTCTAACTCATACGACGAAACTTTTTATTTCGTCGTATAAGTTCAAACTGATGCGACAAAATTTTATTTCATCGCATAAGTGCTAACTCATGCGACGAATTGAGATTTCGTCGCATAAGTACTAAATCATGCTTCAAATCTTAGCCTTTTGTCGCATAGGTCATTCTGCCAAAAATTTTGAATTTTTCAATCATGCGACGAAATTTTATTTCGTCACATAGGTTATTTCTGTCAGAAATTTTAAATTTTAAATCTTTCCGCCCAATTTCCCTCTTTTTCTTCTTCTTCTTCTTCTTCTTCTATTTCTTCCTTCTTATACACCATCCCACCACTCCCTCTCCCCGTTTCTTCTTCTTCTTCTTCTTCTTCTTCTTCCACCACCACCACTCCACTTTTCTTCTTCCTCGGCCGCCTCCTCCGGTAAAAAACAATTAACAAAAAAAGTTAATTTAAAAATTAAAAATTTAATTAAGTTAATTTAATTTAATTTTTTTATTTATTAAAAACTCTTAAATGACGAATTTTTTTCGTCGCATAAGTCCATGCGACAAAAATTTTCATCACATAAGTTTATGCGACGAATTTGTTACACAAAAATTAAAATTATTATTGGATCCTGATATTCCACAAAAAATAAAATTCGGTACTGGGACATGTATGCAAACAAAAAAAATATGTGATTCTGAATATGACGATGGAGATTTAGCATATAGCTTCACAGAAGTCACCAAATTCATACCTCAAACATGAATGTACTTGTTATCCGTTTGTTTAGTTCTTCAATTACCAGTTTTAAACTTCATATTCGTCATGAATTACCTGCAATGCATAAAGTAATTAAGCCTCAGGTGGTTAATTAATAAGACAAATTTAATATGGGACAATTACTCAGAAGTCTCATTTGAGACATTTTCTCACATGGAAGTCCACTCAAATATTGTTGTTCACATAAGTCCACCTCAGCTTAAATAGAGTTTTATATTATGTATTGAAGTTTAACAAAATTACAGACTGTCATCCAACTAAAAAAATAGATTATTTCTCTTTATATTTACAAAAATATCATTCCTTCGATAAAAAGTCCTCGGCCCACCTCCGACGAGGTCTCTAGCCGACCTTTGGTGAATTTTCCAGCCGACCTTAGATGAATTTTCCGACTGACCTCCAATGAGTATTCTAGCGACAATAAAAAGCTACTACGGCCGACAACAAAAGCTACTACGACCGACAACAAAAGCTACTATATCAGGCAATAAAAGCTACTACATCTGGAGTCAAAAGTTACTACCAACATAAATAAAAGACACTACCACCAACAACAAAATCTACTACCGTCAGTAACAAAACCTACTACTACAAAGACCAAAAGTTACTACTAGTGACACTAAAAGCTGCCACAAACCACTAAAATGACCAAAAGCTACTATTGTCGGCACCAAAAACTACTATTGCCGACACCAAAAGTTACTGCTGCGGACATCAAAAGCTACTACCCCTAGCTACGAATGTTTCAGTTTCCATATCAACCCTATACAATTAAAATGCGAAAAATATACTATCACAATGACGAAAGTATACTATCAACGTATTCAAAACATACTACTGTCGTGAAAAGCTATTATTGATCTAAGAATGAATGAAACCTTATTCAATAACTAAATCAGCGAGTCACTTCATAAAATAGCTGAATATTTATGAGTTTACGTGGGTCCATTTTGACGGTCAAGGACTTGAGGGAGAAGAGCAAGCTGAACCTTGTCATCGAAGGAGGAGAGGGGAGAACAACAAGTGGATCAAATTAGAACGCGTCGTCGTCGATCCGAAGGTCAAGTTCGAACTAAGAGACGTTGATGTCAACGCCGGATCAGAAGGGAGACGAAGTTCGGGCCAGCTCAAGACTTCGATGAGATCGAGGACTAAGGTTGATCAGGATCGGGTTGGTCTAGGGTTTTGGCGAGGCTCAGTTTCTCGTTGAAGAGAGAGAGAGAGAGTTCAACGGGGAAAACACACTGATTTTCATTTTGTTAGCAAGAAGGAGGGTATTTTAGGTATGAAGCAAATGTGAGATGATAGATCTAACCCATATAGTGGACTTACATAGACAAAAATGTTAGGATGAACTTATGAAGGATAAAACGTTCAAAGGGGGACTTCTATAACATTTTCTGATTTAATATCTGGTTAATGGGATTAGTTAAGACAATAATCAATCAGATATTAATAAGCAACATTAAACCCTCATTAACACTATTGGCACTAGCAAGAGAATTCATTAATAATCGGTTTTCATCTACAGAAGTTGTAAAGCTAAAGTAGCATTTATTTATTTATAAAATCATCATTAAAACTGTATAACAGAAATTTCTACCTTTCTGTGATGCTTTGAGATATTTATTCACATGGTGAATTCATGTTCTTTGAAGCTTTCTTCAACAGTGTTTTACTGGTTGTTTGGGTCAAAATAATATTTCTTGACGAATGTCTAAGATTTGAGTCTATTAGACAAATACCTGCGGTCAAACATCTGTGTAGTATTTTATCTTTCCTTTGAGGTCATGCGTGACGCGATTTGCAAATTGCATGGATTTGTTTCATAATCATTTTGAGAGATTTCTTTCCTATTGATCGAGAGAATCCGATTTACCTTGATATGCAAGGAATGACGAACTCTAATGTTCATTATATAAATGAATTGATGGTAAACAGAAACAAACACATCAACTTACAAACAACCTTGCAAACACTACAAAATAAGCTTCCCTCGAAGCACCTCTACCAAAAAACTTTCAGGTTCTTTGTTCCATTAAAGCTTCTTCACGAGAAATTAACACAAATACCTCATCCAAGCCTCATCACAAGCAAAAGTTCACCATAAGTTCATAAAGCCTCATCACGAGCACCAGTCCAACCAAAACCATTGTTAGAGGGTAAAACCTTTAGCAAATATCTCTGATCAGAGAGTAATCTTTGACGAATACCAAATTCTGATATTGTTTGATTCTGCTCAATCACATCAGTCTGAGTAAGAAGCATCCACTGCACGTAGAGTAGAGAAAAATCCTAGCAGTCGTATGTTAGATCTGAGAAAGAACCTGAGTGTTTGCTTGATCAACGCCTGTGCAGGTTGCACCTAACCCACAAGTGTTGGCACGCCAAGTGCTGATTGTTAAGATAAAGGGAGATAGGTTTCTGTTCACCTTTGCTACTGAACAAGATAAGAATCGAGTGAAGAAAGCAGGACCCTGGATTTATTAGAGAGCTATGCTACTTGTCACACCCCAGTCCCGGCGTCAGCGGGATTTAACCACCGGGCACCAATCCCGTGGCGTGAACGAGTGTTACAAAGCGGAATGTAAATAAAACACTATTTTCTAAGCTCGTCGGCTACTATTTTTCGGCTCAGCACAAGCTATGTACTTATATGTAAAAAAATATTAGATATGGGTGGATAAACATAACCATGCGCTCAGTGAGTGAACCAATGTAATATGCTCGCAAAGCCATGTCATTTTACTCACGCTACAAAATACGTATATCGTATACAAATCGCATCAAACAATTCATCATATCGCATAATCCAGTTTTATTGGATATCCTTCAATTTAGTGTTCCCCACGGGAACCTAATGACCTTCAAGTCCTTTACTACCGTATGTCACATCCTTACTTTGGAATAACTAATCAAGAATTTGACATGTTCCATGACTAATTAAACAATGGATCCAACACATTATAATAATATAAAGCACCACACATTTCGCAAATAGACATGCTTCACTATAAAATAGAGAGATATTTTCAAAACGATCAAAATTTTTTTTTTGACTAATTTAAAAGCATATAAATCCACTCACCTCGATAGCATCGAAACTCCACCGAGGATACCGATCGTAAACCGAGTCTCCTAAAGTGGTCCATCTAGAAAATCACCACGACTAAAAACCCAACCTCAACGGTTAGAATGAGGACATCGATACAAACTCGTAGCCCTTTACGAAATAAAATTTGGACTTACCGATCAAAAGTTATGATCCGTCGAAGTTTAGTCATATCTCTAAAGAGAGAAACAACATAAACTTAGATTAAGAAAAATTAGATGGAGGAGAACGAAAGTTTGATGAGAGAGGGTGTACTTGATCCGCTGCCTAAATAAACACATCTTTATATATAAAAGGGATGGGGTTGTACTGTTCACATGAATAGTCCCCCCTCATGCCACTTTTTTTTTCAATTCTGTTTTTTTGGGTATAGCCTTCAGTTTTTCCTTTTATATAGATTCAGTTTTTCCCCTTAATTTAATTTGTGATTAAATCTATTAGGTTTCAAAGCATATTAACAAATATATGATCAAATCTCAAGCACATTGGATTTAAGGTTTAAGAGTTAGGGATTTAGGAGTTCGAATTTAAGGTTTATGCATATTAACAAATATATGACCAAATCTCAAACACATTGAATTTAAGGTTTAGGGGTTATGGATTTAGGATTTATGGGTTTAGGTTTAGGAGTTCGGATTTAAGGTTTAGGAGTTATACTATTTTATTTGAGTTTCAGAGAGTTGTTGTACAATATTAATCGAACTAGAAAAAACGCAATTCGGCTAGACAACCAATATCAGGGCTAACTTCATCTCAATTAAATGCGTTTATTTTTATTTGAGTTTTCATATAGTTGTTACACAATATTGATCTAACTACCGAAAATAGCATAATAATACATTTGTCCGATAAAAACGCACTTCGGCACGCGAGCAATACAGTTGACTATGCCCCGTCTTCTGTAGGTTCGATCTCCTCTCAGCAATCCTGCATCACTAGGCATCTTAAAATGAAGGGCTTAGGGGAAAACATTTAAAAAAAGGACGTTAGAATGAGTGGACAAAAAATAATAGTTAAGAGTGAGGAAATGCCGATTATAATGTTTTCCCTCTTAATGTTCCAAAATTCATTTATACATGCCTCGTTGGGAAAAATCCCAAATATTCATTTCAAAAATAAAAGCATCACTTCCCAATATTAAAAATTGGAGAAAAGGTTTCACCATGATGGAGAGTCTCCCAGACTAGGGTCGGAGCCTTCAAGAGGCTACTAAGTAATGAAACGACCATTCATGGTGGAGAGATTCCATCATGACAATGAGCCTCTCAGGTTAGAGTCGGAGCCAACTAAGGCTACTATTGCCCCACTTCACTTCCTTAAGTGGGGGAGGCATATGTGTAAAACCCTGCCCTAAAATTTACCTTTTTACCGGGATCAGGCAGGTTACAGAGGGTTGTAACTGCGCTGTTAGTCTTCCCCAAACAAATATTCGAATTTAATATCGAGATATTCTCGATTCTGGGGGAAGATAGAATTAATTTCCAGAAGAGGTAGATTATGTTAATACGAGTCCTCCGGTATGTCCGAAATATTTTCCAGAGCTACGAGCAGTTTAATATCGATTAATTTAGTGTATGGAAGTAATACATGTTATTTACTTTACCATAAAAACGTGACTTTGTGATAAGTCGATAATTTGGAGAAACTTTCTTCATGAAAGTCGAGGACGTCGATACAAGTTCGTGGACACATAGCATGCTCAAATCGGAGTTCGTATGTAAAATTTATAAGCAAAAATATAAAATTACTGTTCATGGTAAAAGTCTATAAATAGAGATTTTACCGAGATGAAACGGTAGAAAGGTAAGAAATCTGAAATTGTTACTGTTCGAGCTCCCCGAGCCTGAAATCACCGTCTGGCTTTGGCGGCTTCGTTCTCCATCATCAGACCGCCGTTTGGAGGCGCTCGGGTAGTGTTCGACTCGACTCTGCCTTGGCTTCCTTCCTGGGTAGGTGAGCGATGCTGCAATGTCGCCGTGAGGGAGCGGCAACGCCTGGAAACCGACGTAGCAGTGGGAGCTTCTCAACTGAATTTCTTCTTCCTCAAGCCACCATCGAGCTATCTAAATATGGTTTTGATCCTCTTGAGGAGTTTAACAATTCTTTAGAATCTTATCCGCTCGATTCTTGTTGTGTGTGATGAATTTTAGATTTACAATTTTAGGGTTTTTAGTCCCAATTCAGGTTTGACATGTTCTTAAGTAATTGACCTGTTTAGAGCCAGATTTAGGATTCGAGTTGAACTAGAAAGATGTTCAGAATGATGTGAAGATCATTATATAAATTTTTGGTAGGTTTCTAGGGTTGGCCGGTCGGTCGCCGTTGGCGGCGTTGTTGTTTCAAACGGTTAGGGTAAAAAAGGGTAAATTCCTAGGTTTTTTCCACGGTAGATCTGGTATTTTACCATTTACCACAGATGTAAAATGTCAGAACTACCCCTGGCAGTTTGAGGTAATTACAGGGTGCTACCAGGGCTGAAATCTCAGAAATACTCTTGGTAGTTTTGTTTAATTACAAGGCTACCACTGAGGCTGAAATTTTTTAAATGCCCCTGGCTGTTTTGTATAATTACAGAATGTCATTAAGGCTGAAATCCTATAAATGCCCCTGGCTGTTTTGTATAATTACAGATGCCATTAAGGTTGCAATCCTATAAATGCCCTTGGTTGTTTTGTTTAATTACAAGGTTGTCATTTAAGGGTGAAATCCCAAGAATGCTCTCGGCAGCTTGTCATATTTACAAGGCTGCCACTAAGGCCAGAAACACAATACTGCCCCTGGCAGTTCTGCTTATTTACAAGCTACCATTATGTCTAGAATGACCATGCTGCCTTTGACAGATTTGGTTAATTACAAGGGTGTCATTAATGCTGATTTGACTTTGGTGCCCTCAGTTGATTTATTATTTACGTGGTTGTCACTGTGGATTATTTATGTGTGAATGTTATAAATAAGTAGGGTTGAATATTTGGGGTAATCCCGTTTGATAGCTGGTTTTTGGATACCTCAGTGGAGAGGTTAAACCTTGGGTTTGTAATAGGCGTATGCTATCCAGAATAGGTTATCGACTAATAATTAGAAACACGGGATTCGTCTGGTTAGGATGTTAATTAAAAGAAGAACTACGTATGGCTTGATCCCTGAGTACAGGGTACGTAGGACAGGGTTTCAGGAGCAGTCACAAATAATATTTAGACCTTAGGTCTTCTAAAGTAATTAGTATGAAATCCAAATGTGGAAATCGGGATAACATCCGGTTGTGAGGTCTATTCTGGTATCGCTTAGACTGTTGAAAATGGTTTGGGTAAGAGGGTTATCCATTTTCAAGGGGGATTACGAGTAAATCTCTCTTAGGATGGGTCCCGTATGTCCTATCCCAGGTTTAGGGAGGTAAACTTATGTCGGGGCCTGGCAGTATAGCTAGCTAGCTATCAATGATAATATATATAACGACCATTCATGGTGAAGAAAACAAACAAAGATGAAAAGTCAATAATGACTTCTCCCTCGTAATTAAAATATGCAACTCATGCATAAGGCACGGTTCCCCGACCGCCCTCAAAACAATAGCCATAATCAAATCAAAATAACACAGGTTCTAGCCGACATAACACATAAGCTTACGAAAGGAAAGCAACCCTCCTTCCTGGCCTCACCGACTTATTAAATCAATAAATCATGTTAATTATAAACTTTTATAAATATTTGAGCATGCACGTCTTAAAATCAAAAGGTCAACTACAGTACTTAATGCGATCTACTCATTGCTTGGAATGCTCCTCGAGCGCTACTTCGAAATATCCATATGATCGAGTCTATCTCACGTTCCACCATAGGCTGTAAACTTAATCTCACATATCAGTCTTTAATACAGCTGACTTGTTCTTTTTTCTTAGTTTAACTAGGAAATCCTAATTTCACCATAAGTTGACCAAATTCCTTCCTTTTTAACAACTTTTCAACCATTACGCTTATTTCCGATTATCGACTCGATATTTAGTTTTCGATTACACAACCTTAACACATCGACTTTCCTTAATATTTCATTTGACGTTAGGTTATCGTATAGTAATTTTGTTAAATTACCACTGACACGCAATTCACAGTTCAAACCGAATTACTAATTATGAGTCGATAAATCGTAAAGTCCTTTATCTAAATTATCTACACGATCAGCTTGACATTTCCGCTAATAAAAATTATCAACTTCCACAACAACTAAAGTTGTCAACATTCTTTAAATTCTATGCTTCACTTTTTAATCTCTAATTCCTTTAACTTTGAATTCACCTTTTCTTTAACTTTGCTCCTAAATTATCAACCCAAGTTATTACACTACCAGAACAACTACTTTAGTCGACGAAATTATTGAACTTTACTCCTAAATTATCAACCCAAATTATTACACTACCAGAATAACTACCTTAGCCGAAAATTTTTTTTCGTTGGCTAAGAAGTCGTCGGAAAAAAACCGTCGGCTAAGGTCTTGAAAATTTATTAAAATTTATTAATATTAAAATTTATTAAAATTTATTAACTACAGCCGAAGAAATTTATTAAAATTCTTCAGCTAAAGTTAATTAAAAATTCAAATTTTTTGGCGGGGATTTTGAAATTTTTGAAATTTTTCCGACTAAAATTTTGAACTTTGGCCGACGAAATTAGGGTATTTCATCGGCTAAAGTTCAAAATTTTCTATATCTTTCATTTTTCTCCTCCTCCTTCTCTAAATCCTTCACCTCCTCCTTTCTCCTCTAAATCCTTTTCCTCTTCCTCTAAATCCTTCTCCTCCTTTCTCCTCTAAATCCTTCTCCTACTCCTTTAAATCCTTCTCCTCCTCCTCTCCTTCTCCTCTCCCTCTCCTAGCCTTCTCCTCCTCCCCTAGCTCCTCTCTCCTCCTAGCCATGCTCCTCTTCTCCTCCGATCCTCCTCTTCTCCTCCTCCTCCTCTTCTTCTTCTAAACTACCGGTGTAAAAATGAAAAAGAAGCAAAAAAAGTTTAATAAAAAATACAAGAAAAAAAATATGAAAAAAATAAAATAACTATAGCCGACAAATTTTTATAAAATTCGTCGGCTAAAGTTAAAAAAGAAAAAAATAATAATAAAATTCGTCGGCTAAAGTTTAAAAAAGAAAAAAAAAATAATAACTATTGTCAAGACCCACCCCGAGTTAAACCCCTTTTTAACTCGAAGTAAGTCCTGCGGGGACCACCTCCCAAAGAAGATTCTGCCGAAATTTCGACATAGTCTCCCTTGAAAAGTGGACAACCCTTAACCTGCAATAACCCACAATACACTTCTAATACCAATATCCATCCGAAAACTCCTGGAGCCATCCTGCTCCCAATAACCAACTATTCCACAAGATACACATCTAATAAATTCAGCAAATAGTTCAACATCTCCGAAAGTAAGTGATACATAAAGTTCCAAGTCCCTAAGAGTTCTCCAACAAATAAAACTACCCGATGTGTATCAGAGCGTCTAAGATTAAATAGAAACATAGATAGATTACAAGTAGGTCAACCCGGAACCTACTGTTAGTGCGGGAAGTGGCGGTAACTTACAAGTAGCTGAAGAGCAACTTATATTTTTCTCCTCTCCTCGCGAAGCGGACGTTTATTACTTAGATCTGAGTGGTTGAGCAGAGCTATAATTAAGGATTACAGGGCATTCACCAAAGGATCCTCTGACAAATTGGAGATATTTGCTAAGGTTATTCACCTTAACAATGGTTTTACGGGTATTCGCCAACGGATTGATCTTTAGGAAGTGGTGGTGGACTGTTCGTTTACAGATGAGGCTTTAATGAGTAACAGCGGGAAATGTCTACGGATAGGGCTTTGGTGTACAAAAAGACTCAAGGAATCTTTTTCTGGTAAAAGTGCTCCGGAGAGGCTTGTTTTGCAGTGTGCAAAAGTTGTGTTTGATTGATTAGAGATTAGAGATGTTCTTCTTCTTGTACCTTGACCCCTTTAAATAGTGAATACTAGGGTTTGTTCTTCCTTACGGACCAAGGTTATCAAATCTTATTCAGATCATTGGGAATTAAGCAACCACAAATCCTTACCAAGCATGACCTTAAACAGGAAAGAAACACATTAATAATAAAGTAGAACACAAGAATCGGTCCAACGGGCTCTCATGCAAAGCATTCGCCGAAAAATATAATTTTGGCCCAAACACTACTGCCCTCCAACTAGGGGTGGCCAAACGAAACCGAAAACCGAAAAAATCCGAACCGAAACCGAAAAAACCGAACCGGAAGAAAAACCGAACCGAAAAACAAAAACCCGACCGAACCGGGTATGTATGGTCCGGTTTCCGGTTTGGGGTCCATAGAAACCGGACCAGACCGAAAAACCGAAAAAAATAAATAAATAAATAAACTCATGAATTAAAATGACTTTAATTATGTAGTAGGAAAGAAAAAGACTTTAATTATGGAAGAAAAATTATCATAAATCTCTTAATATAAGATGTGTTAGGAATGGTGAAATACGGCTATGGTTTAAAAATCATGTAATTCAGGCAATGTCTCGGTGCCGATAGTAGCGGTCAACCCTACTTACAATTATTATTCCCTTTGAGGAGCCCTTTTGTCGGAAGGTAAATGTCTCCAAATTTTTATATGGACGGTTGCGTCTCATCTACGTGAGTGTTTTTTGTGTAGAAGGTTTAACAAAAATACGTAATATAAAGGTAGATATGAGTGTTTCCCTCTGATAACTAACGATGGATCAGGGTTGACCGTTTCGATCAAGCCCTTAACTTTGTCGGATCCAGTTGAATTTTTTACCACATACATCTTTCGTCATAATGATCATATCTGACGGTGGAATTTTAATTTTTGACTTTTAGTCATCGGAATCATAATATGCTTACTAATGTTGTATAACTTGTTTATTATGTTTTAAGCAAATGCACAACTTTATGAACCAACTCTACGTAGAAGCAAAATTATCAAAAAACTTGTGAAATAAGATGTGTTCGGAATGATGAAATACAGCTTTAGTTAAAAAATCACGTAATTCGGGTAACGTCTCGGTGCCGATTGTAGCGGTCAACCCTATTTGCCTTTATTATTCCCTATGGGGAGCCCTATCGTTGGAAAGTAAATGTCCCAAAATTTTTATATGGGCGGTTGCGTCTCATCTACGTGAGTGTTTTTCGTGTAGAAGGTTTGACAAAAATACGTAATATAGAGGTATATATGAGTGTTTCCGTGTGATAAGTGACGATGGATCATGGTTGACCGTTTCGTTCGAGCCCTTAACTTTGTCGGATCCAGTTGAATTTTTTTTCACATACATCTTTCGTCATAATAATCATATTTGACGGTCGAATTTTAATCTTTGACTTTTAGTCATCAGAATCACAATATGCATACTAATGTTGTATAATTTGTTTAGTAGTTTGTAAATAAATGTGCAACTTTGTGAACCATAACCATTTTCACTATAATGATAATAAGAAGAAAAATTATCAATTTGAAAAAAAAACCGAAAAAAAAAAAAACGAACCGCACCGAACCGTAGGTGTGGTTTGGTTTGCGGTTTGGCCTCTTTAATAGTAAAAAACCGAACCGAACCGGACCGAAGTATAACATTGGTTTGGTTCGCGGTTTGGGGTATAAACCGAACCGAAGTGGACCGGAGCCAGCCCTACCTCCAACTCACCTAATGGTGCTACTGCCTTCCATCTCGCCCACATGTGCTACTACCTAGTGGTGCTACTGTACTAAACGTCACCATGTTCTACTGTTGTTCATCAAGTTTGATATGCTATTGCCAACAACTTGGCTTGCTACTATCGACGACTCAATCTGCTAATATTGACTTGATCAGAAATGTGTTATTGTCCATACAAAGTGCTACTGTCGAAGTTATTTTCCCAACAATTCTTATGCTAGCGCTGCTACTGTCTGCCTTTGAGGAGCCGAGCGCGCTGCTACTGACGTCTTTGAGCCCTGTGCGATGCTGCTGTTGGAGCTACTGCTACTACCGGAGTTGCTGATACTGTCAAAAAAAATCCAAAGACCTTTATAAATCCACATCTCCTGATACTTTTATTTCTTAGACGTTCCTTGACAACCTCCAACTTCAGATCTCTAATCTCTCTCTTCAACTCTAATTGTACAATCACTCTTGAAACCCTTCTTGATTGAAGACAATTTTTTTTTCAACAATCATAGATCACCCAATCGCATGACTCATTCAATCCTCATGGATCTACAAAACTTACCTGAGCAATTCTCATGGTGGATTAATGCATTGCCGATGAGACATAGCTGTCGTCGGCGTCCCACATCGTCAGCGATTAACCGTCGACGTCTTCTCAGGCCTTGATGAACAAATTTGTGTGTGTGTGTGTGTCACTACTGGAATAAGTATCATAGCCGACGAAAAAAAAATTAACAGGCCGACGAAATTTTTTTTCGTCGGCTAAAATCTATTTTAGCCGACGAAAAAAACTTTCGTCACCTAAGTGAAATTGTCGTCGGCTAAAGTGGACTTTTAGCCGACGAAATGTTGTGTCGTCGACTAAAATAGTTTTTTTCGTCGGCTATAGTCTGTGAACTATAGCCGACGAAATTTTAAAACTTTAGCCGACGATATATATAATTTCGTCGGCTAAAATTCTTTATATTTCCAGATCTAGACAGTAGATGATTTGAAAGAAAAAACGGGAGAAAAAGTTTTAGGGTTGGCGAAATTGTTGGGTGTTGTCGAAATCTGTCCGAAATTAGTTTGTGGCGCTATATATAGGTACGTATATGTATATATCTTGTTTTTGAGTTGATTTAAGAGTTTTATTTTCGTTATGCATTGATTTTGAGTTTTAATTAGAGTAGATTATATTGTGTTTTGAGTGTGATTGAGTTGATCGATTTGGGTTTGATAATATATATGAAGTTGTTGTTATATATATATATATATTAATTTGATTATATTAATTAGTAATTATTATATATATGCATGTATATATATATATTAATTGTACGTTAACTGCAGATATAATATAAATTGAATGATTCATAAATTTAATTAATTAGCGTTTATACATATATATTATGTTATCTTCTCAGGATATGGATAAGAGTTGGATTTCGCTTCCAAAATGGGACAAAAGATATGCTAAAGGAGTTGTTAGTTTTATTGAATATGTGATGAATAATGCTAAAGGGAATACAATTTTCTATTGTCCGTGCACTAAATGTCAGTGTCGCAGCGATATGTATCGATTTCCAATTGACAAGGTTTGGCAGCACCTTAAAAGTAATGGGTTTTAGGAGAAGTACACATGTTGGATATATCACGGTGAAACATCATCAAGGGGTCCGCATGATCATGAGCAATTTTCTGAGACGGGCAGTACATCCAACGATCCAACAACGGCCTTCATCAACGATATGTTTCCTTATGAGAGGGGTGTATGCTCTGAAGGACCGTATATGTCTGAGCCGGTGTAGCCCTTCCCTAGAGTTGTCAACACTGCTGGTATTGACAGGTACAACAAACTACTTGCTTTCCAACAGACCCCTGTGTACCCCGGTTGTCAGAAAACGGTTCTTGAAAGTGTGATGGACGTTATGAAGATTAAAGTTGAGACAAAATCGACTATGAAGGCTGTTGATGAGTATCTACAGTACACTGCTTCGATGCTGCCCCACGGTCATCGTCTTCCTACCACTCATCATAAGGTCCGATGTATACTGAAAGATCTTGGGCTTTCCTACATCAAGATCCATGCATGCAGATATGATTGTGTTCTCTTCTAGGGTAAAGATCCAGAAGGGAATGACCTTGGTGACCTTGACACATGTCCAGTATGTCAGAGTGACAGGTATAAGTTGACTCCTGCAGGCAATAGGAAACCTATGAAGGTACTTCGGTATTTCCCGTTGAGGGATAGGCTGGAACGGTTGTACATGTCATCACACACGGCCAAATCTATGAGATGGCACGCTGATAGGGAATTGCAAGGCGAAGATACCCTTATACACCCTGCTGACGGGAGGCCTGGAAGCATATAGACAGGGAGTTTCCTCATTTTGCGTCTGAGGTCTGAAATGTGAGGCTCGGGCTCTCATCCGACGGGTTCAATCCTTTTGGCAACATGAGTCTTCAATACAGTGTATGGCCGGTGATTTTGGTACCATACAATCTTCCTCCATGGATGTGCATGAAGAAGGAATACAATATGTTGAGTTTGTTGATTCCGGGACCCGGTTATCCAGGGAAGTGTCTCGATGTGTATTTGAGACCCTTGATTGAAGAGCTTAAGTTTTTTTGGGACGTTGGTCATGCACGATGTTCCAGATGCATGCTATGGTTGTTGGTACCATTAGTGATTTTCCTGCTCGTGGGATGTTGTCCGGCAACGTTGTTAGGGGATACAAGGCTTGTCCAGAGTGCCTAAGCGATGAGGGGAGCAGTAGTCATTGCAACAAGATATGTAGATTGGGTCACCGTACTCTCCTTCCGTATGATCACGAATGACGGTTCGATGACAAGGCATTTGATGGGACTGTAGAACTTGGTGTGCCTCCTAGAAGATGGACAGGGGAAGAAATTTTAGCAGTGCTTAATGAGTATGATTTTGGGCAGCTCAGCAATCATCCCAATATAGTGGCGGCAATACCTGACAGACCCGACAGGTATAAATTTTGGACACATAAGAGCATATTCTGGGAACTCCCATACTGGAGTAAGTTGTTGATCAGGCACTACCTAGATGTGATGCACATAGAAAAGAATGTGTGTGACAGTGTGGTGGGAACCGTGCTGAACTTGGAGGGAAAGACGAAAGACGGTCCGAAGGCACGCATTGATCTTAAAAAAATGGAGATACGAAGACATTTGTGGTTGAAAGAAGGGAAGAAAAAAATGCCTCAAGCTCCGTACACCGTGAAGCCTGAACAGAAGAACGTAATTTTCAGGTGGTTAAGTTCTGTGAAGTATGCTTCAGGCTACGCAGGAAATATAGCCCGGTGTGTAAACATTCGGGACAATAAAATGTACGGGTTAAAGAGTCATGACTGTCATATTCTGCTACAACGTCTCTTCCCTATTTTCATTCGACCCTTCCTTCCCCGTCAGGTGGTGGAGCCGTTAGTAGCGTTGTCAAGATTCTTCCAGAAGTTATGCACAAGGGAAGTGACAAAATCTGATCTCCGGGAAATGTAACAGGACATTATTTATATCATGTGTAAATTTGAGAGAATATTTCCTCCAAATTTTTTTGACATCATGCCGCACCTGATGATCCATCTTCCCGAGCAATTGTTGCTTACCGGTCCAGTACACTATACTTGGATGTATCCTATGGAAAGGTATGTTTTTACACCTAATGTTTTTATTGTACATGTTCATTGTATAATCGTAACATATGACAACAAATTTATTTATTTACAGACAACTTGGAGACTACAAAGCTTATGTGGCTAACAAATCCGCGCCTGAAGGATGTATAGCAGAAGCATATATTGCGCACGAGTGCGTCACCTACATGAAGTTGTATCTAGGAGCATTGAAGGAAACTCCACAAACCATACCGGTTGATGAACCGAAGTTTAACCTTTCCATAGTCTCAAATGATGTTGAAGTTTATGGAATTTTACCAGAGTCCTACAAGTTGCAACCCCATGAGCTCGTCATAGCCCATTGGTGGGTATTGATTAACTGTCAAGAAGTTGAATACTGGAAAGACATCCATCTACACTGTCCAGACATTCAAGGTGATATCGACTACCACAACAAGGAGTTCGCGAACTATTTTGGCAATTGGGTATGTAATTCTTTAACTCTGTTCATGGCTCATTGATTGCATAATTATTCATATTTACAATACATAGAATCTTTGGTTGCAGATGAACCATATTCAATTTGATGGTCACCCAAATTGGTCTAATGAACTAAGACTTCTAGCTATGAAGCCGATAATGTCAAGAGTTTACCCGATGTGCAAGGTCAATGGCGTGCAATTTATATGTGAAATGAGAGACAACAGACGAAGAACACAGAATTCTGGGGTTATGGCGCATGGTGGCCGGAATGGAGTTGATTATTATGGTGTTCTTGATTCAATGGTGGAACTCGTTTATGGGCAAGGCATGACCGTGCACCTGTTCAAGTGTAGATGGTTTGATACTAGAAGCTCGCAGAGCATGAAGATTGATCAGTACGGGATTTTATCGGTGAACACTGGTACAAGCTGTTACGAAGATGACCCGTTTGTTTTTGCCACATCGGTGAAACAAGTGTTTTATCTTGATGACCTTGTTAAGGGTGACGCGTGGAAAGTAGTCAATCTTGTGCACCCTCGAAACATTTACCGGGCGGCTACACTTGGAGAGGCCGAAGACGAGGAAGAAAATGTTGCGTATCAAGAACACAGTGCAATAGGTATTCCTGACTCCTCTACAATTCGCCTTAATAATTTTAAACCGGGTCGTTCGGTTCGAATTCGTGATTTAGACGCTCGGCTTATTGATGTGGATCCAAATCAAGAAACAGACGACGACTCTTGTGATGTAGAAATGCATAGATTACCGGAAATTAATTCTGACACCGAAGAAGACTCATCGGATGATTCTGATTACGAGCCTTCTTAGTTATTTGAATTTGTAATACAATTTGATGTGTTTTATATGGTACAAGCTCTACAATTCATAATGTATCTTAATGTTGGTTATATATGCAGGAAATTGTTTTGGGTACGGTTAAACCAACTGTTTTTTTATCTATTTGACAGTTTTAGCCAACGAAATACAACATGTTTCGTCGGCTAAGATACTTTTAGCCGACGAAATATGTTGGTTTCGTCGGCTAAAAAATTATTAGCCGACAAAATACAACATATTTCGTCGGCTAAAAGTATCTTAGCCGACGAAACATGTTGTATTTCGTCGGTTAAAACTGTCTTAGCCGACGAATACCCTAATTTTCCGTCGGCCTAAACCCTAAAGTATAGCCGACGAATACCCTAATTATTCGTCGGCTAAAGTTAAATGAATAAAATAATAATTTTATACCGCTAGTTGCGTCTCTTCGATATGAAACTATTTGTAGTTGAAGGTCCGGACAGAATACGTAATTTAGGTGGCCAAATCACCGTTTGATTGTGTTTAGGGGTTTGACTAACGGGATTGACCGTGCGGATCGAGCCCTTACATGTGTCCGATGATGCTGAATTTTTACCCTCACACATGTTTCAACATAATGATGATATCTGACGGTCGGTTTTGTGTTTCACAAGATGGATTGTCACAATCAAAATATGCCTACTAATGTTGTATAACTAATTTACCAAGTGTTAAGTAAATGTTCCGTTTTAAAAACAAACTATACGTAGATGCTTCAAACAAAAAAAAGTCGTGAGATAAGATATGACCGGAACGATGAAATATGT
Source organism: Comarum palustre (assembly GCA_951800085.1). Classification (NCBI taxonomy): domain Eukaryota; kingdom Viridiplantae; phylum Streptophyta; class Magnoliopsida; order Rosales; family Rosaceae; genus Comarum; species Comarum palustre. Next base: position 8,713,958 of record OX637582.1, on the reverse strand, counting down.
CTACGGTTGAAATTTCACGTAATTCCGATAAGTTTCGGTGCCAATACTTGCGGTCATTGCATTTTTCTATTCGTTCACCATAGAGGACGCCCTATCTCCGACGGTTATTTTTCTTATAAATTTTATACCGCCAGTTGCGTCTCCTCGATATGAAACTATTTGTAGTTGAAGGTCCGGACAGAATACGTAATTTAGGGGGCCAAATCACCGTTTGTTTGTGTTTAGGGGTTTGACTAACGGGATTGACCGTGCGGATCGAGCCCTTACGTGTGTCCGATGATGCTGAAATTTTACCCTCACACATGTTTCAACATAATGATGATATCTGACGATCAGTTTTTCGTTTCACAAGATAAAACATATAAATTGTGCATGAACTTACTAAATAATTATAAAATGTACTTTAGCCGACGAAATTACTAAACATTCGTAGTAATTTCATCGGGTAAAAGTGGGACTATAGCCGACGAAATTACTAAAAAATTTCGTCGGCTATAGTTGGACTTTAGCCGACGAATTTTTTATTTCGTCGGCTATAATTCTTCCTATAAATTCGAACACAGCGACAGAACCCCATTTTCTCCACTTTCTCCTTCTCGGCCGGACGGTTTCTCCCTCTCCTCTCGATTTTCTTTCACCATTTTCGACGGTTTTCCTGCCTCCACTCCGCCTCCCTCATCTCCCAAACAAATAAGGTATGCAATTTCATGTTTATATTGTATTATAGAACTAATTTCATTTGTTTTTTTCAATATATTGCATTATATGATAATTAAGGTTTGTGATAATGTTGTGGTTGTGATAATGTTGAATTATATTGGGTGTATTTACTGAATTTGGGTGTATATTTGGGTGTATTTAGTGATTTGGATGAATTTGAGTGTATTTGGGTGAATTTAGGTGAATTTGAGTGTATTTGGTGATTTTTAATATATTTGGAAATTGGGTGTATTAAGTAAATTGGAAATTTTTAATATGGTTGGGTATATTAAAATATTGAATGGTATATTTAATATATTTGGGTATATTACAATATTAATTGGTTTATAAAAATAAATTTTTGATAATGTTGTTCATTTTTTATAATTTTATACATTTAACAAAATATTAATTATATTATTTAGGATGAAAGGATTATTTAGTAAATCGAAGAGTTCGAAGGGCCAAAGGGGTGAATTGTCTGAGGGAACGTCTATAGCAACCCTCGAGGTTCGTTTCAGGGCCCAATGACGGCCCGACGGGCGTCCCTTCTGGAGCCGACACATTCCTCCAGGCAGCCAGATGCCCCTCCCGCCTCCAGGCAGCCTAGCGCCCCTCGCTCCTCCGGCCAGCCGAACACCCCTCGCTCCTCCAAGCAGCCTAGCGTACCTCGCTCCTCCAGGCAGCCCAGCGTTCCTCACTCCTCGAGACAGCTGTGGCCTCCGACTCAGGCGGAGGTGTCTGCACCACGTATGCCTGAGATACATAGGGCACCGGCACCGGGCCCTACTGCATCGGAGGGTGGGTCTTCCGAGGTACAGATGCCGCCGCCTCTTCTCTTCCTTCGGCGCTTGATACCGGCAATACCTGCAGTCGATGACTCAGGGGCGCCGATTTATCCACTACCCCCGCAGGTGACCCCATCAGCGGTGTATCTGTTCGTGTCGTTTGCTACAGAGTTAATTTCTGCGAGGGTATCATCGTCGGCGACAGAGTCGGAGTCCTTCGCATCCGCCCCAACGCCCTCAGGTAATGATTATATAAGTAATTTGTTATGTTATAATGTTATAATAAAATTAATTTACTAATCATCAATTTATGATAGGCACCGTCGGAGCCAAGCCGACAAGGAAGAAGAGAGGTCCGGTCACGGGGAAAGCTCTCGAGAAGACAGTGAGTACCTCGGGAAGGATCGTCATTGATACTGACGGGGATGGGAACGTAGTATCGGGCGGCAAGACGAGGATGTACTCTGGCCGCGTGGGAGCGCTTATTAGGGATAGAGTCCCTATGTTGTGGTCAGACTGGGGCGAGGTCCCACAGGAGGTTAAGGACATGGTCCACAACGCCATGTCGGTAAGTATAACAAAATTCATATTTAACATTATTTATTACATTATAGATTTATGAACGTCTAAACTAATAAATGTTTAAATGCAGGTGTGGTTTGACGTTCCCCAGTACCTGAGGAACACCTAGGCGGACGTTGTGCACGGGGGAAGGTACGTTGCAAAGTTAAGGACAAAAGAAATTTATGTACAATTAATAATATTTATATTTTTTTGGCGTATTACAGGTACAAGGAGTGGAAGAACGAGTTACGGACCCACTGGACTACGAATGGGAACGAACGTTCTGGCACCCCCCTTGAGTTCCAGTTCAGGGAGTACGAGTGGCGTTGGCTTCTGATATCGAAATTCAACAACCCACATAAACAGGTAATTAAAAATAATTATTTATTATATTGAATTATATTTAATACGTTTTAAAATATTTTACTAATTTGATTCCTTTGTAGGCCGTTTCCCGGGTGAACGCTCAAAACCGGCAACGCAACATGAGGAACCATCATGCCGGTTCTAGACCGTTCGCATCGTTGATGGAGGAGGCGGCCAGGGAACATCCAGAGGTCAACCGGTGCGTCTATACGTACGAGAAGGCATATCCTGACGCCCAGGAGGATATTGTAAGTCGTTTTACGTTTTAAAATTTAGTAAATTATATTTATATATATATATATATTTTAAAATGTTAATTAATTTTTTTTCCTATCAAATTAGGCGAGGGTGAGACAGGCTAGTGACGAGGTGATGGCTGCTATAGTCAGGGAGACATGGCCTGACACGCAAGAGGAAGACATGTCCGAAGCCATGTCCCGGGTCGACACTTTGGATCTCAGCGTTGGGGCCAGGATCATGGGCACAGCATTCCCACCGCGAGGAAATAACTTCTACTGTCGGGGTCTGGGAAAGAAGGGCGAGGGGGTACTGAAGACCACTCCCGGGTTTCAGAAAAAAGGAGCCTCGACCAGTAGCAGAACGACTCAGCTTGAGGCGGAAGTTCAGATGTTACGGGAACAGCAAGCCGCCCAGGCAGCATATACTGCCGCGAGAGAGGCCGCCCAGACAGCATATACTGCCGCTTTACAGGAGTATAATGCAGCAGTTTATGCCATCCAGCAGGCACAGCAGCAGCAAATGTTCCAGTACATGCAAGATTTTTCAGCTGCACAGCTTCAGGGACTTCCGCTTCCGCCCATGCCCACGCCTATTCCCTTGCCTCAACCGCCGCAACCTCCCCAGCAACCTCATCCTGGCGCAGATATTGATTTAGACGATATCGACTTCATTTAGTTTTTTAGGTTTATGAACAATTCTTTATTTAGTTTTTTAGGTTTATGAACAATTATTTATTTACTTTTTAGGTTTATTAACAATTTATAAATTGAAAATTTATTGCAAAATGTTTATGTTACTTTCGATGGTGTGTTGTTGGTTATTAAATTGTTTCTGTAATTTGCAGCTTGCTTGGATGGTAATTTATAAATTTTGTTTGGGTTTGTAGTATAAAAAGTACTATAGCCGACGAAATTTACCATATTTCGTCGGCTATACTAGTTTTTTTTTTCAACAACCTTTAGCCGACGAAATATGGTAAATGCCGTCGGCTATAAGTATCATAGCTGATGAAATATTGTAAATTTCGTCGGTTTTTCTCTATTTAATTTTTAATTTTTAATTTTTAAAAATACTTTAGCCGACGAATGAACTATATTTCGTCGGCTTTTCTCTATTTCATTTTTAATTTTTAAAAAACTTTAGCCGACGAATTTTTTATGATATTTCGTCGGCTAAGTGTTGGATTATAGCCGACGAATTTTTTATATATTTCGTCGGCTAAGTGTTGGATTATAGCCGACGAATTTTTTTTATTATTTCGTCGGCTAAGTGTTGGATTATAGCCGACGACGGATTTTATTTCGTCGGCTATAACTTTAACCGACGAATTATGGCCGACGACTTCTTAGCCGACGACACGTCGTCGGCTATAACCTTAGCCGACGAATATGGTGAACAGGCCGACGAAAAATTTTCGTCGGCTAAGATGCTTATCCTGGTAGTGTGTGTCTGAGAGAGAGAGATGAGGATTAGATATGGAGAAAAAGACGAGATGGTATTTTGGTAATTTACTAGTAAAATTTGGATCAGGCTTGATGCAATAAGTTTTGGGTTTGAGTTCATGGAGTAATTTGTATAACAAATTATGAAAGTGAGATTTTTGTGTTTATAAATTTGATTGGTTCTTTATATGTAATTCTCTCAAAGAATTAAAAACATGTATATTATGACTCTGAGGAAGAGAAAAGTGGGCAGACCTGTGGGAGGCAAGATTTTGGCTCCCTTAAAGAAGAATAAGGGTGATCCTCTGCATCTCTTTCCAGGTTATGAAGGGTGAAATGGCTAGCCTAATGACAAGGGTATGATAAAGCAAAGCCAACAGATAAGGCAGAAGACGTACAACATGGTTCCCCTAGTATGAATAGGATTTCATGAACTCATAGGACTTCTGTAATTCTCTTCTATATCTCTTTGTAACTACTTAGATAAGGGTTAATTAACCTCAATAGGTTTATGACTTAATAGATGAATGTATATCTTGTAATGTAATGCTAATATATATAGAGGTGAAGTCAGGCTAAAGAGAGACGCCTTGACATTTACCGATTCTTCTTCTCTTCTCACTTCTTTCAGGGTAAGGGCAAGACAGATCTCAGGTTTGTTAGCGTGAGCTTGGGGAAGAAGCAGGTCCGGACCTGAGTCGAACTTTTAAAAATGGGCCCTTAAACTATAGTATTCATTTAAATTTATTTTTTTCTTTTCAAAAAAATTCATGAACTAAAACTATAAGCTCAAAATCTGACGACATAAAACATTAGAAATTTTTTTATACTTACTTACACTACTCATTTTTTAAATAGTAACTAATGATTATAATATAATGCTTGTTTTTTTACTAATGTGTTCACATAATGAGAAAACAACATTTTGGATTCTTAAAGGTTCGCGGCTCTGAGTCTATCGACTCTTGAGACTCTATACGGGTCTGGAAAGAAGTGCTACTACCTATTTTTAGGTAACTAGGTGTACACCGGCCAACTGAGGTCTATAGGCAGTTAGTTTACTCTTACACGAAAATTAGGTGCTATTGTTTTGTTTCCTACGCTCGAGGCTCCTTATGAACTTATTACTAATGAAGATACTGGTCTTGTGCTTGAAGCGTCTACCGTAACGTACTAGGTAGAAGGCGAAATCTAATGTAACATGCCTTCTAGCCATTGTTGAGCAATATGATCACTGATTTCAAAAAAATTAAGCCCTACATCAAACATGAGGGGTTATTTAGCAGTTAAATTAAATTATACTTGTTGAGAACGTGGAAGGGTCGGGGTCCTTCGAGAAACCCATACCTGCTTATCTTCACTGAGAACAATATCAATATATGCACGTTGAATATGCATTTGTTTTTGAGACGATAGAGAATTCAACAATGTTCTGTGTTGGTGCTCCACAGTTTGCTTCTAGTTGTGACCTGATAGCTAGTGTACATCAGTTCGGGGATCGATCATTGTCCTTGTTTGCTAATTAATATTTGGTTCAAGGCCGGCGAGAAGCCATTTTGGCCAACTCAATATTCGATGGTGAACGATGCAACTTCTTCCCGAGTTTCACGCAATAGTACTACACTCTATTTTATCAAAGAAAACGAAGGAAACAAGTACTTTGAAATGAAAACAAAAGTGGAAATTGCTCCATTAATTGTTGCTCCAACGCCATTTCAGTTGGTTGCCGTCGTCCTCTGCAAGTCTCACAAACAATTACATGCACATTGCTTTTGATATATATGAAGTACTACATGACCTGAATAAGTACACCGATAGCATATATATATATATATATATGATTGATCGAGGATAGTTGCATGGGATTCAAAATATGCTGTGTCAGCGTCAAAGTGTGAACTGTGAAGTAACATTCCAACGTCCAAGTTGGGATCCAATGCTGCTGATAAGAACGTTTTAAAGATACAGACAACTGCGAGAGGAAGACAGTGATACACAGAGACTTATATGATAAGAAAACCTCTCAAGAGGAGAGGGTAGGGCCAAACATATATTACTGTTGGGGAAAACGATATAAACAACATAGTACTCATCTCTAAAATTTGATTACCGAATGATTGATATAAATTCAAACGCAGTTTCTTTTTATTTATAATTAGTCTTCGTAAGATCCCTCTTTGAACACCAATGATTACGTACTGTAAAAGTTATATATTGGATCTTGTTAAAAAACAATGAGATTTACGTTGAATATTAGTATTTTATAAACATATCTACGGCCTTCGGATTATTTGGAATCACATGTTCAGAATATTCGGTGTATTAAATAAAGATAAAAAAATGTGACAATTACATATATCTAATGATGAGAACGCAATCACAAAGACGAAGGATATTATAATCCTCCCACGAGTGTAGTCCGTGCCCATGAAATATTTATCTTCTTTCTTCTAATTAAATGCTTAATTAGCCTAAATTTGACTACCAATGTATATACAGCCCATGCAGTCAAACGGCCAAGTCTCCTAAAGAGAAGTAGAGAAGTAACTCAGTAAATCAGTGATCTTCTCACAAGTCACAACTCACAAAAAAGAATTCAGAGTTATTAATTTATTCATCAAAGTAATTGGCCTATTTAACTCAATTAATATAGTCTAACAATCTTTTTTTCAAAAAAAGTCTACCAATCTTAACCATAAAAAATCTCCACATTTCTCGATTATTATTCCAACTTTTCATTTATTTCCTTTCTCTTCATGGAAAAGTTCTTGTTCTAATGAATTGATTTCCGAGTTTACAAATTTAATTTATTGTAATTTCAAAATTATTTTATTAGAATAATTATATTTCAAATTTAATTAATAAATATTTAGTCCATGAAAGAAATTCTGACTCTGTCGGTGCGTAATTGGACAGTGTGAGATGGACAGGTGCACCAAATAATATTCGGTTCATATAACCTTGGTCAAAATTTGAATCTGTACTTCAGTAATCTGGATGCGGAACCGTATGCAATGGTTTTATATATAAGATTCTGAACGAGGTTAATTGGTCTTTGGATCCTTTAGTGTTAATATATATGAATCAGAGTTTTTCATGTTTCTGCACAGAGAAAAATACAATCCAAGAAGGTGCTTACCTATCAGAACAAAAGATACAAATAAACTCCAAATTGTCAAATTTTCTCCCTTTTTTTCTTCAATTTAACTACTACTTACTCCTACCACTTTCTCCAACAACCAGCTAGCAATAGTCCATTTCAACTGTCCACCTCCATGTCTAATAAAGGTATTGATCAGACATCTGATCACCAAATTTCATCAGAATTTCAAGAACAACGCCGGAAAGGTCTCGACGAGGAAGAAGCTGGTGTTGAAGCGATTATTCAGGGATCGAATGACAAGCAGCTGGAAGAGTACTCATCATGTCGAACACCAACCTCTCTTGATCACAGAATACCTGCCATTCAGAGCTGCCCAGCCACACCGCGAAAGAAGTCAGGACGAGTTTTCTTGCATAAGAGAAAATTGGAATTCCCTGACTTCTTTGAAAGCTCGTCTAGGGGTGAAGAGGTAGAGTCATTCTTTCACTCATGTTATGAATCTCATGCTAATTCTAGGGGTAAGAAAAAGAGATGCACCAGTATATGAAAGCTTGATCGATTTCCGGCTAAGATATTTGTGTAAAGTATCCTCTGTATTCGTATCATTGTAGCTTGATTTTCATGTATGATATTACCGTAAGGGAATAAATCTAGTTTAGTACAGTTTAGTTACTAAACAAATTTTAGTTTATAAATATTAGAACAAAATTTTACAATTAAAAATAAGTTGTTATGCTATTGACACGTGTCAGTTATAGATTTACATTTATATCATTTATTAAAATTAAAAGAGAATTTTAATTTATAAACGAGGTTGACTGAGCTGATACTATCGATCAAGATAATCATGACTGTTACTGCCGAATTCTACTGCCAATCAACCTTCTACTGTTGATTTATGCTACCAATTTATCTGTTACTGGCGACTTCTACTACAATTTCTCTGCTACTGCCTACGTTTGCTACTCCCTACTTTTGCTACTCAACCCACTGCTACTGCTACCAATTTTTCTACTTCCAATCTGCTGAGAAGAAAGGTGCTACCGTGCTACTGTCATACAACTATGGCCGCTGCTACTGTCGTGCATCTATGACCGCTGCTACTGTGTAATGGTAAGGGCAGCCACTACTACCAATCGACAAAAGGCTGCCACTACTGCAGATAGGCAAAGCCAGCTATTAGAGATTTCGCTGCTACTGTAAGCTGGAAGCTACTACTGCCAACCAAGAAATTCATTTTTAAGCATGTATAACAGTCGTTGGAGATTTCGCTGCTACTGTCAGATAAAAGTTGCTACTGTTGGTTAGAAATTGCTACTGCCGACCAAGAAATTCATTTGTGAGCATGTATTGCGGTTATTCAAAATCAAAATTTCGTTGCTACTGCACTTGTTTGAATTCACTAATAAATTTGTTTGCAATGTCGTTGCTACTGCACTTGGTTGAAATGAGGCTGCTAATACATTTGTACTCATCTAATTCTGCTACTCTACATATATGCGTCAAATCCTGTTGCACACATACGCTTCCAATATTGTTATTGTCTTGTTTGAATATGAGCTGCACACAGTAGCAGAAACTCAAACAAATCATGCTCCACACCCAATAGATCAAAAACAAGCCAGGAAGACTGTATATAAACTAGGGCTAGCCTTTTGTGCCAAACTAACCGAACCGACTGAACCGTCAAAATCGGTAGCCGAAACTGGCGGTAACCGCCATTTCAGCTCAGTACGTTGTACCGTATCGATTCGGCGCAGTGGTACGGTATCGGTTTTGTGTTTTGATAAAGTTTGGTAACCGTACCGTACCAACTTTTTCAAGGTTATTAAAAATCAACCGTTGGTTTAAACAATGATCAATCCTGTCTGTTGATTTCTATTAGGTATCAGACTGAGACTCAGTCTTAGAGTCTCTCACTCGCACTCTCAAACTCGATCGACAGATACTCACTTTATGCTCTCTCCATCCTCATCTCTCAACCATGACTCCTCCCCATCTATCATCCACATCTCTCAGGTAAATCAAATTAACCCCTCTTTCTCTCTTAACCCCTTGTTCGTTTTGATTTTAATTCTCATTCTCATCTCTCTCTAGTAGATCTGTGAATGGGTCAGCAAAGAATTAGAATGAGCAGCAACGCAATTAATTAGAAAGGGAGCCGATGGCTAGGGCACACAAGCTCAAGGTACACTAGGTCAGTTTTGATTTCGATTTCAATTTGTATCTTGTTTCGATTTCGATGTGTATTGTTTGAACTTTGAAATTAGAGTGTTTGTTTCAATGTTGGATAGCATATTGAAAATCAGAATGTCTTAATCTGTTATGATGGAATGTGATTAATTGATTATGGATTGATTAAGGATGGAAATCATGGAATCATTAGAATGTGTTAATGTCAGAATTTGTTATGATTGATTGAAAGTGACTTAATGTGTCATTTAATTATTGATAGAATCATTGGAATGTGATTATTGACAGAATGTGTTATGAAAGTGATATGAATGTGTTGTGAATTTGACAGAATTTGCCTCTTAGATGGAATGTGTTGTGGCTTGGATGTTGTGAAATTAGAAGTTGAATCCTTGTTTGTATTGTTTGTTTTTTATAGTGGATAGACTGGATACAGCCATGTCATAGATTGCTAATAGTCAAACAAGTAGTTCATCTCCATCTATTCAATCAACCGCAATAGAACCTCACCCTGAACCTCAAGCCCCTCCATCTTTTGTTGAACGTCAACCTCATCCTGCTTCTCGACCAAACAAAAGAAAGGAACCTGTCAATAAAAGTCCTCTTTAGGAATACTTTACTAGATATAAGTTCCCAAACTCAGACATAACCAATCCGAATTTATGCAAGTGCAACATTTATGGTGAGGAAGTTTCGTGCGCAGTTAAGAGGAATGAGACAAGCTCTGTCAGGACCCACCCTAGGTTAAACCCCTTTAGCCCGAAGTAAATCTTGCGGGGACCACCTCAAGGGAACTTCTTACCGAAACCCCCTTGAAATGGACAACCTTTCCTATAAACCAACTCAGCACTTCCATAAATAATTTAAATCAACCCCCAACTCTTATAGCCATCCTGCTCCCTAAGTCACATCAACGCTTCACTAACATATTCAACTATCCAAGTTGGGGTAATCAAAGCAGTCTACATGGAAGTTATACCTAAATCAGTATGCGAGCAACAACGGCTTAATTGACTATGCCCTGACTTCGGTACGCGCGACCTTCTCTCAAGAACCCTGCAACACTGGGCATTTGAAAATGAAGGGTCTAGGGGAAAACATTTAAAACACGACGTTAGAGTGAGTGGACAAAAATAAAATCGAAACATGAGAAAAATAATCAATTTCTGCTTTCCCTCATATTTCTCTTGAAATTCATACGGACGCAACAATTAGGAAAATGGTTAAGACAACATTTTCACCAATCCCCTTGGTTCAAAATTCGAATTAAAAAGTGGGAAATTAGTTTCACCATGACCACGAGAAAACAATTAACCAGCTCTAATCCACGAGAGGGTCTATTGACCAGCTCTATCGGAGAGGGTCCCTTGACCTGCTCTATTTGGGAAGGTCCAACCGACCAACTACCACCGAAGAGGGTCCTGACCGGCTCTATCTAGGAGGGTCCTTCCGATCAGCTACCACCGAAGAGGGTCTGACCAGCTACAATCCGGAGCGAGTACCATCTCCATCCGAAGAGGGTACATGCTAGTTAGCAATACATATAAACATATACTTGAAATTCTTAAAATCCTCATGGTGAATAAATCAAAAATTCAAGTCAAAACACCCACAACTTTTCTCCAAATACATTGGATTTAAAACATTTCCAGGCATCCGAAACCGATTCCCTGACTTTACTTTAAATCATTAAATCCAAGAGCCAAGTTTCTCATTTTAAAATATAATCCCACTCCATAACCCAAAATGGTGATAACAACTTAAAATCATATTTGGGGAAAATCATTTAAAACTCACGGGAAAGGTAAGAATCTCTTTCCCGACTCACTTATTTTTGAAAAATAATAAATTCTCAAATTTTTTCAAAATCACCATAAAACTCAACATGGAGGAAATTCTCATAATTAAAGGAGAAACTTAATAAAAATCTGTTGCATGCATTATATTTAAAAAATAAAAGTCAACTCACAGACTTAGGTCTTAGCCTGACGAAAGCCCGAATTCCGTCCAAGCGAAGTCTCCACAATGCGAGCCTCTTTGCGTCCTAGAATTGAAGTAGGCTCAGAGGCAGTCATTTTGAGACTAGTGTGGCGGCCTATGGTGGAGCGACGGCAGCGCGGTGGCGGAGAGAAGGTACGGCATCCCCTTTGAGGAGAGAGAGAAAGTAATTTTTATGATTTTTAGCTTTCTACTCCGGGTAAGTTTTCTTTTATAACCCTTTCCAGAAATAGTAACTTCTGTTTTTAGACCATAACTTCTTCATACGATCTTCGATTTGAGTATGCTACATGTCCACGAACTCGTATCGACGTGCTCTACAACTTTCATGAAGAAAAAAGTCAACTTTATGACCCCTTACGGTAAAACGGTTACCACAAATGGTAAGAGACCAAAGTCACCAACCGTAAAATAATTCTAGGATCGAGATGTGACAATTCTCCCTACCTTACAAAAATTTAATTCTCAAAATTTCTATACTCGAAGTCCAACACGGTGGGGGATAGTGCCACTTAAAATAATATTATTGTTCTCAAATATCAACTCATTTCTGAGAACTCTTTTGAATCGTCTCACGAATAGTATTGTCGTAACCATGTACACCTGCTCTTTACGATCAATATCTTTACCAATCCTCCTTATAAGCCAATTTTCAGTACTAGCCGGAAGGCTATTGACATAGGATATAATGAAATACACTTATTCACGTAATATGAGCATGCATGACACTAGGTATCTATTATAACCCAAAGGATACCCAACATATTCCACAAACTCATGTAACCTTGTCACATTTATCCAACGTAGCACTCTTTCCTACATGGATAACGTCCAATACTCCCTCATTTTCTGATGCCCGACCCCTCTTCTCGGGTCAACACTAAAGCGTCTGAAATCTTACCTCTGATCACAATAATCTTTTCTTAATTCATTGATCAAATTGAATCACTGAATTCTTACTGTACTCCACCCCATTTATGAGGTGGAATACGACACTACCTGTCACTGATCCACCAACTGTGCTCCTCGCGAAAATCACTATTATTTTTCACGAAAAGTTTACAAACTTTGTAATGTATTGAAAACATCCTTTGGCAACAACTCCTTGTTGCCTAAGCCGGATCATAACCACCTATAGACTTGTCCACATCTTTCCGCTCGCGGGAAACAGCTAACTCAAATGAGAGCAAAGTTCGTTACCATCACCTGGTTCGAACCTCATGACGTCAAGCAACAACTCGTCATCAAACTACTCAATAACTCGGCGTCCAAGCTAATTGTTAACACGTTATATCTCCAGCATTCACACATGCTTATAGCGATCAGCTGACCCTCCAATCAAACCGATTGAGAAGTCGTGCCTTGTAAAACTGCAAGAAGCCCAAAACTCTAAATGGCAAAATACTTCGCAGAATCAAGACTCACGTTAATCCACAAAGAAATCCATAGCCAAATCGAAACACGTGAACTCTTTCTCCTTTCAAATAAATCACTAGATCCGATTCACATTTTCCGTCGTACGAGTCTGATAAAGAATAATCTTCTTTCTGCACATGACCACTAAAATGATCTCACTTGTATACACCAAACAATATCTTAAAGATACAAAGCATAACATCAAAGCTGCAATTACTGCATCCAGAATATCAGATTTTATAGATATAAGGACCCAAAAGATTCACTCCTCCAAGAAAGTTTAATGCAAAACTACGTTAAACCCTTTTTAAACGTCCACTCTAACAACAAGTTCAGATCCCTCACTTGTCAAATAAAACCACAACTTGTAAGACTCAGTTGACGTCTTATATATAACGACAATAACCTTATAAAGTCTCGAGAAGTTGATAATACTTCCTGTTACTACGCTACTCCTGCCCATCAGATAAATGAGTTATATTAAACTTAAATGGGGCAATAGCAAGACATCAATTCACTCGATGAGACGCCACGAGTCTCATCGTTCTCTACACTGAGCCTAGGGTGACGCACAACTGTAAAACCCAACTTAATCTGAAATTTCGAACTAGAGAAAACGTCAACAAAGCTAAAGTTCTAACGTGATTGTCAACTTTACCAGTATCATTGAGTTTGGACAACCACCAACTTTCTTTTACTTCGAGTGACACTTTTAACAATCTCTGACGTCGTATCACTGACCGAAAATCACACTTCTCATTCTATCTCTATTACTATTACTAAGTCCAAAAACCGACTAAGATTCAAGGACATACTTGAATCACATAAACCTCCCAGGTGCCTTTACTTCCTGTAATAAAATTCTTGCTCGGAATTCTACCACACTGCACGTGCGACGAACACCAAATCACTTTTCGTTAGACAAATAGTTTCCACTTGGGAACTATCATCACCAACTAGGTTTTGCCATCTTGCAAAACTGATACCTCGGCAAAAGTCAAATTGCATGTCCATTCTCGGCTCCAGTTCGAAAGGAAACCGACTTTTCTAACTTCAAACTCGAAAGTCATATACCTCGCCAACATTTATTAATAGTCTAATTGGGACAGTAACCAGGACCATACTTCAACATCATGATTCGGCCAAATGTCGTAACCCAGATTGATGACACAACCATAAACACAATAATCTCACGGGTCAATCCTAGATCAGTATGAAATTCCACCACAATACGATCCCTAGAAAGATCTCTGATCTACATAGCATGAAATCCTCCACCTTCACTAATGAATCTCTGTATAACCCTTGACTCATGATACTTCTTGAGTCAATAAAGAAATCATTTCTCCTGCTCCCCAGTTCATATTCACTGTAAGGCAGACAATTAATAAACCGAACCTCGTATTCCCTTGCTGCATTAAAACACTTGTGGCTTCCAGATCTGTTACTCAATCATACCTCAATTCACATAGGGATACCACTTAATTAACCACAACCTGTGACTTTCACTCTGTAGTCAAATCCGCACTCTCCCCGGACACCAACAAACCAGCCACAAACTCAATCCAACCTGTGGCCAATACCATATGTCCAAAGAATAGTTTCAGCCAATTACCTTAACAATGGCTGATGGACACATACTCAACATGTGATGACCGCTATGGTCATACTGAGATTAGTATGTGGTCTCACCACACAATGATATTTATTTGGGAACGTCTTCCATTTTTGGCAATCTGCTCACCAAACATAAACTCTCACGAGATATACTATCTGAATCAATTGAGAAACTCTTTTCCTGTAATCATCGCAAGACATTACCACCAAACTGCAACCGATAGGTAAACCACTTCTCGCGACTCTCTTGCCATCCGTCAAGACATGAGGCTCTAAGATTTGTCACCAAATCGAAACCCAGATCAAGCAGGGTCACTACTTAATTGACCCTTGATTACACATTACTATTATTCTTCATTCCTCTTAGGATTCCGATAAAATTATACCAGAACCTTATCCTCCAGACAATAATGTTCGTACTACTCAGACTTGAAATTCGAGGATACTACCCATTAAATACAGTGGGGATAACTTATGTATCCTTAAACACACCACATCGCAATACTTCAATTAAAGAATATGATCGATTATTTATTTCACAAACCTAGCAAACCAACCTGAAATTTTCACTTCCAAATTATGGAGTTTACACTTCATATTTTCAATAACTGCGAAGGCTGCCCAAACTGTAGCAACAACAAATTTCACATTCCTCAAAATACGTCCATCAAGGATTTTAGTCCAACTTGCCTAAACAGTAATAAAATAGGTGAATAAATCATAATCTTAACACCTCACAGTTAGTCACCCATTTCGAAAGAAATGATATTCATAATCCACTTCCACCACAAATTAAAGGCTTATAGAAATAATCCCTTGGCAATACCACCTGAAATAATTATGGCATACTGCTAGTCCATGATACAGTGGGTTTTGCTTTCCTGTTGTCTCTTCCTCGAATTCCATGCATCTGACTCAACACGCACTAGATCAGTGGCTATCAACTTTATCACATGTCAGAATGACCACTACCGTCAAACTTCTGACCTACCACATAAATAAGGTTTTACTAAAAAGCATCCAACACCATAAGAGTCTGACCTCCGATTCCAACTATCATGGAGATCTTACCATGGCCTCATACTTAACATGTTAATCCAACAAATGTCACTATCTTCAATCAAAGTTTGACCGAAAGTAACCACATGAGTGACACCTTGAAATTTCTAAAATTCCTCGATAGTGACTAAGCAATTAGCTCGTCACAATACTCCTTTTTCCATAATGCTTTCACTAGGCAAATTTCCACTCACTTTTTGCATCAATGACCACAACTACATCAAAAACATTTCGCTCTTCACCTCTAAAGAGCAACATAGATTGATACCGAGACGTAATATCATAATTCTAAAAATTTCCGCCTTTGATCAATCTATCTAACACCTCTAGGGCATGATCCATTATTTCAATTACTAGAAATAATCATCAAATACCCAACCTTGCACTTAAATCAAGAACCGATCAACCAAGGATTCATGAGTCCTAGACTCGTATCTAGACTCACAATCTTGGTCAAATTTCAAAAACTCATAGAAAAGTGTAGATACTTTACCTTTCCCTTACGGGTACTCTAAGAGGTCGGCATACTGAGACATAGTCTTGAAGATTCAAATATTTATGGAACCACCTGATCCATAAATCAACCAAGAAGTACTAACTCATATCCTTAATAAAAACTAAGTGCCCAAAGAATAAAATGCCAATGGATCCACCGCGGTCGAACCATTACTCTATAGACACTAAGTGCTACCAAGTACATGAGGTAGTAACAGGAAACGATAACCTGCTCTGATACCAACTGTCAGGACCCACCCCGGGTTAAACCCCTTTAGCTCGAAGTAAATCATGCGGGGACCACCTCAAGGAAACTTCTTACCGAAACCCCCTTGAAATGGACAACCCTTCTTACAAACCAACTCAGCACTTCCATGAATAATTTAAATCAACCCCCAACTCTTGGAGCCATCCTGCTCCCCAAGTCACATCTACGCTTCACTAACATATTCAACTATCTAAGTTGGGGTAATCAGAGCAATCTACATGGAAGTTATACCTAAATCAATATGCGAGCAACAACGGATTAATTGACTATGCCCCGACTTCGGTACGCGCGACCTACTCTCAGGAACCCTGCAACACTAGGCATTTGAAAACGAAGGGTCCAGGGTAAAACATTTAAAAACACGACGTTAGAGTGAGTGGACAAAAATAAAATCGAAACATGAGAAAAATAATCAATTTCTGTTTTCCCTCTTATTTCTCTTGAAATTCATACTCACGCAACAATTGGAAAAATAGTTAAAACAACATTTTCACCAATACCCTTGGCTCAAAATCTGAATTAAAAAGTGGAGAATTAGTTTCACCATGACCACGAGAAAACAACTGACCAGCTCTAATCCACGAGAGGATCTATTTTCCGGCTCTATCGAAGAGGGTCCCTTGACCTGCTCTATTCGGGAAGGTCTAACCGACCAGCTACCACCGAATAGGGTCCTGACCGGCTCTATCCAGGAGGGTCCTTCCGACCAGCTACCACCGAAGAGGGTCTAACCAGCTACAATCCGGAGAGGGTCCATGCTAGCTAGCAATACATATAAACATATACTTGAAAATCCTTAAAATCCTCATGGTGAATAAATAAAAAAATCCAAGTCAAAACACCCATGACTTTTCCCTAAATGCATTCGATTTAAAACATTTTCAGGCATCCGAAATCGGTTCCCTGACTTTACTTTAAATCATTAAATCCAAGAGCCAAGCTTCACATTTTAAAATATAATCTCACTCCATAACCTAAAATGGTGATAACAACTTAAATCATATTTCGGGAAAATCATTCAAAACTCACGGGAAAGATAGGAACCTCTTTCCCAACTCACTTACTTTTGAAAAATAATAAATTCTCAAATTTTCCCAAAATCACCATAAAACTTAATAAAAATCTCATAATTAAAAGAGAAACTTAATAAAAATCTGTTGCATGCATTATATTTAAAAAAATAAAAGTCCACTCACAGACCTAGGCCTTAGCTTGACGAAAATCCGAATTCCTTCCAAGCGAAGTCTCCACAACACGAGTCTCTTCGCATCCTCGAATTGAAGTAGACTCAGAGGCCGTCATTTTGAGACCGGTGCGGCAGCCTATAGTGGAGTGACGACAACACGGTGACAGAGAGAAGGTCTAGCAGCCCCTTTTGTAGAGAGAAAGGAGAGAGAAAGTAATTTTTCTGATTTTTAACTTTCTACTCTGGGTAAATTTCCTTTTATAACCCTTTCTGAAAATAGTAACTTCTGGTTTTAGACCATAACTTCTTCATATGATCTCTGATTTGAGTGTGCTACGTGTCCACGAACTCGTATCGACGTGCTCTACGACTTTCATGAAGAAAAATTTTCTAAATTCTCGACTTAACAAAAAGTCAACTTTATAACCCCTTATGGTAAAACGGTTACTACAAATGGTAAGAGACCAAAGTAACCAACCGTAAAATAATTCTACGATCGGGATGTGACAAGATCAATGTGGTCTCATGCTTAAAATCAGTATGAATGAAACCCATTGTACCGACCAAAATGAGCTGATGCTGATCCCAAACAATCTAGGATTAGTGTCGAAATGTGACTGGAGCTAGAAAATATCATAGGTACAACCGATAAAGGTGTGATGAGAAGTGCAAAACCATGAGAATAAAGGATGAGTTACCCTTTAGGTTTGTTGAGAATGAGGGTTTTAGGGAATTTGTGTATGAATTACAACCGGAGTGACCAATATTAAATAGAAAGCAGGTGGTCAAGGGTGTGTTAGATAAGTTTAATCATGAGAATGTGTTTTTGTTGAGTGGCTTGAAGGCATCAGACACTAGGATATTGATCACCACAGATACATGGAAATCATTACAAAACATCAACTACCTTGTTCTTACAGCTCATTTTATGGACATTGGCTGGAAATTACACAAAAGAATTATAAACTTTTGTCCAATTGTCAGTCATAAAGGTAGGGATATTGGCAGAGTTGTTAAGCAATGTTTTAGGCAATGGGAGATCTGTAAAATCTTTACTGTCATTGTGGAAAATGCATCTGCTAATGATGTGGATGTCCAACACATGAAGAGGACGTTGAGGGGCTACAAGACTTTGATGTTTGATGGGGAGTATTTGCATTTGCGATGTGTCTGTCATATTATTAACTTAATAGTTAAAGATGGCTTGAAGGAGTTGGAAGATGAGATTACAGGTATATGAAATTATGCAAAGTATGTTAGAAGTTCATCTGGAAGACTTGATAAATTTAGGGAGTTTGTTGTGTTGAAACACTGTATAGATAATGCTAATGTTCCGTTAGATGTAATAACAAGATGAAATTGCACTTTTCTTATGTTGGAGGCTGACATAAAGTATGAAGCTGTGTTTAGCAGGATGGCAGAAGAAGATGTTGCATTTAGATGTTATTTTAAGGACAAAATTGGACCACCTGATTTTGAGGCTTGAAGGAATGCTAAAGCTTTCTGTGTTTTTTTGTTTGAAGAAATTTTATGAATCTACTTTAAAATGAGTGCATGAAAAACGGTAACTGCAAACCTCTTATTTGTTGAGATTATTGCATTGCAAACTGAGATTGATTAGGCTTCTAAGTATTTTGATGAGGTTTTAAAGAGAGTTGTTGTTTCTATGAAGACTTAATTTGACAAGTATTGAAGCAGTTTTGATGATGAGAACAAGGTGATCACAATAGCTAATGTTTTGGATCCAACGTACAAGCTGCAGTGGGCTAAAGTGGTAATGAGAAAAGTTAAAGCAAGTCAAATGGTAATTGAAATAATAGAGGATGACTTGAAAAAGATATTGATGAAGATGTATGAAGAATATAAAGGTGAAGAAACAAATTAAGTGGTTGTTGAGACTTCTGGTAATGAGTTGGACATGGAAATAGATGAATCGGATGGCCTTGATGAGGTTAGCAGAGAGATTGCCAGGAAGAGGGTGGCTGAGCAATCTCAGTGCATCAGAAATGAAGTGGATCAATACCTATCTGATAGGTATGTCAGTCTTTTCTTCAAAAGCTTTGATATTGCCAAGTAGTGGAAAGGTAGTTAATCTATGTATCCAGTGTTATCAAAGTTGGCCAAAGATATATTTGTTATTTCATTCTTAACAGTTGCTTCTGAAAATGCATTCAGTTTAGGATCAAGAGTTGTCGATCCTTTTAGAGCATCATTGACACCTAAAAGGGTGGAGGCATTGGTGTGCACTAGTGATTGAGAGAGGTAATGATGAATTGATTATAAAAAGTGATTACAAACTTTGTGAATTTGGTGTTTTTATTAACCATCTGATTATATTTTTGTTGCAAAAAATGATTACAATCAAGGAGTTGATGCATCGACAACTCAAACACCAGTAGAGGTTACTGGAAGCTCAAGCCAAACTGAATAAGTTATAAGCTCAGACCAAATTGGCATAGTACTTTGTTTTTTTAAAGACTTTGAACTCAATCAAATGAAGTGATGAATTGTACTGAAACTGTAACTTTGTTTCTTGTGAATTGTGATTAGTCATTTGTGAATTGTGTGTGAGTTCTAAGTTGTAGGGTTACTGGAAGCTCGTGCAAAACTGAATAAGTTATAAACTCAGACCAAATTGGCATCAGTACTTTATTTTTTTAAGACTTTGAAGTCAATGAAATGAAGTGATGAACTGTACTGAAACTTTAACTTTGTTTCTTGTGAATTGTGATTAGTCATTTGTGAATTGTGTGTGAGTTCTAAGTTGTGACTTGTGAAAATGTTTGGTTTCTGCCTTTTGAATAGTTTTGGCAGTGTGGAAAGTGAGAAACACAAGTTTTTTTCATATCTGGATTTTTTTTCTGGAATTGATTATTTTGATGTACTGGGCCTCTATTTTCTTTGGCCCAAAAAGCATCAGTTTTAGGCCCAACAGAACCGATACTGACAAAAACTTTAGTAGCCGATATTGTCGGTATATCGACTATTTCGGGCGGTACCAGTACCAAATTTTCCTTACTGACCAAAGTCAGTTCTGTAGTTGGTTTTGAAAAAAAACGGGAATCGACCGGTTCTAGCCCTAATATAAATAGTGCAAATTGAACATTCAATTACACAAACCCAAACACATACTCTAAAACACTAAAATTGGCCATTTATACGTCACGATCTTATGTCTACCAGCAATTAAGACAATTACCCAATGTATGCAACAAATGAGAAGCAATTGTTCAGATAAAAATTTAAATTCAATGCGATTGACTAATTGATCGAAGGAGAAGATTATGAGACTAGAGAGGCCAACTAACCTCCCTTGGCATTCACGGTAGTGAGTCCTGTCACTGTCGTCGACATCGTTGTTCTATCACCGTAGTCGATTTTCACTGTCGTCGATGATGAATCATCGTTGTCTTCGTCGATTCACTAATATCACCGTCCTTTTCGAGACATCGTCGATGATTCACCGCTGCCCTCGTGATCATCGTGAAACCAAAACTATGTAATAGCTTTGTCACAAATCACCAGATCATAATTTTAAGACAAGAGGATGGCGATGGTGTGGTGCGGAGGACATGATCCGTCAATTGGTGCGGCGACAGTGAGGCAGTGGAGTGTGAGGAGGAGGGGCGACAATGATGGTGAGGAGGTCGAGAGAGAGGATCTATAAAGACAAGAGGTGAGAGTGACGAGAGCATCTAAAAGAGGAATACTAAAATGGTGAGAGTGAAAAGAAAGACAAGAGGGTATTATGGTCATTTTATGGGTAAAATTTGAATCAGTAGTTATGCCTCTGTTTATTTACTACTTATTGGTTCTTGTGGGCCTGTCCACGAGATCCTTGTCCTGTTGCTTTGGGCTTTTGGGCCTGCTGTACTGTTTTCTTGGCCTTCTGGCCTTCTATGAAATCCATCCATTGACCAAAGCCCTTCAGTGCTGCCCTCGTCGTAAAGGCCTGAAGCTATTAATTTTAGGTTTTGACTCATGTCTTAAATTGTATAAAAATTAAAGATAGGTTTTCAATGTTTTGAAATTTGGTCTGTTATCTGTAATTTTCTCTAAACACTTCTTCTTTTCTTTCTTTTTTTTCTTAAATTCATTCAGCTTTGTATAGAAATAGAAATGATGATTAATAAAGAATAATACCCATTTAGTCAAAATAGGGTAAAAAGACAAGATTACCCATGTATGATGTTTAATAATACCAATGATTCTGTTTAAAAGGGCAAGATTACCCTCGCACTCACTCTAACGACCCTCATATCTAGACCTGTAAATTGACCCAATTTTATCCAGACCAGCTCTGTATTCGTGGTTTTTAAACGGGTTTGGATCAAAAATTTGACTCGTTGATCCGTTAAGGACCCGGATCCGTTTAAAAATAATTAAATAATATTTTAATAAATATAATATTATTAATAAATACTAAATAATATGATAATTATCTAGATAATCTAAACACTCATATCTAAATTTCCTCTAAAGTATGATTTGATGAAGTTGAAGATTGTTAATGCCTATGTATCTATGTTAAAAAATATTAGAGATCAAGCATTTTAATTATATTAGTGTACCTTTAAGAAGTATTTTAGGCAGTAGTTCAACTTTTGATGTAAACCTAGATTTTCTTATAAAATTTCATTAATGTTTTTTGATAAAAATATGAAATTATTATTAAAATTTAAAATATTTATTATTATAAATGAATTGGATTAACGGGTCGGGTATCCGTTAACCCGCCGGATCCAGATTTGGATCGAGCTATTAAAGATCTGGTGGGTAACGGGTCGGATCTGGATCTAAAGTTTCTATTACGGATCCGTATCTAGGTCGATCCGGTTCAAATCCGAACCATTTACAGGTCTACTCATATCTCTTTCTTCCTTGTTAGATCTCAGATTTCTCTCAAATCTTCGATCTCTATAACTCTTGTCGAGGCCTCAACCTCCTCATCCATGCCGAAGAAGCTCCTCGACCTAGACGTCGATGAGAAATCAGATTTGAATCCAAATCCAGCGACAAAAACATCCACCGACCTAATCTGACAACGCGCAACGACTCTGCATCCACACCTCGTCAACAACGACGTTTGTCAGCCAAGGTGAAACGCAACCGCCGCTTCTCCAGCTCCAGTCACAAGAGCCGCATGGCTCACTTCACAACGTCGTCCTCTCGAATTGTTTGCAGTCGTTTTAATACTAGGTACTAGTAGTTTTTTAATTCGTCATTTGAAGATTTTTGTTGTAGATCGAGTATATATCAACTATATTGACATGAGTTCGGGTGTTTTTTGTGTAATTATAGTGGGATGATCTATTGATTACTCTCCAGCTCTCATATATTCTTCATAACTGCAGTGCATAAATCTAGAATTTGGTTTCAAGGTTTATGAGAGCTTGTAATCATCTTTTGGAGGTTTATTGAACATTTTTTCACACTATCTAATTTGTGTTTCTACACCCGAGTAATCAATTGGCCACATCTGTAGTTGTAGTGCTCGATCTGTAGATAATTAATATTTGAAAATATGCTTACTCATCACTGATTGACGTGTATGTGAATGGTTCTTTTTTGGATGAATTGTATAATTTGTAAAGATGCAATTGTTACCATTAGCTTCATAATTTGCACCTTCTTTAAAAAGACCTATTAGGGGCAGTAGACGTGTATTGGAGGCAGTATGACTTATGAAACAAAACTGGGGCATTCTGTAACATATATTATAATATTAGAGGCAGTAGACGCTTATTGTGGGCAATAGAATCCCTGAAACAGATTTGGGGGCATTCTATAACAGAACTATTAGGGGTAGTAGACGCCTATTGGGGGCAATAGACGCCTATTGGGGTAGTGAGACCCTTGAAACAGATCTGTGGGCATTCTGTAGTAGACCTATTGGGGGCAGTAAACGTCGTTGACCAGTCAACAGTTCCCAGAGTCGGGTCAACAGTCGCCGGAGTCAAGTCAACGGATGCCGGAGTCCGATCAATGGTCATGGGAGTCCGGTAGACAGTCATAATATTTTTTAGGGTTAATGCCCACTAACCCTAAATTTAAGATGATTTTTCTTTTCACTAACAAAATCAGATTTATAAATTCCCACTAGCCAACTTACATAACAAAAAGACAATTATATCTTTCATGAATTAAATAAACTATTATAAAAGTCTATTATGAAATGAAGATTCTATAACCGGATTCTGACGACCGATGACAGTTTACCGGACTTCGGTGACCGTTGACCAAACTCCAGCGGACGCTGACCGGACTCCGGCTGACATTGACTGGACTCCGGTGACCGTTGACCGAACCACCTACTAGGGGTAGTAGGTCCTGGTTACTTGTCACAGAACATGTCCTATTAACAGTAGGACCTCTTACTGGGGCAGTAGGATCTCATACCGGGGTCAGTAGGCCACTTACTGGGGCAGTAGGACCTTCTACTAGGAACAGTAGGACGTAAGATGCATTGACACTCGACCAGACCTCATATTGGGGCAGTAGGTCCTGGGTACTTGTCACAGAGAATGCCCTATTAGTTGTAGGTCCTCCTAGGTCCTCCTATTAGGTGCAGTAGGCCACCCTACTAGGGGTGGGGACAGTAAGCCTCCTACTTGGGTAAGTAGGACTTAGCATTGACATATGCTCAATACAACTCGTGCAACCGTTGATATTTGTTTGAGTAAGATGCATTGACCAAAATACACACTCATATACAAATTACTCTAGAACATGATTTTGTAAAATGTTTCTGCATACTGCATACAGAGTCTGAAATTACCCATATCAATTGTTGTTTTGTCGATTAAGATGACCCACTCTATTGCATTCCATTCATTCATATGCACATGTACACACAATTCTAATACATAACTAATACGAAACTAAACACAAGTATAAATATATGGAAGAAAACGAAATGATGCTGATAAGTATACAAAACTAAAACAGAAATATAATCAAAACGAATTTGATGGTGATGAAGACGAAGAGATGCATCAGACTTCTATTTTTTTTTTCAATATGTAAGATCTTCTACCTTGAGAACTACTAGATCTTACTAATGCCTCGCATATGTACATGGACAATCTTCCACACCACCCGCACGCATCAAATTAGGGATTTCACCAGAAAAGTGAGAGTTGAACCCAACCCAGGCAATCACCGATTTGAGATGAAGAAAGCAATTAGGGCTTGGGTGTGTGGGTGCGGGTGTGAGAGAGAAGAGAGTGAATGACGTCGGCGGAGGAGAGAGAAGAGAAAGAACAACGTCGGTGGAGGAGAGAGAAGAAAAAGAATGCCGGTGAAGGAGAGAGAAGGGAGAGGACGACAAGATCTCACGAACAAGGAGGAGGGCGGTGAAGGAGGAGGACCAAATAGATATGAGTTGATGAAGAGAGATGAGAGAATCATGATAGTAGAAAAAGGGAGAAAACTAATCGAGAAAGCAAACGAGGGTCGTAGCAAATTAAGATAAAATCAGAAAATTTTGTTAGGGGGAATAAACCTCTAAAAGAGTATCTGGTTAATGAGAATTTTAAAATCTTATTTTGTTAGTGAAAAAAAATCATTAAATTTAGAGTTAGTGTGAATTTTCACTAAAAGTTATTGGGACAGTAATTTTTCACACTTGATAATTTTTTCATTTGTATCAAAGTATGAAAGTTATTATGAGTAGTAATTTTGGTCACCATACTCCGGTGTTCGAAGTCTGATGACCGTTCTTGCTTTGGCGATTGGAAATAGGTGAGGTTCCGGCAAAGTTTTTTCTCTTCCCCTTTCTCTCTATGCATGTTAAACGGGTGAGAGCAAATTAGTCATAAAATAATATAGCTTCTTAAGAGTTAGTAAAAATTTGTTCTCTTGGTCACAAATAAAATAAAAGTACCTTATATTGAAATGGGATCTTAAAAAAGATTGTCATTGAAATGGGCAATAGGAGGTTGAAATTAATACTAATTGAGCATTTTGTAATTAATTAATGAGGCGAAATATGTTGATCGTCTTGAACACTAGTGGATTATGGCTCTTAGCCGACAGAACAATTTTGTCTGTTAAGAGTCTTTTTTCATCTTCTAATATCTTACCGGACAGAAATTCCGTCGACTAAGATCCATCGGCTAAGACGCGTCGGTGAAGACCCTAGCCGATGGAATAAATTTTTTTGTCGATTAAGAGACAACCTAGTCGACGGAAGGTTCGTCGACTAAGATCCGTCAACTAGGACTTTATAAACGGAATGCTTCCGTCGGCTAAGATCCTAGTAGACGAAATTATTTTAAAATATAAAAAAAATTAATAATCCTCTTAGCCGCGAAATTCAAAATATTTTGTCTCCTAAGTAATTCATAGCCGACGGAATTCAAAATATTTTGTCTCCTAATTGAATCTTAGCCGACGGAATAATTTTAAAATGAAAAAATAAAAATTCTCTTAGCCGACGGAATATTCTGTCGGTAAACCTAAAAAAAATGGAGATCGATCTCCGGAAATCCATCACCAGCCATCGATCTTCAGTAATCCACTGTCGGCCATTTTGAACCCACCACCACACACCACCACGTACACCACCACGTACACCATCACCACCACCACACACCATCACCACCATCACTGCCATACACCATCATCACCACCACAAACCACCACACATCATCACCACCACCATACACCACCACACACCATCGATCACCACCAGCACCACACACCATCACCACTACAACACACCACCACACACCATACCAGTACCACCACCACCACCACGATTTGGAGAAGACAGGAGAGAAGAGAGAGAGTTTGGAGAAGAGAAGAGAGGAGAGGGAAATTTAAAGAAAAATATTTTGATTTTAGTTTTTTTTGAAATTTTATGCAGGGAAATAGAGTATGAAATTTTTAGCCTTTAGACGACATAATACAATCATCACATCGGCTAAGTGATAACTAATTTTTCTAAAATTTTGTTCTGAAATTTTACCCTTAGCCGACGGAATTCAATTATTCCATCGTCTAAGTGACCTCTCAGGAGACGGAATTCAATAGTGTCGTAAGTTAAGTGATAAATAATTTTTTTAGAACTTAGGCGATGTTATAATTCCAATGTTATAATTTCGATGACCAAAATTCATAAATAAAAAAATCGACCGTCTGATATGATCATTATAGTAAAGCATGTCTATGGTAAAAAATTCAACTAGATCTGACAATGTTAAAGGCTCGATCGAAACGGTCAACCCTAATGCATCGTCATTTATCACACGGAAACACTCATATCTACCTCTACATGACCTATTTTGGTCGAACATTCCACTCAACAATTTCTCACGTAGATGATACCCAACCGCCCATATAAAAATTTTGAGACATTTAACCCTCGATGATAAGGCTCCCCATAGGGAATAATAATAGTAAATACGGTTGACCGTTATTATCGACACTAAGACATTACCCAAATTACATGATTTTTCAACCATTGCTTTATTTCACCATTCTGATCACATCTTATTTCACGAGATTTTTGAAAATTTTGATCCTATAGTTGGTTCACAAAGTTGTGCGTTTGCTTAAAACCTACTAAACAAGTTATACAACATTAGTAGGCACGTTGTGATTCCGATGACCAAAATTCACAATCGAAAATTCGACCGTCTGATATGATCATTATAATAAAACATGGCTATGGTAAGAAATTCAATTAGATCTGACAACGTTAAGGATTCGATCGGAACAGTGAACCCTTATCCATCGTCATTTATCACACGGAAACGCTTATATCTACCTCTACATGACCTATTTTGGTCGAACATTCCACACAAAAATCTCTCACGTAAATGATACGTAACCGCCCATATAAAAATTTTGGGACATTTAGCCCTCGACGATAAGGCTCCTCATAGGGCATAATAATGGTAAATACGATTGACCGCTATTATCGGCACTAAGACGTTACCCAAATTACTTGATTTTTTATCCATAGCCGTATTTCACCATTCTAAATCTTGTTTCACGATATTTTTGAAAATTTTGCTTTTTATGTACAATTGATTTACAAAGTTGTGCATTTTCTTAAAACCTACTGAACAAGGTATACAACATTAGTAGGCACATTGTGATTCCGATGACCAAAATTCATAAACGAAAATTCGACCGTCTGATATGATCATTTATAGTAAAACATGTCTATGGTAAAAAATTCAAATAGATCTGACAACGTTGAGGGCTCGATCAGAACGGTCAACCCTAATCTATCGTCATTTATCACACGGAAACACTCATATCTACCTCTAGATGACCTATTTTGGTCGAACATTCCACACAACAATCTCTCACGTAGATGAGACACAACTGTCCATATAAAAATTTTGAGACATTTAGCCCTCGATGATAAGGCTCCCCATAGAGAAAACAATGGTAAATATTGTTGAGCGTTATTATCGGCACTAAGACGTTACCCGAATTATGTGATTTTTCAACTATAGTTGTATTTCATCATTCTGATCACATCTTATTTCATGAGATTTTTGAAAATTTTGTTTCCTATGTACAGTTCCAAAGAAAAAACTTATAGCTAACTTGTTAATGTATTTTTGATCTTAGCCGATGAAATATAAACTTTTTCGTCCGTTAAGAAAGTTCTTAGCCGACGGAAACTGCCAAGAACACAGATCCTTCGACTAAGAAGTTCTTAGGCGACGGAAATCTTGTTCCATCGGCAAAGAACTTCTTAGCCGACAGACTATTTTTCCTTGCCGACGTACCTATTTCTGTCGACTAAAAAAAGCTTAGCCGACGTAACAGTTTTGATTCCATCGGCTAAGAGTAATAATCCACTAGTGGAAACTTGACCATGGCTAGTTGGCTACATTATACAATTGAGGTTCCTAGACAAAAAAAATGTTCATTAATACTTATAAATAATTAAATATGTGATGGAACAGTTCAATGCATGCATCTTTCAAACTACACTGTTTCTTGTTCCTTAATTTCTTGTAATATTTACAGATTGACGTGAAGTTTAATATATGTAATCTCTGTTGTTATATCATTAATATGCGTTTCACATTGTGATACCCGGCTACTGCAATGAGGCCGGTTATTTGAAGAAGCTACCCGATCCACAAATATTTAGCATAGAAAAGAACAACATAGACCTTGTTTTTATCAGGAAATTAGATTTGTTGGATCTATTTGCACCGGAGCGATTCTAATGAGGACCTCTAAGTTGAGGACTAATTAAGGACTTTTCAATTAATTACTTATTAGACCAACTTTTTGATCAAAATTTGACATCTTAACCGTTGAAGTTGTAGATTTATATAAGTAGATCAATCATATAAAATTTTAGTCAAATTAGTGATCGTTAAGTACTAGTTTTAGATCAAATCAATGGACGAACCAAATCTGTTAAACATGAACCGTTCAAGTTCATAATTGATAAATCACACTTATGAATGTCTTAACGATTTTCAATTTAGTTGAAAATTTGCATAAATGATCTACTCATAAATATTTATAAAATAAACGGTTAAGATGTGGATATAAGATCGAAAAGAGGGATAAACCGAAAAGTCCTCAACTTAAAGGTCCTCACTAAAAGGGCTTCCCTATTTGCACAGTGCTAGATGCAATCAAAGAGAGTGAGCTTTAGATCCTATTCTGTGTGTCTTTCGTAAGAGGAGTAGCTCCAAAGCTGAAGGGCCTCCTCTAGTTTTTCTGTATTATGTTGGAGACACTGAAATCGATGCAACGATAATTGCTAAGACCCTACAAATGTCGTCATAAACAGAAGGATCGATTGAAGAGGTGGATATGAAAGAAGTTAAAGGCTTGATTCATCCACCACCTCCAGTTTCGTCTGTTTATGATAAATTAGGATGGTAACCAAATGCCAATTGAGAACGGATAAGGGGTGAAGAAATTAACGAGATAAGATTTGGCGAGGTTAAGATTGGACATCGTGATCTATTCGAATAGCAAGAGGAAATACAGTACGTGTTGGAGTCCACAGGTTATATTTGAATGCTTCTCAGCAACTGAAATGCGGATCGGCGTTTGTTGTAGAAATCAACAGAGTATAAGAGCCTAAACGAAAATAGGAGAAACTGGAAAAGATGGAAGAAATACAAGGTGGATTCATCTAATTAAGTACGTACGTAACTTCTAATTCCTTCATAAACCTCGTCCATTTCTTCTGTTTAAGAAAATGGAAGCAAGAATTATTAACTGTACAACGTACACACATGGAGGAGAGGAAACTCAAAACTTTGAAGAAGACAGAGAGCAGGCCAGGACTATTTCCATGGATAAACTAGAAGGAAGTGAACCACAGAAATTTGAAGAGACCGGAAAGGATGACATCTGAAAAGAAAGAAGTCAAGCAGACCGGAGGAGAGGAAAAGAAAGACAAGAGAAAGAGGAGATCACCAGGGAAGAAAAGAGAGGGAGGAGAATGGTACAAGAGGTATGTGTTTAAAGTGTTGAAGCAGGTGCACCCGGAACTGGGGATGTCAGCAAAGGCCATGGTGGTTCTCAACAATTATATGAATGACATGTTCGAGAGGCTAGCTGGTGAGGCAGCAAAGCTGGCCATGGACACGTCTCGAAAGACAGTCTTCAAGGGAGATTCAAGGAGCAGTGAAGCTGGTTTTACCTGGAGAGCTTGGGAAACATGCTTTGGCAGAAGGGAACAAGGCTGTGAGCAACTACTTGTCCAAGAACGCAGCAAGGTCCCATAAGTCTTGATTAGTCTCTAATATTTCCTTCCATCCTTGTTTGTTCACCTTGTTTTTGTATAGTTAGTTGACTTGGTTCCACTCAGTGAAGTATAGTTTCAATTGTTAGTTTCTTCTGACTTGTGGAATATAGAAGATAGCAAAGTACATGAATATGAAGGTTTGTAAATTGTTCACTTTTTCTGTTCTAATTTGCTTGGGTAAGTGTGATGATAAGCAAGCCATATCAATAATCTGTGACCATTGTCGAAAGAGAAATTAATCTAAATGATACACCAATTTTCAATTCTTATAAACTTTAATATACAAATTTTCTAAAACATTAGAACAGTACACCATCTTTTCAACATGACCTAGTATTGGTACTTTAACCGTCAACTTCGTTACCAAAGTTACTAACAGGTCATTTTTTATAGGTATTTTGATCATTTCACAGGTGCCATCCTTTAGGTGAAAGTTGCTTCTATTGCTCAATATATCCAAATCGTAGCCTATTCATGTACCCTAAACCATTGCAGCCACCGGGCATCTTCGAGAAACGGAAGACCCGAGTTTTTTCTGATGGCCATTGACGAAATGGTGCTGGAAAAGTCGGTGCCGGCGGAGGAGACCTATTCTCATTCTCAAGTGATCTTGTGCGAAACTAAGATACAAACGGAGGATTTTGGGAGATTGAAACAAGAGCTGGGTTTCGCACATGCTGAGGCAGTCCTCAAGAATGGCAGATCGGGAGGGTTGGGGCTTTACGAAATTCAAATCAAGATGGGAACAAAATCTGCCCACGAAATTGATGTAGTGGTGGAGGGATCTCCGGGGTTCCCCTCTTGGCGTCTAACCGGCTTTTGTGGATTCGCCAATACTAGTGATCGAGATAAGTCATGGCAAATGTTTCGGGATTTGTCTGATCTTGATTCTCAGCCTTGGTTAGTAATTCTAAACAGTGGGGAGAAGATTGATGGACCAATTAGGTCGAAGAGGCATACGAGGAGCTTTAGGGATGCACTTGGCTATGGCGAGCTGCTTGATCTTGGCTATCATGGTGTTATGGCCACTTGGGGCAATAGAAGCAACTTTCACATGTGAAATGGCCAAAATACCTATAAAAAATAACCTGTTAGTAACTTTGGTAACAGAGTTGACGGCTAAAAGTATCAATACTAAATCGGGTTGAAAATATAGTGTATCATTCTGATGTTTTAGATAGTGTACTAAAATTTATAAGAACTGAAAGTTGGTGTACCATTTGAATGAATTTCTCTTTTCCAAAATACTATTCCTTCCCACAAACAAAAAAAAACAAAAACAAAAACAAACAAACACTGCATTGGTTTATTTTGCTTGTATAATAAACCTACAAAAATGTATCACATACTCATCACATCACCTTTAAATAAAATGAAAGATGAAAGATATAAAGGGGATCGTGGATGCAATCATCAAACAACTTGCTTGCATGAAGGGAAAGGTTGGTCAACTATAGGCTTGAAAGCGAGTCTGAACTCTATATGACCAAACTTGTAGAAAAATAAATTTTCATTCAGTATTTTATTAGATAAAAATAATGAATGAAAGTATTGTTTGTGTTACATATCATGGCTTCAGGGGAGAAAAGAGAAAACAAGAAAGCTACACTAGTAGTACGAGGCTCGAAGCAAACCTTATGATGCCAATCTTTGTTAATTTAACATTATCTTCTGAGTTATAATACAGAATAAGCCCGGATCACCTCAACGGCGGGTGCTCTACACATCGGACATTTGCCACTACTCTCGACCAACTCGGTAGCACATTCTGAACATGTACACATGTGACCGCATCTGCCAAAAGTAAACAGCAATTGGAGAAACATGGTAAGAATTTCAACATACACTAAATTTGGACCACAAAAGAAACAGATTTTGAAAGTTTACCTGTAGAGTAAAGAATCGATACTGCTAACACAACATATACAGCAAATTCCTTTCCT
Organism: Comarum palustre; assembly: GCA_951800085.1. NCBI lineage: Eukaryota > Viridiplantae > Streptophyta > Magnoliopsida > Rosales > Rosaceae > Comarum > Comarum palustre. The sequence continues at coordinate 8,681,833 of OX637582.1, read as the reverse complement.
TACATTATCCCATGTAGATCCATCATCTAGGAGACCATCTACACACACCCCTACAAGAGATGGTAATCACAGTCAACTTGGGAATAGATTAGAACAAACCACAGAAAGAAGGTTAATCTCACAGAAAAAGAGTTCCTTGTAAATTTCTTCTCTCATTTGACAGTCTCAGTAATTGATACTATTGTGTACTGAAAATTATATATCCAATTAGCTTTAATAGGAGCGTATAGACAATCCTTGTGCACCAGCTAATCTACTTGAGCAAAGGTAATTTTGAATAAAGGGCAAATATACAAAAAGGCTGCTCCATAACATCAACTTGAGGTGCATAAATTGTAATCAAACCTTGTGAACCAGCTGAGCGATTCAGGGCATCAGAAACTTCTTGTCTTATTGACCGTTGCAACTCGAGTTGCATATCCATACAGGCCTCCATCATCCTTTGCAAGTTGTTCATCCTCTGTTGCAACCTAGCCATGTCAATCCTCATATCATTAACCATCTCCCAGTCCTGTATCCAACATTCAGAAAGTTAATTAGGGAGAAAAAAACAAAAAGTATAAGCTGAGAATATATAAGCACCAGATCATAAACATACAAATGCAACCCTAATCAGATATAGATTGCATAGAATTCCAAGAACCAGACGTGTGTGTGTGTGTCATAGATTGAATTGAATTCCAAGAACCAGTATGTGAACTCACAATTCCAAAGCGCTGATGCACGTAATGTCGTGGCCAATTATCATGGTGTGACTCCTGGTGCCACAGGGGAGAGGAAGGTATTGGCACCGGCAGTAGAGCAAGGTGAGGACTGTCAACACCGTTCACTTGAACTTCAATCTGATATGTCTGCTCCATATCATCTTCAATCATTTCAGGAGAAGCCGATTCCTCATCCCAGTCAATAGCGGCATGGCCTTGCCTTTCCACATATGACTGTATGAGTTGATCTAGGTTCTGACGGAAACCACTGCTCAGAAGACTAGAGACCCTTCTCCTGAACCATGAATAAGATTTTAATGAGAAAAAATGCAACTTAATAGCCCCAAAGCATAATAACATATCAATAAATTATGTACCTGCTGAGAAGTTCCCTTAGCTCTGTATTGTGACCATTATCATCATCAGGATAATAAAAGGTAACAGCCCGCCTGAATGAATCGGAATCCTGGCTGGATGGCTCTTCTAACCAACTTTGAACAGCCTCTTGAAAACCACTTTCATCGTGCCACACTTCAGGGACTTCTTGAAGTTGATCATCTTCTCTGACTCCGTTCTCTACCAACTCCTGGGACCATTCATAACCTGAAGATTCCTGCTGATCTTCACTTGTATTTTCCACAACAGTTTGACAACCATACTCAACAGCTTCGACCTGGTCTCTTTCCTCAATTTCTGAAATTTGATCCTGCCATTGGTGAAGCTGTGAACTCGACTCTTGGGTATTTGCATCCCCGAGTACATTGTCATTTGCGAGATGAAGCTCATGGATGACACTTTCATTCCCATGAAGCTCAGATTGCTCATTAGACAAATCACTGGCTCCTTGAGTGTTACTGTGGCCATTAGCACCATTTTGCAAAGTTTCTTGTGACTGCTGAACAGTAGTGTTTGTAAGTAAGTTACCAACAACACTGTGACAAGCACCTTCCCTACTTTCAACAATTTCAGTAGAGGAAGAGCATTGCCAGCCTCTTACAACATTATCCGGTATCTCTTCCTGGGCATGTTCTATGGGAGCATTAGATTGAGGAAAATCAAAATCCTGAATTGTGTTTCCACCTAAATCATCCCTAGAAGCTGATGTTCCACCACTATCATGTCCTTGGTCATTACTTGCAACGTCATTAGCCTCAGACGGCTCAGAGGAACCACTTACGACTTCATGTGAATTGTTTACTTGATTATGGACGTTTCTGGCACCAGAATTGCTTGAGGATGAATCAGAATGGCAGCTGCCTACTTGACCACCAACAGGACTATCCAATCTGGAGTCAAAACCATCCCTAATCAAAAGAATAGATTCCAAAAAATCAATGCAACAATAAATGAAACATTTCTTAATCGATAAAAAAAAGGAAAAAGAAAGTCACTCAGTATAAGTTGAGTGCAGTAACAAATTCATAGACAATATCCAGTATAAAATCATAGTCTACCTAAACGATATAGAATATTATAATGATCTATGAAGTTTAGGGTTTAGGATTATAGAATATCATCTTCAAGCAATTCTAAACCCTGAACACCAAACCCTAAACCCTATGAGGAGAAACTAGAATTCATATGTATAGCATTTGAAACAGAAACAGTCGCCATATGACTCATAAGTGATAAAATGCAAACAGAGTTCAAGAACCATCATCTCTTTCTAAAGATCAGTACAGCACAATGATAGTCCTTTGAAACATCATACTCAAATAATGATAGAGGGTTTTTTTTAACGAAAGAAAGTGGATGATGAAGAGCTCTTTCAAAAAGTAGTGTGCTGTTTGACATTTGAAAGGTAAGCTACATGCAGTTTGAACCTTTCAGTTCTGCAAAGGAAAATGCATTGTACCCTAATTTTGTGTCACCATTATATCAAATACGCAGATATGTGCATGCATTCAAAAAAACCATGTTGTAGAACACAAGGTGATGTTGTGTTAGGTGGTGGAGCATAGATCATCGAGAAAGAAAATCCATGCAAACGAGTAACAGCATGAAAATTCAATAATTCTACAAATCCCCACACAAAAAGTCATCCGTAAATTCAAAGGTCCAACAGTAAGATACCAACCAAAAGTCATTCAATAGTATGCACTTGTAAAATATAAATGGATACAGAAACAGACTCTATTCCACGAGACTTCATAAGTGAAGTAGGGAAAAATGAAAAAGTAGCCTTCATTACAAAAGAATTGGCATTTGACAAGATCCTGGATCCTCTATTTGGATTATTTCTACTTGCAACATTGTCAATGCATACATTCAATGGCTTCAAAAAGAATATAAACCTTCATTTGACAACGGAACAAAGAAGGATAATCCACATCTAAAAGTGGTAAGCATACATGTCAAAGATTACCACAATAGACCCAGTATCTCTTGGGACCATGGACTTCAATTCCATGCTAAACACTGAAGAAATTGGTATGCTACTACACTAGCCAAAGTTTGAACCATAGATAGATCCAATCTAACAAGAGACACCTTTGCATGGGACTAGTCAAGACAAAAAATAAAATAAAAGGGAACCCCACAATAACAAGAAAAGGATATGTTGCTACTATAACAAAAAGAGATAAAAAAATGCATGGGAGTCATTTTACCTACTAACTCACCACAATTGGAGACGCTTGTGAACTGTACACAGAATAGAAGAGACTGAGGGCTGAGAAAAACTAAAAGTTAAACACAAAGAAAAAAAATCCTAGTATTCTGATAGCTGATTGTATTTTTCCAAAAGATCAAAAAAAGTAATTTCCATATCCAGCCACTGAAATTAGAGATGAACAAATCTACATTGTGGGACCCTCTTCCACCACTTAGACTTGCACTTGACATACCACAAACACACTTTCAATACTAATGCAAAGGTTGGAATAACTTGGTTTATAAACCATCCATCCACTTTTCACTCTCTCTTAATGATTATTAATTACCACCCTTCGCAAGAAATAAAATCGGAAAACTCGAGGATGTGTGTAGATATATGTAAAGATGCAGGCGAGATGTATATAAAAAACAAACAAATATAATATTATTTCTAGCTGATATAAGTTTTCAACAAGTCATGTGAATATTATTTATTGTGGATGCTATCATCGTTAAAGTGCTAATCCAGAATAATTAAAATTGCATACTGAATGAGACTTGAGAAAAAAAATAATATAAAGCATAAACTGAATTATAAAATGACATATAACATTTGATTCCGGAAACAAGTACCTCAGACCAGAGACAGTATGTCTTTGCCTCAATAAGCCCAATTCAGTTTCAGCCAGCGAAATATGTCTCTCATACTCAATGGCTCTACCATTTCGTAAAAATCTTCCTCGAAGCAATGACTGCAAAATAAATAAGGAAATAAATAAACTACCATGTAGGCCTGAAATATTGGTACCTTAATAGTTTGCCGAGCCTCAAAACCAGTTTAAATACACAGGAGTAACAAAGCATCATTACTCTTCTATGACCGGATACAGAGTTGGTAGAAGGTCATGCAACAACAAGTTCAAACTTCTCCCTTAAGAACATCTATGTGGACAAATTAACTATCCAATTCCTATCCACTATCATATATGAAATTATAACCCAAATTCCAATTTGAAACTATATATCCCAATTCAATAACCATTTCAGAGAACAAAAGTATAATATGACAATCAAAAGAGGAAACGTAATAAACCTGAATGCGGTTGCGGTGAGCAAAACGTGTAACAGGCTGGTTCTCTGACAAGACTTGAAGTTCTCTTTGCCTTTCACTCTCAGCCTTCTTAAGCATATCCATTAGAGCTTGTCTCCCGCATAATTTACGCATTCCCCTCCAGTTATGCTCAGACCGGCCTCCACTTTGGTTAGCAACCAATCCATCACGAACTCGTGCAATTGGATTACCAAAATCAGCAGGTTGTTCTTCTCCATTTTCACCAGAAGCAACTCTCTGCTGGCTGTTCATTCGTACCCACTCCCTTATAATTCTCACTCTCTCCTGTTCCGTTTCACCAAGCAACTCTGTCCTTGAACTGTTATTCATAAGAGAAATATTTGATGCACATTCACTGGCACCACAGTCGATCCATTCCTGAAAAGTTTGTCTCACTCTCCCTCTTTCACCCTCCCCAAAATCAGAAGAGTGATCACTGCTAAAATTGCTATATCTTTCATGTTCAGGGGATGACCCAATTTGACCTTGGGACCATGTTCTGCACTCACTCTCACCCACACCTGCATCATCCAGGTCTCCTATATTCTCGCTACCAACTCCATCACTCCTTTGTTGGAACACCCTTTCACCAACTCTCTCGAGAGGACAACTCACCATGTGCTCATCCTCAAGCTCTTGCCACATTCGTAGCAGAGAGGACGGGAGTTAACCCTCCCTTCATTTTCTGACATTCTAGATGCACCAGATTGAGAGCTCCTAAGGAAAGAAGACTCGAGCACAGAAACATTTTGTAGACCAGCAATAGCCATTGTCAAAAACTCAATAAATTAATTCTTCATCCCATCTGTACAAAATGCATAAAAAGGCGCATTCATTTACAGAGATTACAATCCAATGATTCTTTCTAAATCAGATCATCAAATCCGTTCAACTTTAGCCAAGCTCATAGTTATCATCAGCGCCATCGTTACCACGAGAAGGCAAACCAAATCTAACCAGCATCAAATCATCCAACTCCAGAAGACCTTGCAAATCCAATAACTGGTGTGATTGAGTGATTGCTTCCTTCTTTGCTGCACTTCATAAAAACAAAAGCAAACGAAAACGAATATCAATCTCCTATTTTCCTTAAAAATTCAAATCTAATTACTAAGCCGTATCACTACGTTTCAAAATCTACCAATTTCTTTACCTCAAATTAAAAACAAAGCCGAGATTGAGCTACTTCTGAGACACCAAATCTTCGAAATCGGAAATTCTATACTCAATTATGTGCTTAGACTCCACGAAACCGCACAAGACTAGAAACAAAGACGTGGAATCCTCCATTTGGCACCATTTGGAAGGCTAACAGCCTACCACCACATCCAGACTCAGTCAACCACACACTAATCATACCTGACCTCTACACCACACCATCCAAATCTTCAACCCCCCTCATTTCCCAAATCACTAACACACAACCCTAAAAATCCAAATCCAAAACCAACACGAGCAACAAAAACAAAACCGCGGCAGATTTTGAATAAAAATTCGGAGAATCGAAGAAGCGTACCGGCGAAGCGCTCTGGCGTTGAAGTAGAGGAAACAAACCCTCAGCTGGCGCTAGTAACCGAGAGAGAGAGTTAGAGAGAAGAAGAAGCAGAGAGAATAAATGGAGAGAACGACACCGTTTTGCTGGAGTTGGAATTTATTGCCGCAACGCTAACGTCTGAAATATTAAGGGGGAGCCCGACGTAGGGCGACACGTGTCCGTGTCTACCGGTGGTTTTACGAAACCTGCCAAATCTTGAACATAACGGCAGAGGGAAACGAGGCTGAAACGACGCCGTGTGTCTGTTTCGAAGCCGGGTGATACGGCGCCGTTGCTCCTCCGTTGTTTGGGTAGGGCAGGAATGTCATGATATTCTTAATAAGCAAAGCAAAGAGGAATTATGATTTGATTATTGAAGAGACAGTTCGGAGTTACTTTGGCATGAGAATGGGAGCAGAGGACACTTTTGCACTTGCATTGTAAGGAATGATTTTTTTTTTGGAATTGTGAGTCAAACAAGAGAACTTTTATGTCTGTTCATTTTGATATCTAATGTGTTTGGTTGACTGAAATTTGACGGTGAGAAAAGATTTGTAGTTATTTAATTTGTGATGTTTGAAAGAATTTGAAATTTAAGATTAGGAAATGGTTTAAAATAATTAATTTATTAATGATATTTCATTAATATCTAATCAAATTAAATATGTAAATTTAAAATATGATTAATTTCAGTTTACCTCCCTGAGGTTTAGGGTTGACATTATTTCACCCTTCATACTTTTAATTTTGAAAGTTTATCCTCTAAAGTTTTCAATTTTTATCAATCATTCTCAATTGCTAAAATTCTCTGTAATTTGGACATTAATTATAACTTTATAACTCACTTTAAGGGCAAATATAGTCATCTAACAGTAAAAATCGTCTTTTAAAACTTTTTTAATAAGACTGCATATTAACATTTAATATTCAAATTGGTCAAAAATTTTATCAATTGGGCATGATTGATGAAAATTAGAAACTTTAGGAGGTAAACTTTTAAAATTAAAAGTTTGGGGGATGAATTGATATTAGTCTCATACCTCAGGTAGGTAAACTAAAATTAATCCTTTAAAATAATATGTTTAAGTAAAAAATCATTAATTGACTAGAATTTATAAGGTAATATAAGTAAATTTTCAACTTCATCAACTGAAGGAAATAAAATATCATCCCTCCTAAATGGTATTTCAATTCGACCTCTATAATGGAATTGGACTCTGGTCAACTCGTTTAGTTTTCTTTCCATTTTCAGATCGATGACATAACCAAACATCATAATCTAATACCCACTAAGTAAACGGGGCCTCTTTATTTTGAGTGTAATATCACAGGATAAACATAACAAAAAAATAAATAAATAAATAAACCCGCAATAGAGTATCTTTCAACAAAGAAAGATGATAACATACGAACTTTCCTTTTACAACACAATAAAAATCCAGGCAATAACCCAAAGAAAAAAAGTGCATCTAAATACTACAACAGTGAGACGTTTTGGATCCTCCACGCCATCCTCATCTAGGTTAAGAAATTAAGAAATTGGGAATGTTAAGTTACTTCTTCCTATTTTTATAGATTTTGTTAAAGGAAATACGTATTATGTGTCTTCGTCAAAGTAACTGACGAAGAGTTAATTATGCAATTAGCGATTAACAGATGTAATTACTCAATCAGTTATCAATTAGTCATTATTGTCATTATGATTATTGAAATTACCTTTGTAATATCACCTCTATATAAAGAGGATGTGTAATGAGATGAGCAGACCAATCTTGATTCCTATTTTATTATTATAAGTTATCAGCACTTTTGTTCTAACGTTGAGTTTGATAGCCCAAAGAAAAATCCCTAAAAAATTGTCATACCCGCCAGCCTCCGAGCGCTACTGTTGATTTTGCTTATGGGGTTTTAATCATGATCGATCATTAAAAGTTAAGTTTGTGTTTCTATGTATCCTTACATATGATCGGTTATCACTTATCAATAGCTTTAAATTATTCGATTAGTTCATATATAACAGTTGCTAATCAGGTTGATTTGTTTTATGGAGGATCAGGTCCCAGATGATGCTGACACATGAACTGCTACGACAAAGCAACGTTGCCGGTAACTGTTGAAACCCGAAGACAAATATATGAAAAACACACAGAAATGGTAGCTCAATGCTTGAGTTTTCATTGAACTGAAATGATGACTTTTATAACAAGCCTTTTACAACTGAAAATCCATAAATGCAGCCATGATTTCATCTCCTACTTTCATGCTAATCTAACAACTTTGAATGAATCAACACAAAGGAATAGCTAACTCTAACTGAAAGGATAAACCCTAAGCCCTAGTTAATAGGACATTTATTAACAGAAAAGTAAATGCAGTAAATTGAACTGGTCTTGCGCCAAATTTGAATTCTTCGGCTAGTTTTCTTCGTCTAGTTTTATTCCCAACAATTCCTCCCCTAAACTGAATTGCCTAAGCATTCAGTTTAATCAGATGGAACAATGCACATTCCCATAAGCTCCCTCATCTTGACAAATGACTTCAGTTTCAAAGGCTTTGTCATTACATCAGCAACCTGATCTCCAGACCTGCAGTGCCTCAGCTCAATACTACCACCATTAGATAGTTCCCTCAGAAAGTGATACCTGACATGTATATGCTTGCTCTTTCCATGAAACACAGGATTCTTAGACAACTTGATTGTAGAACTGTTGTCACACAATATCACAGTGCAGTTGCCTTTGTCCCAACCAATATCCTTGAGAATTCTTTGCATCCATACAGCCTGACATGCACACGCAGCTGCAGCAATGTACTCAGCCTCAGTTGTTGATAGGCTGACTACAGGTTGCTTCTTCGAACTCCATGAAACAACTCCAGAACTGAGCAAGAACACATAACCTGAAGTGCTCCTACGATCATCAATATCTCCAGCATAATCACTGTCAGAAAAAACCATTAATTCTCCATTTCCACTACCTCTCTTATAACATACTCCAAAGTCTGTGCTGCCCTTCACATATCTCAACACTCTCTTCACAGCTTGCATATGCAACTCAGTAGGTCTCTCCATGTACCTACTTGCTAATCCAACAGCATACATCAGATCAGGCCTCGTAACTGTCAGGTACATGAGGCTGCCAATGACTTGTTTGTACTGAGTTGTATCTACTCTTCTTCCTTCTTCATCTTTGCTCATCTTGAAGCCAGGAACAATAGGATTCTTGACCCCATTGCTGTCTATCATGCCAAATCTTTGCAGTAACTCATGAGCATACTTCTTCTGACCAATGTAGATACCATCTTCATTTTGAATGACCTCGACTCCCAGAAAGTATTTCATCCTGCCCAAGTCAGTCATATCAAATGCATACTTCATGGATCTCTTAAATTCTTCACACATACCTGGATCACTTCCAGTGAATATCAAATCATCCACATAAATACTGGCAATCAGTATCCTGCCATCTGCTCCACTCTTAACAAAGAGTGTATGTCCCTTGGGCACCTTTCAAAGCCTTCAGCCACAAAATAGGACTTAATTCTACTGTACCAAGCTCGTGGAGCTTGTTTCAGGCCATAGAGAGCTTTTCTCAGTTTTAACACTTTATATTCTTCTCCTTCCTTTACATAACCCTGTGGCTGCTCAACATATACTTCCTCATCCAATCTACCATGTAAGAAAGCACTTTTTACATCTAATTGAAATACATACCAGCCATTCTGTGCTGCCAAAGCTAGTATCATTCGTATGGTGTCCCATCTAGCCACTGGTGCAAACACTTCTTTGTAGTCCAAACCATACTTCTGAGAGTATCCCTTAGCTACTAGCCTTGCTTTGTACTTCTCTACCTCCCCTTTCTCGTTCAGCTTGGTCTTAAAAACCATTTTACTCCAATTGTCCTAGCTCCAGCTGGAAGAGTGGTAAGGCTCCAGGTCTCATTCTTTTCTATAGCTTGAATCTCATTGTCCATTGCTTCCCTCCATCTTGCATCACCTACTGCTTCTTCAAAAGTACTTGGATCACCAGATTCTGTAAATAGAGCCAGGTCTGCATTTTCTTCCTCAGAAAGTCCTTCTCCTGTCACATAGTCTTCCATCCACTGTGGAGTTCTCCTAATCCTTTCCTGCTATGAGCTTTCTTCTTGGGCCCCGTTTATATTTCCATCTGTTCCTGCTCCTTCATCCTCTTGAGCCTCAGTGTTTTCATCCTCACTTGCAGACTCTCCCTCATTCAGCTTCTCTTCATCTTCATCATCTCCCCAAACTAGAACTGTACTACTCTTCTGATTTTCTTCCCACTTCCAACTCTCATTTTCTTCAAATACCACATCCCTGCTTATGATCACCTTCTCTGTGTTGGGATTGTAAAGCTTGTATGCTTTAGTCCTCTCACTCAACCCCAAAAATACACACTTCTCACTCTTGTCCTCCAGCTTGGTTCTCTTCTTGTCTGGTACATGCACATGTGCAATACATCCAAACACTTTGAAGTGTTCCAGAGAAGGCTTATGACCACTCCAAGCTTCTTCAGGTGTTTGATCTTTAACTGCTGCTGTTGGACTCCGATTCATTACATGCACTGTCCAGTTCACTGCTTCTGCCCAAAACTCCCTTGAAATATCCTTTTCTGACAACATGCTTCTAACAAAATTCATGATGCTTCTATTTCTTCTTTCAGCCACTCCATTTTGTTGTGGAGTATAGGCTGCAGTGAGCTGCCTAGCAATGTCATTAGAGCTACAAAACTCATTGAATTCCTCTGAACAAAAATCTCCACCTCTGTCAGATCTTAAACAACATATAGTTTCACCAACTTCCTTCTCAACTAGGTTTTTGAATTTCTTAAACATATCTAAAGCTTCTGACTTTTCAAACAGAAAGAATACCCAAATTTTTCTACTTGAATCATCAATGAATGTGATTAGGTACCTTTTCTTACTGTTTGACTCAGGACTGATTGGGCCACATAGATCAGCATGTACTAGTTGAAGCTTCCGAGTGGCTCTCCACTGACTGACTTTAGGAATGGGTTCTCTATGCTGCTTCCCAATCAGACAGTCTTTGCACAGCTTTGAGGGTGTCCTTAACAAAGGCAGTCCTTTTACCATTTTCTTGTGATACAGGGTTCTCAGGCCTTTGTAGTTGAGATGAGCATATCTGCAGTGCCACATATGTGGCTGTGCTTCTGTCACTGCTTTGAAACAGCTGGTAGAGTCCAGGTCTCTAGGTGAATTGGTAATCATCTCTGCTAGCAATACAAACATTCTGTTGACTGTCATTCCTGTCTTCATTATCAATCCCCTCTTAGGATGATACACTCTACACATGTTGTCTTGCATAAGTACTGCCAAGCCTTTCTCCTGAAGCTGCCCTAGGCTTAACAAACTGTTCTTCAGTTCAGGAACATAGTATACATGCATAATGGTTTGAGAAAAACCACCTACACGTATTCTGACAGTTCCTTCTCCCATCACACTCATCCTGGTGTTGTTTCCTAGCTTCACACTGGACTTGTAATGCTCATCTAGACTAGAGAACCACATTTTATTTCCTGTCATATGGTTTGAACAGCCTGAATCAATAAACCATACCTCATCTCTCTTAGCATCATTTATCTCAACATGTGCCATAAGTAACAGCTCCTCATTGTCATCCAACTCAGCATAGTTTGCCTTTTTCTCCCAGTCAAGACATTCATACTGAAAATGTCCCAACTTGTGACACTTGAAGCATTCAATTACTGCTTTGTTGAATGAGCCTCTTCCTCTACCAACTCCTCGGCCTCTGAAGCTACCTCTTGGTGATCCCCTACCTCTCCCTCCAAATTCAGTTACTTTCAGGACTTGCTCTTCACTACTACTGCTTTTCTTCATCTTTTGTTCATGACACAGAAGTGAACTCTGGAGTGCATCAATTGACAGGGAATTGACATCCTTTAACTCCTCAATTGCACACACAACATAATTGTACTTGTCCAGTAGAGTACGAAGGATCTTCTGCGCCACCTTAGCATCAGGCATATCTTCTCCTAGATTCCTCAAATCATTTGCTACCACCATAACTCTGGAGAAGTTGTGAGACCCCGAAATTTTAATTTAATTTTCCGACACATTTAGGGTTTAATTCCGATTACTTTTCAGTACGTCGTCACTTTCGTCTAACGTTTTTACGTTTAGACACGTCGCCACTTGCGTGAAAGTATTTACGGAATATTTTCCGACACTTCACGTAATTTTTCGTACGACTTTTACGTTTGAATTTGATGTTTGGTTATTTGAAATGAATTTTCGAAAATGGTTTTGGTTTTGAAATTATTTTGGGATTGGGATCGAATCGTGGCCGTTGATTCGATCGACGAATCGTGGCCACTCGTTTTTCTTTAAATACCCTATCTCTTTCCCTCTTTTCCCCACCACTCCTTTATCCTTCCTTTTTCTCCTTCCTTTCCGCTTCGGTCTCCTTCCATTTCTTTCACTTTCTCTTTCTGTCTTTGTTCGAAAACAGAAAGTCCTCTCTCTCTCTACTGCTCTCGATCCAGCCAGCCACCTCCCTCCGCCCCAGCGTGCGTCAAGCCTCACCGCCGCCCTCATTGGCTTCGCACAGCCCCGGCGACCTTTCCTAGACCATCAGTGACGCCAGCGCCGCCCAGCCGAGGAGGAGAGTTCAAGAACACTGTGTAACCCAGATCGAGGCTCATCAGCACTTTTGGAGAGCTAGGACACTCCCAGGCGCCACCAGGAGCCGCCCAGGAGCAAGGAGGAGGAAGGAGAGGACCAGCGGAGCTCCGCCGAAGGTGTTTCGCCGGAGAAACAGTGGAGGAGACTTCTAGGTATAAAACTCGATCTTTTCCTTCGATTGTGGTGTTGTTGGTTAGCCTAGGATGTTTAAAAGGTGTTAGGACAGGCCTAGAGGCTCGGTTTGGCCGGAAAAACCTTGAAATCCGGCGAGGAAACCGGTCGGGAACCGGCACGGTAAAAACCCTGGTTTTTACCGTGTCAGTTTACTTTTACTATTTACCCAGGGGCAGAGTTACCAATTTGCCCCTGACTGTTTGAGTTAATTACAGTTACAGTTTTTACTATTTACAGTTACTGTTTTACTGTTTACTTTTACAGTTTTACTGTTACAGTTTTACTGTTACAGTTTTACTTTTACTGTTTACTTTGACCGGTTGACTATTTGACTTTGACTTTTTGACTTTGACCGGTTGACTTTTTGACTTTGACCGTTGACTTTACTGTTGACCGTTGACTTTTACTATTCCAAAGTTGACTTTTAACTTATGCCGTAGAACACCTATTTTACGTTTTCGAACACTACGGTTAAACGTTTTAAAGACTTTTAGCTTGTAAACGTGGCAAAAACGACGTAAGTACTGAATAAGAAATAATTCCGACTTCTCGCCGGTTCGAGAATCGGAGTGTCAAACAAGTCAAACCCTAGTGTCAGAAAGATAGACAAAGGATGTTTATCAAGTCTTAGTCGTAGATAGTAGACCTCGAATTACTTATACCTGACTATCACTGTTGTCTCACCCACAGACTCAGGAGCTCGTCTACGCAGGCTTCATGAGGACCAGGAGTTGGAGCGCAGCCAGCTGTACCATCATACCAGGTAGGGGGAGCACGCCCAATGGGTGAGCCGAAACCCTCTTGGGTCGGCGGCTCTTTTACTTTTTACGTATTAAATAATGATGCATTGTTTTAAGCTTGACCACATGCTTCTTATAGCACTTGGTGTGTGTGTGTGTGTGTGTGTGTGAGTTTTGGATCGAAAAGTAGTACCGTCGTCCTGATTTCCGGTGCTTGGCCTGAGAGCGACGGGACCTAGTATTCTAGCACTCCTACGGTGTCGATGACCGTTAACCTCCGGAGGGGCTATGCCCTGTTTATTTTATTCATTTATCCCACTTACGCTCGTCTCGTACAGAGTAAAACGTGACGTAAGTGTGGCCTGCTATTTGTTGGGCGTTAGCTGGAAATGGACGCTCTCGCTATTCTGCGCACTCGGGCGCTTAGATAGTTGGCCCCGGTTTGCAGTGAAGACAAACCCGGGATTCGGCCGCTCAGATCCAGAGAGTTCTTTCATATGTGGTCACATGTTTTACCGAGCTTTGTGTGCGTGCCGTGCTTTTACATTTCCACATGCTCTTTCGTACTTACGAGTACCTATATATATAAGAAATGTTTTCTCATGGGTTTTAAACCCCGACTTGGATGACTTTGGCCCCATTTGGGTTAGCGAGGACGAGTTGCTCACCTCTACATCTTTTCAGGTCTACAGCACCCGTCACTAGAGGAGCTGGACTAGATCGCGGAGCGTCGGTTATCGTGCACTTCACTTTTCGAGGACTCCCATTCTGGTGTGGTTTCCATGTTTCTTGATTTCCGTATCTTTGTTGTTGTTATCTGTTGGATACTCTGAGACATTATTCGGGCCCAGTGTTTCGAGACTTTTTCATGTATTATTTCTGTCTCGGGTATTTTTCTAGTATCTTCCGCTTGTAAAACATTTGTATGCTACTCTAATCATTTGTCATTCAGTATTTGACATTCATATTATCATTCATGTGTTGTATGTTTCATTCATAGCCTTGTGGTTTCGGTCCGGTGGGTCATCAATACATCGAAAGACGTATTGATTACTCGCTAGATCGGGATTACGGCGGTTACCGTCGTGTTCCGGGACCGAGAATAGTCCCCGGGATGCGACAGAAGTAATCACTCACATTTTCTCCATTCTTCATCTCCAGTACCTCAAAATCTCTACGCAGTCTATTCAGGTGGGAATTCTTCACTCTCTCGTTCCCTTGGTATTTGGCTTGCATAGAGTCCCACAACTCTTTTGAGGTATTTTTCTGGAGAATTGTCTTGAGAATGGACTTCTCAATCGATGCAAACAGGTAGTTCTTCACTTTCAGGTCCTTCAGCCTCAATTCTGCCAGCTCCTCTCTTTGTGGTCCATTCAGGACTGTTCCTCTTGTAGGTTCCTGAAAGCCATCAGCTACTAGTGACCACCACTTCTTTGATCTGAGCAGATTTTCCATCAACATCGTCTAATGTTCATAATCTCCATCGAACTTGGGAATGCTGATCATGTTGTCTCTGTCACTCGCCATCTTCTTCTTCTCACACTCAATCTTCCTCACTAACACTTGTGTTTATCACTCACTCACTCCAAATCAGGCCCCTGTGATGGGGCTCTGATACCACTTGTTGAAACCCGAAGACAAATATATGAAAAACACACAGAAATGGTAGCTCAATGCTTGAGTTTTCATTGAACTAAAATGATGGCTTTTATAACAAGCCTTTTACAACTGAAAATCCATAAATGCAGCCATGATTTCGTCTCCTACTTTCATACTAATCTAACAACTTTGAATGAATCAACACAAAGGAATAGCTAACTCTAACTGAAAAGATAAATCCTAAGCCCTAGTTAGTAAGACATTTATTAACAGAAAAGTAAATGCAGTAAATTGAACCGGTCTTGTCGCCAAATTTGAATTCTTCGGCTAGTTTTATTCGTCAGTTTTATTCCCAACAGTAACGACCTAGACCTGCGCTCTACCCACTACCTCAAACGCAACCTGCCATGGCCTGCCTCGTTGCAAACTAAGCACGTCGACGAATCGGATCAGACGCAACTCTGCTCGGCTAGCCCAGCGCGCATGACAACCTTCCGGCCTCGATCGAATGACAGCAAACCTGCTGCCAAGAGCACTCACAAAACCCGGAACCCCGACACCTCAACGAACCCAGATCAGACACCGCCGCAGACCTCCCTATCCAAGTTTCCGGCCACACCCTGAGGAGCCCAGATCTACACGCCTCCGAGCTCAGCAACCCCGACCTCGTGCAGGCTCAAAGCCCAGCGTCGGCGCTTCCCAGCCTAGCGTCATGTCGTCGCAGCTCACCGGCGATCCTGCTCCGATCTGATCGCGCAACACTACTCTGACGTTGTCGTTATGATCTGACCCACGCCGGGGCAAAATGAACGACCCCGCTAGCTCTCAAGCACCGTCCGACCACTCTCCAGTGACAGAGACCAGATCGGTCTCCACAGCCCAGAAGTATGCCTCTGCCCGACGCTGACGACGAGGATTCTTCCTCGACCCGGATCCGACCCATAAAAGAAAGGGATTTTGACCTTTCGGGTAAATCAGTAAATTACAAAGTTAATTTCACAAAATTACTCTATACTGAATTTATAATTAACTGTTTACTATCTACAGATTTACTAGTTTATGAAATTAAATAGTAAAACATAAAAGTAATTACTGTTCAATTTTTGTATTTTACAATAACATTATTTATTAGTTATTATAAATGGTGAAATATAATAAGTATATGTAATTATATGTCACTAATCATATAAATCTTTATTGGGTTTTGCATGCGACATACCCATGGAGTTTACTGAGGTGGCAACTTGATCAAAATGTTAACAACCGTTTCATACGCAGTTTATTTGGCAAACTAACGAGTATGTTTTTAAATTAAAATTGTTACTTTTGTGAAATTTTGCTTATGATATTATGCATATTACATGAGGAAATTAATTTTACGAATATTATCACATAATATTATATGCTATGCGTATATGATTTCATTAAATAGTTATCTTCATTAGCATATCATATAAACTGTGTTGCTATAGTAAATTTATAGCATCAAAATGACAAAGTTGTGAAAAAACATTTTCACAAAGCATCGAAAAAGTATGTGACCACTATGAATCTTGGTTCTCATATCTAATACATATATTTTGGAATATTTACGTGGATGGACTGCGTAGAAAGAAATAATAATGAAATTTCATATGCTTATAAGCAATGCAAATGATTAAACCGAAATTTTCATTGTGATCACGAAAATTCACAATCAAAAAGACGATTCTGCATCTTGGTTACAATTATCGTGGATGTCTATTTAGACTGCGAATTTAATACATCTTCTCATTGCTCTATTTTTACAGATGGTTAAAGCATTAGCCTGATTATGACATAATGAACGCTAAAGAATTTGAGTATTAGTCCCCCCACTTATTGAGCCAAGCAATGCTCAAAACATTAATATTTATAAGACGTCACATTTATCCTAGATTGTGCTAGGAGTATTTATAATTGATCACTTGAACAATGAACGTTGTTTTTCTTGTGATATATTGAGAAAATGCAGTACAATGTTTATCTCAAAGTATAATAGTTAAGTAGAAAGAAATCTACTTGCTCAAGTATGAATCAATCAATGCCTTCAACTGAAGAAAAAAATGACGTTGCGTTGGATATGTATGATTTTGTGAAAAACATATCACAAATAATTGCATGATATGAAAGACCCTATTAATCTTACTTACTTCAGCATTTATGCTTCAAATTAGTATATGCTGAAATATGATTAATAAATCAGCAATATGCAAATAGTTGAGTAGCATAATTTAGAGATTATACAATGACAATGTAAGGACAAAGAATTGTTCCAAAAACAACTTATGCAAAATAACTAATGGTGAAAACAAACCCAAAGCAAAGGGTAACTGTCATGTGTAAGAGGGTCTATGGACATGACATAAGCAGCAACGTACAATGCTATAAATAAACTAATCTTTATATATTATCAGCCAGCAAATGAATTAGTTACGACTTGCAAGAAGTGCAAAGAATCATAGAAGCATGAGATATTGAAAAAGTATATTCAACATCAGGATTGTAAAAGAATTATCAATCCCCATAAGCTTACCAATGTGAGAAATAGAAATGATGCGAGAAAGTTTCATACTTCAGTTAAATATGCTCTGAGCTTTTTCAATATATTCTTGTTTAATTAGACTGTTGTTCGGTCTTAAAGTTCATATATATAATGCTTACTGAATTAGATGACCTTGATTGAATTATCGTTGGCTTGTTAAATTTTGAATTATATTATGAAGCATTAATTTTATTCGATTTTATCTATGGTTCGAAATAGCACTATAAAAATGCAAAGCAATGCATACAACCAATAAAAGAAATGTTATAAAATGATAAGCATATCATTACCTAAATCGATATACTCTAAAGGATAAGAGTTATATTTTTCAAATACTCTCATATACTTTAAGGAACGTATAGAGGAGAACCTAGTGCTTAATTTATAATACCATTGTGACTACGATGATGATACAAACGCATCAAATAAAATGACGATGGACCTACCCGATCATTCTTGTTAAAATGGCATCATAGTCAAAGTCACATAAACTCTATATGCACCAAGAGATAATCGAACCTTGTTAAAGTTTAAGAGACATTAGTGCCAACGCTTTCATATGCAAACCCACTGTACAACATGATTATTGTGGACTCATCACTTTAGAAATACGGACCATTAAAGTAATTATGGTTCTAAGGGACGTTTTGACACTGGTCACATGTCGAATAAATGTCCACAAGAAATACCGCAAAACTCTTAGCAACATTATAAGTTTCAGGGCTCACCACCCTAATGATAAAGTCTATAAGAATTGACAACACTAAGAGTTAGCATCACAAAGACTTGATGATTATTGCATAAGAATCAATGAATAGCATCTTGAACCCTATAAACATATACAAAATGGCTTCGTATATGCCATCATGTATAGGTATTGGTTATGTGCACCAACCTTTATACATTTATTTGGGGTTATGCAATATTGTACGTAGTCTTACTTATTCTCTCTAAGACCTATTGCTAGCCAACCATTCACTACGTACCAGTTGGTAACTGGACATACGTCTGAGATTTATGCATAATTGGTTGTGCAACATATGTGCCTATTGCGCTTCCACAACACATCAAAAATGGGATCTTAGAAACGGATATGTATTTTTGTTGGATATGCACCTCCAACCACCGCCATTTGGAACCCTTATAGGAGATCTCACCACTCGATTTGTGAATTGTCACTTTGATGAGACAGCCTTCCTGTCGTTAGGGGGAGATAAGAAAAATGATTTTATAAGGGAACGACATGAATTGTCGTGATTACCCACTCTGTCTCATCCTAATCCCCAGATAATTCATATCTAAAAACATAACAGTTTCGATGCCTGATGCGTTTAATGATAACGCCAAAGTGGCGAGATCATACATACTAGCTGCAAAAGCCTACAAGGTAAAAAGTCTCAAATAAAGGGCACGTTAACATAGATTAAGGCGAGGCAACCACACTTAATGGAGGTGTGGTAGAGGTTGTGGCTCCCTAAGGGAATAGGGGAGACCACATGGTTCGATCAATACTTGACTAAAGGAATTGGGCGAGTAAGGCACAACGTCATCACTGTAAAGATTCTCTCTTATGAGATTGTCTCTGATTACAATTATGCCCATGAATCAATAAGGGAGGACGCTCCGATGTTTTAAAATGATTCCAGAGACAAAATCTCATGGATTACGAGAGTACATACACATTGATGATGCATACTTTTGCTCAAGGAATCATAGAGCACGAAAAGATCGAACGAAGCTCTGTTGAAACATGTCAATAAAGAGCATATTGGCCTACATAAATGCAATCCAAAAAGAGCAGATTCTGAGACAAGTATTTGGTTTGGTAGTGCTAACCTTACCAAGTATAAAGCTTGTAGGACATAAACAACTCTTTGTTAAAAAACGTAATGAGAAGAAGGAAACCCTAAAGGGCAAGGTTCGCCTTGTGACGCCAAGGTTTCTCGTAAAGCTCTAGATTGACTAAAAGGGGACATCTTCCCTAGTAATAGAAATGCAGCTCTTAGATGTGGTTACATATCTCCATGGTGATCTTGATTGGGAGATATATCAAAAAGTGTCTGATGGCCTAAACGATCCAACTCAAGTAACTCTAAACCACAGAGAGCGTTTGCAATTAGAATGATAACGCCAAAGTGACGAGATCATACATACTAGCTGCAAAAGTCTGCAAGTTAAAAAGTCCCCAATAAAGGGCACATTGACATAGATTAAGGCGACGCAACCACATTTAATGGAGGTGTGGTAGAGGTTGTGGCTCCCTAAGGGAATAGGGGGAGACCACATGGTTCGATCAATACTTGACTAAAGGAATTGGGCGAGTAAGGCACAACGTCATCACTGTAAAGATTCTCTCTTATGAGATTGTCTCTGATTACAATTATGCCCATGAATCAATAAGGGAGGACTCTCCGATGTTTTAAAATGATTCCAGAGACAAAATCTCATGGACTACGAGAGTACCTACACATTGATGATGCATACTTTTGCTCAAGGAATCATAGAGCACGAAAAGATCGAACCAAGCTCTGTTGAAACATGTCAACAAAGAGCATATTGGCCTACATAAATGCAATCCAAAAAAAGCTAGATTCTCTAATAAAGAGACAAGTATTTGGTTTGGTAGTGCTAACCTTACCAAGTATAAAGCTTGTAGGACATAAACAACTCTTTGTTAAAAAATGTAATGAGAAGAAGGAAACCCTAAAGGACAAGGTTCGCCTTGTGACGCCAAGGTTTCTCGTAAAGCTCTAGATTGACTAAAAGGGGACATCTTCCCTAGTAATTGAAATGCAGCTCTTAGATGTGGTTACATATCTCCATGGTGATCTTGATTGAGAGATATATCAAAAAGCGTCTGATGGCCTTAAACGATCCAACTCAAGTAACTCTAAACCACGGAGAGCGTTTGCAATTAGAATTGAAACTCTCACTTTATAGAAGTGACTATTTGGTTGGGAAGGGATGCAAGATGGTGAACTATGCACATGCGTACTCATAAAGTAAACAAGTTCTAGATTTACAATCTATATTAATGATAAATATGGCAGGTAATCTTGATGAAATAAACAAAACCTTAAGATACATGAAATCCGAATTGAAATGAATAATCATGGGAAACTCAGTTAACAACGAGTTTGTGGAATACTAATCCACCAATCTGCATGTGTCCAAAAGATTCTCAAGCAATTTACGTGGACGAATTGCATACTGTTAGCACTCTCAATGATCGGTCAATGTTTGGATGTAAAGAAAGATCTATTTCGTCAAAGATGATGAAGAAGGGTTGAGAATTGAAAATCCCTCTCTATAGTGCGCAATATTGTATTTAACCCGAAGAACCCCGACTAGATACAACATTTTTAAAGAACTTGTAGCTGGACTTAGCTTAGCGCCAACGCAGTGTCATTGGAAGGTATACATAATGTGTCATGATACCTGAATGGAACTATTGGCTTGGGTTCATTTTATTCCTATAGAAAAACGAAAGGGAATGCATATGGAACTGCAATACTCTACACCAATATATCAAATAATGTTTTGGTTGGTTTTGCTGATGTTAGGTACCTCTCTGACCCACATAGAGGACGTTCCCAAACCGGTCATGTATTCACTATTGGAAACACGGCAATATCTTGGAGATCAACCAAGAAAACCTAGTGGCTACCTCATCAAACCACTCTGAGATCATTATCATCGATGGGCGGTCCGTGGGTGAATATGGTTAAGATCCATCATTATACATATTCGAGGAACCAGTGGTTTATATTCTACCAATTAAAGAGCCCACATACATTTATTAAGATAATGTGGCATACAACAAACAGATGAAGCTACGCTATACCAAGGGTGATAACACAAAACACATATCGTCATAGTTCTTCTACAGTCAGCAACAACAGATCCTCCTCAATAATCAAATAAATTTCGAGGAGAATGTAGCAGATTTGTTTACAAAATCATTACCTAAAGCTACATTTGAAAAACATGTGAAAAGTATCGGAATGAGAAAACTTTCCGAGCTCCCTTGAATTGATGTAAAGATCAGGGGAAGGGTGTAGACCTCAGTGGGAGTCTAGTATCATCACATCATCCTCAAAATACAATAGGTGTGTTGTGCTCTTTTTTCCTTTGACTAAGATTTATTTTGTCCCACTGGGTTTTGTTACTTGACAAGGTTTTTAATGAGGCAACACCTCATACACCGATTTAACTTTGACTTGGCACAAGGGGGAGTGTTAAAAGAAATACGTATTATGTGTCTTTGTCAAAGTAACTGACGAAGAGTTGATTATGTAATTAGCGATTAATAGATGTAATTACTCAATCAGTTATCAATTAGTCATTATTGTCATTATGATTATTGTAATTACCTTTGTAATATCACCTCTATATAAAGAGGATGTATAATGAAATGAGCAGACCAATCTTGATTCCTATTTTACTATTACAGTTTTGATATCTAATTGGGGTATTTTCATAAATTTAAAAATTTGGTGTAGATGACACCAAAATGAGACGTGGCTTTATAATATAGTATAGATATGTTTCTTTACATATAATTTGGGTCCGTAACTCCATATCTTTCATTCCTATTTCAAAAATATTTGCTCACCTAAACCTCTATCGAGGAATAAAAAACCCAAGTAGCAAACAATTTAAAAAGACAAAAAAAATTAGAACAGTAGTTGTTGAAGGGTATTTAAACCAAATATATTATTGGTATTTATGTTTATAGTAAAGAGCAATTAAAAATTGACACTTGCTAAAATATGACGAACTCATTCGTAGGACTCCCCATCAAGAAAGTGACTAAGTTTCGACTTCAAAACTAATATCTCAGGCTCATAAATGAATTAGTGTAGCTGAGATTTAGACATCCTTTAGATTATTTTCATAAGGCACGTTGTTGGCTAGTAGGAAACCCAAGATCTTGATCTCCTAAGGCAAATGGTAGGGTCAAAACGAGTATAAGAAATAACTTCTATAATCATATAGTTTTTTATCAAGTAATTTTGTCTTCGATCAAGAAATGGTACATGATAGTAGGCTATAAAAACTATATATATTTGGAACCAAGAGAATTCTTCGATTTAATGGAGAAATGGAAAAGATCAACCAACTATTATATTTGGCCCTCTGAAAGACATAAAATTTTGATAAAATTTAGAAACCTCCTTTTCAAAGATAGGTGCATTTGGCTCATGAAATCTATGAAGTGGATCGATACTAGTTTATGACTATATTTTAGTTATATCAAAATCATTCTCATAAGTATGATCACTTTACCTCAAATAAAGGTGATGCATACTCAATTAGTTTTGTAACTTTGTGATAGTCAATATATTAGATAGACGGAGTATTCTTAATCCTAAAGAAATTTTGAGGCTATTTCTTTAATTCAAAACCCTTTTCAACTACTCCATATTTTTTATAAAATAAAGAAAATAGGAAGAGAAGACACAGAGAAAATTGTTGGGAGAGGACAAAAGTCTACTCATTCATTCTCATTAGCTTCTTTATATAGAGGTATTGTCACATCTCGGTCCTTAAATTATTTTACGGTTGGTTACTTTTATCTTTACCATTTTAAGTAACCGTTTCACCGTATAAAGACCATAGAGTTGACTTTTTCTAAAATTAAAATTTGAGAAAAAACTCTATATGAAAGTCGTAGAGGACGTTAATACGAGTTTGTGAACATGTGGCACGCTCAAATCGGAGTTCGTATGAGAAAGTTATGCATAAAAAGGTAAAGTTACTATGCGGTAAAATGCTATATATAGGGGTTTTACCGAAGGTGTATGGTAAAAAGTCAAAACATCAGTCGAAGTTACTGTTTCACCCCTCCCGAGCCAGTCGCCAGCACTGAACTTCTCCTCCGCTTAGCGCCGCCGTCACGCCGAGTTAGACGACAAGCTTGGTGTCATTTTGAAGCTTGATCATCCACATATAAGTATAGACAGGTTGTCTGAGCTAACTAGCTGTCATTTGGAAGAAATCAGGCCACAAAGTGGCGATTGTGCAGCAGAGATTTTGCCGGATTTCTCCCTTCTCAGGCCACTACTTGGTGAGTTCCTTATATGGTTTTGTTGGGCTTGATTAGTACGATATTCCCTTAAAATTTGGTAGCTCGATTCGGAGTGTGTGAGGAGAATCAATATTTGAAGTTTTTAGGGTTTGAAATTGGAAATTTTGTATTTTTGTTCTATTGACCTGTTTAGGCTTAGAATTAGCTTACGACTCCTTTTAAAAAGTTGTTCGAAATATTGAGACGAAGATGCTGTCAAATTTTGGTGACAATTGGTGTTTGACTGGAAGTTTCTGTCGGCGGTGAAGCTACAACTTTTTTGGCAGTTTTTCATGTAAATAAATTATATAAAATTAGAGGAGTTTATTGGTGTGAAAATTATAATTTTTGGAGGAGTTTTGGTTAGGTTTCAGAATTTTCATAGTTTAATAATTTTGGCGAGTAAGAATATATTAATTCGGCCATTGATTATTATTCGTTAAACTTTATGAAATATTTTTGGGACTCCTATGTTAACGTTGAAGGCTGATTAAGATGTTGTAAAAGTTGAGGAGTGAGATAAGTGAAAGGGATCTTTTTTTATATTAAGAGATATGTATTTTACCCCTAATTTAAAGTGTGATGTTAAACGTGGTTTTTGTGTCAGAATTTAAGGAGACCGTACTTGAGTGGTGATACGGTGTTCGTCAGGTTAAGGCCTAAGTTGTGAGTAGACCTTTGTTTTAAATTAATGCATGCAATGGTTTTATCCTAGAGAATTTAAATGATGGAATTAATTTCCTTTTTATGAATTAATTTCCACGAAATTATTTTCAAAAGAATTTGGCCATATTTTATTGGGAAACCTCATTATTTTGGAAGTTTTTGAAAATGAGATTTTCGACGAATTTCGTATTAAAATTGTATATAGCCATATCATGTTATAACTTTTCTCGTGGATGAAGGGATCATCGTTTCTAAGTTTTTCGATCCTTCTTAGGAAAGCGTTAGAATACACATGGTGTACGGATTCAAATTTACCGACCACCAACATATGTTGGTCATAATGACCAACCAATCAGAGAAAGAGTGGAGAGAGAAAATAAAGAAAGAGTGAGTTTTGAAAAATTATAACTAACATGACAACATTTAATTAGTTAGTTATTATAACCAATATATGTTTAAATTTGAATATGTGACCCTACACACGTGGTAACATCTCATTCGTGAATATAGG
The DNA here is from genome assembly GCA_951800085.1 of Comarum palustre. Taxonomy (NCBI): domain Eukaryota; kingdom Viridiplantae; phylum Streptophyta; class Magnoliopsida; order Rosales; family Rosaceae; genus Comarum; species Comarum palustre. The sequence goes on along the minus strand of OX637582.1, from coordinate 8,656,889 downwards.
CTTAGGCACAACATTAGAATTTTTAAGTTAACGGCAAAACCTAACAATTTGTCAACGTCTGGGTAAAGATGAAAGAGGTTTTTGTGCAAATCAGCCATGTCTTCGCCAATCGCCACCGACGCAATCACCATCGACATCCGACAAGTACTCATCATTATGACCCAGCATCACCTCCTCGTGGTGTGTCAATGGATCCATCGCGCAGTACGATAAAAGGCAGTGGTCTATCCAGACCTTATGAGCGTCGAAAAGGGCGTTGTCAGACTTGTCGCGCCAGCCGACGTGGGTAGGGAGGAGGCCACGTTGGTGTTGTCGGCGGACTTGGAGTGGTGGACGTGGATGATGACATTGGAGACGTACTATAGGGTGATGCAACCTCCGTCGGTGACGTAGACGGAGTGGCCGCGACCGTCGATGGTGTTGAAGGAGTTCACGATGAGCTCGACTTTGAGCTTGGTGGTCATGTCGGCTGAGAAGATGATTCAAAACGGCTCAGTTTGGATGACGGCGTGACAGAGAGGGTTGCGGTCGGAGGAGTCTATGACGGTGTAGATCTAGCAGAGACGAGATTAAATGAACAATCCATCTCATTATTACTCACTTCTTCATTTAGATCAAAACCACATAGACCCTTTTCTGAGTTAACATATGTTTCTTGAGCCGTTTCAGTCATTTGAGATGACTCCATGTCATGAATGGAATGTTCCGACTCAACTACATCCTTCTCAAGATTTGCCTCTACAGAATGAACTTGTTCAACTAGCACATTCTTTGGTGCAACTTCAGTGAGCTTGCTTTTCATTTATTAAGTCTGGGCTACCAGGTTGTCTGAGTCCACCTCCTAACAATTTCCCAGAAGATGAACTGCAGTATGGTTCTCTGTAATCTACCACTTTTCTTTCTACTTCTTGGGCAACCTGTCGAGCAATTTCAAGAGCATCAACCATCCCATACTTAACATCGATATTAGACCTCTTTTCAAATATATTGCTAGGAAAAACACTAGCAACAATCAATTCGTCGCCTTCATCACTCTCGGCCTAGTTGGTGGAGGAGCAACGCCAGCAGTCGGCCCACTAAGCTGAAAATGTGCACAACCCAGATCTGACAAAGGGTTGATCGGTCAAATTCTCTATTATAGCCCTCAAATCCTCAATATAGCAGTAATAACCATAAAAACAGATATTCTGTTAACTATTATGGTCTGTTATACTGTACAACATATGTACTGCAGATTTTGCCTCAATGTTAAACCTGGTTCCTGGTTCAAACCTTCATGTGGTCGACAGGGCAATCCTCTATCGCTCTTTTATGTGAATGGCGTATTACGTATATGCTAATCAAAGCAACATCAAGTGAGCTTATTCATCTTGTCAGATTTGGTCTCGATATGCTCCTTATAAGCCACTTATTTTTTGCAATCAATTCACTGCACTCTTTTTTTCAAAGATACTCTAGACATCTGCTTACAACTATCTGATATGCTGCACACTTTCTCTTCTACATCCGGGCAACGCATCAACAACGAGAAGTCCTCTATGTATTTCACCCCAATATCCCCATTGATAGTGCATCTCATCAGCTTGGTGTTGTGCGTGAAGGTCACACATGATTACTAATTTTGATGAAATTTTACATAAGTGATTTGCTTATATAGAACTACATATTGAACGGTGGAGATATGATTTTGTGTTTAAAAAGTTGGTGTAAACCCCGATCCCTCATATATGTTAAAAAAAGATATCGATCCATCATTGGAAAAAAACTGTAAATTGCAGTTTTGAGTACCTTAATGATCACCAATTTTGATAAAATTTTGCATAAGTGATCTACTGATAAAGAATTACATATTGAACGGTGGAGATATAATTTTGTGATCAAACAGTTGGTATAAATCTCGATCCCTCGTATATGTCAAAAAAATAGATCCCTCATTGAAATGGTCATTCCACTAAGAAATCTTTATTTTTAGTTTATTTATAAGGATAGATATTCGATAAACTTTTTCCTCAATAGAGATCCCTCAATATATATATATATATATATATATATATATATATATATTCTATTTTGGACATAAACACTACTTCTAAATCAATTCTTTTTAAGGCAAATAAATGATTTTTATAAAAGGTGTACTCTGGTTGGGGCAGTCATTACTTCCGTTATCAGCTTCAGATAGACAAAAAATTATGAGAAACTCACGATAGCACATAGTTTTTTTCCTTTTAGTCTGAATAGTACATAGGTTTTTTCTCCAACAATATGATGTAGTTATTGATAAATCACTTCACACAAATTATAAGTAATATAGCGTTTGGGTATTCCTATCATCAGTCTCGCTCACCTGCGGGACATAAATAATGGGACAGAAAGGGATGAATTCAGCATGACCGTCAGATCTTAAATGAAATGATCAAATAGATAGAAAACCAAACCTGTAGAACCCCAATTACAATAAGCCAACACCCGATCTCTTCTCTCTACTCTGACAAAGACGACTGTCAAAGCATGTTTCAGTCTCTTAACTTTCCTCCTCTCTCTTCTCAAATCTCAATTTCCTCTGCAATCCCTTCGAGCTCCCCCATATCATTATGGAATATTGATTCATCCATTGATTCATCCCCATCATCATTGAGACCGATCTTTATCGTTGAAGCCATGAAGGTATGATTCATAGATTTTGTTCCTATTTGTTCTCCCCCTCCCTCTCGATTCTGGTTTTTTTTCCTTCTTTTTGTTCTTCGACTTGGTCTTTATCGTTGACGGTATGATTCACTTGTTGTTCAATTTTGAAACCCAGAATTGGACAAAAAACATACCACGATTTGAATCCTTATTTCTTCTCAATTTTGATTGAGCTGGTATATGCGTTATGGTCGTTTGGGGGTTTGAAAATGTTTATATGTTTAATTGTTGGTATATATATAGTTGATCAAAAGATCTATAGAGGGTCATGCTGAATTCGTCCTTTTCTGTCCTATTATTTGTGTCCCGCAGGTGAGCGGGACTGTTCCTATCATAAGGTTTTTATATTTTCGCTTGCATTTTTTTCTTTTGTAGAGGTTTAATTTTTGTATGCCGTGGTAGAAATCAAATCGTGGCTCTGAAACTGACTGCAACGGCAATTCCTCCACATCTCTGGCAAGTGTATTCCGATGACCACCATCACGTCGGGTGTACAAAATTGCTCATCATGCATCGTCACCTCCTCTTACTAATAAGCTACTAGGGATCGATGATAGTATTGATTATAATCAAGAGAAAACTTTTGCAAGCCAAAGATGTATTGTCAAATAACTTAAATTAATCCAACAATAAATGGTTGTTTACACTTGACATGCAGAACAAATAAATGAATGTATGAATATCACAAACATGATCTCTTACATGGAAAATGGCAAGCCCAACAGTAATACACAACAGTGACCACACACATATATAGTTCAGGAAACATTAAGAAAATGTTTGAAACAATGTAACATTGTAACCGAAGAAAAAATCACCAAACCCCAAACAATAGATAGAAAAATATTCATTGAACCCACCAAGCAGATGCTTGGCCTCAAAGTTCTGTAGAACAATAGGTCCTCTTCAAATTCTTGAACCTGTTGAACTCCAACACCGGCGAGCACGAAACTCTCAATGTCCTATGCCTGGACTTCCATGCTCCCACCTTGTACCTTATCCTTGCCTTGAGCCAAACATCCAGTTGAACCTTGCCGGTAGCTTTCTCGAGCAAGAAATCCTTGGAGACAAAGCCAGGAAGCACAGTGGATTTAGCTACAAACTCCACGTTGTACCGGGTCACATTTCGACGGCGCTGGTAAAATGGCTCGACAGCAGAAAATGCCAGTGTCTGGTCATTGTAATTGACTGTAGCCTCGATGGAATCATAGTAAAACGAGACTCTCTTGTTGGGGTTGTAAGACCTTACTGTGAAATCAAAGGTAGCAGAGAGGTGGTCATTGGTTAAGTTGTAGTCCTTGATTGAACTGTTTTCGATGGTATAAACAAGGCGTTTAGGCTTGACTACTAGCCAAGTAATGAGCACAGCAAGACCTAGAAGAACAACAATGGCTAGCAAGATGATACCAATCAATCGAAGCGGGTTTGGAGCTGGTCTTGTGGGTGCTTGTGAGGATTGACGTGGAGTAGGCATTGTAAAGAGCTAAAGGGTTTTTTTGTAGCTGGATTTCTGCTTAATCTGAGAGCTAATCTGTGGGTTAAGACCTGCAAGCTACACATGTTCAAGTGAACTAATATAAGGAAATGTTTGGGGCCTAACCATATTCTTTAACCTGCTTTCCTTCTTTGGGATCAAGACACTTTTTCTCTTTCGATTTCTTGGATGAAACTCAAGACATCTAGTTAATAAGTTAAGGGACTGAGATTCTCATTGGTTCTTTTCTTCAGTTCTGGATTATGTGAGTTTATGATTGTGACAGTTGGAAGTAGAATCTTAGGGCTCCCAAGACATTGGCTTTGGATATATTTGGCTTCTGATGATGCATATAATCACTAATTCAGAATTAACCACATACCATTGAACCAAAGAAAAGAATATTTATTCCATATATAGTTGTAATAATCGGAGAGCATCTTTCATATCATTTGCTTCCGGCGGGTGTCTAATTTGCTGAACTAATTTTATGTTCATGTCCCTTGCTTTGCCTCCAAGGTATGCCAGTGCTAGTACTAAAACCACTCCTGTAGGTTTCTCCCCTTATAATATATGAACCTAGCTCTTACATTTTATGAATAAGAGAATCAACTTCATCTTGCTAGTTGCTGATTAATACTAATGAGATAGTATAGCTTATGTAAAGTAACATATACCAAGAATAAAGACATGCAATGTAGGCCTGGTGTTCTTGCGTTCTTTGGGAGGCATGAGGCATCCTTGGATAATTAAAAGAACGTCTTCGTTTTACTCATCATTGTCTCTTAAACCTTAGTGAAGAGTAAATAGTCAACAAGAAAAAATGTTCAACGAATACGATATGAAGTAGAGACGAGGACTTGCAAATGAAGACTTAGCTAGGTGTGATAACTTTCAAGTCAATGGCTGGATGACTTGTAAGGTTCGAAAAGAATTGTTCAATCCGACTGTAACACACTCGAGATATTAATGTTCAGATCGGTATGCAAGTTTACCATAAAGTTCTCTTGAAACTAAAGAAAAATTGGTCAGCCTAAAACCCAAAGTTCTCTTTATTTTTATTGTACGATGACATACTAGAATAGTCTTCTGTCAATGAAAGTGGTCTTAGGTCACATCCACTACATATTGACGAAATGGTTATAATGAAGTAGTAAGCACATCCACTACCTATTGACAAGGGTTCGAGTCACCATGAGATAGGAGTGAAATTCTTTGATCCACTTTTAAAAAAGAAAAAGAAAAAAAAGTGGTCTTGGGGCTGCGCAGCGAAATGGAAATGTTGACATTATCTTACCTGGTTCAACGGGATTGAGTTGAGAATTCTAGTCCAAAGGCAATATATAGATGTGTTTGATTCCTACATTCATGTCCAACGTTTGAGTTGAGGTCTGAGGATGAACCTTCCTAGCTAACCTCAACGGATCGCTCAGTATGAGCTCTTTATTCTCGTCTACTTCTAACTACGGTCTAGTGTTGACACTTGAATACTCCATATGAATCATGCACTTTGCAAACACTTTCACTATTGCAGAGACTGAATGAACCTTTGCATCCACAGAAAGCTTCGAGTGCGGATGTCTGGATTTGTTTTATCATACATGTTCAAATACGCTCTATTGCATTTGCCTGAATCAGGGATTTGGAACCTACTATCATCTATACCCTACTTTTGTTACTTAACCATAAACCCAAGTTCGTGTAATGGTTCAAACTTATCATCTAAAACCCTTGGCAAACCTGAAGATTAGCTCTCCCTGGAAACATATCCAAATTTCAAGGTGCTTTTGTTCCTAAAGGTTCATCACATTACTGAGGAGTCTGAGGCAAACTAATCCCTTCATGCAACCGAAAGAAAGAGAGAGAAGGGAGGGAACATGACGTTAAAGATACGACCTAAGATAGTGTAATAAGAACGTCCAGTTTTAGTGTCAAGGTAAGCTCGTTGAAACTTGAAAGGCGTAAAGCCCAAGTAGAATCACAAACTCCCAGAACACAAGGGGAAAAGGTATGGCTATTTTTTCCAACTACTTGCTGAACGTTAACACCTCAACAGCAATGATTTACTTTGTCCATGTGAGAATATGTACAAGAGAATACTGTCACTTCCTCTTCAATGTCCAACAATTGAATAAGTCGCTTGTTAAATCTCATGATATAAGGTAAACAGCGAATAAGCTCTCAAGTAGAATCCAAGATCTCTATGAGCAGAGCTTTCAAACATCAGAGACCACCGAATACTAACTGCAATATATCGCAGTGTTCTCTTACTCATGCTTCAAATAGGAACAATTCACAGCACAGATTTCTACAGTTGTTTCATTGACCTTATTGGCAATTCAACACTATTCTTCAGACATAATATTAGTTCAAGCATGTTGAAATCCGTTCACTAGCCAAGGCTACTCGATATAAGAAACCACATAATATTAAATCATCAGTCTCTGCAGGTAAACGCCAAACAAATTCAGACTGATGTTGAACATTGCCAAAACTCCTCTACCAAGCAGAATAAAGAAGAGGGCAGCAACAGCCACAAGACCAAGTCAAAATGAGAATCTAATAACCCATCGCAAAACACAGAATCAAAACCTAAACACTGGAAGTTTTCATTAAACTACTTGTTTCAACTTTTGGCCTTGGGTTTATTTTTTCTTTTTGGCCTGATATCTTTGGGGTTCAATCAGAGCTCGTCTAATCATCATCTACTAAATCTTCTCCCTAGCAAGGCATCTCTGTGTACAAAGCCTTTCCTCCTCATTCTCGGTCACCTTTAACGGAAGACACAGGAAAACAAATACGTAGAAAAGACATTCCCATAAGAAAAAGGCCAAAGCCAACTGCAAGAAACCGTGGAAGTCCACCACAACTACCAAACACAGCACAATCGCAACCAAAAAGGACAGAAACCAGAGCCCCATAGCATCTTTTAGTAAAGATGTAAACTTCTAGCAACCAAGAAAACAAGAATCTACAAAACTGAACCAAATAAGAAAATATTTTCAAATCTGTCATATAATTATAAACTTCCAAGAAAATGGTAAATCCAAAGCAAGCTTTACCATAAGCATTCCAAATTCTGTTCATTTTCCCTGAATGTCAATGACACCCAACCTAGAAGTGAACACCCAAAAATACAGATACATGTAAATAAACTAGCAGGTCCTTCATTCTGACAAAAAATTTTAAACTTAATAATCATATTATTCAAGAATCAAACATGCACAACAATCCGAGATTAAAAACCAAAACCAAATGCCAATGTTTTAACTCTTAAGAAGCCCAAATACTCATAATCTCTACTGCAAGACCTCAATTTCCAATCCACAAGAACTCTAATCCTACAGCATTAAGATCATCATAAAAAGTAATCAAACAAAACAAGAAAAATGCACCGTTTTGGTACCAGGAGGAATTGAGAATTCCCTTGGAGGTTTTAAGGGTAAAGCTAAGACCTATGATAGTGTAATGACTAATGAGAACCAAATTTTGTGGGTATGCGCTTGGAGGAGTTAACGGTAAAGCTAAGACCTATGGTAGTGTAATGACTAATGAGAATATCCAAATTATTGTGGTTTAGCGCCCTAGGATCTCTTATGGTCTTTACTGGTACTTTATACGATTTAAGCAAAGCTATAGGATAGATGAACTTGGAGAACATAAACATAGCACACACCAATTTTTATAGTGGTTCAGCTAAAACCTGGCTTACGTCCACTTACGTAATCTCTTTGAGAGATCACTAGCACTATGGAGAATAACTTGATTACAAGTACTTATTGAAATCCCTATGCTAATCCCTAACTCCCTGCTAGATCTCTCTATCACCCTTGGCTTCCGGTTTTCTGTGTAATTTGTCCTCACCTTAGAAAACCCCCTGCAGCTCCTATTTATATTGAATAAGAGTTACTGATACAACATGGTTTAGGATTCCTAAACCTAATAAACATAAGTCTATTACAAATCCTAATAGAATCTTGAAAGACAAACTTTCCTAGAACTTATAGAAAAGCTACAACGCTGTCCTTTTTCCATTATAGACTGGATTTACCTGCTGAATCCTAACTCTCAAATCATAACGAGCCAAAAACACAACAATCTCCACCTTGGTTAGTTGATACCAAATGATTGCTGCTCCCTTCAGGATATCTTGAATCTTCTTGAAGTAACCCTAAACAAACCTCCACGAACTTTCACCTTGGCAAGACTCTTCTTGCCTTAACGCACCTCAAGTGAGGAGGTGCTCCACCACAACTCAGCAAGTTATGACACTGAGCAAGTCCAAGCAATGCTTGAACTTCTCCATGACAATTGTCCTGGTCAAACAATCTGAAACATTCTCCCTCGAATTTTCTTCTTCAATTGTTATCTTCCCTGAGCTGATCCAATCTTCAATGCGATGATCACAAACATCAACATGCTTCATTCCTTGAAACACTTGATTCCTTGTCAAAATAAAGACAGAATTCTTCACCACAGCTTCTTGAATCCCAAACTCAGTCATTAACCCATTAAGCCATAACGCCTCTGCGGAAGCTTCTTTTAGCACCATGCAATTTTCTTTAGTGGTAGACAATATCTCAGCTGATTCCATAGTTGCTCTACAACGTCCTGAATCTTTAGCACAAGTAAATCCATTACCTGCTGCAGATCTTCCTTTGTCCAAGTTTCCTGCTAAATCTGAACTCTCATGACCAGCAATGCATGCATGATCTTGTTTTCTTTCAAACAAAAATTCCTGCTCCTTGGTGTCTTTCAAGTAATACAGAATCCACGCCACTGCTTTATAGTGTCATCTACCCAGATTCACCATATACTTTGACACAATACTCAATGCTTGAGCTAAACTTGGTCTTGTGCAGATTCTAGCCATAAGACATCCCACTACTCTTGCATATGACACTTGCATCATCTCATCTAACTCAGCCCTAGATGATCCATGCACACTCAATTGAAAGTGTGCTACTGGTGGAGTAGACACGGGGTCAGAAAACATCCATAATTTCCCCGCTTCTATGTCCCTCCTTATCTTCACTCCTAGGACCTGTTGTGCAGCCTCCAGACCCTTCATGTCAAATTCCCTCCTTAGTTGTGTCTTCAACTTTAGAATTCTAGACACATCCTGACCTATAGTTAACACGTCACCTGATAGTAAAACCATACTATCCTTGAACACATGATGATAAACGCATCTCTCTGCTGGTGAGATCTGATCATACTCAACCTTTTCTTTATGCGTATACTTAGCCAATACCCGAGCCTTGAATCTCATGGCTTCCTTATCATGCATTCCTTCCTTTTTTCTATAAACCCATTTACATCCCAACCTGATGTCTATCTTTGGGCTTAGGAACCGACTCCTAAACCAAGTCCTGTATGGACTTCTTTTGTTCTAACATAGCTCCCATCCAACTTTCACGTACATATCTTGCTATAGCTTCCTAATACGTGGTTGGATCTCCTGGACTGAAACATAGAGCATACTTGTCAAATGCTATGCTACTCAGGAACTCCTGCTTAAGTGACTAGCGAACTGAGTCGTAAGTTCGCAGTGCTAAGTGCTCCACTTGAGCTAGTATTAATGACTGTTGTTGCCGCTCTAAGACTTCTTCCTCTATAACCCTTTTATCATGCTCCACCTGCTCAATTTGCTCCACCTGAGCTAGTCTCTTCCATGATCACTTTGGTAAGAGGAACTTTTATAGCTTCATCTACAACATCAACATCAGTCTTCTTCTTCTTCTTCTTCTTCTTCTTCTTCACCTCACTTGTCTTCATTAAACGGATTGGTCTTCTCATCATTGATGACATATCGACTTAGAAGCCTTTTCTTGCTGACAATATTCCATAACTCGCAGCCCTTAACTCCTTCCTCAATAACCAGAAAATTTGGCTTGAGTTTGGTCTGCTCTTTGCTTGAAATATGAGCAATCCACTGCTACCAAACATCCTTAAGTTAAAATAGTCAGTTGGTTCTCTAGACCATACCTCCTCTGCACACTTGAAGTTTAAGACCTTTGATGGTGACCGATTAACCAAACAACGCACATGGTTAACTACTTCCCAAAACGCGTCCAGTAATCCTACATGCAGCCGCATGCCTCTTTCTCTCTCAAAGAGTTTACTTCATCCTTCTAGCAGCCCGTCTTCCTGGAGACTATCCTTCACCATGATGCATCTTTTGATTCCATCCTTGTAAAATTGCAAGAAACTTTCAATTCTATATTCTCTGCCACTACGACTTATCAAATACTTGATTTTTCTGCCTCTCAGATTTCCTACTTTGCTTTTCCCTTTCTATTATGGTAGTCCCTTGAAGCTTGTACACGTTGTTAGGTTGAATGTCACCCTTCATCACAACAAGTGATCCTTTGAGAACCTTGAGTCTTCCTTCTTTAGAATTGTACCTGTATCCGACCTCGTCCAAAGTAACCAAAGATATCAAGTTCTTTTTATCTTAGGAATATATATAACATTCTCCAGCTTTCTAACAACTCCGTCATGCATTCTGATTTTCACTGATCCAATACCTAGAATCCTACATGGTGAGTCATCTCCATCAGCTACACAACCTAGTACATGATCTGTAAGATGCAACTCTATTGTACTCCTTGCCTTTTTGTCCATCTTCTGCCAAATCTTATTTGACTTATTCTCTAACCCGAAAACAACCTCTTACAGATCTTGTAGAATCAGGACACTCTTCATCCTCCTCCGCCAAAGCGTGAAGTCTTCTTTGCCTCTTAAAGACTCAATAAACGATCTCACATCTTCTGCTCCGACTATGCCTTTGCTGCCTTCCATTGCAAAGTACCAGAGTCGAAGCTCTGATACCACTTATTGTGGTTTAGTGCCGTAGGATCTCTTCTGGTTTTTACTGGTACTTTATACGATTTAAGCAAAGCTATAGGATAGATAAACTTGGAGAACAGAAACACAGCACACTAATTTTTATAGTGGTTCAGCCAAAACCTGGCTTACGTCCACTTACGTGATCTCTCTTGAGAGATCACTAGCACTATGGAGAATAACTTGATTACAAGTACTTATTGAAATCCCTATGCTAATCCCCAACTCCCTGCTAGATCTCTCTATCACCCTTGGCTCCCGGTTTTCTGTGTAATCTGTCCTCACCTTAGAAAACCCCTTGTAGCTCCTATTTATATTGAATAGGAGCTGCTGATACAACATGGTTTAGGATTCCAAAACCTAATAGACATAAGTCTATTACAAATCCTAATAGAATCTTGAAAGACTAAATTTCTTAAAACTTATAGAAAAGCTACAGCGCTGTACTCTTTCCATTCTAGACTTGGATTTACCTGCTGAATCCTAACTCCCAAATCGTATCAACGAGCCAAAAACACAACACAAATGTAGTGCGGTTGATTGATCTAATGATGGATTCTTTATTCAATAATACTCACGAGGTTTCCCTTAAGTGATCACCTTGTGATAAAGTAGTCTAGGGTTCAACTCTAAAACCAATTGGTAATAGAGAGAGTAGCCCAAACTCTTATAAACCCACAGGCAAGGTCCCATATTCCCGATGTGAGATATATTTCTCAACACGCCCCCGCACGTGGCGAATCTTTAAGCCTAACACGTGGACAACAACTTTGGGTGGTCGTGGAGTTCGTGTGGCATTTGGGCTTCACACGTGTACGTGGGCAACCTGCTCTGATACCATGATAAAGTAGTATGGGGTTCAACTCTAAAACCAATTGGTAATAGAGTAGCCCAAACCCTTATAAACCCACAGGCAAGGTCCCATATTCCCGATGTGGGATATATTTCTCAACACCTTGTCTCAATCCTCATTTAGGGAAAATAACGTTACACAGAAGCATGGGATTGCCGACAATTCGGCTTCCGAAGCCGAAGCAAAGCCGAATCGTGATGGAAGCGCGAGGAAGCGGACGAAATCTCGCTTCTGGGAAAAGTAGAACTGGGAGAGTGGCGAAAGCGTGAGGTTCCGTTTTGGAAGCGCGAGCTTCCGATCTGTAGGTTGGCATTTTGGCAACCTCCTCTGAATCTTACGCAAATCTCATATTCACACAAACCTCGAAAGACCGTGGTAGCAAAAGCTTCAACATACGGCTCTCAAGGGCTGTGTTCATCATCAGCATCGCTCAGGCTATCGAAGCTCCAGCCCAACCATGTCTCTCCTACCGCCTCCATCTCGCCAACGTCATCTCCGGTCTTGCTTTTGTTGTCGCTCTTGTCTTCATCTCATGGAGTTGTAGGGTTCTCTACATCGGTAAACGATGGTCGAATTTGAGTCTTCTTCCTCGTAGTCATCTTCGTAGCGGCGGTAGCAAGTAGTGCAAGAGCAAAAAAGATGAGGGAGGAAGTGGGTTTTGGAAAAGAGAGTACACGGAGTATCTGGATCTTCGCCATTAGAATAACAAGATTGTCGGGTTGAGAAAGAGAGAAAGGGATAAGTGATAACAAGTTAGTAAGATTGTAACGCGTGTCTAACTAGCCATCAAAACAATAGAAGTAGAGACATAATTGGATACAGCTTCTATTATTTAATTAAACACATTAATTTTTAGAGGTAATAATATAACATAAAATTAATAATCTAAAAGTAAATAATTATTTATTTAAAATAAAACTGAACATATATATATAAATTATAATATATGATATTTTGACGCTTCTAAGACGGTTCACTTCCAACAAAATAAAAAAAAACACTTCCGCGCTTCCAAACATTTCGCTTCCAATTCTATGCAACATAGGAAAATAAGGCCCTTAAGCTGACCCTTACTCAATATTGACTCTCAATATGAAGATTATCAAATAATGGAAGCAGACAATCAATGTGCAATGAGAATTTACTACATATGGATTGAAACAACCCTTATGGAAATTTTATCTTTGAATTGAACAGTTGGAATAACTCCTATCTTTCAGCAACCTAAGGGCCAGGAATAGAGGATTCACAATACCAAAAGTAGCAAAAGGAAAAGAGTTTTGAGAGAGATAAAAAGCCCCCCATGACATACCCTGAATAGCCAGACGTCAAAAACTACCAATAGTGCAGCGACAGGTGCTTTTTTCCTAACTTCTGCTGTCTCATCAGTACCTGCAACGAAACATGTGATAATTTAGTAAAACACTACTACATTAGTCAAAAAAAGCTCATCAAAAGATCTTAAAAACCTCAATGGTAAGTAAACTCATCAACTCCCACTAAAGGCATAAACTCTCAAAACACAAAAGGGGGGAAAGGTACGGCTATTTTCCACCCACAAACTAAATGGTAACAATTCAACAACAAAAAACTTCCTCTTCAATCTCCTAATATTTTTGTCCATGTGAGAATATGTATATAACGTGGCACTTCCTCTTCAATCTCCTAATATTGAACAAGTCAATTCCACCATTGGCAATGACAACAATTTGCAATCATCTTTACCCTTTTGCTTTTCCATGTGAGAATTCTTTCTAACAAAAGAACTGTCACTGCTCAACATTATTTTCAAATCTCATGAAAAGAGAGTAAAACAGGAATAAGCTCTTAGCTAGAATCCAAGATCTCTACGAGCAGAACTTTCACAAATCAGAAAGGAGAGACATCCAAATACTAATAAATCTAGTTAGATCGCAGTGTTCCCATACTCATGCTTCAACTCCCATTGGAACAATTCAAAGCACAGATTTCTAAAGTTGTTTCAATGGCCTGGTTAAAACAGATGGCTTGAAATCCCTTCACTAGCCAAGGCTACTCATTATTTTTTTTGAAATCCAAGGCTACTCGTATACTAGATCAATACACAGTCACAATATAAGAAACCAGGAAATATTTTATACTCATATCTCTATACCAGCAACTCAAACCATTCTAAGTAAAAGCCAACCACGAGATTGATGTTGAACATGGCCAAAACCCTCTATGAAACAGAATAAAAAAGAGGATAAACACTGTTACAAGACCAAGTCATACGGAAAGTCTAAAAACCTGTTGCAAACCATGGAAATAAATCCTAACCACTGGAACTTTCATCAAATTACTGATTGCAGCTTATGTGTTCTGTTTTTCTTTTTTACTCTGATGGCTTGTGGGGTTCAATTAGGCCTTGTCTAATCATCTTTTACTTAGCTTTCTCCATAGCAAGACATTATTGTGTAGTTTTTTCTGCTCATTCTTGGTCACCTTTTATTGGAGATATAGAGGGGAAAAAAGTAGATAAGGCAGGCCCATAAGATGGTGGCAAAAACCAACTGCAATACAGTGTCAAAACTCACCCCTAGACCCCCTTAACCTAATACAGCAACATCTCAATAAAAGAGGACAGAGACCACATAACCTCATAGCTTTTTATGAATCACCTGAAAGTAACAATATGGACTTCCAAATATCAACAAAAACTGAACCATATCACAAAACCAATCTCAAATTCTAAATCTTCCCTATAACAATGAACTTCTAAGAAAGCTCTAAGATAAGTATCTCCTATTGTATTCATGTTTCATAAACTTGAGTCACACCAATCCTGAAAAGAAACACAAGTACAAAGACAATGACAGATAATTAAAATATGAATCATAATCCGAAACAACACTGTACAACTGTTAACTCTCTGATAAAGTAATCTGAGCTTCACAACCAAAACCAATTTGAAATGTTTATGAAATCCACATAAACACTACTGCAAGGCCTCAATTTCCAATCCAAAACAACTCTAATCCTACAGCTTTAAGAAACTCATAATCAATCAAACCAAAACAAGAAACAAGAAGCATAGGATAGAGAGACGACGCACCGTCTGGCTACCAGGAGGCCTTCTTGACGCCGTTGAGCATGCCATTGGAGACAAGAGCATGGAAGACGATAAGGGACATGCGGAAGGTCTCGTAGACGGCGCAGCCTCGGCCGGAGAAGATGCACTGGTTCAGCATTAGGGTGAAGGAGCTGTTCTGAGGAAGCTTCTAGAGCTTGTAGCAGCTCTCTTCGCTAAATCATCAGGGGGGGAGGCTTGTGCCTAGTTCTAACTATTGTGAACTGTTAACACTTGATAGCTCCATGAATAATACACATTGCAAAGCCTTTCACTCGTGCAGAGACTGAAAGTACTTTGAATCCTTTGAAAGCTTCCACTGTGGATGTCAAATTTTGTATCATACAATGTTCAAATACGGCTCAGTTTTTTTATTTCTGCTTTATTGAATGTGCCTCAATGAGGGATTTGGAATGCACTATCTTCTCATTGCTCTAATTCCGGAAACAATATACCCTACTTTGGTGACAGAACGTTAAACCCTAAGTTTGTGTACTGTTCTATACTAACTTATCATCTAAACCACCAGCAAACCTGAAGATTTGCACTCCCACTAATCAAATACAAATTTCAAGGTGCTTTTGTACCAAAAGGTAGATAACATTACTGGGGCAAACAAATCTATTCACGCAACCAAAAGAAAGAGAAAGAAGGGAGGGAAAATGATGTTAAAGCTAAGACCTATGATAGCGTAATGAGAACATCCAGTTTTAGGGAGATGTCGATTGCCCTAATAATGGATTCTGTATTCACTGATACTAGAGATTTCCCTGAAGTGATCACCTTGTCTCAGTCCTCATTTAGGGAAAATAAGGCCCTGAGTTGGAATTACACCCCATCTTTTGCCAAACTAAAGGCCAGGAATAGAGGATTCAGAAAACTAAAAGGAGCAACATGAAAAGAGTTTTGGGAGAGATCTAAGGCGTCACCCTGGACATATCCTGAATAGAGAAAATAAACAAATTGCCAGATGGACCAATTAACAATAAGATTTCTCAAGAACCACCAATAGCGCAACAAATACCAATTCCTAACTTCTGCAGCCACATATACCTTTTCTTTTCCAACCACATACTGAATGGTAACACTTCAACAACAATGAATGAAGTACTTTTTAAATGTAACAATATGTATAAAAGAGTACACAGACACTTCCTCTTCAATCTCCAACTACAGAATAAGCCACTTCCATCAGTAGCAACACTTCAACAACAATTTGCAATCATCATTTCTCTTTTGTTTTTCCATGTGAGAAATCTTTTGAAAACAAGAACAGTCACTGCTCAAAACTATTTCCAATCTCATGACAAAAGAGTAAACTGGGAATAGGCACTTAATTAGAATCCAAGATCTCTACGAGCAGAACTTTCACATAACAGAAAGGAGAGACCTCCAAATACTAACTGCAATTATATCGCAGTGTTCCCTTACACATGCTTCAACTTCCATTGGGACAATTCAAAGCACAGATTTCTATAGCTGATTCAAAGGGCCTGCTAAAATCAGATGGCTATTCAACATTGTATTCTTCAGACAAACTACAAGTTCAAGCATGTTGAAATCCGTTCACTAGCCAAGGCTACTCGATATACGAAACCACATAATAACAGTAGCTGATAAGTAAAACCTCATATCAGCAGTCTCTCTTCAGGTATATCTATACACGCAACTCAAACCATTCCAAGTAAACACCAAACAAATTCAGACTGATGTAGAACATGGCCAAAACTCATCCACCAAACAGAATAATGAAAAGCACAATGATTGCCACAAGACAAATTCAAAACAAGAATCTAATAACCCGTAACAAAGCAAAGAATTATAACCTAAAAACTGGAAGTTTCATTAACCTACTCATTTTAACATTTTTCTTTGGCTTTATTTTTTCTTTTTGGCCTGATTTTTTTGGGGGTTCAATCAGAGCTTGTCTAATCATCTTCTACTAACAGTCTCCCTAGCAAGACATCTCTGTGCATGAAGCATTTTCTGCTCCTTCATGGTCACCTTTAACAGAAGATATAGAGGAGAAAATACATAGACAAGACATGTCCATAAGAAAGGCCACAACCAACTGCAGGAAACTGTGGAAAGTCCACCACCACTACCAACTACAGCAACGTCTCAACAAAAAAGACAGAAACCACATAACCTTATAGCATCTTTCACTAAAGATATGAACTTCTAGCAATCAAGGCAAGAATTGACAAAACTGAGCCAAATTTAACAGAAGATATAGAGGAGAAAATACATAGAAAAGACATGTCCATAAGAAAGGCCACAACCAACTGCAGGAAACTGTGGAAAGTCCACCACCACTACCAACTACAGCAACGTCTCAACAAAAAAGACAGAAACCACATAACCTTATAGCATCTTTCACTAAAGATATGAACTTCTAGCAATCAAGGCAAGAATTGACAAACTGAGCCAAATAAGAATATATTCTCAAATTCCAAATCTTCCTTGTAATAATAAACTTCCAAGAAACTGATGAATCCAAAGCAAGCTCTACCATAAGTATTCCAAATTTTGTTTATTTTCCCAGGATGTTAGCGACACCCATCCTAAAAGTGAACACCCACAAATACAGATGCATGTAAATAAACTAGCAGTTCCTCCATCCTATCAAAAACTATTAAACATAATAATCGTATTATTCAAGAATCAAACATGCACAACAACAAAGCTTCACATCAAAACCAATTGGCAATGTTTTAACTCTTAAGAATCCCAAATACTCATAATCTCTATTGCAAGGCTTTCAATTTGCAATCCAAAACAACTCTAATCATACAGCATTAAAATCCTCAAAAAATCAATCAAACACGAGAAGAAAGGCATCGTGTTTAGGTACCAGGAGGCCTTCTTGAAGCCCAAATGCTCTGGGAGGGTTTAACGTTAACGCTAAGAGCTATGTAAGTGTAATGACTAATGAGAAGATCCAAATTTAGAGACTGGTCAATTGGCGTAATGATGGATTCTGTATTCACTGATACTTACTAGAGATTTCCCTGAAGTGATCACCTTGTCTCAATCCTCATTTAGGAGACATAAGGCCCTGGCTGACCCTGACTCAGGTTTTGACTCTCAGTATTAAGATAATCAAATAATTAAACCACACGATTAATGTGCGATGAGGATTCACTGCATATGGATTGAACCTACCCTTACGGAATTTTCTAACTCTGAATTTAACAGTTTGAATAACTCCCATCTTTCAGCAACCTAAAGGCCAGGAATAGAGGATACACAAAACTAAAAGGAGCAAAAGCAAAAGAGTTTTAAGAGAGATATAAAACGTCCCCCGTGATGTACCCTGAATAGAAGCAAAACTGAATTCGAGACATACCAATTAACAATACGACTTCTCAAAAACTACCAATAGTGAAGCAACCAATGCCTTTTCCTAACTACTCTAGTCTAATCAGCACCTGCAATGGAACAAGTGATATTTTTGAAAAACACTACTACATTTGTCAAATGGCAAGCTTAAGGGTATGTTTGTTTCACAGGATTTTCATAGCTGGGCTTAATTTCTATAATAGTACAGAAATCCGTTAACTTGGCTTACTTCTACACTAAGCCTGACTCATGTTTGGTGCTCATCACATGTGGAGAAAACTAAAAGCCATTTCACATGGAGAAAACTAAGAACCCAGATGAATAGATATTATTTAGTTTGAAAATACACCCAATTAAAGCATAACATCAAACCTCAACTTTCAATTCTGTTAACTTTCTTCATATATCAAGAAATTAAAACACAGATCAATTGGAGGACTGTGGCAACTGGACAAATGCACAACAGGTATGTAACAGACAAAAAATTCAAATCTCTTCCTTCTTTGAAATGCTCCAATCTCAAACTAAAATATGAAGCAAACATCTCACGGTTTACAAGATTACAAATTCAAATCAACTGGTACTCCAATTGAGACCAACCTTCAATTCTTTTTATCCCCAAAAATCCCAGAAAAAAAAAAGAAAAAAAATAGAGAGGAGAAAGAAAGAATGAAAACAAATGAATCTAGTTCTCCAATGGCGACCAATCGATGATTCTACAATAAAACTTTCTACCATCTGATATTAACTGGGCTTCCTTCCTATCATTCAAAATCCTTTCAAAACGTTGTTGGATGTTCCTATATCGTGCGACTCACTTCTAGATAATAAATTTTGGGGTCGTTGTGGTAGAAGGTGTTGAGACTGTCTCGAAGACTACAGTCTCATTAAACACAATCCCTGTTGTGCCAAACACTGGCTATGTCTTATTATATGACATACTCCAGTCCAATCCCGTGTAGTCCCACCTAACAAACACACCCTAAAAGCCTCTATGATAATTACACTAGTCAACTCCCGGGAAAAGCACTAACTCCCAAAACACAAAAGGGGGAAAAAGGTACGGCCATTTTTTCCAACCACATACTATATGGTAAAACTTCAACAACAAAATAGTTTGCCCATGTGAGAATATGTATAAAAGAGTAAACTGTCACTTCCTCTTTAACCTACAATTATTGAACAAGTTAATTCCACCAGCGGCAACACTTCAACAACAATTTGTAATCATCTTTTCTCTTTTGTTTTTACATGAGAGTTCTTTTGAAAACAAGAACAGTCACCACTCAAAATTATTTCCAAATCTCATGAAAAAAGAATAAACAGGGAATAAGCTTTGAATTAGAATCCAAGATCTCGACGAGCAGAACTTTCACAAATTAGAAAGGAGAAACCTCCAAAAATACTAATAACTGAAAATTTTTATCAGTGTCCCCTTACACATGCTTCCAGTTTCCATTGGAAGAATACAAAGCACAGATTTCTATAGTTGTTTCAATGGCCTGGTAAAAGTCAAAGGCTTGGAATCCCTACTCTTGCCAAGGCTACTCATATACTAGATCAATACAAAGTCAGAAGATAAGAAACCAGACAATTTTTGAGACTCATATCAGCAGATTCTCTACAAGTAGATATACAAGCAACTGAAACAATTTCCAAGTGAGCCAGCCAAATTCAGACTGAAATTGAGCATAGCCAAAACCCTCTACGGAACAGAATAAAGAGAGGATAAACACTACCACAAGACCAAGTCAAAAAGACAATCAAATAACCTGTTGCATACCAAGGAAATAAACTCTAAACACTGGAACTTTCATCAAATTACTCATTTTTGGTTTTGCAGGTTACTTTTAGGTGTGTGTTTTTAGTCCGATGGCTTTGGGGGTTCAATCAGGCCTTGTCTAATCATCTTGTACTTAGCTTTCTCCTTTGCCAGACATCATTGTGTAGTTTTTCTGCTCATTCATGGTCAGCTTCTAAGGAAGACATAGAGTAGAAGAAAAAAAAGTGGAAAACGCAAGAGCATATAAACCACATAATCTCATAGTCGTAGCTTTTTATAATCACCTGAAAGTAACAATATGAATGCTCGATAATCAACAAAAGCTGAACAAAATCACAAAACCTATCTGAAATCCCAAATCTCCCTTGTAACAATACACTTAAAAGAAAATGGTATTCCGAACTAAGTTCTACACTTTTAAGAATATGGTATTCCAAACTAAGCTCTAAGATAAGTATCTTTTAGTCTGTTCATTTTTCATGAACTTGAGTCACACCAATCCTGAAAATGAACACAAGTACAATGACAGGTATTTAAAACATGAAGCATAATAATCGTACGAAAAAACCGTGTACAACTCTTTAACTCTCTAATCAAGTAACCAAAAAAACAAGCCCAAATCCTCATAAACTCTATTGCAAGGCCACAATTTCAAATCAAATACAACTCTAATAATCATATCCTCAAAATTAATCAAACAAAACAAGAAGCAAGGAGCTAGAGAGACGAAACGCACCGTTTGGCTACCAGGAGGCCTTCTTGACGCCGTTGAGCATGCCCTTGTTAGCGAGAGCGCGGAAGACGAGACGGGACATGCGGAAGGCCTCGTAGACGCCGCGGCCTCGGCCGGAGAAGACGCACCGGTTCCGGATTCGGGTGAAGGAGCTGTTCCGAGGAAGCTTCGAGAGCTTGTAGCGATTCTCCTCGCGCAAATCATCGGGAAGGCTCGTGTCCTTGCACAGCGCCTTGTACAGGTTCCGCCGCAGCTCGAATTTCTCCCCCAGTAATCGCCGGTGGTTGTCTCTGATGTTCGCGTTTTCTTTGCACACCGACATTTTCGTCTCCGATCAGATTTTTGATGTGAATACAAAGTTAGGAGGAGAAAGAGGTTGCCGAGGGTTTTAAGAGAGGTTCAAGTCTCCAATTCTAACAAAATATGTCTCACTAAGGTCTTGGGTTCGAACCACGTTCTCTCAAAATAAACATGAAACGTGTTAATTTTTGTAGTCTATGCTTCTCATATCGTGTTACCTACGGCTGCATATCTCGTTCGGATTCAAGTCGATTTAATCTGATCCGATCTGAATAAGATGGATCGGATTGGATCCTGATTATGAAAAAAACAACTTTGGATAAATTCGATCCGTTTAACAAAGTAACGGATCAGATTTTAAAAAAATAATATAAAAATCTGAATAATTGTAGGATTAAACCACATCTATTTTAGACTGTTGGATTCTTAGTTTAAGGAAAGGTATAAAAGACAACACTTAGAGGCTCCAACCCTAAAGTCTTAAACAGACTCTCGCCTCTCTTTCTCTCGAGTATCCTCCAGTCCTCCTCCGCCCATAAATCAATCGAAATAATCAATCTCACATATCAATTGAAATCATCAATCCCACAAATCAATCAGATACCCGTCGCCAAGTCACACAACCCTCACCAGATTCGTTCTTCTCCCATCTCCAAGAGGTAAGTTTAGCAAGACTTTGACTCTGGTTTAATTCGTATGTTATGAATTTAGTTTTATTCGTATGCTATGGATTTATGTTCTTTAGATCTTCATGTTTTCAAGTTTAATTCATGTGTTAGGTGGTTCTTGATTAACTAGCTAGTCAGAGTCTTGTTCTTTGTTTTACATTCTTAGTGAATTTTGTTTTTAACTTTTATAGGTTGTTCATCCATTTTGTGAAATCTGACTCCCACACATCTATCCATGTAATTATAGAAGTAGATATAGAAGTAGTCTCTATGTTTTATGTGTATATATGTGTTGGGAGAAGCTAATAGTTAGAGACACTTTTTTAGATCTTAGAATCATGTTTTCATCAGTGGTGGTCTAGTTCTTGTCTTCTTGATATGTGATTTATATGTATCGATGCTTGATTTTATAATAGACTGGTTAGTGATGTGCTTAATCATTTTGTGGGACTTTGTTTCGATTATGATCATCTTCATCATTCACCATCAGCTAAGCACATAGACTTTGTCATTTTACAGGAGGCAGGTTGTTAACAATTCATCATTTATCCGTGGAGGTGGTTGCCTCACAAGATGAGGAATGAGTACTGAAGCTTTATGAAACTTGTTTTAAGCTTTTGCTATTTTTGATTTTCTTACTAGTTAATTTCACAGACTTGTATTTTTTTATTGTGGACTTGTAGTGAATGTTTTAATTCGCATTAGAACTCCATTTATTCCTTGAAGTTTGAACATTCTCATATGTTGCTTTGAAAAGTTAGAAACTTGGAAACATTACGGTGTTTTTCATGTAAAAATGTCTCATTCCAAGTTCCAGGCTGTACGGATCCGATCAAAAAACCAAGATCTGATCCGATTTTTTCGGATCCGAATCCGTTTTGATCACGTATTTGAAAATGCAAATCCGATCCGAAATAATTAAACGGATCGAATCACGGATCCTATTTTTTAAAAAGGGATCCGATCCGAATGCAGCCTTAGTGTTACCTATTGGCTATTACCTAATGGGAATGACATTCACATTTGGAAGACCTTTTTCTTTGGTGAAGGACAAATGAACCATGACCACCTTCAGTAAATTCGTAAGGGAAATTTGGAAATAAATCCTTCTCTAAGCGGACACTCTTTTTACCCTTTTGTAAAGTACTTTCTATTTCTGTATGCCCATATGCTCAACGACATGAAATATTTATTTTTTTAATAGGGGCTAAATCGGTTGTTCTCATGTCTTAATCATTAATGAAATCATATAATACATGGGGGGACATAAAGCCTAAATCTCATATTGTCTGAACACCCCGAAATAATACCAAAAGTTCTCAATCATATGCATTCTAACAAGCACCATTTTTTAGCAAAGATTGCATCATTGGCTACTCTATTTGCTTTAAAATTTTAGCGACATACCGGAACGACAATGCTCATGTAGAGCCATAAATTACTATGTCTATCAACTTTCCTACAATGCTGCCACTAGAAGATAGTACCAATGATCCTAAGTTTCATCTTGCCACTACGAGGCTACGACCATTTGACGAAGCAAGGAACTCGCCGCCTTCCTACAACAAACATGGTACACAAAGGATGCAAGGCAGGACAAAGCCCACATTTCCAAACTAAAAAGTTGTTTGAAATTATTAAAAACAAAATACTGTTATAAAAGTAAAAATATCTTAAAAAGAAATATAAATAGGCCCAAACAAGGCCCAAGCCCAAACCAAAACCCTAGGAGCATGAAGATCACATGCAATCAACCAAATTCTGTTCAACACTGTAGCCGCTGCCGACGAGTCTCCATGAGAACCACCATACCACTTCGGTTGCCCCACCACCATCCATCGTCGTCTACCAGCAGCATCACGTCTCAAGATAGGAACAATGGCAACAACCAGACTTGTTCCCAAATCGTAGGAAAACAATCTCATAGATTGAAACAATCTGGTCTGATCCCAACCTTGCCGCTCCATCATTTTCCTAAGCAGACCGCCTCCGCCTGGGGTAAAGCAGAAGATTAACTTGTACATTACTTGTTACGGAGTTTTGTCTCCTGACTTGGAAGCGTGCCAAGAATTCTTTCTATACTCCTTAGCATCTTTAGTATCCTTATCAGGGCATTCACGAGTCACATGAACACCATACTCACCAAAGTTAAGACATGCCATCTTAAAAACAAAATCTCTGTGATTACTCTTAGGGAGGTAAGAACCCCACACACATCCCTCAGGTAAAGTTACCAGAATAATCTTTTTTGGTGGAATCCCAAAGCCTTCCTTTGGGGATCATCAATCCAACTCCATCAGGCTCTTTCTTTTGCCAGAGCAAAATGTTCGTCGGATGATGAAGAATCATGGACGTCGGGGGAGTTCAGCTTCGGCTTCTTGTACTGCTCCTTTTGTGAGGATGTGGAGTTCTGCCTCTTAGGTGGGTTCTTTTCCGGTGGTGTGGATTCGGATGGGTTCAGTTCTGGTAGGGCGGGGGCGGAATTAGGGCTTAGATTCATGGCCGGTGGCCATTAGGTTTTCACGTCGCCTTCAGGTTTTGTTTTTATTCTATAGGGAAAATTAAATAGTAATACGGACCAAATTTCGAACACATAAAAAACTCACTTTCAATAATATTTAGATAGATTAGGGCAACAGCTCAAAACTCAA
This sequence comes from Comarum palustre, assembly GCA_951800085.1. Classification (NCBI taxonomy): domain Eukaryota; kingdom Viridiplantae; phylum Streptophyta; class Magnoliopsida; order Rosales; family Rosaceae; genus Comarum; species Comarum palustre. Next base: position 8,632,460 of record OX637582.1, on the reverse strand, counting down.
CGCTAATAATAGTAGCCATGATCATAATTTTGACTTTATAAAGATTAAAATATCTAGTTTCACAATAAAATTAAAATATGCCACCAATCTCCATATTCTATCTCTCTTCCCAGATTTCTCTCTCTCTAAATCACAAAGGACAAAACCGTCGCCCTAGACTCTCGGAGATCATCCGTAGAAGCTCCCTCGCCAGCGCCGCGATCCGGTCACTGTACTCGGCAACCACATGGCGGTAGTCCGACGGGAATTCCGGGCAACGTGTGAAAGGGAGTGTGTGGTGGTCGAAGTAGTCTCTCCAGTCCAAACCGGTGTCGTCATTCTCCAGCATGCGACGGAGGTGGGATCGTAGGCGTAGCAAAGCTTGTCGAGGATAGGAGAGTCGTTAAAGAAAGTGAATCCCACGTGCTTGATGTTCAGGAGGAGGAAGGTGAGGATGTCGTGGTCGCGGCCAAAAAGGAAGATGGAAGGGACGATGGAGGATGAGGAGGTTGAATGTACTGCGGTGGAATTTGGGTGAGACCTACTTGGGCTAGGCTTTGAACTCTGGTGGGCTCTGAAACGACCTCCATTTTTGTCAAATTCGAATACTCACAGCAGAGACGATGATAACTATTTTATACTTTAGATGGTGAATGTTTTCGGGTAAACTCGCGGTCCCTTTAGCGGGTTGCACGGTTCCAGAAATAGCGAACTTCCTTGTACTCCGAGTTTTCCTGTGTAAAGAACAAACACGTCAAAGGGGCGTCCCCGGGTTTACCGAGGGAAGCCACTCCGATGCTTAAGTCAGACACTGTCAGATAAGCAGAAAACTCAAGAGTAGTTAAGAAGTTGTCTTTTTTTCTTACCGGGAGGTCCGCGCCGGTATTTATAGTAGCATTAAAGGCAGCATACTTTGTCCTTTTCCAATGTGGGAATAATCTCCCTTGCTTTCTCAACTTTACAATGAACTGGGCCCTGACAAAAGACCCAGAGTGGCTTCTCAAATCTGATTGGGCTTTTGCCCTGTAAACCGCACTTCAAGCATAATAAACGATGCATATTTAATAATCGACCACACGTACTGGTTATTTCTTGAATTGTAACCCGGTAAAGGTGAAATATTAGGTTCCACCTATAAACAAGTCCCCCAAGTCCTCAGTCAAGGGGTACGCTTGGGTGGGGACTTAAAATCTTTTCTTTACCGGGTTACAAAGTTAGCATCCAAACCCGGTGTACCCAGTCCCCCAAGTCCGTACGCAAGGGTACCCCGCAGACACGTTTCATTTTGAGAATTGGAAACGCCGTCTCCGGGTTGTAGTGGGGGAAACTGAAAAGTTTTCAGTTTTGAGTGGGGGGAAACTGAAAAGTTTTTCGGTTTTGGGACGCGGCATGCATGACACGTTGCAATTTTCCCGAAAAACCGAAACGTCCTTTCAGTGCACGTCTTTAACTGTATAAATAGGGGTTGAGGGAGACAGTTTTGTCTCACCTTCCAAACCGATAACTTTTTCGGCCTTTTTGCTTTCGCTCTCTTTTGTCGCTGTCTTCGGATTCCCCAACTCAAATCGATCTCAAAAACCCCCTCAAACACTCAAAATTAAGGTACTGTTTCTTCTTCCCTCCTTTTTGATTGTTTTGGGACGATTTGTGTACTGTTTCTGGGTTCCCAGGAAGGTTTTCTGGGTTTCTGCGTCTGGGAATTTAGCTTTGTGACGCCGGGTTACCTGGGTTTTGTTGACGCCCCCGAGTTTTCTTGTTTTGCAGATGGCCAACGAAACAATGGACACTCACGTCCCCGAGTTTGCTTCCGTAACCTTCACTGATGGGACCGCTCTTGACCCTCCCGGGTACTCACTGACAGCGGAGGAGATCGTGCAGCTAAGGAGCAACTGGAAAATCCCCGAGTCTGTAGAAATACGGCCTCTAGAACCCGAGGACCAGTTCTTCGCTCCTGGGGATGGGTGGACGCTGTGCCACGAGTATCAGCTACGCTGCGGCCTGTCACTCCCACTGAAGGTAGAGGTGCAGTACCTCTTGGCTGCGAGCAACTTCGCAATCGGGCAAGTTGGACCGAACATGTGGAGGCAGCTACTCGGGTTGTGCGTTATGTACAAGGTGCTGAAGCAGCAGATGCCAACCTATCACGAGTTACACGCCATGTACCGGGCCGAGTACTCCCGGAAGGCGGGTTTCAGCGGGACCATCCAACTGAAGTCCAAAGCGGTTTTCAAGAAGATCATCGAGGACCTGCCATCTTCGGTGAGCAGGACTTGGAGGGAGAGAAGTTTCTTAATAAGGAACTTTCAAAACCCGGACTACGCGCTCCAAGTACCGGTCGATTTCCAACAACTGATGAGTAAGCCTTCTCCCTCAGGGTTTCTTGCTTTTCTCCGTCCCGAGTTATACTTATGTTATTTGTGTTGCAGACGTCCCCGATATTCCTTTGGAACCGGTGATGGAGAAGAGGATCCGGAGGATGCTATGGGCCTTCCGGGGTCAAGATGACCGGAGTTCGTACCGGCTTTGCAGGCTGTATGTGTACAGCAGGTGCCGGTTGATGGAGCTCCCAGGTTTGTCTCGTGTCCCTTCAACTTTTATAACCAAATGCTTCTTGTGTAACGGGCTATATGTGTTTCTGCAGCTCTTCTCCCGATGGAGTTTACGAAGCGGAAGAACCCGGGAATATACGACGGGTTTGAAGATAAGGCTGTTTGGGCCGGGATCTGGACACAAACAACTGATGGTCAGCTGTACGATGTTAACCTGACCACGAAAGCGACTTTTCTGCGCCCAGAAGTAGAGCAAGGGGATACTAAGAAATTCCTCGTGGACAGCTTACACTTCAACGAGATCCCCAGGTACCTAGCTGAGGTACTCGGCACGGAGGTGTACCCGGAGCTGGATGAAGAGTTTGTGGGGAACCCCGCAGAGGAGGTGGCGGAAGACCCGGTAACGCAATCCCCCTTGGCAGAGGAGGTGGAGTTGGAAGAACCGGTGATGAGCGCAGTTCCCTCATCTGTGCTCCCTGGTGAGGAGGAGTTTACCGAAGAGGATGACGACGGGGGTGAAGAGGTTGGGGGTTTGGAAAGGGTGCTAGGGAGTGAGAACCCGGAGGGGAGTGATGGGAGTGACGAGGTTCACGAAGTGGAGCCCGTTCCCTCTCGCAAACGCACCCGGGAGGCATCCAGCTCGGCGAGGTCCGAGAGGAGGAAGAGAAGGAAGGAGAGGAAAGAGAGGAGGGAGAGGAAGCAGCACCGGGATACTAGTGAGATAATGGAGGAGTTGGCGAGCGGGGGAATGGCGGACGTGGCCATCCAGAGGATGGTAGCGGACTTGAAGAATTGTGCCGCCGATTCCTATGTCCTGGAGCACGAGGACCCGTTGATTGTAGCCCGGAGGACACAGGAGAAACTGATGCGGGTAAGTGTTTCTTTTTCTCTAACCCGTGTCTTTTTTTTTTTTTTGAATACTAACCTGTTATTTGTTTTATGTAGGCTGTCAGGTTGTCGTACTTGGCAACTGACCGGCTCATAAACGAAGGCATCCCCGAGAGAGAGAGGGTTCTCAAGGACGATCTCCGGGCGGCCCGGGACCAGGTGACTGCGAGCGAAGAATGCCTGGCTCGGATCCGGGAAGAGGCAAGCGCATCGGCTGTTGCGTCGTGGGCGGAGTTGGCCAAGGCAGAAGAACAAATAGCAGACTTGGTGGCCAAGAACTCGGAGTTTGAGAGAGTCATCGAGGGTCACCGGGAGGACCGGTGTGCTCAAGACGCCGCCATTGCTCAGCTTACCCAACAGAATCAAGCGCTGCAGCAACAAGTGACTTCTCTGGAACAGCAGAAAGGGGAGTTGGTGCAGGCTGTTTCCCGGGCCAGGGACTCTGCTGTCTCCGAGTTTCTAGCGAGTCCCGAGTTTGAACTGAAGCTGCGGTCGGCAAGGGCTGAGGCTCGAGCCGAAATTGTTAGCGCCGGGATTCGCCAAGGCTGGCTTGACAAAGCCGGGTATGATGGTCACCAAGGTCATGTCAGACCCGACGAGGCTGCAGGCACCTCCCGGTCGACTCCTGCCATGGCTGCAAACCCTAGGGCTCCTGCAAACCCGGCTCGGAGTCCCCCGGTTCGCTCTTCAGCAGCCCGGAGAGGTACTTCCCGTGGTGGGATTGTCGGTGGTCCTCGAAACAGGCCACTGCTTCGTAGGGGTCAGTTCATCATACAGCCCCGGGGAGGACGTGGCGGCTCTAGCACCGGCGGGGGTAGCGGGTCTGCAGCGCCATTAACTGGAGCCTTAAGCTTTTTTGTTTTTGCTTTTATAGATTAGAGTTTACTTGTAGCGGTTCGCTACTTTTTGTAATTGATCTTTTTGAAGTAATCAAACTTTTCCTTCGCATAACTCTTCTTGTGAAATAACACGGTAACATGATGCACAGTACCAAAATTTACACATAATGCCAGTTTGACATGTAAATAAAGATAGTGCCGCTAGGATATACGGGTCCGTTAGGACTTCCATGGGCCTCTAAGGCCTTTCGGGGGAATGTCTTTCTATAACATTTGTTCCCTGTAAAATAACAAGTTGATGCATAACTCGCAAGTGTAGATAAAATTTACACGTAGTGCCGGTCTGGCATGTTATCGTTATAAAATAACAATAGGCCCGGTAGGGCTTTACCGGTCCGTTATGGCTTCCTGTCGAATAACACGGTATTTGTGATGCATAATATACAAGTGTTGACAAAATGTACTCATATTGCCGGTTTGGCATGTTAATAAAAATAGTGCCGCTAGGGCTCAAAGACTGAAATAAGGCCGTAAAAGGCTTGCAATATTTCAAGTTAAGGAGATTACCAGATTATCGGAGATTGGCGAGTTTGACAGTGAAATAAGGCCGTTAAGGCTTGCAATATTTCACGTCATGTAGACCGGAGATTATCGGAGATTGGCGAGTTTGACAGTGAAATAAGGCCGTTAAGGCTTGCAATATTTCACGTCATGTAGACCGGAGATTATCGGAGATTGGCGAGTTTGACAGTGAAATAAGACCGTTAAGGCTTGCAATATTTCACGTCATGTATACCGGATATTATCGGAGATTATCGGAGATTGGCGAGTTTGACAGTGAAATAAGGCCGTTAAGGCTTGCAATATTTCACGTCATGTAGACCGGAGATTATCGGAGATTGGCGATTAAGGCATACAAGTAGGGCCGCTAAAGGCTGCATTCACTCAACAAACTGTTTGATAAACATAACCCGGTAGGGGTTTTATGCATTGTGGGCCTGAAAGGCTTTATATATAACATCATAGATAATAAATTTGGACATTCATAGATAACTTGTTACCTACTTGGGGAAAAGATGTAGATGTTGGGCGTTCCATGGTCGCGGAAGCGTAACTCCATCTGTACCTCTGATGTAAAACGTTGCCGGACCCACGACTTCAATAATTTCATATGGACCTTCCCACGGAGCTTTCAACCCCGTTGGCTTAGGGATAACCTCCTTCATTACCCAATCCCCGAGTTTGAGTTGGCGCTTGATAACCCGGGAATTGTAATGTTTGGCCACTTTTTGCTTCTTGTTGATATTTCGGAGATGTGCACGCTCCCGGCGTTCCTCCAGGAGGTCCAAGTTAAGGCGAATGCCTTCATTATTGGTTTCCCTGTCAAACAGTTGTACCCGGTCACTCGGGACTTCCATCTCTACCGGGATCACTGCCTCAGAGCCAAATGTCATAAAAAATGGGCTCTCCCCATTGGCTTCTGTCGGGGTTGTTCGAAGTGCCCACAAAACCTCTGGAAGTTTCTCAGCCCATAAACCCTTTGCGTCCTCCAGCTTCTTTTTCAGAACTTGCTTGATTAGCTTGTTAACAGCTTCAGTTTGTCCATTAGTCTGCGGGTGTGCAGGGGAGGCATATAGCACCTTTGTCCCATTGGAATGTAAGAACTCCCGGAACTCGTCATTGTCAAACTGCGTCCCGTTATCTGTGATAAACGTCTTCGGGATTCCGAACCGGCAAAAGACATTGTTCCAGAGGAATTTCTTAACATTTGCGGTTGTGATCCGAGCCAGGGGTTGAGCTTCTATCCACTTGGAATTATAGTCCACTGAGACGATGACGTGTTTGAGCTGTCCCGGAGCTGTGGGTAGAGGTCCAATGAAATCAATCCCCCACATGCAAAATGGATACGGAGAAATGATTACTGATAGTGGGACCGATGGGGCCCGGGGAAAGGTTGCAAACCGGTGACATTGAAGACAGGAATCTACTACGACCATGGCATCCTGTTCCAGAGAAGGCCAGTAATATCCCATTCTGAGGGTTTTGAAAGCCAGGTTACGGGCTCCAAAGTGATTTCCACATACCCCGCTATGAAGTGACTGCAAAACCCGGTCTCCTTCCTCGGGTGTAATACACTTCAAATCAGGGAAAGTATGTCCTCTTCGATACAGTTTCCCATCACGGATACTATATTGTGCCGCTCGAACCCGTAGTCGTTTGGCCGCTACCGGGTCCTCAGGTAGGGTTCCATGTTGGATGAAGTTAATGAACTCATCCATCCAAGATGGTGGCGGGTTTGCTTCCACTGCGAAAATCTCAGAAAAGGAGAGTGAGATACTTGGTTTCTCCAACGTCTCGACTAGTAAGCCTTTAAACTCGGTATTGGAATCGTCCCCTGTTGCAATCCTAGCCAGAGTATCTGCTCTCACATTCTGCTGCCTCGGTATCTGAGTAATCTCAAAGGTGTCAAATTTTTCCAGCAAGAAAGCCGCTAACTTTTGATAGGACGAAAGATGTGCTTCCTTTGCCTGAAATCCGCCGTTCACCTGCTGCACGACCAGTTGTGAATCACTCAATATGCGGAGATGTCGGGCGCCCATATCTTTAGCTAGTTGGAGACCTTTGATTAAGGCTTCGTACTCAGCCGTGTTGTTTGATGCTTTGAAGTTAAAGCGTAGAGCATAATCAAACATGTTACCCTCCGGGTCCACCAATGCAATTCCTGCTCCACACTGCCTCTGATTGACTGATCCATCCACAAACATTTGCCAACTCTCCGGTTCAGCTTCTGTAGGTAGAGTTTCAGCAACTGAGGAATCTGCTGGGATTAACTCGGCAATGAAGTCTGCTGCTGCCTGCCCTTTGATTGCCGTGCGCGGTTTAAAGTGTAAGTCGTGTTCCCCCAACTCAATCGCCCACTTGACCAATCTTCCTGAAGTCTCTGGCTTCTGCAGAACCTGCCGTAGCGGTTGGTTGGTGAGCACATGAATAGAATGTGCCTGAAAGTAGGGTCTTAACTTTCTTGCTGCTACAACCAATGCCAGGGCCAGTTTCTCAATATCTGGATAACGAGTTTCCGGATCATTGAATCCTTTTCCAGTATAGTAGACCGGCAGTTCTTCAGACTCTGGCTTTCTTATCAAGGCACAGCTCACAGCCGTTTGAGATACAGCCAGGTATAGATAGAGTACTTCCCCCGGGTTGGGTCTGGACAAGGAAGGAACTGACGCCAAGTATTCCTTCAATTTTTCAAAAGCTTGATTGTGCTCTTCCTGCCATGTAATCCGCTCGCAGTGTTGACTCTTGAGAATTTTGAAGAAGGGGGCACATTTGTCTGTTAACCTGGATATAAACCGGGATAAGGCTACCAGCTAGGGCTGGCTCCGGTCCACTTCGGTTCGGTTTATACCCCAAACCGCGAACCAAACCAATGTTATACTTCGGTTCGGTTCGGTTCGGTTTTTTACTATTCAAGAGGCCAAACCGCAAACCAAACCACACCTACGGTTCGGTGCGGTTCGGTTCGGTTTTTCGGTTTTTTTTTTCCAAATTCATAATTTTTCATCTTATTATCATTATAGTGAAAAATGGTTATAGTTCACAAAGTTGCACATTTATTTACAACCTAATAAACAAGTTATACAACATTAGTATGCATATTGTGATTCCGATGACTAAAAGTAAAAGATTAAAATTCGACCGTCAGATATGATCATTATGAAGAAATATGTATGTGGGAAAAAATTCAACTGGATCCGACAAAGTTAAGGGCTCGATCGAAACGGTCAACCCTGATCCATCGTCACTTATCACACGGAAACACTCATATCTACCTCTATATTACGTATTTTTGTCAAAACTTCTACACGAAAAACACTCACGTAGATGAGACGCAACCGCCCATATAAAATTTTTGAGACATTTACCTTCCGACGATAGGGCTCCCCCTAGGGAATAATAAAGGTAAATAGGGTTGACCGCTACAATCGGCACCGAGACGTTACCCGAATTACGTGATTTTTTAACCAGAGCTGTATTTCATCATTCCGAACACATCTTATTTCACGAGTTTTTTGATAATTTTGCTTCTATGTAGAGTTGGTTCATAAAGTTGTGCATTTGCTTAAAACCTAATAAACAAGTTATACAACATTAGTATGCATATTGTGATTCCGATGACTAAAAGTAAAAAATTAAAATTCGACCGTCAGATATGATCATTATGAAGAAATATGTATGTGGGAAAAAATTCAACTGGATCCGACAAAGTTAAGGGCTCGATCGAAACGGTCAACCCTGATCCATCGTCACTTATCACACGGAAACACTCATATCTACCTCTATATTACGTATTTTTGTCAAAACTTCTACACGAAAAACACTCACGTAGATGAGACGCAACCGCCCATATAAAATTTTTGAGACATTTACCTTCCGACGATAGGGCTCCCCCTAGGGAATAATAAAGGTAAATAGGGTTGACCGCTACAATCGGCACCGAGACGTTACCCGAATTACGTGATTTTTTAACCAGAGCTGTATTTCATCATTCCGAACACATCTTATTTCACGAGTTTTTTGATAATTTTGCTTCTATGTAGAGTTGGTTCATAAAGTTGTGCATTTGCTTAAAACCTAATAAACAAGTTATACAATATTAGTATGCATATTGTGATTCCGATGACTAAAAGTAAAAAATTAAAATTCGACCGTCAGATATGATCATTATGAAGAAATATGTATGTGGGAAAAAATTCAACTGGATCCGACAAAGTTAAGGGCTCGATCGAAACGGTCAACCCTGATCCATCGTCACTTATCACACGGAAACACTCATATCTACCTCTATATTACGTATTTTTATCAAAACTTCTACACGAAAAACACTCACGTAGATGAGACGCAACCTCCCATATAAAATTTTTGAGACATTTACCTTCCGACGATAGGGCTCCCCCTAGGGAATAATAAAGGTAAATAGGGTTGACCGCTACAATCGGCACCGAGACGTTACCCGAATTACGTGATTTTTTAACCAGAGCTGTATTTCATCATTCCGAACATATCTTATTTCACGAGTTTTTTGATAATTTTGCTTCTATGTAGAGTTGGTTCATAAAGTTGTGCATTTGCTTAAAACCTAATAAACAAGTTATACAACATTAGTATGCATACTGTGATTCCGATGACTAAAAGTCAAAAATTGAAATTCGACCGTCAGATATGATTATTATGATGAAATATCTATGTGGTAAAAAATTCAACTAGATCCGACAAAGTTAAGGGATCGATCGAAACAGTCAACCCTAATACGTCGTTAGTTATCACACGGAAACGCTCATATCTACCTCTATATTAGGGCTGGCTCCGGTCCACTTCGGTTCGGTTTATACCCCAAACCGCGAACCAAACCAATGTTATACTTCGGTTCGGTTCGGTTCGGTTTTTTACTATTCAAGAGGCCAAACCGCAAACCAAACCACACCTACGGTTCGGTGCGGTTCGGTTCGGTTTTTCGGTTTTTTTTTCCAAATTCATAATTTTTCATCTTATTATCATTATAGTGAAAAATGGTTATAGTTCACAAAGTTGCACATTTATTTACAACCTAATAAACAAGTTATACAACATTAGTATGCATATTGTGATTCCGATGACTAAAAGTAAAAAATTAAAATTCGACCGTCAGATATGATCATTATGAAGAAATATGTATGTGGGAAAAAATTCAACTGGATCCGACAAAGTTAAGGGCTCGATCGAAACGGTCAACCCTGATCCATCGTCACTTATCACACGGAAACACTCATATCTACCTCTATATTACGTATTTTTGTCAAAACTTCTACACGAAAAACACTCACGTAGATGAGACGCAACCGCCTATATAAAATTTTTGAGACATTTACCTTCCGACGATAGGGCTCCCCCTAGGGAATAATAAAGGTAAATAGGGTTGACCGCTACAATCGGCACCGAGACGTTACCCGAATTACGTGATTTTTTAACCAGAGCTGTATTTCATCATTCCGAACACATCTTATTTCACGAGTTTTTTGATAATTTTGCTTCTATGTAGAGTTGGTTCATAAAGTTGTGCATTTGCTTAAAACCTAATAAACAAGTTATACAACATTAGTATGCATATTGTGATTCCGATGACTAAAAGTAAAAAATTAAAATTCGACCGTCAGATATGATCATTATAAAGAAATATGTATGTGGGAAAAAATTCAACTGGATCCGACAAAGTTAAGGGCTCGATCGAAACGGTCAACCCTGATCCATCGTCACTTATCACACGGAAACACTCATATCTACCTCTATATTACGTATTTTTGTCAAAACTTCTACACGAAAAACACTCACGTAGATGAGACGCAACCTCCCATATAAAATTTTTGAGACATTTACCTTCCGACGATAGGGCTCCCCCTAGGGAATAATAAAGGTAAATAGGGTTGACCGCTACAATCGGCACCGAGACGTTACCCGAATTACGTGATTTTTTAACCAGAGCTGTATTTCATCATTCCGAACATATCTTATTTCACGAGTTTTTTGATAATTTTGCTTCTATGTAGAGTTGGTTCATAAAGTTGTGCATTTGCTTAAAACCTAACAAACAAGTTATACAACATTAGTATGCATATTGTGATTCCGATGACTAAAAGTAAAAAATTAAAATTCGACCGTCAGATATGATCATTATGAAGAAATATGTATGTGGAAAAAAATTCAACTGGATCCGACAAAGTTAAGGGCTCGATCGAAACGGTCAACCCTGATCCATCGTCACTTATCACACGGAAACGCTCATATCTACCTCTATATTACGTATTTTTGTCAAACCTTGTACACGAAAAACACTCATGTAGATAAGACGCAACTGCCCATATAAAAATTTTGGGACATTTACCTTCCGACGATAGGGCTCCCCTAGGGAATAATAAAGGTAAATAGGGTTGACCGCTACAATCGGCACCGAGACGTTACCCGAATTACGTGATTTTTTAACCAGAGCTGTATTTCATCATTCCGAACACATCTTATTTCACGAGTTTTTTGATAATTTTGCTTCTATGTAGAGTTGGTTCATAAAGTTGTGCATTTGCTTAAAACCTAATAAACAAGTTGTACAACATTAGTATGCATATTGTGATTCCGATGACTAAAAGTAAAAAATTAAAATTCGACCGTCAGATATGATCATTATGAAGAAATATGTATGTGGAAAAAATTCAACTGGATCCGACAAAGTTAAGGGCTCGATCGAAACGGTCAACCTTGATCCATCGTCACTTATCACACGAAAACACTCATATCTACCTCTATATTACGTATTTTTGTCAAACCTTGTACACGAAAAACACTCACGTAGATGAGACGCAACCGCCCATATAAAAAATTTGGGACATTTACCTTCCGACGATAGGGCTCCCCCTAGGGAATAATAAAGGTAAATAGGGTTGACCGCTATAATCGGCACCGAGACGTTACCCGAATTACGTGATTTTTTAAACAGAGCTGTATTTCATCATTCCGAACACATCTTATTTCACGAGTTTTTTGATAATTTTGCTTCTATGTAGAGTTGGTTCATAAAGTTGTGCATTTGCTTAAAACCTAATAAACAAGTTATACAACATTAGTATGCATACTGTGATTCCGATGACTAAAAGTCAAAAATTAAAATTCGACCGTCAGATATGATTATTATGATGAAATATCTATGTGGTAAAAAATTCAACTAGATCCGACAAAGTTAAGGGATCGATCGAAACAGTCAACCCTAATACGTCTTTAGTTATCACACGGAAACGCTCATATCTACCTCTATATTACATATTTTTGTCAAACCTTGTACACGAAAAACACTCACGTAGATGAGACGCAACCGTCCATATAAAAATTTTGGGACATTTACCTTCCGACGATATGGCTCCCTATAGGGAATAAAAACAGTAAATAGGGTTGACCGCTACTATCGACACCGAGACGTTATCCGAATTACGTGATTTTTTAACCATAGTCCTATTTCACCATTCCTAACAAATCTTATATTACGAGATTTTTGATAAATTTTCTTCCATAATTAAAGTTTTTTTCCTTCCTACTACATAATTAAAGTCCTTTTAATTATGAGTTTATTTATATACTTATTTATTTTTTTTTTCCGGTTTTTCGGTCCGGTCCGGTTTCTACGGACCCCAAACCGCAAACCGGACCATACATACCCGGTTCGGTCCGGTTTTTGTTTTTCGGTTCGGTTTGTCTTCGGTTCGGTTTTTTTCGGTTTTCGGTTCGGTTTCGGTTCGGTTTTTTTCGGTTTTCGGTTTCGTATGGCCACCCCTACTCTATATTACATATTTTTGTCAAACCTTGTACACGAAAAACACTCACGTAGATGAGACGCAACCGTCCATATAAAAATTTTGGGACATTTACCTTCCGACGATATGGCTCCCCATAGGGAATAAAAACAGTAAATTGGGTTGACCGCTACTATCGACACCGAGACGTTATCCGAATTACGTGATTTTTTAACCATAGTCCTATTTCACCATTCCTAACAAATCTTATTTTACGAGATTTTTGATAAATTTTCTTCCATAATTAAAGTCTTTTTCCTTCCTACTACATAATTAAAGTCCTTTTAATTATGAGTTTATTTATATACTTATTTATTTATTTTTTTTCCGGTTTTTCGGTCCGGTCAGGTTTCTACGGACCCCAAACCGCAAACCGGACCATACATACCCGGTTCGGTCCGGTTTTTGTTTTTCGGTTCGGTTTGTCTTCGGTTCGGTTTTTTTCGGTTTTCGGTTCGGTTTCGGTTCGGTTTTTTTCGGTTTTCAGTTTCGTATGGCCACCCCTACTACCAGCCTGCCAGTAAGTTGCTGGACTTCATTCCTGGTTCTTGGCGGTTCCATGGCCAAGACGGCTTGAATTTTGTTGGGGTTTGCCTCAATTCCCCGAGCGCTGACCATAAACCCGAGAAACTTTCCTCCTGAAACACCGAACACACACTTCTCCGAGTTTAATCTCATTCCCTTGTTCAAGGCAATGTCAATTACGGTCTCCAAGTCATCCGGATGTTTGTTTGTTTCCCGGCTTTTGACCAACATATCATCTATGTAGACCTCCATAGTATCCCCGAGTTGGTTTGCAAACATGCCCACTACCAGGCGCTGGAACGTGGCTCCTGCATTCCGGAGTCCAAAGGGCATCACTTTGTAATAATACATCCCCCTGTCTGTTGTAAAAGACGTGTGCTGTTGATCCGCGGGATCCATCGAAACTTGGTTAAATCCCGAGTATGCATCTATAAAACTCAACTGGGGGTGGCCCGCGGTTGAATCCACCAGTTGATCAATCTTTGGAAGGGGAAAACTATCCTTCGGGCAAGCCTTATTCAGATCTGTGTAGTCGACGCACATCCTCCACTTTCCGTTTGCCTTCTTGACCATCACCACATTGGCCAACCAATCCGGGTATGTTGCATCTTCAATGAACCCGATGTCCTTAAGACGTTTAACTTCTGCTTGAATGACCTTGTACTTCTCTGCACAAAATGCACGACGCTTCTGTCTTACCGGTTTAACACCCGGGATAATATTGAGGGAATGCGTCATAACCTCTGGAGAAATCCCGGGCATGTCTGCATATGACCATGCAAACACCTTCTGTTTCCGGGTTAGCAGCTCAATCATCCGGGTTCTGACCTCTGGGTCAAGGCCTGTGCCAATGCAAATCTTCCTCTCCGGGTATTCCTCTGAAATCTGAATTCATTCTGTTGCTTCGATTAGGGCTGACCGGGGGAACTTGGCAGGATACTTCTGGCTCTTCTTTTGTGCCGTCTTACTGATGGACAAGGAATCCGGGTCATCTCTGGGGTCATCGGGTTTGTCAAATGGGGATAAGGAAAAACCAGCTGAAAACA